>CM060912.1:254952230-256202230 GCA_030737875.1 Allium sativum | reverse complement strand
ACCACCCATAGCTAGAAAGAAACGTCGTGCACTCCTTGGGTTCTTATCCCGTTTTTGACTCATACCGAGGTGTGAGGCTCGCGAATTCACGTTATACACAAAGCTACGCCACACAGGCCGTGCTTTGATCATCACCCACAAGACTTTGCTTTTCAACAGAAGCCTTGATCAATTGACACTTAAGCGTGCCACACTGGCAATTCACTCCATGCGACTGATGTCCATCGATATACAACCTCTGAGCTCGTACGTCTCAGAGAAGGGAGTTAAGCAAGAGAATAAATTCTCCAACGCCAAACAGATGTATATTTAATAGAGATCAATCAACATAGAATAAAATCCAATGTCAGACACACAGTCCATTTAAAAGTTCGTTCTGGGTCTGAACGAAACCGGAGGCACTTTCCTCGCATATCCATCGATCTCCAAGTACGTCTGGATGATCACCAACTGTTTCTCTCCTCTTGGGTGTACAGCCCAATCAAGATCATCAGTAATCACCCAAACGATGTGAAGACTTCCGGTCTTCAACCACCATCTTCATCTTCGACATCTCGTCGAATCGATTATTCAGAATGGGTATAAACCCGGCCTTTCTGAATAACCCACGTATATAATAAACAAATGTTACACAAACACAACAAACGCCTCATTCCAATTCAGAATATATTTTTTTATTCACAAAATCACATTCTCAGGGAAAGGTTCCCGTTAATTTTATCAAAGATAAATTATTCTAAATTTATTCTTTAATCCTCCTTTGGATATCATTTCAAACTAGTCGGGATTAGCGAACCACACCGAAGTAATTATTTATTTTATTCCCCAATCCCAACCTATATATCCCATGGAGCAAAACTGGTAATACTCCACATCTAACACCACGGTGTTATCGGTAAAATTAATTACCATTTCACGTTCAAATCTAATTAAAGATTTAACTATCGCTTTGGAGCAAAACTGGTGATACTCCATTCTCGGTCACTTCCCAAATTTGATGATTTAAATTATCAATTCACATTCCAATCTATTTAAAGATTTATTAAAACTCCACTTAGTTTTAATCTTTTCAAAAATCAATATCCTGCCTTTAACTGGGTTAAAGAACCAATGTCATCTAAAATACGATTCACGATAAACCCAAAATCACTTTTGATATTAAATACAAGGCTTTGAATAGAAAATATACTGGCTTATATTCAACATCAAATTCTGAAACCAACAAATATCGTATTGGAAATAACAATATAAAATATACCTTTCAAATTCCCATAACAATATCTGTATAGCCACGAAATCCAACATCGAAATATTCCGAAGATAATTTCGATTCAAATCTATTTCCACTTCACGTATTGAAAAATCTGATTATTTTTAAAACCACTTTCAGATTCAATTTATTTATTTCAAAAATAAATTGATTTTAATTCTAGTTCAAAACTAGTTCATTTCGATAAAAATCTATTTTTATCTTTTCAAATATTCACTTTTTCAGTCCAATTTTTCCCAAATCATTTCTTATGATTTTACACAAATTATTGATATTTTTAATAATTTTATCAAGGCCCGTACAGTCGATTTCCATTAACGGCCATCGAACTGCACTTACAGCGACCTTTTCTAAATTTGATTTGGACATAATTCCAAATCCAACCGTTAGATTTGAAATTTCTAATATTCATTGTAAAGCTCTTTTCGATACGAACCCAAGGTTCCGGTTTCAGGAGAATCCGACGGTCGGATCTCCCGCAACGTCCATTCGAAGTCAATGGTCGAAATTCACGAACTGCCGCGGCGCGGCGCGTTCTATTCAGACCATTATACATATAATATATATTATATATATTTCGACGATTTCCTTTTAAAACGTATTTTATAAATCGTTTTAAATTCGTTTTCGAAACGATTTCAACTTCCTTTTCAATTTCAAATCAAAATTGAATTTTCCTTTATAAATTCGTTTTAAATTCATTTCAAATTGATTTCAATTCAAATCGATTTCAATTTCATTTCAATTCAACTTCAATTCGAATTCATTTCAATATATTCATTTTGAAATCACTTTTCAATATTCATTATAAAACGAATATAATTGATATAAATATCGTTCACGTCAAAACGGCGCAACTCTAATCAACACGGCTTTATATCTTTCAATCACTTCGTTATTCTATTCAACAAATGAATATTTATTCTATTTAACACATGAATCTATATTTCTTTCAACACTTGACTAATCTCAACGAATGAGTACTGTCAACACAACTATTTTTGTTATTTAAAATATTTTATAAAATTATGGTATTTATCGTTTGATTTTCAAATCAGACTCCAACTGTAAAGTAGTAAGAAAATGGTTTTAAATATGATAAAGATGTAAATTTTATTGTTAAAATATTTTATTCAACACATGATTATTTTTCTATTTTCCCGATTGGAATGAGGCATATAATGTTAATTATATGGCTTCCATACAACACATGTATATAATCACAACGATAAATAATGAATCATCATACAAAGTGCACTACACTGTATAAGCATCAAATATAGATATCTAACGCTTATAACAGCCTGTCAATCAATCGATCGACATACAACTAATCAATCGGGATAAGTGGACTTCAAATATCATCCCAACACCCGTGTGAGGTTTCACATCAACAAACACACATATTTGTTCACACACGCGTTAAAAATTATATTTTTAACGATAAAATATTTTTAACTATATAAATATTTTATTTCACGTCACACAATCAATTTTCATAACTACAAACAATCAAACATACAAGCCATCCATTGTCTGTGGATGACGGGTGTCGGGTGCTGCTAAGCACCGTCTGCATCCTAGTATATATTTTAACTACAAAAGAAGATTTAAAGTGAGAAGTTCTCACCGAAGCTATCCCAACTCCACGACACTTCATATGTAGAAATCGTCGTCGTTCTCGCCTTTTGTCACTTCAGTTGCCCGTAGCCACTACATATAAAAATCACAATTTTGTATTGTTACTATGGATATAAAAATCATATTTTTATAATCACTCCATATGGATAAAAATTCTATTTTTACATTGCTACTATATAGATAAAAATTCTATTTTTACATCGCTACTATATAGATAAAAATTCTATTTTTACATCGCTACTATATAGATAAAAATTCTATTTTTACATCGCTACTATATAGATAAAAATTCTATTTTTACATCGCTACTATATAGATAAAAATTCTATTTTTACATCGCTACTATATAGATAAAAATTCTATTTTTACATCGACGTTCATATAATAAAGATTATATTTTTATCTTCTCTATTATATAGAAATCTTAATTTCAATATACTACTTATATAAAAATAGTATTTTTATATCTTCTACTATATAAAGGTCATATTTTTAATACTCTACACAAGTAAAAATCATATTTTTTACTTCGCTATTCAATATATAAAAATCATATTTTTACTTCGCTATTTAATATATAAAAATCATATTTTTACTTTGCTATTTAATATATAAAAATCATATTTTTACTTCGCTATTTAATATATAAAAATCATATTTTTACTTCGCTATTTTATAGATAAAAATTCTATTTTATATCCCTCTTCTTACAACAAAGATTATATTTTTAATATCTACAAATCAAACCTTTTTAAAATTAAAAACCGTATCTTTATGAGGCTAAAAATCTCATTTTAAAAACTAAATTTAAATCAGGTTTTTATATTTAAATTGCCTTATCTAAAATAAACAAATTCAAAGAAGGAATAAAT
Organism: Allium sativum; assembly: GCA_030737875.1. Classification (NCBI taxonomy): domain Eukaryota; kingdom Viridiplantae; phylum Streptophyta; class Magnoliopsida; order Asparagales; family Amaryllidaceae; genus Allium; species Allium sativum. The sequence continues at coordinate 256,198,447 of CM060912.1, read as the reverse complement.
TAAAATAAATAATTAATGGAAAACTTACAGTCGTTCAAAAGGGAAGCGGGTTGCTCGCGGGGCTTGCTGGTGGTTCGTCGGAGGTCGGCTGGGCTGTCGGAGGTCGGGGTTTGGGCCAGGGGGCAAGGGCGCGGTGGTTGAATTCGGGGTTCGTGGTTCGAGCTGGGGCCTCGATGTGAACGCGAGGGAGGAGAGAGGTCCGTCGATGGGCGGTGCAGGCGGCGTGGGCCAGACTCCGGCGGCGGGGGTTCCGATGGGGGCGACGACTTCGATCTTTTTTTTATTTCGGGTTCTGTTTTGAAATGATACAAGGGGGGGCTGAGAGAATAAAGAGGGTGAGGAGAGAGTTTTATTATTATTTAATTTATTTTAATCCACTAAAAGTAACTTTTTCTATCGACTTCAGAATCGAACCCACCGCCTGTCGTCCATAGCTAATAACCCCCATTCCGAACACAATGGGATATGCATCGTAGGCTGATTCGATCGTTTTGATCAGTTTTCATCAAAATCAACATATAACTCTATATATTGAATTTGAACGCACATTTCAATTTACTGGGGTCACATACTAACTCGAAAAATTCTCCAAAAATATTTTCTAGCTTCGTATCGGCGATACGGTCCTAACAAAACTAGTTTCATCGAATTCTGATACCATTTGAAAAATGGTCATTTTCCAGTCGATTAAAATCAACCGAAACTGGTCAAACGCGTTTTCCTTTACCACGCTCACATATTGATTCAAAAAATTACGAAAATTGGAATCTAGCAATAACTTGACATCACGGACCCAAAAAAAGTGGTTTCGTCGAAATCCGAGGTCGTTTGCAAAATTGTTATTTTTAAGGGCCGAAATTCCATAGCGACTATTCTAAAATTTCAACTGGACATATCTTTTGATTCCCGCTATGAAATTTTGATTTTTCGGATTCGTTGGAAAGATATTCTCAAATAGATTCTATTATTTTTGGTTTCACTAAAATCCGGTTTATTTTGCGCGCGGTACATTCAATTGAATTTTGAAATCGAATTATCGAATTACCACGTCATTTTCAATTCCTTTTATAATTATATATAATTATTTATATTCTAACGACGACGTATATAAATATATACGTTCTAATCCAATTCAAAATAAATTTCTCGTCGATATTATTTAAAATAATCATTTTAAGTATTCAAAATTCATCAAAATTGCCAAAATAAAAATTTTAAATTGGCTCGCATTTCTGGGTTGTTAAAGTTAGTGAGTTTACTCACATTAGTCGTTTATCATTAAATACGATAAACTGTCATTGATTCAGACAGACGTTTTATTTTTCCATAATTTGTAACGAGCTCCAGTTCAGTCCAAATTAGTTTTGTTGCGTAACCTTCGTCCATACGATCCTCATGGATCCTGCTTTGTCATATTCTGATAAGGTACGAGAAAGATATTGGTTTTACAAACTTGTACCCATATATGACCATTAATTATATAATTAACATTTAATTAATTAACTCTAAATACCTACTTAGCCGCTAATACGTGTAACGTCCCGTATTTTCTGGCTAATTATTTGAATTAATTTATTTAATTAAATATTGGTTTGAACTTAAATAATCGATTTTAACCATTTTAATTTAAATATTTGATTATATTGATAATATAATAATATTTTAATTTCAGAATATTTGGGGAAAAATTGAAGTATAATGTGATCGGGCAGTTAAAGTGGTTTAAAAATTTTTATATTGAAATTATAATATCGATTTCGTTTATAAAACGACGATTGAGCATCAAATTTATAATTATATTATAAAACGAGCTGCAGCGGCGCGGTAGTTCATAATTTGGCGTTTTGAAATTTAAACGGCTGTACAGGATCCAATATTAGTCGGATTTTCTCGATACAAGAAACGTCCGAATCTGTTGGATAATATTTTTCTAATGAAAGAGAAAAATCCAATTTTCATAGCGTAGATTTTGTTTTATGTCCAAATCAAATTTTAAAATAGTCGCTATGGAATTCCTTTATAAATTATAGCGATTTATTTATATAAAATAAAGGGTTTTTATTTTTCTTAATATCGATTTGGCTTGGAATTCAACCCGAGATATTTTAACTTGGTAGTATATGAAATCCTGGTCGTGTATGGTCAATTATAATATTTTATTTATATTATATTGAGGTATTTTAAAATTGATTTATTTTAATTCAAATTGGACCTTTTAAAAGGGACTTTATTCAAACGACCTCCATTTTCGACGAAACAAATTTTATTGAGATCGTAATAGCTAATTATTGCCAGATTTCAAGTTGCACGTCAATCGGGGTTATTTTGTGAGCGTGGCAAAATAAAATACAAATAAATCGATCATTTGGACGTGAACGAGCGTCGTTTGAGCAAACAAACTCGGAATTCGACGAAAAAAGTTTCATTAGGACTGTATCATCAAATTATACTATGTCGTCTATTTTTATCGTAAATGAGGTTTGTATGTGAGCATAGGAGCCAATAAACAATGTTCGGAATTGCGATAGGCATGAAATAAAAATCGTTAGTCAACATCGTTCGTCAAATCAACTTAAAATGTATTATTTCTATTTATAAATACTGTCCCCCGTTCAGCCCACATCAGCAAAGTTCATTTTCCAAATTTGTAAAAAAGCCCTCGGTTCTAAAATAATCTATTCTTCAAATCCATGATGATTTTGCCAATATAATCTGAACAGAAGTTGTAGATCCACTTGAGATCCAACTTCTGAAAAAAATTGGGGTCGAACGGTCACCTGTGGTGGCCGAAATTTCATGAAAACTGAGAAAAATCAGTTTCGTTTTTGGCTTGATTGTGGGGGTTTGGGTTGATTTGAGAGGACGGGACCTGGGGGAATTGAAGAGGGGAGTTTCAGCTTTATTTTGGCACCGGCCTGAGGTTCAACGGCGGTCCGAGGTGGTCGTGGCAACGAGATGAACCGAGGCGTCAAATTCTGGGTTGGTTTTGGAAGTCGAGGTTGGATTTCTTCTTATTCCGGCGACTAGGATGGTCATGGGGCCAGGAGGTCTGAAGTCTGAGGAAGGGTCCGATGGTCCAATTCAACTCGTGGCGGCGGAATTTGGCCGATGATCGGAATTGGGGGTAATGGCGATTTACGGTGGTCGGAGCAAAATTGGGAGAAGGCGTCTCAGGCGTGGGGAGATAGGAGTGGTGCTGTGTCAGAGAAGTGGTCGGGGTTGGTCATCAGTCATCGGTGGTGGCCGTGGCAAGCAAAGGAAGGGGGGAGCTGTGTTTGAACTTGGCAAAGAAGAGAGGATCGGGATCGAAGTGGCCATCAGGGAGAAAATGCATGAGAAATTGTAGATGGGGCTGACGTGGACAGGGTAGTTAAGTAAGGTAATGATTATTTAAATTATTTATTTAAATTATTAATTAATAGTTAAGTTGATAATCGTATAATATATCAAATCTTAAATCGGTCGTAACTTTCTCGTACCTTAACGAAATTCAGTGAAACTGGATCCATTGGGATCGCAACGACGAGACCTAGGTGATGCCACTAACTAGGGACTGATTTGACGCAGTTGAAATTTCAGCAAAATTTAAATGTCCATTTCAAATTAAAAGGAACAAACACGTCAACCGTCGACTAAATAATCTGGTGAGTTAATTCTCACACCTTCTGGAATCCTATGATGTGGTAAATTCATATTAAAATATAATTTATCGTTAAAAGTATAAATTGGTTGATTGGTTGCTATTAGCTGATTATTGGTTGCTGTTATTTATATTTCATCGTTTTAAATTAGTTGATCATATGAAATTTATTTCATACATTATTATGGAATGTATAACGACTGTGGTGCAGGGAAGAACAAGTTGGAGGGATCCGACCGGATTCCTCAAATATTACATATGTTGTTTGTTTTATATTATTTATATTTGAACTGATTGAACCCCATAGGATAGTTAAACCTGTTTGAGTGTGATGGTTAAACAGATATTCACCTGTGTTGTGTTTAAAATCAATCGACAGTTGATTGAGTAATTGGCAGTGAATGGCCAAAAACGTATTGTTTTAGACGTCATTCTACTGTTCGGTGAATTGACGCAGTTTTAAAGTTATAAATTATTTTATAACTGAATTGAAGTTTTTCAGTCATTTATATTAATAATTAAATTAGAAAGTTATAAATAAATATTTTAACCGAGTTTATAAAAGAAATTATTTAAACGGTTTTATGTAGTGAAATCGTATGATTTGTACATGTGCCAAAAGCTAGAAAGCCAGAGAATTTACTTACGTGTTGGTAAAGTGCAATAATTGTATTTTTTAAACAATTAAATAGTGATTTTAAATTAATTAAGTTATTTAGTTAATTTAAAAGGGGAAATGACAAATGGAAGTCAGTTAACTACTAACTGATAGGTACGGTTAGCAAAATCAACCGTTGTAATTAAAATGGATAATTGGATAAATTTGATATTCGTTAAGTTTAATGAATAGTGTAAATGTTTGTTAATCCCCGATTAACTAAATTAAAGAAATTATTGAATTAGTTAGTGTTAATAACATTAATTATTATTTAATAAGCTTTTAAATGATAATAACCCTATTTTGATTAATATCTGTGTTAAACATTTCTAATGTAGTAAGGAATAAAGTAAATTGTTATTTTGAATAAATAATAATTAAAACGATGACTTTTGATTGGAGAAGTGATTAAGTCGCAATAAGGTTTGATAAAAAAGCGTGATAATGGTTTTATAAAGGATTTAAAATCCAAATTCCCAAACAAGACCGGTAAATGGAATGTGTAAGTGAATGCTGAGTATTTGAATAAGATTTTACTTAATCGCTTAACTAAGTAAAGTGAATTCAACTGAATGTAATTAGAAAGGTGCTAATGGTTTTAAAGTGAGATCTAAGCTAAGTTGCAAAAGGATGGTAACAGATTATCATAAAGAAATCAAAGCGAAATTTTTAAAGGGTTTTTAAACCAAATTGATGAGTTAAATGTTGAAAAATTGAATCTACAGCAATATTTTAATTGAAATAAGGATTTCAAACAAAAAGGAAATCCATGAAATAGTTGGTATTAGAATATTAGTAAATGGATTCTTGGAACTAAAATCCAAGATAAAAAGGGTCTTATGGTCAAGAAGGTGGTAAGCGGACTTTTATCCGAGATAAAGTTTATGATAAGAATGCCCATATAAATGGGAATAGATTATTTGACGAGTGATTTTTATTATAAATCAAAGTGTTATAAGCAAAGTATGAGTTAAGTTAAAAGTGGTGTTTTGTGGACATTTACGTAATCAAACGAATTAAGTAAAGAGATTATCAACAAAGATTTCAAATGTAAGAAACGGTTCATAAAACCAGATTTTGAAATCAAGGTAGTAAATGAAATTTTAACATCAGTGGTTAAGTGACGAATTGATATTATTCTAAGATAAAAACGTTGTCGATCAAGGTCTGAGAGGTAAATAAAATACCCCAACTTGCACGGGTTCATTTTTTTATCAATGAATGGTATTAGTTTGAAACGAGTGAAAGGTGTTGGGATTAGTGTGATATCCCATATGAGAAGTTTCGAATATAAGCGTGAGATTTTGGAATATGAAAAATACTACGATATTAGTTTCAATGTAAATAAGAATATTTGGGTTTAAATTATATAAGTCTACATTTGCTTTAACCATATTAGAATTGGTAACGTGTTAGCACCATTAAGTAATATATATATATATATATATATATATGTATATATATCGAGAATCTCGAGTACAAAGAAAAGGGAAAGAGGTCTTAAAGAAATATATCGATATTTCCAAAAGGAATGGAAAGTTGGGCATATACATATATTGAGACGACCCGTAACTTCCCCGTGAAGGAAAGAGCGGATACTTCGAGGACAAGCCACAAAAGAACGCAGATGGAAGAACATTTCATTGTATATTACAACAATTCCATCAGAATACAAGAATATACAGAGTATGAATGAATATTACACAGAAATATCAGAGATTTAAATTACATTTAAATACATCGCAGCAGAAATAATACAAAACACAACTAGAAGGAGATATACGGATACAAAGCTTTCCGGATATCGTTCCAGCTGTAAGTCAGGATCCTGTGAATATAAATCTACAAAACAAAAACTACTAGCAGCCCGTGTCAAAATAAGGGCACCCAGAGTTTAGGTTAAAACAATAAACTCCAGGTCAGTCATGTGACTGGTGTGAGAACTAAAATAGTTATAAATCTTTATTTTAAAGTTAGGTAAATCAAGGGACCACGCCGCTAACGCGGAACGGGTTTCCTCCCAAGAATACCAGTGCATAAAACAAACAGCGCAATGCTAAATAAAGAAAAATGAAGCTATTATAAGACCCAGGTCCCATCATACAATGCAACGCAAGCCGGAGGATAGGGTTTTTACCTTATAATAGCCAAAGAATGCTTGATACGCTAAATTTCATCTTTTGATTCTTAATCAGACTCCAACTGTAAATTAGTAAGAGAACGATTCCCTAAGAATTAGCCCCGAAGGCCGAAACCAACATCAGACCAATACCCAGGAAACCACCCATCTTAGCTCGTTTCCAGTTAGTTTCTGATTTTATATACAATCATAAATATCAATCATAGACGACATGAGCATCCCATGCCATTATTTCGCCATATATAAGTATAGAATCAAAACCGCAATTGTCACGTATTGGAAATTGGGTTTCCATCTGTGAACCGAGGAAAAAGATAGTCCTCTACCGATTCGAGACGCTCTAGCCCGTGTCTCAGGAACAGAACGCATCGTCCCTTGGATCGTCAGGGCCGGTTCACCGATGTGGATTAAAATGCCTGAACACTGCGTTTCCCGCCCTTTGGGGTGTAGGTGAGCCAACTAAATGACTCCATCGGTTCGAGAACGACCGATATATCCGAGGCTCCTTGCAACAGCAACAACCACATAAGTCAAACTAGTCAGGGTGTGTAAAACCACTGGCGCCACTTCTAGCTAGAAGGAAACGCATGTCCTCCCTGATGTCCTCTCCCGTTTCTGGTTCACAACCCGGGTGTGAGGCTCGCGAATTCACATTACACAAAGCTATGCCACACAGGCCGTGCTTTGATTATCACCACAAGACTTTGCTTTTCAACAGAAGCCTTAATCATTTGCATCTTAGCATGCCACACAGGCAAACCACTCCATGCAACCGATATCCATAAATCACATAGAATGATATCCAATGTCAGACACACAGTCCATTTACAAGTTTGTTTTGGGCCTGAACGAAACCGGAGGCACCTAGTACCCCGCATATCCACCAATCTCCAAGTACGTCTGGACGACCACTAACTGATTCCCTCCTCTTGGGTGTACGGCCCAATCAAGATCATCAGTAATTATCCAAACGACGTGAAGACCTCCGGTCTTCAACCACCGTCTTCATCTTCGACATCACGTCGAATCAGTTATTCAGAATGGGATAAACCCGGTCTTTCTGAATAACTCGCATATATAATAAATAAGTGTTACACAAACATAACATATGCCTCATTCCCAATTCATCAGTCACTAACCGTAAATTAAAAAGAGAATAATTCCCCAAATATTAACCCCGAAGGCCGAAACCAACATCAGATCAATATCCAGAAAACCATTCTGCTTAGCTAACCGACAGTTAGTTTCTAAATTTCACATTCATAGGGAAAGGTTCCCATTAATTTTATCAATGATAAATCCTTAAAATTTATTCTTTAATCTACTTTTGAATATCAATTCAAACTAGTCGGGATTAGCGATCCATACCGAAGTGATCATTTATTTCCCAATCCCAGCCTATTCATCCCATGAAGTAAAACTGGTAATACTTCATATCTAACACCACGGTGTTTTCGGTAAATTCAATTACCATTTCACGTTTAAATCTAATTAGAGATTTAACTATCGCCTGGAGCAAAACAGGTGATACTCCATTCTCGATCTTTTCAATCTAATTAAAGATTCATTAAAACTCCACTTAGTTTTAATCTTTAACCGGGTTAAAGAACCGATGTCATTTAAAACATGGTTCACGATAAACCCCAAAATCACATCTCATTTCAATCAGTCCCTCACCGTAAATTAGCAAGTGAGCAATTCTCTAAGTATTAACCCCGAAGGCCGAAACCAACATCAGATCAATACCCCAGAAATCATTCAACTTAACTAATCTCCAGTTAGTTTCTGATTTTCTTAACTCCTTTAGGTCAAAGAATAGTATTATTGAAGATACCGTTCATGACAACCCAAAATCACATTTCATTGATTATCGGGTTAAAGAACAAGTGGTATTTGAAACACTGTTCACGATAAACCCAAAAATCAATACCAATTCAATTCCAATTAAATATTATTTAATTGGTACACTTCATTAAATCTAAATAAAAAGATTTAATCTTTTTCTCAACTGGGCTTAAGAACAGTGTAAATGAAGACACCATTCACGACAAACCCAAATCACATTTGATATTAAATACAAGGCTCTGAATAGAAAATATATCGGCTTATATTCAATATCAAATTCTACGACCAACAAATATCGTATTGGAAATAATGATATATATATATATATATCTTTCAAATTTCCATAACAATATCTGTATAATCACGAAATCCAACATCGAAATATTCCGAAGACAATTTCGATTCAAATCCCTTCCAATGCAATTATTGGAAATTCTGGTTATTTTCAAAACCATTTCAAATCCAATTTATTTATTTTAAAAATAAAAAAAATTATTATTCTAGTTCAAAACTAGTTCATTTCGATAACAATCTATTTTTATTGTTTCAAATATGGATTTTTTCATCCTAATTCTTCACAAATCATTTCTTATGATTTTACACAAATTATTGATATTTTTAATAATTTTATCAAGGCCCGTACAGTCGATTTCCATCAACGGCCATCGAACTGCACTTACAGCGACCTTTTCCAAATTTGATTTGGACATAATTCCAAATCCACCGTTAGATTTCTAATTTCTAATATTCATTAGAAAGCTCTTTTCGATACGAACCCAATGGTTCCAGTATTAGGAGAATCCGACGGTCGAATCTCCCGTAATATCCGTTCGAAGTCAATGGTCGAAATTCACGAACTGCCGCGGCGCGGCGCGTTCTATTCAGGCCATTATATAATATATATAATATATACTTCGTCGATTTCCTTTTAAAACGTATTTTATAAATTGTTTTAAATTCGTTTTCGAAATGATTTCAACTTCATTTCAAATTCAAATCAAAGTTGAATTTTTCCTTATAAATTCGCTTTAAATTCCTTTCAAATTGATTTCAATTCAAATCGATTTTTAATTCAACTATTTCAATTTAATTCGAATTTCGATTCATTTAAATTTAATTCGAATTTCGATTATTTTCAATATAATTCGAATTTCGATTCATTTCTATATAATTCGAATTTCGATTATTTTCAGTATAATTCAAATTTCAATTTTTTCAATATAATTCGAATTTCGATATCACTTTCAATATACATCGAAAATTGAATAAAATCGATATAAGTATCGTTTACGTCAAAATGGTGTCAATCTAATCAACACGACTTCATATATTTCTATTTTCAAATATTCTATTTCAAATATTTCTTTTTCAAATATTTCTATTTCAAAACTGGAATGAGGCCCAACCAATTACCATATAATGTTAATTATATGGATTTTCTACAACACATGTATAAAATAACAACGATAAATAATCAACCATCATCCAGAGTGCATTTTACACTGTATAAGCATCAAATATAAATATTTAACGCTTATAACAGCCTGTCAATCAATCGATCGGCATACAGCTAATCATTGGGACTAGTGTATGTCATATATCATCCCAATACCCGTGTGGAGTTTTCAAACAATCAAACACAGATTTTATTTGTGCAGTTGGGCGATGTGTAAAATTTATCGTCCCAATCAATATCTGTCAAATCAGTGTATATAAACAAATCTCCGATTTGTTTATTACCATTTATTTTATATACACGTTAAAAATTCTATTTTCAACTATAAAATATGTGATAACCCCAAACTTACGCAGACCGAAAGTTGAGATGATCATTGGAATATAACATAGATATAGCAACACATAATACAGATAACAACATAAATATAAGAATCTATAAAACAACAACATCAACATAGCAGCGGAATATGGATGTTATCATAACACAGAATCCCAGTCACAGAGTCCTACTTATTACATCAAAATCCCAACAAAAGGAAACAAGTACATAATGTTAAAGATACAGTTTGAAACGAAGTGAAATACGGTTTGAATGTCTCAAAGTCTAAGTGGAAACAAAGATAAAGGTGAGGGTCTGCATAGTCCAACAAAGCACCTCGACAAGCAACAACACCAAAGCGAATAAGCAAACTCCAAGATCAGCAACTCCAGGGAAGCAACCTAACAACCTGTCAATTGGCTGCCCGTGTGGAAAGAGGGCACCCGAAATTTGCAAAGTGAAACAAAATTCGAGTCAGTCGTGGGACTGGTATGAGAAATCTTTCTATACTAACAAACCATATGGCGAATCACAGGACCACGCCGCTAAGGCGGAACGGGTTTACTCCATTGGATTGCCAGTGCATAATTAAGTAAGTCGTTTGAATAACGCTATGCATTTAAAGAAAAATGAGACCGTTATAAGACCCAAGTCCCATCACACAATGCAACGCACACCAGAGGAAAGGGTTTTTCCTTATAACGATCAAAAGATGATAAATACGTCAAACGCATTAATACTAGTATGCATATGTTTTCATAAATCATTTCAATATAAATGTATTAATCCTAGACGACATAGGTACCATATATTATGCCGCCGTATATAAGTATACAACTAAAATCGTAATGTCGTATTGGAGAATTGGTTTCCATCATGAGTCGTGGCTAGGGGCAAGCTCCTCTCCGATTTAAGACACTCTAGCAAATGCCTCAGGATCCCCCGCAGTGAACCCTTGGAAGCGGTAGGGCCGGTCTCCACCTAACGGCAGTAGATTAGTTATGCCTGAACACACGTTCCCCGGTCCCTTTGGACCTATAGTATGACCACCATCGGCCTATAAAACACGAGGTACCTCAAAATCCATCATCCACATAAGTAAAATGTCAGCGCTGGTAGGTCCCTGACACAACTCTAGCTAGAAAGAAACGTGTGCACTCCCTACGGTCCGTATCCCGTTTTGACTCATACCGGTGTGTGAGGCTCGTGAGGCTACGTTATACACAAAGCTACGCCTAAACAGGCCGTGCTTTGATCATCTTCTACAAGGTCTGCTTTTCAACAAAACCTTGACCATTCGCATCTTAGCGTGCCACATTGACAATTCGTGTCATGCTATCGATAACTACTAACATATACCAGGGTGTTAAGCAGAGAATAAATTCTCTACCACCAAACAAGCATACATTAATAAGGATTGATTTAGTTACACGAAACGAATTCCAACGTCAGACGCGCGTCCATATGAGTCCGTTCTGGGTTTGAACGAAACCGGAGACACCAGAGAGGTTCTCGCTTATCCGGACAATCAACCCATACGACCTGCCAATTACTACATCAACCCCTTCCTGGGAGCAAGTCAGTCCAAGGTCTCAATAATCGTTGTCCGTTCGACGTGAAGATCGCCGGTCTTCAACATCGTCTTCTATTATTTCATTTTAAATCGCCGTTTGATTATTTGAAATGAGTTAAACTCGGCCTTTTCAAATAAACATCGCATAATTATCATTTAAATCATTTCACGTCATTTATATTTATTTACAGCGATTTATTTCTATTTTTATTTATTTAAAAATAGTGCGAATTAATTAAACGACGCTTCGGGTCGATAGGCGACCCTGGCGTTGCTTTTACCAAAACTTGTTTTAAACATATCTTAAAATCTAACCGTCAGATTTTGGTAAATTTTATGTCGTTGGAAAACTCCTTTCGAGATGATTCTAACGGATCCAGTTTTGGGAAAATTCAACGGTCGGATCTTTTTGTACGACCGTTTAAAGTTATGATTTCAAAACGCGAACTACCGCGCGTGTTTTGCTTAGTTTAAATTATATTATATATATAAATATATTCCCTTAAATCCTTACATTTATATTTTTGGCCGCCAATTCTAATGCGACAAAAAGAATGTTTCCAACTATGTATATTTTACATAAAATACAATTTCTCTTATTCTCTTATTTACATGAACACTGTAAGTGTCTTTTTATTTTTATTTTTATTTTTCTCTACATTGAAAATGTAAATTCTCTCTTTATTTTTATACAGAAAGTATAAATGTTTCTTTTATTTTACATTCACCTAAAAATGTTAATGTTACTTTTATATTTCTTTTTACTAAGAAAATGTACACATAAACTTCTATTTTCTTTTACATAAGAAAATGTGCACATTAAACTTTCATTTTCTTTTACATGAGAAAATGTACTTTTAATTCTTATTTCCTTTGACATAAGAAATGTTACTTTTAATTCTTATTTTCTTTTACATAAGAAAAGGTACACATTAAACTTTATTTTCTTTTACATAAGAAAATGTATATTTTAACTTTATTTTCTTTTACATAAGAAAATGTATATTTTAACTTTATTTTCTTTTACATAAGAAAATGTATATTTTAACTTTATTTTCTTTTACATAAGAAAATGTATATTTTAACTTTATTTTCTTTTACATAAGAAAATGTATATTTTAACTTTATTTTCTTTTACATAAGAAAATGTATATTTTAACTTTATTTTCTTTTACATAAGAAAATGTATATTTTAACTTTATTTTCTTTTACATAAGAAAATGTATATTTTAACTTTATTTTCTTTTACATAAGAAAATGTATATTTTAACTTTATTTTCTTTTACATAAGAAAATGTATATTTTAACTTTATTTTCTTTTACATAAGAAAATGTATATTTTAACTTTATTTTCTTTTACATAAGAAAATGTATATTTTAACTTTATTTTCTTTTACATAAGAAAATGTATATTTTAACTTTATTTTCTTTTATGTAGAAAAATGTGTATATTTGCTTCTTTTTCTTTAACAAAGAAAAATGTACTTTAATTTCATTTTAATCACATAAAATGTACCTTTCATATTTTACATTTTAACAACATAAAATGTACTTTTATCTGTTTTACATTTTAAAACATATGTTCCCTATAGCTTATGTAAATATCTTTACTAGCGCCAGCATTTCTAAATAGCTATATTTCTGATGCCAATCCATTTCAATTATATAATATGACGATGAATGTGTGTCACAATACCCAAATTTTCACAACGATGGTTTTTGGTGTCCTAATACTCAAACTAACACAATGATGGTATTTGTGTCATAATACTCAAAATAACCCAACAATGGTTTTGGGGTCATGATACTCAAACTAACCCAATGATGGTATTTGTGTCATAACAACTATTTTAACACAAGTATAATTGGGTGCATTTCTGATGAGTCACAATAAAGGTCCCAACTCCACTTTTATTTGTAAATGAAAATGAAGATTTAAAACTCACATTTTATTTATACATAAAAGTAAGGTTAAACTTGCATTCTATTATGTTAACAAAAGAAACATAAAAAGTTTGTCTTTTTATCCTAAAAAAAACTTAACATAAAAAGTTTGTCTTCTTATTCTGAATCAAAATAAACATAAAAAGTTTGTCTTTTTATTCTTAACAAAATAAACATAAAAGGTTATTCTTTTCATTCTCAACAAAATTAAAGTAAAAATTTATTCTTCTTATTAACATAAAAAGTTATTCTTTTTATGCTTAACAAAATAAACATAAAAAGTTATTCTTTTTATTCTCAACAAAATTAACGTAAAAAGTTATTCTTTTTATTAACATAAAAAGTTATTCTTATTATGCTTAACAAAATAAACATAAAAAGTTATTCTTTTTATTCTCAACATAAAAAGTAAATCTTTTTATTTTGACAAAGAAACATAAAAATTAAGTCTTTTGTTTTAACAACAAAATTAAGTAAAATGTCTTTTTGTTTAACAAATAAAATCATATAAAAAAAATGTCTTTTTGTTTAACAAACAAAAATAAACAAACAAGATTTTTCCATTTATTTTGTATAAAAATTTTAAGATTTAATTTTAATAGAAAATAAAAATAAATAAAGAGGGGAACTTAATTATGAACTACATCACAAATTTCAGATCTAGATAACATAGTCATCACAGACATCACCACATATTTCAGCAATAATTATATACAAACATCATCACATCGCAGATCAATAAATCACAATATACAATCACAATCTCAGCATTTTAATTTATTAATTATTAAAAACTAGAGATCTCACCGTTTTGCGATTTGTCAAATTCTCAAGTTGTTCTGAAAGGTCCCGTTTCAGTCCACAATTGTAGATCAGGATCGTACGAGTCCAACGCTTCAGAAATCGCGAAATTCTGAGTTGTTTCGAACGAGTTACGATCAATACAAGTTTGAGAATAATTTTATCCTCTGGTGTGCGTTGCATTGTGTGATGGGACCTGGGTCTTATAATGGTTTCATTTTTCCAAAAAGACATTGCGTTATTTCTCGATTTACTTTGGTTTATGCACTGGCAATCCATAGGAGTAAACCCGTTCCGCGAAAGTAGCGTGGTCCTTGGATTTGTCTTATTAGTTATATTAGTTTAGAATTCTCACACCAGTCCCACGACTGTCCCGTTGTTTGTTTCCACCTTTTGCAAACTCGGGTGCCCTCTTTTCCACACGGGCAGTCGAGTAGCTTTTTGCAGATTTGTATCTCTTTAGCAGGATCCTGAATCGAAGCCTAAAGCTGTGTCCAGAGCATAGGAAGTCTTCCGCTGTATTAAAGTTTATCTTCTTCCGCTGCAATGTATTTAATTCATGTATTTAATCTATTGTATTTTGTTTCCGCTGTATTTAATTACATGTACTCTGATATTCTGTACTCTGATGTAACATTATTGTAATGTTTATATAAGTCTGCTGTTATTGTTCTGATGTATTGTATTCCCAAAGTTAACGTATGCGAGTTTTGAACGGTCTTGGTCGATTTTGTGATCGATTAAGGTCGGGCAAAATCCGTGTCGTTACAAAATATTTTTAACTATCTAAATATTATATTTCATTTCACATCACATCACACAATCAACTACACATCAAAATCAAACAAGCATACAAGCCGTCCATGGTCTGTGGACGACAGGTGTCGGGTGCTACTAAACACCGTCTGCATCCTAGTATATATTTTAACTAGAAAAATTAAATTAAAGGTGAGAAGTTCTCACCTTGGGGTTCCACTCTGCCTTTTCATTTCTGAACGGTTCAGATTCGCATTTGTTCCATCGCAATCCTTTCACGCTGTTCATATTAAAAATCACATTTTTATTATTACTACATGTACAAAAAATCATATTTTTATTTCTACTTCATATATATAAAAATCTCGTCTTTTTCTTTATAAAAATCTCGTCTTTCCCTTTATAAAAAATCTAATCTTCCACCTTATAAAAATATAATCTTTTCATATATAAAAATATATTTTTGTTCACTTTAAAAAAATCAAATCTTGTTTTATCGCTACTCCTTAAAGATAAAAATCATATTTTTATTATGCTAGGAGTATAAAAATCATATTTTTTTTTATTCTATCATATAAAAATCTAACCTTTTTCATAAATAAAAATCCATCCTTGTTCATAAATAAAATAAAAATCCTATTCCTTTCTAATAAACCACTATTTTTATTTCAAACATATATTCTTAAATCAATGTTATTTACATTTTTACAAAGCTAATTAATTTTTCAAAATAAATGCTATCTTACTTTTCAAAATAATAATGTTTTACATAAACAAAAACTGAATTAAAACAATGTTTCGTATGAATTACAATCACCTTTGTTCATCGTTTAACTCCCTTTCTTCCTGGACCGAAGATCGCTACTCCATCTGCCATGACATCAGCTTCCGGCGCATACCCTCATTGATGAACTCGAACTGCTCTAGGCAGGTTGGCGGCGACGGACTCCGAGGTGGGTCAGCTGAGAGGAGCGACGGGGACAGGGTCGGGTTGATGGCGGTTTTAGGTTTAGGGGGGTGTTTGCGTGCGATTTTCTACAAGGAGAAGGGGCGGGGAGCATACACAGGAGAGAGAAGAGAAGAGGGGGGCGCGCCTGATCGGAGGTGGGGGTGATGGACTGCGCGACGCGGTGGCAAGGGAGGGCTGAGCGATTGAAGTGGCGGCTAAGGGTTTTTTTTATATTTTAATTTCTTTCTGATTTAGGTTTAAAGAGGGGGGCAAGAGATTTTATTATTTATATATTTATTTTAATTTAACCTTAAAAAAGTAAATGTAACAACCCGCACCTCCGTTCGTGCAAGATATTGTCCCCAACTTAGCCACCGTATAGGTGTGGGGTTTTGTCCCTCAAAAGGCCTCGGCGTTAGTAAGAGATGGGCTCTACTATATAAGTACCCACTTCACACAGGATTTCACGATGTGGGACTTAGGGGTGTTACATTCTCCCCTCCTACAGAGCCCAACGTCCCCGTTGGCTCACAAACACCTCACCCAGGCGTTGTGGTCCACACAGGAGCCACAATTCCGGCTGGGTATTGGCTCTGATACCACTGTAATAGCCTGCACCTCCATTCGTGCAAGATATTGTCCCCAACTTAGCCACCGTATAGGTATGGGGTTTTGTTCCTCAAAAGGCCTCGGCGTTAGTAAGAGATGGGCTCTACTATATATAAGTACCCACTTCACACCGGCTTTCACGATGTGGGACTTAGGGGTGTTACAGTAACTTTCTATTACAACCTCGAAACAAGACCCAACGACTATCGCACTTAGCTAATTACCCCCATTCTGAACACAATGGGATATGTATCATAAGCCAGTTCGGCTGTTTCGATCAGTTTTCGTTAGAATCAACATATAACTCTATATATTGAATTTGAACGCGCATTTCAATTTACCGGGGCCACATACAGCCTCTAAAAATTCCCGAATAATATTTTCTAGCTTCGTATTGACGATACGGTCCTAACAAAACTAATTTCGTCAAATTCTGAGACCGTTTGAAAAATGGCCACTTTCCAGTCGATTAAATTCAACTGAAATGGTCAAAACACGTTTTCCTTTGCCACGCTCACATATTGATTCGAAAAATTACGAATTTTGAAACCTAGCAATAACTTGACATCACAGATCCAACAAAAGTGGTTTCGTCGGAAACCGAGGTCGTTTGCAAAATGGCTATTTTTAAGGGCCTGAATTCCATAGCGACTATTCTGATATTTCAACTGGACATATCTTTTGATTCCCACTATGAAATTTCGATTTTTCGGATTCGTTGGAAAGATATTCTCAATTAGATTCTAATATTTTTGGTTTCGTTAAAATCCGGTTTATTTTTAATCTTGTACATTCATTTGAAATTTGAAATCGAATTATCGAACTACCGCGCCATTTTCAATTCCTTATATATATATAAATAAATATTTATATTCTAACGACGATCTATATAAATACATCCGTTCGAATTCCATTCAAAATAAATTTCTCATCGTTATTATTTAAAATAATTCATTTTAAATAATCAAAATTCGCTAAAATTGCCAAAATAAAAATTTTAAATTGGCTCGGATTTCCGGGTTATTACAATCTCCCCCACTTAAAACTTTTCGTCCCCGAAAAGGAACGAAGCTGAAAGTTGTTTAACAAATCAACTCAACTTTCACTATTTTCATTACGGCTTAAGTTCTTCAACTTTTCAGTTTCTAAGAACTTTTCAAATTTTTCAAAAATTTGGCTAACACCCTAAATTTTTGAAAAATTTCGCCATAACCTCCCCTGCACCGGGGACTTCGGGATATTTCATATAGCCTCCCATGGTCTTCTTCAATCCAAAAGAAAAAGAAAAAGCCAAGCGGCTAGCCAATCGGCTCATGAAATCACCCAAAACTCAAGAAATACAATAAATATGTACCTATTTGTCGGGCAAACAATTTTATTCCTCTTCTCTAACCTCCTTGCTAGGACCTGTTCAATGTAAGTACATGTATATGCAAGCATATGCGACTAATTTTCAATACAACTCACTATTTGATTCAATTTGGCTAAAGGTTCTACATTTAATTAATCAAACAATAATCAAACAACACAATCAGCAATCAATTAGTTAATTATCATTTCAAACACAAAATTTTGATATATAGTGTAACACCCCGTAATTCTGTTACACTCAGATTCACAAATCAAGGCAGAATTAAAAATTAAAATCAAAATCAAGGGAAATGGGTTGTTCCATTGCGTTCGTCTCGGAATTCTGCATGAAAACGAGTCCGAGTTTGCGTAAATCGGAGTCTGTATGAGGAAGATATGGCCTCCGGAAGATTCAGCGAAATTCAAATTTCAAAATCGGGCCGGATTGGCCAGGGTGGGAATTTTCTCGCCGAAGACACTCAGGTCGACTGGGTAGTCGACCTTGGCTACCCAGGTCGACTGGGTAGTCGACCTGGGGCACCCAGGTCGACTACATAGTCGACCTGGGGGTCGACCCCCCTGTTTTTCCAGCTTTCTACTCTGGTTCGTTCTGATGTATTTGGTCACGCTTTCTGACCAGGTTCGTCCGCCTAACACTATATAAACAACCCTTGTCTCCTTCTCTATTCACAATTCTTTTCTATCCTTATGCTGCCTCTGAGAAAATATATAAATAAATAATATATATAAAATAAATCAAGACGAGGAGGTGCTGCTCAAAGACTTTCAAGGAGGAGATTCAAGCTAGAATTCAAGTGAAGATTCGAACGACTGCAACGACTGTTTTTCTACGAATCATAGCAACGCCATCTTTCTGTTCTAATCTAATCTCTGTAAGTCAGTTATTTCTAGATTTGAACGTTTTTCTCTGTTGGTGACATGAAATTAAAGGAATAAAAGTTCTCTCTATTCGAATCAGTGCCTATACTCTTGAACCTAATTAAGAACTGTTATGATTCGAGGACAAATAAGACCGTGGCTATGAAACTATGGACCTTAGAACCATATGCCTATGACTATGAACATTGCCTATGACTATGGACACTGCCTTTGACTATGAATATTGCCTATGACTGTGACTGTGACTAAGAGAATTATTTTCTTGACTATGAACACCAACCTATGCCTTTGATTAGGAAAAGCATAAACCATTGCCTATGACATAACAAGACATCTGTGACTAAACACCTATGATTCATGACTAGGGAAGTGTTGCTTAAGTTCTATAATTATGAGATTAAACCCGATTATTTATTCTGCCTGTCCTTGGTTTTCTTTGGTTTTAGACCTTGGGAATTTACCTATTAAGTTAGGTCTACCCATGTTCTTGAACCGGCGTCTCTATTCTGTCTATCCTTGGTTTTAGACCTTGGGAATTTACCTATTAAGTTAGGTCTACCCATGTTCTTGAACCTACGTCGTTATTCAAACCTTTATGCCAGTTATTATGTCCATTCTTTTTCGTAGCATCTTTGGTTCATTCCCTATTTTCTACGAGTCTAGATTTATCCATAATCTAGATTGAATCGCAATTATACGAACGGTGGGAATACGATTTAGGCATAATGTGAAATGTACTAAAAACATAGTTATAAACTTGGAATTTGGCATAAATTGGGAACATGAATTATGGCATGTTCATAGAAATACAAATTGGATAAATTTAACATGAATTATAGGATGTGTAATTTGAGTCTAGTATTGACTTGTAAATCTACCATTTACATGAGCTATGAATTAGAATAATAAGTCTAGTTTGACGTGAACTGTAATTAGAATGTTAAATCAGGATTGGATTAGCTAATTTGGCGTAATAAGTATATTGGTATAAATTTGAGATTGGCCATAATTGGGAATAACCGTCAGGTTTAGCAAAATCATGGTTAGTGACACTTAATTGGTATAGTTTACATACCAAAAAGCATAAATATGATTTAGAAGGGGAAATGGGCCATAAGAATAAATGTTGACAATTTACATTGAAAGAGTAATTGGGAAATAAGTAAATTAGGATTAATTTACATATAGAATTTGTCCTAAAAGAGGAAATGTAAATTTAGACAAAATTAAAGGTTTATTAACGACATCTCTTTTAATGTCAT
Source organism: Allium sativum (assembly GCA_030737875.1). Taxonomy (NCBI): domain Eukaryota; kingdom Viridiplantae; phylum Streptophyta; class Magnoliopsida; order Asparagales; family Amaryllidaceae; genus Allium; species Allium sativum. Next base: position 256,178,243 of record CM060912.1, on the reverse strand, counting down.
ACCAGAAAGTTCTAGGGTGACAGAGAGGATAGTGTCTAGGCTTGAGTTTGGAAAATACAAGTTTCCTGCTCTCCCTGGCTATCCCTAACTGATCCGACGAACGGGATGGTTACTTTCAAAACTTGATTTGAAAATAAATTGAAACCCTTTGAACTTCGAAAACACGAATATGCCTAACCCGAGGTTAGACTGAGTTGCGATGTAAACCTGCCCGGAACCAACCGGCACGTCCAGTATTCGCAACAATACCTGTATAATGTGAGTGGTAGCGGCTTTAATTTATTTAGTTAAAGCTAGAACAAGAATAGTAGGGTTAAGTTAACTAAGACACTTAACCAATTCAACATGATAACCAGACTGGTGAGTGGGGTTAGGGCCATACAGTTAAGCTAGAATGGGAGGGTTAAGTCCATAGGAACACTTAACCAATTTAACACAGTCAAGCTAGGATGGGAGGGCTAAGGGACACTTAACCAACTTTACATGGTAACAAGACAAGATTTGTAGGGGTTAAGTAACTAAGGATACACTTAGCCAAATTAACATGTTAACTAGACTAGAAGGTGGGGTTAAGTAAAGTTAATACACTTAGCCAAATTAATATGTTAACTAGACTAGAGGTTGGGGTTAAGTAAAATCTAATACACTTAGCCAATTTTGATATGTTAGCTGGGCTAGACTGTAGGGTTAAGTAAACCTGAACACTTAACCATCAGGTTGTGATAAAGGAATGAGGTTAAGTCTAAAACATGAAGGGATAATACTTAACCATTAATAACATGTTAGTTAAGACAGACGGGCAAGGTTAAGTTAATAAGGAACACTTAACCAATACAGGGTGAATGGGTAGGGTTAAGTATTAAGAAATACTTAACCAATATAACTTGGTTTGTGGTGGGGTTAAGTCAACATGAATTACTGATAACACTTAACCGGTATAATAGGATGAATGAAGAGGGTTAAGTTGGCTTGAATTGACTAATGACACTTAACCAATCCAAATTGACGGAAAAGGGAACTAAGTAGTAAACCTTAGTTAAGAAAACAACGATTCTGGAAACTAAGTGGTAAATCTTAGTTAGTAAAACTAAGTAGTAATTCTTAGTATAACACGGGAAGGAGCGAATGTCCGTCTAAGTAGAAAGAAGGCTCCAACGAGTTGGGTTACGAAGCCCGAGGCTTCGAGGGTACGTGAGGGTACTCTTGGTATCCCTCTGTGAGGCTGCATATGATCCGCCTGGGCCCACAGAGGTTGAGGTCTGCGTAGAAGAACCAGGGGTATGCCTTGGTTGCAATACATGGCAACCTAAAGACTAGGATGGACCGGCGTGATTCGGCGAGCAAACGGTAGCCCTGTGATAGCGACTCGTCGTCTACCATCCATCTTCAGTCAATCGAGATACGTGAAGCGGAAAGGCGGAGAACTCCAAAAGACCATATACTTGCTATCTAGTTATGGGTGAGGATGGCCATAGGATAGTGGGGCGTCAGGGGCCGGCGTATAGTTCTCATTTTACAAGGTGTGTCTTTCATTAGTTGAGGGAGGGGTCAAGTGGGACCATAGCCACTGAAATAAAAATAGACCTTAGCATCTGCATCGGCAGATATTTGAAAGCTCCCGACCGAGTTCTGTATTCCTTGATTTGCCCTGACACAGGACTCGGGTCGCACATTACGGGACATGTGCATCTAGACAAGCGACAACGATTCGCGATACATGCGTGGGGAAGTATAGGAACATATACCACTCTAGGTAGTGTGTCCTAGATTGGGGGCATCGTTCGACAGGTAGCATAATTCCTAGTTGAACTAGGTGGCATAAATCCTGAATCCGAGAAGCATTCAGCAGATAGCGTAAACTTTTGTTGAATCTAGAAAGCACTGGATAGAAAACCCTAGATTAGATCTAGGTAATAAATAATAAATGGATGCTCGAAGGCAATGGAAAATACAGGGATTGGGATCACGTTATTGTTACTAGTTGGGACACTAGTTAGGTGGTGCAGAGATATAGAAACTAGTATAACAAGGAAATAGCGAAGCGGCGAAAGTATTAGAGCGTATCCAGTTTATCTTATCTTAGCATATCTTGTGATTACCTTGTCTAATCTTGTTGACCCTATCGTCATGGTGTAATCTTGTATTCAGTTAATTCATGTCGTTTTGTTTTTCCGTGTTCACATGCTAGAAGTTACTGAACTTACTCAGGCTTTATGTCTGACTCTGTTTTTCTTCCGTCTTCTCTTCTTCCGTTCCCCCCCCCCAGGTAGCAATGGAGGGAATAGTTCAGCTCAGGTTAAGTTGGACTGTCATCCTTTCCGGCTTGAAGATTTGTCGAAGTTTGCTTGGATTCTCTTTTCAGATGCTATGGCTGGCTCTTGCAAAAATCGGGGAATATAAATGTTGTTTTTATGCTTCTTTATTTTGTAAGACAGATGATACTATGATATTGTAAAGAAACCATTATACAAGCTATTTTATCAATAAAGCAAAGTTTTATTTTCCGTTGTTTAATTTATGTCTGTCTTGTAATTTATCTGCATCTTTTACCCCAAATGCTCCACAGAACTTAGTGCATTCCCTTTTGTGAGTGACACTAATGGATGTGGGGTGTTACACGTGGTATCAGAGCTTAAGGTTACCAGATCAGATAAAGGATTTGAAAAATTATTTTAAAAAAGGTTTTAAAAGAAGCATTTTCAAAAGAAAAGATTCGTTTTAAAGACATATTCCCCAAAGCCATACGCACTATCTTCTCTTCCTCTGTTTAAATTCTTGTCACCTTCTTTCTTGAGTCTCTGGGGCTCCTGGCTTTCTGGGAGGTAACCTCATCGAAGGGAAAAGTAGTGCCCGGCTTCCATCCATAGTCGTAGTTGTTTCATCTACGGGCCGTTTTCTTTCGAAGCTTATTGGGTTTTCCGGACGGTGGAGGCAGTTTTCGAGAGATTTGTCAACATGACTACGCACGAAAGGGGATGAGGAGTTTAGCTAAGGAGCATAACCCTTGGATGAGGAATTCATGGATGTAGACTTAGCACAAGAAGGAGGAAGAAATTATAAAACCTAAGACAAGAGGAAGTATCTTTACTAGGGTATGATAGGGCAAGAACGAGGACGAGATTTTCAGAAGGACAAGTACATGCTTTCGCCACCAAGCGTACCTAGGAGAAAGGTAGTCTGGTTAGATGAGTCTAGTTTTCTATTCGTACTATTTCCTTAGGTTCCAGCGCTTCTCATTTGTTCATATCCACTTCCATAGTTGGGTCTCTGCACCATGGTACTTGTATAGTAGAAAGATCCCACTAGAGTCTCAAATCCAATTGGTGGTCCGACCAGTTTATTTTTGGTTAGTAGGGATTTGAGAATCGCTATCGAGTTTGCTTATATCATCTCACGTAGATCATCTAAATTCGGAGGAGATATTCCTTGGGTGCTTGTCTGATATTGGTTTAGGCCTTTGGGGCTTGTACTTGAGGAATGTCGAGTTCGGTTTGGATGGTTTGCGTGAGAAATGAATAGTTGTGGCAGGCACTCCAAAGAGCACGTAGTGACCTTTCGACTCTTATAGTTATGGCATGGCAGATAAGAGGGAAACCTCTAATCATCTTAGTACATATACTTGGTACCGTGATTGACATCTGTTTATTTTGGAAATGGAGATCCGGAACTTCACAATCGTGAAGTTAAATTAGTTAAGATACGGTGGAGTAAAGCTCAAGAAGGCTAGATACTAGCATCATACCCTTTTCCTTGATGGTGCATCCTTGATTTCTTTTTTTTAAGAGCTTTACGCATAATTGTTTCTCTCTTTCCAAAGTATATCACCTAGGTCGTATCTTCGATCCTTAGGTAGAAGCCAATGGATGTAAACATGCATTTGAAACATGTTATGGTTGATGGTTGCAAGTGGTTGCTAATGGTTGCCCGTGGATGCATATGCATACGTATTAGGCACTAGATCAAGTTCAGACGCTTTCATCTTGCATTTACAGATATGTATTTGGTTGTAAGTTGAACTTGAGATGTGATCATGTGGATGTTGCATATGGATGATTGGCTATGCACACATGTAGTATTTACATAACTAGGGATGCTTGCATACATGATTGGACGCATGGCACTGACATGATTCGCATTAAGGAGGTCGACTGAATCAGTAGACCGCCTGATTTTGCATTAGATAAAGACATATACACACACTATGCATATGAACATGAAAGCATTATAAATCTTTTAAGGACAATGAATGCCTGTGATTGAATGGTTGAGTAGATGGGTGATTGGATGGTAGGACACATTCTTCCTAACTTGAAGATTTCGGGGACGAAATCCTTTTTAAGTGGGGGAGAATGTAACACCCCGTAATTCTGTTACACTTAGATTCACAAATCAAGGCAGAATTAAAAGTTAAAATCAAAATCAAGGGAAATGGGCTGCGCCATTGCGTTCGTATCGGAATTCTACATGAAAAGAGTCCGAGTTTGCGTAAATCGGAGTCCGTATGAGGAAGATATGGCCTCCGGAAGATTCAGCGAAATTCAAATTTCAAAATCGGGCCGGATTGGCTAGGGCGGGAATTTTCCCGCCTAGGACACCCAGGTCAACTACCACCCAGGTCGACTAGGTAGTCGACCTGGGGCACCCAGGTCGACTACATAGTCGTCCTGGGGGTCGACCCCCCCTGTTTTTCCAGCTTTCTGCTCTGGTTCTTTCTGATGTATTTGGTCACGCTTTCTGACCAGGTTCGTCCGCCTAACACTATATAAACAGCCCTAGTCTCCTTCTCTATTCACAATTCTTTTCTATCCTTATGCTGCCTCTGAGAAAATATATAAATAAATAATATATATAAAATAAATCAAGATGAGGAGGTGCTGCTCAAAGACTTTCAAGGAGGAGATTCAAGCTAGAATTCAAGTGAAGATTCGAACGACTGCAACGACTATTTTTCTACGAATCATAGCAACGCCATCTTTCTGTTCTAATCTAATCTCTGTAAGTCAGTTATTTCTAGATTTGAATGTTTTTCTCTGTTCGTGACATGAAATTAAAGGAATAAATGAATATGCCGAATCTCTCTCTCTATTCGAATCAGTGCCTATACTCTTGAACCTAATTAAGAACTGTTATGATTCGAGGACAAATAAGACCGTGACTATGAAACTATGGACCTTAGAACCATATGCCTATGACTATGAACATTGCCTATGACTATGGACATTTCATATGACTATGAATATTGCCTGTGACTGTGACTGTGACTAAGATAATTATTTTCTTGACTGTGAACACCAACCTATGCCTTTGATTAGGAAAAGCATAAACCATTGCCTATGACATAACAAGGACATCTGTGACTAAACACCTATGATTCATGACTAGGGAAGTGTTGCTTAAGTTCTGTAATTATGAGATTAAACCCGATTATTTATTCTGCCTGTCCTTGGTTTTCTTTGGTTTTAGACCTTGGGAATTTACCTATTAAGTTAGGTCTACCCATGTTCTTGAACCGACGTCTCTATTCTGTCTATCCTTGGTTTTAGATGTTGGGAATTTACCTATTAAGTTAGGTCTACCCATGTTCTTGAACCAACATCGTTATTCAAACCTTTTATGCCAGTTATTATGTCCATTCTTTTTCGTAGCATCTTTGGTTCATTCCCTATTTTCTACGAGTCTAGATTTATCCATAATCTAGATTGAATCGCAATTATACGAAAGGTGGGAATACGATTTGGGCATAATGTGAAATGTACTAAAAACATAGTTATAAACTTGGAATTTGGTATAAATTGGGAACATGAATTATGGCATGTTCATAGAAATACAAATTGGATAAATTTAACATGAATTATAGGATGTGTAATTTGAGTCTAGTATTGACTTGTAAATCTAGCATTTACATGAGCTATGAATTAGAATAATAAGTCTAGTTTGACGTGAACTGTAATTAGAATGTTAAATCAGGATTGGATTAGCTAATTTGGCGTAATAAGTATATTGGTATAAATTTGAGATTGGCCATAATTGGGAATAACCGTCAGGTTTAGCAAAATCATTGTTAGTGACACTTAATTGGTATAGTTTACATACCAAAAAGCATAAATATGATTTAGAAGGGGAAATGGGCCATAAGAATAAATGTTGACAATTTACATTGAAAGAGTAATTGGGAAATAAGTAAATTAGGATTAATTTACTTATAGAATTTGTCCTAAAAGAGGAAATATAAATTTAGACAAAATTAAAGGTTTATTAACGACATCTCTTTTAATGTCATACCAGAAAGTTCTAGGGTGACAGAGAGGATAGTGTCTAGGCTTGAGTTTGGAAAATACAAGTTTCCTGCTCTCCCTAGCTATCCCTAATTGATCCGGCGAACGGGATGGTTACTTTCAAAACTTGATTTGAAAATAAATTGAAACCCTTTGAACTTAGAAAACACGAATATGCCTAACCCGAGGTTAGACTGAGTTGCGATGTAAACCTTCCCGGAACCAACCGGCACGTCCAGTATTCGCAACAATACCTGTCTAATGTGAGTGGTAGCGGCTTTAATTTATTTAGTTAAAGCTAGAACCAGAATAGTAGGGTTAAGTTAACTAAGACACTTAACCAATTCAACATGATAACCAGACTGGTGGGTGGGGTTAGGGCCATACAGTTAAGCTAGAATGGGAGGGTTAAGTCCATAGGAACACTTAACCAATTTAACACAGTTAAGCTAGGATGGGAGGGCTAAGGGACACTTAACCAACTTTACATGGTAACAAGACAAGATTTGTAGGGGTTAAGTAACTAAGGATACACTTAGCCAAATTAACATGTTAACTAGACTAGAAGGTGGGGTTAAGTAAAGTTAATACACTTAGCCAAATTAATATGGTAACTAGACTAGAGGTTGGGGTTAAGTAAAATCTAATACACTTAGCCAATTTTGATATGTTAGTTGGGCTAGACTGTAGGGTTAAGTAAACCTGAACACTTAACCATCAGGTTGTGATAAAGGAATGAGGTTAAGTCTAAAACATGAAGGGATAATACTTAACCATTAATAACATGTTAGTTAAGACAGACGGGCAAGGTTAAGTTAAAAAGGAACACTTAACCAATACAGGGAGAATGGGTAGGGTTAAGTAATAAGAAATACTTAACCAATATAACTTGGTTTGTGGTGGGGTTAAGTCAACATGAATTACTGATAACACTTAACCGGTATAATAGGATGAATGAAGAGGGTTAAGTTGGCTTGAATTGACTAATGACACTTAACCAATCCAAATTGACGGGAAAGGGAACTAAGTAGTAAACCTTAGTTAAGAAAACAACGATTCTGGAAACTAAGTGGTAAATCTTAGTTAGTAAAACTAAGTAGTAATTCTTAGTATAACACGGGAAGGAGCGAATATCCGTCTAAGTAGAAAGAAGGCTCCAACGAGTTGGGTTACGAAGCCCGAGGCTTCGAGGGGACGTGAGGGTACTCTTGGTATCCCTCTGTGAGGCTGTAGATGATCCACCTGGGCCCACAGAGGTTAAGGTATGCGTAGAAGAACCAGGGGTATGCCTTGGTTGCAATACATGGCAACTTAAAGACTAGGATGGACCAGCGTGATTCGGCGAGCAAACAGTAGCCCTGTGATAGCGACTCGTCGTCTACCATCCATCTTCAGTCAATCGAGATACGTGAAGCGGAAAGGCGGAGAACTCCAAAAGACCATATACTTGCTATCTAGTTATGGGTGAGGATGGCCATAGGATAGTGGGGCACCGGGGGCCGGCGTATAGTTCTCATTTTACAAGGTGTGCCTTTCAATAGTTGAGGGAGGGGTCAAGTAGGACCATAGCCACTGAAATAAAAACAGACCTTAGCATCTGCATCGGCAGATATCTGAAAGCTCCCGACCGAGTTCTGTATTCCTTGATTTGCCCTGACACAGGACTCGGGTCGCACATTACGGGACATGTGCATCCAGACAAGCGACAACGATTCGCGATACATACGTGGAGAAGTATAGGAACATATACCACTCTAGGTAGTGTGTCCTAGACTTGGGGGCATCATTCGACAGGTAGCATAATTCCTAGTTGAACTAGGTGGCATAAATCCTGAATCCGAGAAGCATTCAGCAGATAGCGTAAACTTTTGTTGAATCTAGAAAGCACTGGATAGAAAACCCTAGATTAGATCTAGGTAATAAATAATAAATGGATGCTCGAAGGCAATGAAAAATACAGGGATTGGGATCACGTTATCGTTAATAGTTGGGACACTAGTTAGGTGGTGCAGAGATATAGAAACTAGTATAACAAGGAAATAGCAAAGCGGCAAAAGTATTAGAGCGTATCCAGTTTATCTTATCTTAGCATATCTTGTGATTACCTTGTCTAATCTTGTTGACCCTATCGTCATGGTGTAATCTTGTATTCAGTTAATTCATGTCGTTTTGTTTTTCTGTGTTCACATGCTAGAAGTTACCGAACTTACTCAGGCTTTATGTCTAACTCTGTTTTTCTTTCGTCTTGGAATAGTTCAGCTCAGGTTAAGTTGGACTGTCATTCTTTCCGGCTTGAAGATTTGTCGAAGTTTGCTTGGATTCTCTTTTCAGATGCTATGGCTGGCTCTTGCTAAAATCGGGGAATATAAATGTTGTTTTTATGCTTCTTTATTTTGTAAGACAGATGATACTCTGATATTGTAAAGAAACCATTGTACAAGCTATTTTATCAATAAAGCAAAGTTTTATTTTCCGCTGTTTAATTTATGTCTGTCTTGTAATTTATCTGCATCTTCTACCCCAAATGCTCCACAGAACTTAGTGCATTCCCTTTTGTGAGTGACACTAACGGATGTGGGGTGTTACATATAGTCAAAAATCACATTTTTGGTGCCAAATCACAACAATAGACCCTATCTAATTTTGGTTCTCACACCAGTGTAATGGAAATATATAGACATCTCACTTTCGTCACTCGAACATAAATTCTGATGATGTTTCGAACCACCATCAGAATATCCACGGGCGACTAAAGTGTGATTCTGTATCTACCCAATATATTAAGACTTCGAATACACGCGGATCAGACGTATACGCAAAATCTTTATATACTGGATAGTCCAAATCAATATAAATAAATATTCAAATACGAATAATTCGATTTAAATTTTCAAACCAAAAATTGTTTTCATTTTAAAAATATACTCTTCACACCCGTTCTAGGATACTACTGATCCCATCTCTAACGAGTCATTCTCATTGGATATTACTAATCCAATTTCTGATGAATTCTTTCGTTCGGTTCTAATGTGTCTTGTTCTCTGAGCTTTGTAAACCAAAGCTCTGATACCAAATGAGAAGACCCGTAACTTCCCCGTGAAGGAAAGAGCGGATACTTCGAGGTCAAGCCACAAAAGAACGCAGACGGAAGAACATTTCATTGTATATTACAACAATTCCATCAGAATATACAGAGTATGAATGAATATTACACAGAAATATCAGAGATTTAAATTACATTTAAATACATCGCAGCAGAAATAATACAAAACACAACTAGAAGGAGATATACGGATACAAAGCTTTCCGGATATCGTTCCAGCTGTAAGTCAGGATCCTGTGAATATAAATCTACAAAACAAAAACTACTAGCTGCCCGTGTCAAAATAAGGGCACCCATAGTTTAGGTTAAAACAATAAACTCCAGGTCAGTCATGTGACTGGTGTGAGAACTAAAACAGTTATAAATTTTTATTTTAAAGTTAGGTAAATCAAGGGATCACTCCGCTAGCGCGGAACGGGTTTCCTCCCAAGAATACCAGTGCATAAAACAAACAGCGCAATGCTAAATAAAGAAAAATGAAGCTATTATAAGACCCAGGTCCCATCATACAATGCAACGCAAGCCGGAGGATAGGGTTTTTAACTTATAATAGCCAAAGAATGCTTGATACGCTAAATTTCATCTTTTGATTCTTAATCAGACTCCAACTGTAAATTAGTAAGAGAATGATTCCCTAAGAATTAGCCCCGAAGGCCGAAACCAACATAAGACCAATACCCAGGAAACCACCCATCTTAGCTCATTTCCAGTTAGTTTCTGATTTTATATACAATCATAAATATCAATCATAGGCGACATGAGCGTCCCATGCCACTATTTCGCCATATATAAGTATACAATCAAAACCGAAATTGTCACGTATTGGAAATTGGGTTTCCATCTGTGAACCGAGGAAAAAGATAGTCCTCTACCGATTCGAGACGCTCTAGCCCATGTCTCAGGAACAGAACGCATCGTCCCTTGGATCGTCAGGGCCGGTTCACCGATGTGGATTAAAATGCCTGAACACTGCGTTTCCCTGCCCTTTGGGGTGTAGGTGAGCCAACTAAATGACTCCATCGGTTCGAGAACGACCAATATATCCGAGGCGCCTCGCAACAACAACAACCACATAAGTCAAACTAGTCAGGGCGTGTAAAACCACAGACGCCACTTCTAGCTAGAAGGAAACGCATGTCCTCCCTGATGTCCTCTCTCATTTCTGGTTCACAACCCGGGTGTGAGGCTCGCGATTTCACATTACACAAAGCTAAGCCACACAGGCCGTGCTTTGATCATCACCACAAGACTTTTCTTTTCAACAGAAGCCTTGATCATTTGCATCTTAGCATGCCACACAGGCAAACCACTCCATGCAACCGATATCCATCAATCACACAGAATGATATCCAATGTCAGATACACAGTCCATTTACACGTTTGTTCTGGGTCTGAACGAAACCGGAGGCACCTAGTACCCCGCATATCCATCGATCCCCAAGTACGTCTGGACGACCACTAACTGATTCCCTCCTCTTGGGTGTACGGCCCAATCAAGATCATCAGTAATTAACCAAACGACGTGAAGACCTTCGGTCTTCAACCACCGTCTTCATCTTCGACATCACCTCGAATCAGTTATTCAGAATGGGATAAACCCAGTCTTTCTGAATAACTTGCGTATATAATAAATAAGTGTTACACAAACATAACATACGCCTCATTCCCATTTCATCAGTCACTAACCGTAAATTAAAAAGAGAATAATTCCCCAAATATTAACCCCGAAGGCCGAAACCAACATCAGATCAATATCCAGAAAACCATTCTGCTTAGCTAACCGACAGTTAGTTTCTAAATTTCACATTCTTGGGGAAAGGTTCCCATTAATTTTATCAAAGATAAATCCTTAAAATTTGTTCTTTAATCTACTTTTGAATATCAATTCAAACTAGTCGGGATTAGCGATCCATACCGAAGTGATCATTTATTTCCCAATCCCAGCCTATTCATCCCATGAAGTAAAACTGGTAATACTTCATATATAACACCACGGTGTTTTCGGTAAATTCAATTACCATTTCACGTTTAAATCTAATTAAAGATTTAACTATCGCCTGGAGCAAAACAGGTGATACTCCATTCTCGATCTTTTCAATCTAATTAAAGATTCATTAAAACTCCACTTAGTTTTAATCTTTAACTGGGTTAAAGAACCGATGTCATTTAAAACATGGTTCACGATAAACCCCAAAATCACATCTCATTTCAATCAGTCCCTCAGCGTAAATGAGCAAGTGAGCAATTCCCAAAGTATTAACCCCGAAGGCCAAAACCAACATCAGATCAATACCCCAGAAATCATTCAACTTAACTAATCTCCAGTTAGTTTCTGATTTTCTTAACTCCTTTAGGTCAAAGAACAGTATTATTGAAGATACCGTTCATGACAACCCAAAATCACATTTCATTGATTGTCGGGTTAAAGAACAAGTGTTATTTAAAACACTGTTCAAGATAAACCCAAAAATCAATACAAATTCAATTCCAATTAAATATTATTTAATTGGTACACTTCATTAAATCTAAATAAAAAGATTTAATCTTTTTCTCAACTGGGCTTAAGAACAGTGTTAATAAAGACACCATTCACGACAAACCCAAATCACATTTGATATTAAATACAAGGCTCTGAATATAAAATATATCGGCTTATATTTAATATCAAATTCTACGACCAACAAATATCGTATTGGAAAAAACGATATATATATATATATATCTTTCAAATTTCCATAACAATATCTTTATAATCACGAAATCCAACATCGAAATATTCCGAAGACAATTTTGATTCAAATCCCTTACAATGCAATTATTGGAAATTCTCGTTATTTTCAAAACCATTTCAAATCCAATTTATTTATTTTAAAAATAAATAAATTATTATTCTAGTTCAAAACTAGTTCATTTCAATAACAATCTATTTTTATCGTTTCAAATATGGAGTTTTTCATCCCAATTCTTCACAAATCATTTCTTATGATTATACACAAATTATTGATATTTTTAATAATTTTATCAAGGCCCGTACAGTCGATTTCCATCAACGGCCATCGAACTGCACTTACAGCGACCTTTTCCAAATTTGATTTGTACATAATTCCAAATCCAACCGTTAGATTTCTAATTTCTAATATTCGTTAGAAAGCCCTTTTTGATACGAACCCAACGGTTCCGGTTTTAGGAGAATCCGACGGTCGGATCTCCCGTAATATCCGTTCGAAGTCAATGGTTGAAATTCACGAACTGCCGCGGCGCGGCGCGTTCTATTCAGGCCATTATATTATATATATAATATATATAATATATACTTCATCGATTTCCTTTTAAAACGTATTTTATAAATTGTTTTAAATTCTTTTTCGAAATGATTTCAACTTCATTTCAAATTCAAATCAAAGTTGAATTTTTCCTTATAAATTCGCTTTAAATTCCTTTCAAATTGATTTCAATTCAAATCGATTTTGAATTCAATTATTTCAATTTAATTCGAATTTCGATTCATTTCAATTTAATTCAAATTTCGATTATTTTCAATATAATTCGAATTTCGATTCATTTCAATATAATTCGAATTTCGATTATTTTCAATATAATTCAAATTTCAATTTTTTCAATATAATTCGAATTTCGATATCACTTTCAATATACATCGAAAATTGAATAAAATCGATATAAATATCGTTTACGTCAAAATAGCGTCAATCTAATCAACACGGCTTCATATATTTCTATTTTCAAATATTCTATTTCAAATATTTCTTTTTCAAATATTTCTATTTCAAAACTGGAATGAGGCCCAACCAATTACCATATAATGTTAATTATATGGATTTTCTACAACATATGTATAAAATAACAACGATAAATAATCAACCATCATCCAGAGTGCGTTCTACACTGTATAAGCATCAAATATAAATATTTAACGCTTATAACAACCTGTCAATCAATCGATCGGCATACAACTAATCATTGGGACTAGTGTATGTCATATATCATCCCAATACCCGTGTGGGGTTTTCAAACAATCAAACACAGATTTTATTTGTGTAGTTGGGCGATGTGTAAAATTTATTGTCCCAATCAATATCAGTCAAATCAATGTATAAAAACAAATCTCTAATTTTTTTATTACCATTTATTTTATATACACGTTAAAAATTCTATTTTCAACTATAAAATATTTTTAACTATCTAAATATTTTATTTCATTTCACATCACATCACACAATCAACTACACATCAAAATTAAACAAGCATACAAGCCGTCCATGGTCTGTGGACGACGGGTATCGGGTGCTACTAAGCACCGTCTGCATCCTAGTATATATTTTAACTAGAAAAATTAAATTAAAGGTGAGAAGTTCTCACCTTTGGGTTCCACTCCGCCTTTTCATTTCTGAACGGTTCAGATTTGCATTTTTTCCATCGCAATCCTATCACGCTGTTCATATTAAAAATCACATTTTTATTATTACTACATGTACATAAAAATCATATTTTTATTTCTACTTCATATATATAAAAATCTCGTCTTTTTCTTTATAAAAATCTCGTCTTTCCCTTTATAAAAAATCTAATCTTCCACCTTATAAAAATATAATCTTTTTATATATAAAAATATTTTTTTGTTCACTTTAAAAAAATCAAATCTTGTTTTATCGCTACTCCTTAAAGATAAAAATCATATTTTTATTATGCTAGGAGTACAAAAATCATATTTTTATTTATTCTATCATATAAAAATCTAACCTTTTTCATAAATAAAAATCCATCCTTGTTCATAAATAAAATAAAAATCCTATTCCTTTCTAATAAACCACTATTTTTATTTCAAACATATATTCTTAAATCAATGTTATTTACATTTTTACAAAGCTAATTTATTTTTCAAAATAAATGCTATCTTACTTTTCAAAATAATAATGTTTTACATAAACAAAAACTGAATTAAAACAATGTTTCGTATGAATTACAATCGCCTTTGTTCATCGTTTAACTCCCTTTCTTCCTGGACCGAAGATCGCTACTCCATCTGCTATGACATCAGCTTCCGGCGCATACCCTCATTGATGAACTCAAACTGCTCTAGGCAGGTTGGCGGCGATGAACTCCAAGGTGGGTCAGTTGAGAGGAGCGGCGGGGACAGGGTCGAGTTGGTGGCGGTTTTAGGTTTAGGGGGGGTGTTTGCGTGAGATTTTCTATAGGGAGAAGGGGAGGGGAGCGTATAGAGGAGAGAGAAGAGAAGAGGGGGGCACCTGATCGGAGGTGGGGGTGATGGACGGCACGACGCGGTGGCAAGGGAGGGCTGAGCGATTGAAGTGGCGGCTAGCGGTTTTTTTTATTTTAATCTTTTTTTGATTTAGGTTTAAAGAGGGAGGGGGCCAAGAGATTATATTATTTATATATTTATTTTAATTTAACCTAAAAAAAGTAACTTTCTATTACAACCTCGAAACAAGACCCAACAACTGTCGCCCTTAGCTAATTACCCCCATTCTGAACACAATGGGATATGTATCATAAGCCAGTTCGGCTGTTTTGATCAGTTTTCGTTAGAATCAACATATAACTCTATATATTGAATTTGAACACGCATTTCAATTTACCGGGGCCACATACAGCCTCTAAAAATTCCCGAATAATATTTTCTAGCTTCGTATTGACGATATGGTCCTAACAAAACTAATTTCGTCAAATTCTGAGACCGTTTGAAAAATGGCCAATTTCCAGTCGATTAAATTCAACTTAAATGGTCAAAACACGTTTTCCTTTGCCACACTCACATATTGATTCAAAAAATTACGAATTTTGAAACCTAGCAATAACTTGACATCACGGATCCAACAAAAGTGGTTTCGTCGGAAACCGAGGTCATTTGCAAAATGGCTAATTTTAAGGGCCTGAATTCCATAGCGACTATTCTGAAATTTCAAATGGACATATCTTTTGATTCCCGCTATGAAATTTCGATTTTTCGGATTCATTGGAAAGACATTCTTAATTAGATTCTAATATTTTTGGTTTCGTTAAAATCCGGTTTATTTTGAATCCTGTACATTCATTTGAAATTTGAAATCGAATTATCGAACTACCGCGCCATTTTCAATTCCTTATATATATATAAATATTTATATTCTAATGACAATCTATATAAATATATTCGTTCGAATTCCATTCAAAATAAATTTCTCGTCGTTATTATTTAAAATTATTCATTTTAAATAATCAAAATTCGCTAAAATTGCCAAAATAAAATTTTTAAATTGGCTCGGATTTCCGGGTTATTACATATATATATATATATATATATATATATATATATATATGCATGCTCTAAAGTATTTAAAATGGTTTTTGTTATAATTGAGAGTAAATATAAGGTTTAATTGTATTGAAAGAATTAAAAGTTGATTAACCAATCATTAATTATTTGTAAATAGGCCAAGCAATGCTGAGTACTGAATCAATAAACTAATCTTACATACACATTTGTTATTTGATAGTTAAATCACCGACTATCAAACCTGACCAGTACGATTGTTGGTACGGAAAGACCGGGATCGAAATTATATTCGAAAACCATTTCGAACCAATAAATACGTGAAGATGGCAATTGAAGATGGAGCAATTGAAGACCATGGATCTTCATAAGCGGAAGGACTACTTGTCGGATTTCTCTTGCTTGCAACCAGAGTTATTTGATTTGTGATTCTATCATAGTTGAAATCTACGTATTGCAAGGACTACTCGCTACTAATCCTCGGGGTGATTCCTATACAAGGATGCGGTAGGAGGGTGCCTTCGGTTCATCATGTTCCTGGATGAGTTGTATGGACGAATGTCTGACAGAGTATTTCTTAAGAATCACGTATGTTGATTTTTACAAACGTATTCCTATTAGTGGTGGAGAGGGGCACCTCTCTTAGCTTAACGAGCATAGTATTTTTGTGGACGTCAATTGGTGATTTGGCGGATCTGACATGTGGCATTCAAAGTGAACGATGACCAAATGTCCAAAAGGGTAAATTCTAGCCTCAAGCCTCACAACCGGGAAATGACAAAAATCGGGCAGGCAGCATGGCTATGTGGGTTGCTCCCATTAGGGTGTATAATCAACTATCTAGAGAAATCCCTTTTTCTTCTTAAATCTATTTCGATGTTCTCCCTTTTCGGGAGACGATTGCTGATCCCAACCGTCGGTGATATACATTCGATACACTCAAGCGAAGTGGGTGGTCGGTCATGTGTGGCCCGGGTTGCAAGACGTTCTTGTTGAACCCAGTGTATTCGCCTCTAGAGATACACTATCGGCAGGTGGTCCCATACCTTGACGTAGTCGGGATCCAATCTCCAATAAGCACCTGCAGTTTTTGATTGTATAGTATATATGTGGAGCGTGAGATGCAAGCGTTCCGCTAGATTGTTAATTATTTGTATTTAGACACTATGATAATATCAGAATAAGTTATGATTTCAAAAATGTTATGGGATATAGTAAGGTAAAAACCGTCCGTATTTATGTGTGGGCTGGTCTTACTATTATCCTTTTATTTCAAAAGGATTTCCAAAGTTAAACCAGTTGTTTGTGTTGTGAATTTATCAATGAAAGTATTCCAGACTGACCCGGTGAATTTTTCTTTGCTTCAAATGTGCTCGGGTCAAACCGAGTATATTTCTAGGTTAGGTTTCGCTTGGAGTTTCAGGAGCTGGAAGAATGAGGCTTCACCATTAGTTGTTTAAAGTTATTTCCGCTGTGATAGTTATATGTTGTACTCTGATGGTTGGTATGTATTTATTGTTCTTTTGTATAAAGAGATTTGTTATATTATATTATATTCTTTCCGCCTGAGAGATTCTGATGTGTTGTTCTTCTTCTTTCTTCTATTCTAATATTTCTTTCTTTCTTTTCTCACCCTCTAAATTCTTTGTAATAACATTCCTGTGTTTTCGGTGCTTGGAAGTTCGGCATTAGATATGGTAATTGTATTTATGTCGATTTTCGGGGCCGAAAATCCGTTGGGTCGTTACAGTGGTATCAAAGCTATTGGTTTAGTGATAACCTTGGCTCTGTGGCGTGACTCAATAGAGATGGGGTTCGTAATATCCTAGATTGAGTCGGTGTATATATATGAGAGCGCGCATTTTTAAATTAATATAAAATTATTTTTGAAATTATTTTTCCCAATTTATTTTATAAAATAATAAAAGTAACAATTTTCTCAAATTATTATAATATGGGCAATCGATAGATTTGTTAATGCTAATTTGTATGGTATGTTTGGATTGTGTTGTTGATTGTTTGAATATAAATCTGGAAATGATAGACTTGGTTTAAAACCAATCCGAAATAAATAAGTTGGATAAATCAATCCAAATTTTAATAAATTCGAAAGGATAATCAATGATGTAAATGGATTGCTAAATATGTGGTTATAATCTCATGTGGATTGAATATGTTTTGAACCTAACTGGCATTGTTTTGGGGACTAATGAAATTCATTTGAGTTGAGGACATGTGCAAGAGTGCCAATTCAGCTTTAAATTTCATCCAAGGGAATTCTGGAGTAAATTGAATCAAGTTTAGCATGATAATCGAGTTAGCTCAAATATAAATTATCGCTTATCGCATAATAGCGCTCACAAAAAGGTAAGCTTAAGTAAAAAATAAAATTTTGGTTTTATTTGGATTTTGAGTTTGGATTTTTAATTTTTCCGACCGTGTTGGTCGATGTATATATATTTCTTGATCCTGCAATATTGCAGATGTCTCTCCGTACAAGGGAGACTCTGCCAAAAAAATTCCAAAATTTAAGGTGTTAGAAATTTTTAGAAGATTTTTGGAAAATTCCTTTTTTGAAATAAATTAGTTTAAAAATCAATTGGGTTAGTTTAAAAAATCGAGTTTTAAATTAAATATTTTTGCAAAGAGATAACGGGTCATAACATTCTTTCTGCCTTAACAATTTCGGGGACGAAATTCTTTTAAGGGGGAAGGAATGTAACGTCCCGTATTTTTTGGCCAATTATTTGAATTAATTAATTTATTTAAAATATTGGTTTGAACTTAAATAATCGATTTTAACCATTTTAATTTAAATATTTGATTATATTGATAGTATAATAATATTTTAATTTCAGAATATTCGGGAAAATGTTGAATTTGAAGTATAATGTGATCGGGCAGTTAAAGTGGTTTAAAAATTTTTATATTGAAATTATAATATCGATTTCGTTTATAAAACGATGGTTGAGCGTTAAATTTATAATTATATTATAAATCGAGCTGCAGCAGCGCGACAGTTCGTAATTTGGCGTTTTGAACTTTAAACGGCTGTACAGGATCCAATATTAGTCGGATTTTCTCGAAACAAGAAACGTCCGAATCTGTTGGATAATATTTTTCTAATGAAAGAGAAAAATCCAGTTTTCATAGTGTAGATTTTGTTTTATGTCCAAATCAAATTTTAAAATAGTCGCTATGGAATTCCTTTATAAATTATAGCGATTTATTTATATAAAATAAAGGGTTTTTATTTTTCTTAATATTGATTTGGCTTGGAATTCAACCCGGGATATTTTATCTTGGTAGTATATGAAATTCTGGTCGTGTATGGTCAATTACAATATTTTATTTATATTATATTGAGGTATTTTAAAATTGATTTATTTTAATTAAAATTGGACCTTTTAAAAGGGACTTTATTAAAATGACCTCCGTTTTTGACGAAACAAATTTTATTGAGACCGTAACAGCTAATTATTGCCAGATTTCAAGTTGCGCATCAATCGGGGTTATTCTGTGAGCGTGGCAAAATAAAATACAAATAAATCGATCATTTGGACGTGAACGAGCGCCGTTTGAGTAAGCGGACTCGGAATTCGACGAAACAAGTTTCATTTGGACCGAGTCGTCAAATTATACTACGCCGTCTATTTTTATCGCAAACAGGGTTTGTATGTGAGCACAGAAGCCAATAAACAGTGTTCGCAATTGCGATAGGCACGAAATAAAAATCGTTAGTCAACATCGTTCATCAAATCAACTTAAAATATATTATTTCTATTTATAAATACTGTCTCCCGTTCAGCCCACTTCAGCAAAGTTCAGTTTCGTCCACCAAATTTGCAAAAAAGCCCTCGGTTCTAAAATAATTTATTTCTTCAAATCCGTCATGATTTTGCCAATACAATCTGAACAAAAGTTGTAGATCCACTCGAGATCCAGCTTCTAAAAAAAATTGGGGTCGAACAGTCACCTGTGGTGGCCGAAATTTCATGAAAACTGAGAAAAATCTGTTTCGTTTTTTGCTTGATTGTGGGGGATTGGTTGATTTGAGAGGACGAGACCTGGGGGGAATTGAAGAGGGGAGTTTTAGCTTTATTTTGGCACCTGTCTGAGGTTCAACGGTGGTCCGAGGTGGTCGTGGCAACAAGATGAACGGAGGCATCAAATTCTGGGTTGGTTTTGGAAGTCGAGGTCGGATTTCTTCTTATTCCAGCGACTAGGGTGGTCGTGGGGCCATGAGGTCTGAAGTCGGAGGAAGGGTGATGCGAGGGGGTCACAGCGGCGAGGGTCCGGTGGTCCAATTCAACTCATGGCGGCAGAATTTGGCCGATGATCAGAATTGGGGGTAATGGCGATTTACGGTGGTCGGAGCAAAATTGGGAGAAGGCATCTCAGGCATGGGGAGCTGGGAGTGGTGCGGTATTGGAGCAGTGGTCGGGGTTGGTCATCGGTCACCGGTGGTGGCCGCGGCAAGCAAAGGAAGGGGGAGCTGTGTTTGAACTTGGAAAAGAAGAGAGGATCGGGATCGAAGTGGCCATCAGGGAGCAAACGCGTGAGAAATTGTAGATGGGGCTGACGTGGACAGGGTAGTTAATTAAGGTAATGATTAGTTAAATTATTTAATTAAATTATTAATTAATAGTTAAGTTGATAATTGTATAATATATCAAACCTTAAATCGATCGTAACTTTCTCGTACCTTAATGAAATTCAGTGAAACTGGATCCGTTGGGATTGTAGCGACGATACCTAGGTGATGGCATCGACTAGGGACTGATTGGACGCAATTGAAATTTCAGCAAATTTTAAATGTCCATTTCAATTTAAAAGGAACAAACACGTCAACCGTTGACAGAATAATTTGGTGAGTTATTTCTCACACCTTCTGGAATCCTGTGATGTGGTAAATTCATATTAAAATATAATTTACCGTTAAAAGTATAAATTGTTTGATTGGTTGCTATTGGCTGATTATTGGTTGATTGGTTGCTGTTATTTATATTTCATCGTTTTAAATTAGTAGATCATATGAAATTTATTTCATACATTATTGTGGAATGTATAACGAGCTGTGGTGCAGGGAAGAACAGGTTGGAGGGATCCGACCAGATTCCTCAAATATTACATATGTTGTTTGTTTATATTATTTATATTTGAACTAATTGAACCCCATAGGGTAGTTAAGCCTGTTTCAGCGTGATGGTTAAACAGATATTCACCAGCTTTGTGTTTAAAATCAATCGACAGTGTTGATTGAGTAATTGGAAGTGAATGGCCTAAAATGTATTGTTTTAGACGTCAGTCTACCATTCGATGAATTGACGCAGTTTTAAAGTTTTAAATTAATTTATAACTAAATTGAAGTTTTTCAGTCATTTAAATTAATAATTAAATTAGAAAGTTATAAATAAATATTTTATTCGAGTTTACAAAAGAAATTATTTAAATGGTTTTTTGTATTAAAATCGTATGATTTGTAAATGTGCCAAAAGCTAGAAAGCCAGAGAATTTACCTACGTGTTGATACAGTGGAATAATTGTATTTTTTAAAAAATTAAATAGTGAATTTAAATTAATTGAGTTATTTAGTTAATTTAAAAGGGGAAATGACAAATGGAAGTCAATTAACTGCTAACTGATGGGTATGGTTGGCAAAATCGACCATTGTAATTAAAATGGATAATTGAATAAATTTGATATTCGATAAGTTTAACGAATAGTGTAAATGTTAGTTAATCCCCGATTAACTAAATTAAAGAAATTATTGAATTAGTTAGTGTTTGTTACATTAATTATTATTTAATAAGCTTTTAAATGATAATAACCCTATTTTGATTAATATCCATGTTAAACATTTCTAATGTAGTAAGGAATAAAGTAAATTGTTATTTTAAATAAATAATAATTAAAACGATGGCTTTTGATTGGAGAAGTGATTAAGTAGCAATAAGGTTTGATAAAAAAAGCATGATAAGGGTTTTATAAAGGATTTAAAATCCAAATTCCTAAACAAGATCGGTAAATGGAATGTGTAAGTGGATGCTGAGTATTTGAATAAGATTTTACTTAATCGCTTAACTAAGTAAAGTGAATTCAACTGAATGTAATTAGAAAGGTGCTAATGGTTTTAAAGTGAAATCTAAGGTAAGTTGCGAAAGGATGGTAACGGATTATCATAAATAAATCAAAGTGAAATTTTTAAAGGGTTTTTAAACCAAATTGATGAGTTAAATGTTGAAAAATTTAATCTAGCGCAATATTATAATTGAAATAAGGATTTCAAACAAAAAGGAAATCCATGAAATAGTTGGTATTAGAATATTAGTAAATGGATTCTTGGAACTAAAATCCAAGATAAAAAGGGTCTTATGGTTAAGAAGGTGGTAAGTGGATTTTTATCCGAGATAAAATTTATGATAAGAATGCCCGTATAAATGGGAATAGATTATTTGACGAGTGATTTCGATTATAAATCAAAGTGTTATAAGCGAAGTATGATTTAAGTTAAAAGTGGTGTTTTGTGGACATTTACTTAATTAAACGAATTAAGTATAGAGATTATCGAACAAAGATTTCAAATGTAAGAAACGATTCATAAAACCAGATTTTGAAATCAAGGTGGTAAATGAGATTTTGATTTCAGTAGTTAAGTGACGAATTGATAATATTCTAAGATAAGAACGTTGTCGATCAAGGTCTGAGAGGTAAATAAAATACCCTAACTTGCACGGCTTCATTTTTTATCAAGGAATGGTATTAGTTTGAAACGAGTGAAAGGTGTTGGGATTAGTGCGATATCCCATATGAGAAGTTTTGAATATAAGTGCGAGATTTTGGAATGTGAAAAATACTACGATATTAGTTTCAATGTAAATAAGAATATTTGGGTTTAAATTATATAAGTCGACATTTACTTTAACCTTATTAGAATTGGCAACCTGTTAGCACCATTAAGTAATATATATATATATATATATATATATATATATATATATATATATATATATATCGAGAAACTCGAGTATAAAGAAAAGGGAAAGAGGTTTTAAAGAAATATATCGATATTTCCAAAAGGAATGGAAAGTTGGGTATATACATATATATATACATGCTCTAATGTATTTAAAATGGTTTTTGTTATAATTGAGAATAAATATAAGGTTTAATTATATTGAAAGAATTAAAAGTTGATTAACCAATCATTAATTATTTGTAAATAGGTCAAGCAATGCCAAGTACTGAATCAATAAACTAATATTACATACACATTTGCAAGTTGATAGTTAAATCACCGACTATCAAACCTGACCAATACGATTGTTGGTACGGAAAGACCGGGATCGAAATTATATTCGAAAAACAATCCGAACCAATAAATACGTGAAGATGGAAATTGAAGACCGTGGATCTTCATAAGCAGAAGGACTACTTGTCGGATTTCTCTAGCTTGCAACCAGAGTTATTTGATTTGTGATTCTGTCGTAGTTGAAATCTACGGATTGCAAGGACTACTCGCTACTAATCCTCGGGGTGATTCCTATACAAGGATGCGGTAGGAGGGTACCTTCGGTTCATCCTATTCCTAGATGACTTGTATGGACGAATGTATGATAGAGTATTTCTTAAGAATCATGTACGTTGATTTTTACAAACGTGTTCCTGTTAGTGGCGGAGAGGGGCACCTCTCTTAGCTTAACGAGCATACTATTTTTGTGGATGTCAATTAGTGATTTGGCGGATCTGACAATGTGGCATTCAAAGTGAATGATGACTAAATGTTCAAAAGTGTAAATTCTAGCCTCAAGCCTCACAACCGGGAAATGACAAAAATATGGCAGGAAGCATGGCTATGTGGGTCGCTCCCATTAGGGTGTATAATCAACTATCTAGAGAAATCCCTTTTGCTTCTTAAATCTATTTCGATGCTGTCCCTTTTCGGGAGACGGTTGCTGATCCCAACCGTCAGTGATATACATTTGATACACTCAAGTGAAATGAGTGGTCGGTCATGTGTGGGCCGGGTTGCAAGAAATTCTTGTTGAACCCAATGTATTCGCCTCTAGAGATACACTATCGGCAGGTGGTCCCATACCTTGTTATAGTCGGGATCCAATCTCCAATAGGCACCCGCAGTTTTTGATTGTATAATATTTATGTGGAGCGTGAGATGCAAGTGTTCTGCTAGATTGTTAATTATTTGTATTTTGACACTATGATAATATCAGAATAAGTTATGATTTCAAAAACGTTTTGGGAAATAGCAAGGTAAAAACCGTCCGTATTTATTTGTGGGCTGGTATTACTATTATCCTTTTATTTCAAAAGGATTTCCAGGGTAAAACCAGTTGTTTGTGCTGTGAATTTATCACTGAAAGTATTCCAGACTGACCCGGTGAATTTTGCTTTGCTTCAAATGTGCTCGGGTCAGACCTAGTATATTTCCAGGTTAGGTTTCGCTTGGAGTTTCAGGAGCTGGAAGCAAAAGTCTTCACCGTTAGTTGTTTAATGTTGTTTCCGTTGTGACAGTTATATGTTGTACTCTGATGGTTGATATGTACATACAGTTCTTTTGTATAAAGAGATTTGTTATATTATATATTATTCTTTCCGCTGTGAGATTCTGATGTGTTGTTCTTCTTCTTTCTTCTATTCTAATATTTCTTTCTTTCTTTTCTCACCCTCTAAATTCTTTCTAATAACGTTCCTGTGTTTTCGGTGCTTGGAAGGTCGGCATTTGATATGGTAATTGTATTTATGTCGATTTTCGGAGCAGAAAATCCACTGGGTCATTACAATACGTTTCCTCTAATTGTTCTTCTTCCTGAACATTACTGGAACCTATTCCTCCTTCGAATGACCACTGCGCCATCTTCATTCAACTCGTTCTTATATCTCTCTCCACGGTTTCCAATCCCAAGATCTTTAAATTACAACTCGTCCAAAACCCTACCACCCTATATCCATTTCATCGAGCTCGCATTAGCCATCTTACTCGCGGTCTCTCACAGTGACCTCATCACTTTTATCCATCACACTTCATCAGAAAGTGCACGCCAGCTCCAAAATGACCTATGAATCCAAATATACTCTCAAAAATCCAAAACAAAGCACCCTCTCCTCGAAATAATCAACCTTATTTTCATGTAACACATGGCATATAATTTCCAGCGAAATAAAAACTCACCGAACCCAACAAATTGTATATAGAATCGAAGCTCTTTCGGTGCTCAACCATCTATACATATATTATGATTATATAGATTTTGTTATGATTTTGAAATGATTTTTGAAGTTCGAAATTCCACCTAAAGAACAAACTGGTGGTGGCGCATTTTTTTTATTTGACCAGTGAAGAAAAGTTTAGGGTTAGGCAAAGGTATAGGGTATTTATAGGATAAGTTATATATATATAATTTTATATTAATATTTATTGAATCGTTGCCACTGTTCAGCGTTTAAAAATTCGCATCATCACATACGAATCCTTTTTCGATGAAAATGGACATGCAGCTATGGTTCGACATTACGGACCCAACAAAACTTGTTTCTTCGAATTCCGGGTTCGTTTACTCACACATCGTATTTTTAAAGTCAAATTATTGATCTTTTCACATTTAAATTGGGCATGCTCACAAAACAACTCCAATTGGCGCGAAATTTGAAATCCAGCAATAATTAATTATTATAGATTTAATATAATTTGTTTCAATGGGAACGGAAGTCATTTGCAAAATGAATATTTTCTAAGGCCTAAAGAAACTAATAAATATTAATATATTCAAAATCAATTTAACATAATAATAATAAATTAACATTATCGTATATATCCAAATAAAACATCATATATCTCCAAAATAAACATACTTGGATTCATAACTAGATATTTTCATTTTCAAGTTAAATCGATATTCAATTTATATAAAAACATTTTTTATATTATATAAATAAATTGTTATAAATTATAAACGAATTCCATAACGACTTTCTGAAAATTTGATTTGGATATAACTTACAATCTACAAGACAAAATCTTGATTTTTCACTTTCAGTAGAAATATATAGTTAAATAGTTTCGAATGTTTTTTGTTTCACATAAATCAGGCTTATAACGAATTATGTATTCTCAATTGAAGTTCAGAATGCCAAATTATGAACTACAGCGATGTTACGAGCTCGTTTTAAATTATATTATAATTAATACGTTGAAACTTTGTTAAATAAATAAATTCGTTACTATAATTCAATTCTAAACTGAATTACATTTCTTACATTATCTAATTCACACAATATTGCCAATTCAATCATCTTTGACAAATTCGGAATTTAATATATTATTTCATTATTTGTATTAATTAAATATTCAAAATTATTTAATTCAATTAATTTTTAAATTACTAAATCAATATTCAAATAATTAAATAAATTAATTATTCGATCACTAAAAATCTGGGACGTTACACTTAAACCCAATAAAAGTGTCCAAGACACGAACTAGAGCTTTATTCTTCGTCCATCGTCGACTTAGACTTCGCTGCTAAAACTAAAACATGAACAGAAATGTGGGTCGACCCCCTTTAAACTATTGCAACGAGATTGGAAAGGAACAGCGTACCATCTTTCTATATATACATACGTTTTTGATTTAAAACAAAACTTGTGTACATTGGTTTCATTTAAAGCTTTCAATTTATTTTATTGGTGGCCTTCGGTTCATTTTCTTGTAACAAAACAATGGGGAAGGAGGCTGTATATATATGTGTGAAAATGAGAGGATAAGTTTGACGTTAAATCGGGTAGCATGGTAGCCGTGCAGGGGTTCAAGGAAGAGTTGCAGTTCAACATGGCCAATACGTGGGCTTGTGGTTGTTTTCTGGGTGTGAAGCTGCAGAGAAAGAAAAGTGTACAGGGTAGGTCAATTGAAGAGAAATACCAAGGCAGTAGACACTATATAGGTGCCGCATGTTTCCATTTCGGTAGATGGTTAGGTTACAGCTGTTTGGATTGGAAAATTTGAAGTGAATTTACAAGAGCTAGGCGACTTGAAAAAAAAAGAAATAGCTAAGTAGGATGCTGTACGTATATGCATATGAATAGATGGGTGTACATCTTTTTTCCTAGGCAGGATAGGCTAGAAAAAATAAAATAAGCATAAGGTTGGCGGCTGTCTTTTATTTAATTAATTCGGGGTTCAGTAATTTATATATTATTCGGTTTGGTAAACTATTAATAAATCTACCGCTATTTACGTAACTATTAAATGTACGCAACGCCACACATCGGCTCTAAACTCAACGTAAATATATACATTGCTACATCTTAACGTTGCGATCCCAATGAAATTTAATTCATTGAAAACGGACTCCGTTTGCAAAACCACGTTAGTTTTAATCCCAATATATTCATCCGTTCACATTTAAAGTTAACGCACTCACAAAACAGCTCCAATTGGCACCAAACTAGAAATCTAGCAATAACTAGCCATACGTATAACAATAAAATTCGTTTCATAAAAAATGGAGGTCGTTTGGAAAATAGATATTTCTAAGGCTTAAAATATTATTAAATTCCAAGACAATTCAATTTAAATAATAAATAAATTATTAATGTCGTATGTATGCAAATAAAATAATATATCACTTCAAATTCAACCAATATGGAATTAGAACTCATTGTTTAAAAATTTCAATTTAAATGATATCCAAAATCCTATTTAATTTATTAAATAAGCATTGTCGTTTATAAACAAATCCATAACGACTATTTTAAAATTTGAATTGGCCATAACTGACAATTTATAATATGAAATCACGATTTTTCTCCTTGATTAGAGAATTATGATCAAATAGATTCGGACGATTCTTGTTTCGAAGAATTCCGACATAAAATGGATTATATATATTCAATTGAAGTTCAAAACTCAATATAACGAACTATCGAGATGTTACGAGCTCGTTTTATATTAAATATACAATATTTATTCAACTTCGTTTTAATAAACGAATTAAATATTATAAATCCATTTATAATTTCAGTTCAACATTTAATATAATAAAATATATATAATATTTGACCACTAAAAATACGGGACATTACAATTTGACACTTAAATAAAATGAAATAAATAAAAACTTAGAAACTGCAGTTTCTATAGTACCAAAAGGTTTTTTTGGTGTAAAAAAATAAATCTAAATGATCTTTATATGGATTGCATAATGAAATGAAATTATAAATTATTTCAAATTTTTGGAAAATAATCTTAATTCCCTAAATTTGTGCAATAACTTAATCATAATTCTCATATGTTGATTTGAGGATTTACATAGATTTGAGGCATATAGTTATTTTTGTTTGTGTTTATGAATTTTATGTACAGATCAACAGGGTCGGTCCTAAGAGTTTTGGTACTTGAAGCGAAAAGCAAGAACAAGGCCCTTATATTAAATCTAATGCTATTGTTGATGGATTCTTTTTTTTTCAATATGGAATGAAGTAATTGAAAGTTGTTGAAAGAATAAGTCCCTTATATAAATTTGACCCTTGTGGAACATAGATAAATGCTTACTGTTGTTCAATGTTTATTTTAAAATTTACAAATCGTTGAATAAGTAAATTATATATACTGCAAAAATACACATTAAGTACCTTGAATTATCAATTGAATTTATGTGATGTTTATGCCTTAGAGCTGCTGCAGCCTACCGAGACCAAAAGCTTGTTGCGTGGAAGTGGAGGAGAGTCGCTGCTAGATCGAGATTTCAAAATACCATTGTAACGTCCCAGATTTTTGAATGTTGATTTTGAATATTTAAATCTGTTTAAATATTGATTTGATGATATTAATGGATTTTATATCGAATTTATTTATAAAATGGAGTTCGAATATATATTATAATATAATTAGAATGAGCTCGAAACGATGCGGTAGTTCGTAATTTACGATTTGAACTTCAATTGAATATACGGGATCCGATATAAGTCGGAATTCTGTGAAACAAGAACTGTCTGAATCTACTTGACTATATTTTTCTAATGTAGGAGAAAAATGGAGATTTCATGTTATATATTGTGAGTTACATCCAATTCAAATTTTCAAATAGTCTCTATGGAATTCGTTAATTAACAGTAACGTTTATTTAATTAAATATATAGGAATTTTTATATATTTGGATATCATTTTGAACCGAATTTCTGAATATTGAGTTTTAAAATCTATATTTGTTGAATCTGAAGCCATATAAGAATCTAGTTAGAGAAATATGATAATAATAATTTATTATTTATTTAAATAGAATTGTTTTGGATTTAATTTTATTTTTATCAACATTATATAGGCCTTAAAAATATATATATTTTCAAACAACCTCCGTTTTTTACGAAACGATTTTTATTGGAATGCGTACACTTAAATATTGCTAGATTTCCAGTTTGGAGCCAAACAGAGTTATTTTTTCGATAGACGGATTTTAAAGGTGAATCAGGGAATAAATTGGATCTTTATAGCGCCATTTTTGCAAACGGAGTCCATTATCGACGAAATTAGTTTCATGGGGACCGAAACGTCAAGATATAACAGTTTGTTTGTTTCTATTGTGATCGGATATTATTTTTGACGATACGAGTGTATAACGCCTAACGTAAATAATAATATTTAGCGGTGAAAAAAATAGTTGAGTATGGAGAATAATAAAATAGCATTGTATAAATTGATCTAATGATATTAAAACTGATATCATTGCGAGATGTGGATCTAAGTTTCAACCAATATAACTAAGAAAATAAAATATTATACAAATAGAAATACGTCATCTACCTTCTGTATTAGAAACGCGTACGCCTTCTCCTGTATGTAAAAAGGAAATAACGAAATTGAATAACATATCCTAACTAGTACCATGCACCGCAGAGACTACAATAATATCTGCCACACTATTAATTCCTTGAGAGCCACGATCTTTCTTTTCTTGGAGGCCAAACCTTCTCACCGTGCCTAACAAGCTACCCCAATTAAAAAGGATTTTTACACCGTTCTTCCCACGTATTCCTCTTCTATAAATACAATAGCTCCTCTGAACCAAAACCAAACAGTGTTTCTCCTTCATTTTCGTTTCTTCTCATCTTTGTTTCTGATAACGAGGCAAGCCACCGTAATAAAAACAAACTCCTACAAAAGGAAAATTCAAAATATGTATATACGGGTGAGTCGTGGTCAGGACAAATGGAAGGGAGTCGGCAGGGTGACTCTCCAGCAACCGGATGCGCTCAGATGGTCGGAAAGAGTGTCGCCGTGGTGTGGGGAAGGTTGCGCTACACGGCAGGAGGAGATGGATGTGTATGGTTGAAAGTGGGAAGTAGTTACAGAACGTGAAATGAAGGAGATGGACTGGAGACTGTATTGTGTAGGGATGGTGGGTGCTTTCGGTGGAGAAGCAAGTGTTGGTGGGAGGAACAACAGTGGGTACAGGGTGAGTTCGAATGGGAACGGAAGTGGAGTTTTGCTTGGCGTGCAAAGGAGAAGCAGATGGTAAGGTGTAACATACCTTCACATTTACTGAATACATGAAAAAAAAAAAGAAATGGTATAGGAGCAGCTGATGGCATTTGGATTGTAGGGGACGAAGCTGCTTTGCATAAGAACTGAAAGAAAATAAGGTGAAAAGAAATGAAGAGGAACGTTCTGGGTCAAGAATGGAGGACGAACAAGACGTGGCATTGATATGCAGTAGTTTGCATGGGTTCGTGGAGTCCTTTAATGCCGTGTTCGAATATACTTTCAGGTGAGGAAGGAAATAATTTATTATGCCTAAACAAAATTATTTACATAGTCAAGGTATTATTTAGAGTTAAAAAGACTAATTATAAAACATGTATGCTTGACTTTAGCTTAAATTTAAAATATAAGGGCATTGGGCTTGTTCCATTGTTAGTAGGAGAATATTTTCGACTCAGATTTGAAAATATAAGGCATCATAATATAATATAAATTTATAAAATGGGTAGTTGTATAGTATGCCTAGAAAGTTTTATACGTGGGCCTCATCATGTTTGTTTTCTTGCCTAACCATGGTCTGTTTAAGGTTAAGCTATTATATACACTAAGTTAGAATTAATGTGGCCTAATTATATAATGAACGTGGCCAGTAATTATAAGCGAACAATTATCGCATGGTTAGTTAATAGAATAAAGATTTAGTAAAAGTTTATAAATAAATTAGATTTAAACCGTAAATTGAAATCTGTGTGACGTCCTCGTATGCTATCAGAATCAGACCCAACAAGAAGCGGTAGAATCATATGGACGACCGTAGCAGTTTGAAGCTGGATTGGGCGGAGTTGAAAGCAACTGAGGTTTCCAGTTAAATTAAACGCTGATTTAATTTAACTGAAACAAACTGTTATGACGATGAATTGAAATTCAAGGTGAGTTTAACTCACTTAGTGTATCCCGTTTATATTTTATAAAAACCGGGTTTTTATTTTGTGTGCAATGTTTGCTAATGGTTGATAACTAGATGACTGTTTACATGTGTGCTGGATATTTTAATTTTCATGGATTAAATTAAGCGTTTGTTTAATTTAATCAGATTAAATCGTGATTTTAACGATTAGATTCCAAACGAGTTAATTTACTTTGTTGATTACGTTTATAATAATATAAACGTATTAGAAAAATAATTGAATGCTTGATTGATTGTTATAAATTGTTTATTTACTGTTATTGGTTGAACTGTTTATTTCTATTTATTGAAATAAATAGATATATTGTTACATTGAAATTGAGATAACCATTGTGATGCATGGAAGGACAGGTTGGAGGAATCCGATCGGATTCCTCAAATAGGTTGTTTATTTATATGAACTGTTAATCAATTTGATTGATTGTTGACTGTTGAATCCAAATTCAACACTTGTTTGATATTAACCAATGGGTGATATTGGTTGAGTAATTATCGGCAGATGGCCTGTAAATGAATCGTTTTAGAAAGATTGATTCACCGTTAGGTAAATCAATAGAAAGAAAGTTATAAAATTTGTTTTATAACTAAAGACAGGTTTTGAAATCTATTTTATATAGATTATTTAAAAAATGAAGTTATTTAAGGAAATTTATAATTATATTTATCTTATAATTATAAACGAGTACACAAAGCGAGATTTGTATGTTAAGGAATTTTATAAGCAAATGAGTAGCAATTAACAAAATGGTTAAGGGTTAAATTAATTATTATTTTTCCAATAAACAATTAAATGAGATTATTAAATTTAATTAGATTACGTATTAAATCAAATGAAATTATTTAAATTAACCCTATTTGTTAATTTAAAGGAAATAACTAAGTGGGCATGGTTAACAAAGTAACCTTGTTTGAAGATGACCAAGTCGACTACTTGAACAAGAACTGATTATTATAAACTATTATTGGTTTGGTAATTATTATCGAAGTTAAGTGTCATTTCTAAAAATGTATAACCCTTTTAAGAAAAATATATTTATTTTATTTATAGTTGATGATGAAGTAAACTATTTGATGTAAGGATGTTAGGTAATTAACAAGGAATTGGCCGTAAACGAGATAGTATGAATATGAATTCATAAATTGACTCGATAGACAAGTTGAATATATAATAGCGTTTTCAAATGAAACCAAGTTGTTTTTGATATGTCGAGTCCAGATTTCTATAAAAGAATAATATGAACTTTTAAAGTGAATAATGTTTGAAAGAAACCAGGTTGAAATGGGAATGGTGATAAAGGGAATTAGTTGAGTAAGATATTGTTTATAATTTAAAAAGGATTTTAATAAGTTTTGAGTTAGAGTTTTAATTTATTCTCTGGAATGAATTTTATGAACAAGGAAAGTGTAAACAAAATTTAACGTGAGTTGAAATCGAACAGAGACTTTAACGGCTTGAACTTGGTTATAAAAGTGAGAGTCTAACGATAACGATCTAGAGATGAAACTTTTTAATGTGAAAGGAGTTTATTTGAACAAAACATAAGGAAGTGATAATTTAAAAAGGGTTTTAAAATAAATAGAATTGTTGGTATGAACATTGAAATGGGATTTCGTTAATAAATTTCCATCTATTCCGAAGATAAGAATGTTGTTGACTCAAGGTCTGAGAGGTAAATAAAATACCCCAACTTGAACGACGTCATGATTATCTAAGGATGATAGTAGTTTAGAAACGAGGGTAGTTGAGGGGATTAGATTAATATTTCTTTGAAAGATATTAAAAACTATAATTCGAAGAGTTATAAGGTGAATAAATTAATGTGGAAATTAGAAG
Source organism: Allium sativum (assembly GCA_030737875.1). Classification (NCBI taxonomy): domain Eukaryota; kingdom Viridiplantae; phylum Streptophyta; class Magnoliopsida; order Asparagales; family Amaryllidaceae; genus Allium; species Allium sativum. The sequence continues at coordinate 256,145,281 of CM060912.1, read as the reverse complement.
TGAAAGGGTGGTATTCCAAATGATTGAGAGATTTAGAAATTTAATTAACAAATGTTTAACTAAAAGGCCAAGTGATGCTGTATACTAAACCAATGAACCCATTTTATTTCTTTGTGAATGATGGTTGTTTATTGATAGTTAAATCACCGAATATCAAAATCTGGCCAAATCGATTGTTGGTGCGGAATAACCGAGATCGAATTTATATTCGAAAACCATTCCGACCAACAAATACGTAAACGTTAAAGATGAAGATGCTGATCAAGATGGAACATTGAATACCGTGGATCTTCATAAGCGGAAGGATCGATGTTAAATTTCTTTGGTTAGCTACCAGATGTCTTAAACTGTGATCCAGTCGTGGTTGAGATTTTGTGGATTGCAAGGTCTCCTCGCTACTGATCCTTTGGATGCGGTAGGAGAGTGCCTTCAGTTCATCTTGTTCCTGGATGATGTGTATGGACGAGTGTCTAACAGAGTATATCTAATAGATCGCGTAAGTTGATCTCTTCAAACGTATTCACGTTTGGTGGTGGAGGAATTCACTTCTCTTAGCTTTATACCCGTGGTATTTTTGTAGAAATCAATTTGTGATTTGGCGGGTATGACGATGTGGCATTCAAAGATTAATGTGCCGATCTAAAAGCTAGATAATCGCAGCCTCAAGCCTCATCAACCGGGAAATGACAAAAATCGGGCAAGCAACATAGCTATGTGAGTCGCTCCCGTTAGGGTGTATAATCACCTATCTAGAGAAATTCCTTTTCATTATTTAATCTATTTTCGATGATGTCCCCTTTTCGGGAAACGATTGCTAATCCCAACTGTTGGTGATGTACATTCGGTACACTCAAGCGAAATGAGTGGTCGGTCATGTGTGGGTTGGGTTGCTAGACGTTCTTCTTGAACCCAGTGTATTCCCCTCCAGAGATACACTATCGGCAGGTGGTTCCATGCCTTTTCATAGTCAGAATCCAATTTCCAATAAGCGCCCACGGTTTTGATTGTATACTATATATGTGGAGCGTGAGATGCAAGCGTTCCGCTAGATTGCTATTTATTTGTATTTGGACACTATTATTATATCAGAAGATCTATATTTGATTTCAAAAATGTTTTGGGTTACAATAAGGTAAAACCGTCCATGTTTATGTGTGGGCTGGTCTTACTATTATCCTTTTCTTTCAAAAGGATTTGTTAACTTTAAAATCAAGTTGGGTGTTATAAACTTAGTGGGTTTCTCACTCTGGTTCACCGGACTGACCCGGTAATTGTAATGATCGGGTTACCACGGGTTGTACAGGTTCTGGTTATTGGACACTGCAAAGTCCAGAAGACGTGCTGGAGGAGTTCAGACGTATTAGTAATTATTCCGTTGTATGGTGTATATGAGGACAGGTTATTATAACTGTCCAGATGTATTGATGTACTCTGATGATTGTAAGTATTTTACTAGCTCTCAATAAAAGTTATGTCTATATTATATTTTGTCCCGCTGCGATGCGAGACTCTGATTCTGTTGTATTTTTCTTCTTCTTATTTCTTCTATTCAAATATTTATTTCTTTCTTACCTCACCCTCTAATTTCTTTCTATTGACATCTGGGTTTCCAGTACCATTTGGGTTGGATTAATGTTGTTTGATCAGCTCAAAAGGTACCGGGAATTTGGGTCGTCACAACCACGATCGTCGGTTCATGATTAACGAATTGTATGATTCATTTTGTGTGTGTACACATTTGTGAAAAATGAAATTGGTACTGTACGAATGTTTGGGGCCCCAAGCAGCAACTTTACCTACTTTATCGAAGGGTCGGGCATGTACATCAACATATTTTGGAATCATTCATGTTAGTAAATGTAAAAACTTATTTTGTGATTATATTGCTTTATTCAAATTTCGATTAGACATTATATATATATAGTATTTTTGAAATTTTGATTGTTCAAAAATACTCTACAACTTCAAGGTGTTCATTTCACTTTATTGTTGATTAATATCGTCTTTAGATCTAAATTTTATTTTGGTGCCTTAATTATAATTTATATAATAAACTCATATACATAGACCACCTAACAGTTATTTATTTTTATTTTTCTAATAAATACATCAAATGTGGTCGTTATGGCAATAAATAATATTACCTTCTTATATAAATGTATTAAATGCATTGGTTATTGTAAATAAAATGGTGTTGTATTTTTGTGCTAGGAAAAAGAATAGACATATGAATTATTATTATTAGATGTACTGATTTTGGCACGTAATATCTTATATAATGAGAAAAGGGTAGAACCACAACCTGTAGTTGTGCAAAAGAAAAAGACTAAATCAAGGTCGAATAACTCAGAGTTCAAGACTAGGTGTCTTGAATAAAGAATTTTCTTTAATAAAGTTTACAAGTTTGAAATTTTATCAGGGTTTTTTTAATTAGGGAAAAAGGTAAAAGCTTCTGAAATTGAAGTTTCCAAAAAAATTGAGAACTATAAGCTCATCATAAATTAATTAACTTGATACATATATATGTGTGCATTGCAAAACTTGAAGATCGTCTATCAACTAACTTGAAATAATTCGTTGATTTGAAGCCCAAAGCTTTACTCAGACTATCTGAAATGAAAATTTTGCACTTCTTAAAGAAGTTAAAATAAATAAACAAAACATCATATGAGATAATGATGGTGTGCTCAAGAGATTCCAAAAATATACTAATAAGTGATATCTTACTTGCATATTTACATTTGAATATTATATCAACCAAATATACTAAAGATATTGAGCTGTATGACATTTCAAACATAACCCATTTGAAAAATAATTTTTATTATAGTCTTAGAATAGAACGCCCATTCTTTACAAAGTATGAAATCAAATCACCTTATAATTATTTCTCCTATCTCATTATAGTTTATATGTTTTATCCATTGCTTATCCTAATTATGGAAAAAATATAGATTGTCAATCCACAAATTTTAGTATAATGAAAAATATTAATTCATGTGCAGCTCCATTTTAATTACTTTCTCTATTGCTTTGCGGTTGACATATCCAATGTTACCCAACTTTATATTTGAGCGAGCAATTTTTATAGGTTTGATTTTTAACTATCGCACCAGTTTATAAAACTCGAAGTTTCCTAAGTTATTTATGTACAAATATACCCAGGTACTTTGCTGAAGAGCATATTTTACTATTAACTGCAAGAGATCCCATGTGACATTCAATTTACATTTCGAATTTTTTTACCCTCTCGTGGAGACATCCACATACTGCCATCCGATTTTTTTCATAGATATTCACATGATTTCTGAATTTTCTAGAATTTTGATTTTGCACTTCCTTTAGAAGTAGTATTATAACTGTAACAACCCGGAATTTCTGAACCAATTTAATTTTTTTTTAGCTATTTTAGTAGGTTTTGAATATTTAAAATGATTTATTGCTGATTTAGCGTATGAAGAAGCAACAATTTCTTAACCAATTTAAAGTTTCTTTGAAGCAGGCACATAATTCGTTACTCAACAAACCAACTAATACTAATTTAGCGTTAGAAGAAAATAGACTCTTTGGTGAACATAATGCGGTGTTGCAAATTGAAGCTAGTATGAAGAAGCAACAATTAAATCATAAATGGAAGCATGAAGGTGACAGAAACACTCAATTTTTCCATACTGCGGTTAAGGTAAATAGTCTTCAGAGCACATTCATCATATTACAGATGATTCAGGTATGTTTCACGACACCCCAGATAAGGTTGACACTGCCTTTTTGAATTACTTCACCTCGCTTCTTGGTAATGGTGGCAACTTCTGTCCGAACGTATCTCTTATTGATGGTGTCAACCTTCCTTATCTAACTGCAATTCAATCGAATTGTCTAGTTGCTAGAGTAACGGATGCGGAAATAAAACAAGCCCTTTTTCTATGAACAAAAAGTCGAGTGGGGGTCCAGATGGTTTTAACGTGAATTTTTTCCTACCTTCTTGGGATATCATTGCAGTGGATTTCTATAAGGCCATTCACAATTTCTTCGACAAATTCAGACTACTGTCCGAAGTGAACGCCACCAACCTGGTCCTGATTCCGAAAAGTAAGCATGCGGCTTCTGTGTCTTCTTTTTGGCCAATCGCTTGCTAATACGTGACATACAAGTGCATCTCAAAAATCTTAGCAAATAGGCTATTAATGGTTATTCCTCTTTTGATATCTAAGAATTAGTCGGTGTTCCTTCCAGCAAGGAATATCCTCGATAATGTGTTATTAACACATGAGTTGCTAAAAGGATACCGTACTGTCAATGCAGGAAGGGTGGCTATGTTGAAGCTGGATTTGACAAATGCCTGTGACAGTTTGCAATGGACTTCGATAGTCAGGATACTAGCTAGAATGAACTTCCCCAAAAATTTTGTAGCACGGCTGTACATTTGTATATCTTCCCCATTTTTCTCGCTTGCGTACATTGGTCGAAGTTCAGGTTTTTTCAGGAGCAAACAAGTAATAAGGCAAGGGGATCCTATATCCTCTTACATTTTATTATCTTAATGGAGCTGTTGACCGGCTTATTTAAAGAGAAATTTGAACAGCGTATAATTAAATACCATCCCAAATGCAAACATACTTCTATCTCTACCCTTTTATTTGCAGATGACATTATGGTTTTCTCGAAACCTGAAGATTCCTCTATGCTCTCAATTATTGATACCCTTAATGCTTTCTACTCCATGTCTGGACTCAAGTTAAACTCGACCAAATCTCAAGTTATTTTCTTTGGTATTTCGGATGATCATGCAGCAAGGCTATATAGCATCATATCTATGCTTCCTCTTGAAAAGGTCTCTTTGTATTTGGGCTTGCCGCTTTGTTCTTCAAGAGTGACCAAAGCAAACGATATGCTTATTTACAACAAAATAACGGCTTCTCTTCAATGTTGGGCAAACAGTTTTTGTCGCAAGCTGGACGTCTCGCGTTAGTGCGTAGCATTGGCTTTTCCTTATCAGTATATTGGGCTAGAGCCTTCATATTACTGAAGAAGATAATCTCCATGATCACGTCTGCTATGCTAAGGTTCCTATGTATAGGAAGACCTCATGGTAGGCAACCTATACCATATGCTTTTTCGAAGATGCTATTGCCTAAGCATAAGGGAGGACCGGGCTTATTATCACTACAACTATGGAACTATGCGGCGGTGAGCTATCACTTTCATAAATTTATATCCCGTTCTGATAATTTATGGGTTGAATGGAGCTGGAGATTTAACGTTGGCACCCGTAAGTTCTAGATAATGGATCAACCGTCTTCATGCAGCTGGGTGTGGAGGAATATACTTAATTTGCGATGTAAGTTCCTGCCTTTCATTCAATACAATGTTTCCTCTTCTTGCAGAGCTTCCTTCTAGGATGATCCGTGGATTTCCAGCGGCGTTATACTATCGAAGCTTTTGGGTTATGACTGCATTGTCCAGTCTGGAATTAGTAGATTGGCTCCTGTCACAAATTTCCTTGCAACAGGGAAGGTGGTTCTCCTATACATTTCTAATACCCATGCACGTGTGTTATGTGATAATTTTATTCCGTCCATTGTTTACAACTCGTCTGGTAATATAACATGGAATGGTTCTCCCCACTCCATCAAATATATATATATATATATATATGATATTCTCACTAACCATGGGCTGTTACCGGATTGTGAATGGCATAAAACTGTGTGGAGTACTGCAGCGATACCCAAGGAGAATTTCATGTTTTTGAAAGTGGTTAAAGGAGCTTTGGTCACAAAATGCAAGCTGCGTCAGATGGGTACGCATGTGGATGGTAAGTGCCTGCTTTGTGATACGGGGGATGAAAGTGTTTCACATCTGTTCTTTGAATGCGGATATTCTTATGGAATTTGGAAGAGAATCCTTCTACTATTTGGTGTTATTTCGCATCCGGCAGATTCGATCTCTCAATGGCATTACATCAGAATTTCTACAAAATGGAGAAAGGAAAAACATGTCCTATTCATTCTACGCATTAAAAAATTTGCTATAATGATTCGGGAAGAAAGAAATTCAAGGGTATTTTAGTTCAAGAAAAGAAGTGGGATGAAATATGGGCGGTTCTGAAACTACAAAATAGCAGGGATTTGACGTCTTTTATTTATAATTTTGACATGTCCTTCTTAGATATGTGGACGGCTATATTGTTGTAATAGTGTATTGTATGTGTGCTTAGTTGTATCTCTGTGTGTTGCACTCTGGTGTCTTGCTGAGTGCCTTTGTATGCTCGTTCCTTTTGGTTTAATAAACGTGGTAGGGGTCCACTTAAACCCGCTTGACTTTCAAAAAGAAATGATTTATTTTAGATAATAATGACAAAAAAATTATTTAAATCAAAGTTAGAACGTATAAATTTAAAATTTAATTAAAACGAGCCTGAAATGGCGCGATAGTTTGAAAATTTGGTTTTAAATTTCAATTGAATGTATATGATTCAATATAAATCAGATTTCAGTGAAACAAGAAACGTCGGAATATTTCAAACTGTAATTTTCTAACGAATGTAAGAAACTGAGATTTCACTTTATAAATTATAAGTTATGTCCAGTTTAAAATTTAAAATAGCGCTATAGAATTTATATATATATATTAATAATATATATAGCCCTTAAAAACAGACATTTTGCAAATGAGCTCCGTTTTCGACAAAACCACTTTTGTTGAATCCGGAACGTCAAATTATTGTTAGATTTAGAATTTCATAATTTTTGGAATTGGTATGCGAGCACAGTAAATTTAAACGTGTTTTCAATATTAGTTTAAATTTAATCAACCGGTTAAAAGGTCATTTTTCAAACGGTCTCCAAGTTCGATGAAACCAGTTTTGTTAGGACCGTATCGTCAAACATAGCTAGATTTCAATATTCGTAATTTCTGGAGTCTGTATGTGGCCCCGGTAAATTAAAATGTACGTTCAAATTCAATATTAACCATTATACTAATTTATATTTTAATTTTGATAAAAACTGATTAAAACTATCGAAATTGCTTATGAAACTTATCCCATTGTGTTCAGAACGAGGGTATTTAGCTAGGGGTGACAGTCGTTGGGTTTGATTTGGAGTGCGGATGAAAATTTCACAATAAAGAAATTAATTAAATTAAATATTAATATTTTAAAGGGGTATAAAGGGGATTTTCTGAACCCTAACCCTAACAATCTCAGACCTGCCGCCAGAAGAAAATCAAAGGCCGAAATTCTTGGTTTTAAATCCCCAAATTTCTTCAAATCCATTCTATAATATTCAAAATCTTCTACATGAAAATTCGAGAGCCTCTTGAGATCTTTAATTCCATACCAGTTTGATTGAAATTAATGAAGTATGTGGCTCAATTTTTGGCTGTGAACATCCTCCGTTTATCGACGTTTTCTGGCCAGAGGGCGGATTCGAGTTCGTCGGGTTTCTTGGTGGAGGGCGGCGATTCCAAGGGCTGCGACGTGATGGGGTTTGATCGGGTTCTGGAAGCTTCTGGAGGCGGCAGCGATGGAATGTTCAAGGTGAGGATGGGTTGCGTGGTTCGCAGATAGATGAAGACAGGGGTTGAGGGATTAACAAATTTAATTAGTTTTAATTATGTATTAATTAATTAATGTAATTAAAGTTTGTAATCACATATCTTTTGCATACAGAAACAAAATTCATTGATTTCAGTTGTGTTGCGATAGTGACAACGAACACTACAACATGGAACTGACCAAAACTGAAATGGAGCAAGTTGGATTTTAAGCTAAATTAAATGGTCATTTAATTTAGTTTAAAAATAGAAATTCAGAAATAAAAACGACGGAGTGGAAACTAAAGTGACAACTCTCTCACTCAAATCATTTTTTTTATGTTATTTATTTTTGGAGTTCAACACACGAACTCCTCACAAATCATTTGAAATAGAAGCGATGTATGGATATTAGCGACACTCGCATTTCATACTCCGCGGATGGACATTTGGGCGCCGAAAATGGCATTTGGTTGTTGAGTATTTATTTATATGGATGATTTGGTGATTTGTGTATTGTGATTGTGATGATTAACATATTAAAAATAATGTTAACATTAATGTGTTAGTTGAAATTAAATTATAAATATCCATTTATAATTTAAACAGTGAAAATTGGTTAATTAGGAAAATAATTCAAATTGAATTAGAATTGGTTAAATTTAATAACCACTAATTAATTTGAATTCATTATTGTTGGTTGAAACCCCACATAGGTCTGGGGATGATAATTTATTCACATCTCCCTTAGATTTAATTGTTTGTCAACCGATTGATTGACAGACTGTTATATGCTTTATTTATTTATTTTAATGCTTATACAGTTGTAAAATGCACTCTGGATGAAGTTTGAATGTTTAATGATTATTTATCATTATTGTTGAATACATGCGATGTATGAAATCCATATAACTGAAATTATATGGTAATTGATTGAGTCACATTCCGATTCAGAATATGAAAGAATATTTTGAAATAATATTCAGTAAAGGATCAAAATATGATTTTGATGTCCAATTTTGGATGGACACGAAAATATTGAAAATATGAAGACGAATTAAGTAGTTACACGCCATTTTAATTTGAACTGATTTTTCTGTCTATTTTATTCATTTATAATGAATATCGAAAAGATTTGATTTCGTAATTTGATATATTGAAAATATTATCATTTTAATATTATAATGATATAGAACATTTAATTTTGATTTGAAATTGAAAAATGAAGTTGAAATCGTTTTAAAATGAATTTATAAATGATTTATAAAATACGTTTTAAATAGAAATCAACGATATTATATATATATATATATATATATATATATATATATATATATATATATATATATATATATATATATATATTTAATGGCTTGAATAGAACGCGCCGCTCAGCGACCGTTCGCGGATTTCAACCATTGACTTCAAATTGATATAACGGGAGATCCGACCGTCGAATTCTCCTAAAATCGGAACCGTTGGGTTCACATCGAAAAGATATTTCCAATGAATATAAGTTATTTAAATTTGAATGGTTGGATTCAAAATTATGTCCAAATCAATTTCAGAAAAGGTCACTCTGAATGCAGTTCGGTGGCCGTTAACGGAAATGGACTGTAAAGCCCTAAATAAAATTATTAAAAATATCGAAAAATTATGTAATATCATAATAAATGATTTGGAAAAGATTTTGGATGAAAAATTACAAGTTTTGAATAGATAAAAGATATTTTTATCTTAATGAACTAGTTATTAACTAGAATAATAATTTAATGTTTTTAAATAAATAAATTGGATTTGTAAATGGTTTCAGAAATAACAGAATTTTCCAGCGTATGGATTGGAAAGGATTTAAATAGAAATAATCTTCGGAATATTTCGATATTGGATTCCGTGATTATATGGATATCGTTGAGGAATTTGGAAGATATAGATATCATTGTTCCCAATACGATATTTGTTAGTTTCAGAATTTGATATTGAATATAAGCCGATATTATTTCTATTCAGAGCCTTGTATTTAATATCAAATTGGATTTTGGGGTTTGTCGTGAATGTCATCTTTAATAACACTGTTCTTAAACCCCGTAGAGGAATTAAATCTTTTAATTAAGATAAATGAAGTTTTCCAATTTATAATTATAAATTGGAATTAAATGGAAAATGAATTTGGGTACGTTGTGAAAGATGTTATTAAATGACATTTGTTCTTTAGCCCAATTAACAGTGAAGATGCAATTTGAAATTCATAAATCTTTTTATTAAGACTAATGAAAATTTTCCAAAGTAAAGTTTTCTAATTTAATATATTAAATAGGAATTGAATGGGGATTTGATTTGGTAATAATCGAGATGAACTTCTGTGAAGAAAGACCGTTACTATGTATGGAATTTAAAAGGCTTTGTCGTTATTCCATTTATATTATTAGTCTGATACGGAAATTTATATCGTTTAGATATTGATCTGTTTTCCATGAAGATTCCATAATTAATGGAAGTTGATTTGGGTTTATTATGAATTGTGTTTTAAATAACATTGGTTCTTTAACCCAGTTAAAGATAAGATTAATTTCTTAAAGTTGAATAATCATAAAGTAATGATTTTTGAGATTAAAACCAAGTTAGAGTTTTAATGAATCTTTGATTAGACTGAAATGAGAATGAGATAATTAAATATATCTAATTCATGAAATGATCGAGAATGGAGTACAACCAGTTTTACTCCATGCGATAGTTAAATCTTTAACTAGATTTGAACGTTAAATGGTAATCAAATTTACCGATAACACTGTGAGTGTTAGATATGGGTTACTACCAGTTTCTGCTCCATGGGATAAATAGGTTGGGATTGGAAAAATAAAACAAATGATTACTTCTGTAAGGCTAGATAATCCCAACTAGTTAAAAAACCTTAATTAGTTTAAAATTGTTAAAAGATAATAAAATATTTTGGAAATGATATCCAATGAGGCATATGATATGTTTTTATAGCACTTGATTATTGATTGTAAAATACGCGAGTTATTCAGAAAGACCAGGTTTATCTCATTCTGAATAACTGATACGGCGAGTAAAAGTCGACGATGAAGACGATGGTTGAAGACCGGAGATCTGCACATCGTACGGATGATTACTGATGTCTTGATTGGGCTGTACACCCAAGACAAGGTAATAAGTGGTGGTGATCATCCAGACATACTTGGAAATCGATCGGATATGCGAGGGCCTCTCTCCTGTATTGGACATATGGGACAAGGAATAAGGTGCCTCTAGTTTCATTTAGACCCAGAACGGACTTGCAAATGGATGTTGTATCTGACATTGTATTCCTTTATACTATATTCGTTGATCCCTGCTAAATATATATCTGTTTGGTGGCAGAGAATTTATTCTCTTGCTTAACACCCTTCTCTAAGACATACGAGCTTAGAGGTTATATATTGGTGGAAATCAGTGGTACAGTATGGATTGACAATGTGGCATGCTAAGATGCAAATGATCAAGGATTTTGTTGAAAAGCAGAGTCATGTGGATGATGATCAAAGCACAGCTTTAAGTAGCATAGCTTTGTGTATAGCGTTAATTCGCGAGCCTCACACACCGGTATGAGCCAAAAATGAGATAGTGACTGCAAGCAGTGCATGCGTTTCTTTCTAGCTAGGTGTGATGCCATGGTATGGAGCCCAGACTTTTACTTATGTGGATGTTGTAAAGCGAGGTACCTCGGATTTGATTCCCTAGTGGCTCTTGATATGGTCGATATACTAACTATATTTTATGCCCCATAGGGCAGGGAAACGTATTGTTCAGGAATTACTAATCCACTAAAGTAAGTGTGGACTGACCCTGAAGATCCAGGTGCAGTTGCGGCTGAATCCTGAGGCACGGGGTAGAGTGTCTCGAATCGGAAGGAGTCATCCGTTGCCTTCGTTGATGATGAAAATCCAATTTCCAATACGCGACTTTTCGGTTTAAATTGTAAACCTATGTATGGAGACATAATATATGGTACCTGTGCCATCTATGATTGGTACATTTATATTTGAAGTTGTTTTTGACACTATGCCTTTTAATAGTATCAATTGAGATTTGTTTTAAAACGTACCATGCATGTTTGGCTACTATAAGGGAAAACCCTATCCTCCGGCTTGCGTTGCATTGTGTGATGGGACCTGAGTCTTATAATAGCTTCATTTTTTCAAAAAGAATTGCGTTGTTTTATGTTTTAAACTGGTATTCTCGGGAGTGAACCCATTCCGTGTTATACGGCATGGTCCCTTGATTTACCCAACTTTAAAATAGATATAATAACTGCTTTAGTTATCACACCAGTCCCATGACCGACTCGGATTTTTTTGTTTCTCCCTAAACTCTAACTACCCATATTTTTTCACACGGGCAGCTAGTAGTTTTGGTTTTTCGCAGATATTCCTTTTCCCAGGATCCTGGATAATAGCTCGAGCTATATTCGGTAAGCTTTGTATCCGTGTATTTCATCAGTTGTGGTAGTTGGTATTTTCCGCTGCACATTATATTCATGTATTATATTTTCCGCTGCTTTATAATTTAAAACTCTAATATTTTCCGCTGTAAATTATTTATTCATACTCTGCTATATTCTTGTACTCTGATGTAAATTTTTGTAATAGCAATGAAATGTTCTCGTGTTTGCGTTCTGATGCGTCGTGTTCTCAAAACAATCTAGGCTCCTCCGTCTCCTCGGGAAATCTGGGTCGTTTGATTTTGGTATCAGAGCTTTGGTTTACAAAGCTAGAGAACAAGACACATTAGAACCAAAAAAAAGAATTCATCAAAGATAGGATTAGTAATATCTTATAAGATTGACTCATTAGAGATAGGGTTAGTAATACCCTAGAGTGAGTTAGAAGAGTATTATTTATAAAAACAAATTTTGTTTTGAAATTTTAAATCTATTATTTGTATTTGAATATTTTATTTTATATTGAATTTGGACTATCGAGTATAGACAGATTTTGCATATACGCGTCATGGACGTATACTCGAAGTCTCAAATACATTGGGTAGATATAGAACCACACTCTAGTCGCCTAGGGATGATTCTATTGATGACTGTACAACATCAGTAGTTTATTTTCGAGTTTCGAAAGTGGGATATCTATATGATTTCTATATGAATGGTATGAGAACTAAACTTAGTTAGAGTTTATTGTTTGTGATTTGACATTGAAAAAATGATTTTTGGGTATACAAAAGTTATATATTTGAAAATCTAATCAACTAATTGATTGTTTTTCGTGATGTGTGATTATTAGTTTGACTAATTAAAATATTGGAACAATAAAACCAGTGTGAAAAGAAAAAGGTAAAATTTAGCCAAATCGAATTTAATATATATGTTGAGCAGGTAAATGGCTTCGTGTGGAGTGTAGAAATAAATTGTGTGCCCGAAAACAGGTGCACATTAATGAGTTGGTTGCGCAATTTTATTACAATATCAACTACTGTGAATGAATTTGGAGTCACTGTGATGGTTCTCTGTGTGAAATACAACGTAAGCCATAGGATAGCAACAAATAAAATATGAACTACACCGCATGGCATACTACATGAAGATGTCATAGCATATCATATTCAATATAAGCATTTGGTGCTTATATGATGAGGTTTGGATTACCATACAAGCGAGATACTTGTATGGCGAGGACCGAATTACAGGTTGAACAGAAGACTGGTTATGGACTTGATAATAATCATATTAAGGTGCTCGGGGAAGGATTTACTAAAAACCCTACATAGGTCTGGAGATGACAAAAATTCATGTCTTTCTTGTTTTTAATTAACGCACATGGATTATTTTATTTCCAACACTGAGGCAAGGTATGAGATTTTGACTTTTTACACGTCTCCTTTGGGCATAGATAGGTCACAAAAAATTATGTATGCTTTTTATTGATTTATTGGGTGCCTAATATGGCCCAATAAATTTTCAAACCCTCCCCGTACAAAGGAGGTTATGGCGAAATTTTTCGAAATTTTAGGGTGTTAGCCAAATTTTTGAGAAATTAGAAAGCTCTTAGAAACCGAAAAGTTGAAGAACTCAAGCCAAAATAAAAGTGAGTTGGTTAGTAAAATAACTTTCAGCTCCGTTCCTTTTCGAGGATGAAAAGATTTAAAGTGGCGGAGATTGTAACAACCGGAATTTCTGAACCAATTTAAAAATTTTATTTTAGCTATTTTAATGGGTTTTGAATATTTAAAATGATTTATTTTAGATAATAACAACTAAAAATTTATTTCAATTGAAGTTAGAATGTATAAATTTAAAATTTAACTAAAACGAGCCTGAAATGGTGCGGTAGTTTTAAATTTTAATTGAATCTATAAGATTCAATATAAATCGGATTTTAGTGAAACAAGAAATGTTGGAATATTTTGAACTATAATTTTCTAACTAATGTAAGAAACTGAGATTTCACTTTATTAATTGTAAGTTATGTCCAGTTTAAAATTTAAAATAGTCGTTATAGAATTTATATATATTTTAATAATACATATACCTCTTAAAAATAGATATTTTGCAAACGACCTCCGTTTTCGATGAAACCACTTTGTTAGATTGGAACATCAAATTATTGCCAGGTTTAAAATTTCATAATTTTTGGAATTGATACGTGAGTATAACAAATTTAAATGTGTTTTCAATTTCAGTTTAAATTTAATCGACCAGTTAAAAGGCCATTTTTCAAATGGTCTCCAAATTCGATTAAACTAATTTTGTTAGGACCGTATCATCAAAACATAGCTAGATTTCAATATTCGTAATTTTTGGAGTAAGTATGTGGCCCTGGTAAATTAAAATGTACGTTCAAATTCAATATTGACTATTATATTAATTTATATTTTAATTTTGATAAAAACTGATTAAAATAGTTGAATTGGCTTACGAAAAATATCCCATTGTGTTCGCAATGGGGGTATTTAGCTCGGGGCGACATTCTTTGGGTTTGATTCGGAGTTCGGGCGAAAATTTCACAATAAAGAAATTAATTAAATCCCCAAATTTTCAAGGTAAGGATGGGTTACGTGGTTCGCAGATAGAAGAAGACGGGGGTGAGGGATTAACAAATGTAATTGGTTTTAATTATGTATTAATTACTTAATTAATGTAATTAAAGTTTGTAATCACATATCTTTTGCATACAGAAACGAAATATAGTGATTTCAGTGGCGTTGCGATCATGAAAATGAACGCTACAACATGGAACTGACTAGAATGGAAATGAAGCAAGTTGGATTTTGAGCTAAATAAAACGGTCGTTTAATTAAGTTTAAAAAACAGAAATTCTGAAATAAAGAATGACGGAGTGGAAACTAAAGTGGGAACTATCTCACTAAAATCATATGAACTCTTCACAGATTGTTTGAAATAGAAGCGATGTATGGATATTAGCGACACTCGCACTTCATACTCCGCGGATGGACATTTGTGGCGCCAAAAATGGCATTTGGTTGTTTAGTATTTATTTATATGGATGATTTGGTGATTTGTGTATTGTGATTGTGATGATTAACATATTAAAAATAATGTTAACATTAATGTGGTAGTTGAAATTAAATAATAAATATCGTGTAACAACCCGAATTTTCAGAACCAATTTAAATTTTTTTATTTTAGTAATTTTAATGGATTTTGAATATTTAAAATGATTTATTTTAAATGATAACGACTAAAAATTTATTTTAATCAAAGTTAGAACGAATAAATTTATTTTAATTATAAAACGAACTTGAAATGGCGCGGTAGTTTGAAAATTCAATTTTAAACTTTGAATGATTATACAGAATTCAATATAAGTCAGAATTGGACAAAACAAGAAATATTTGAATCTGTTTAACAGTGTCTTTCTAACGAATGTAAGAAACTGAGATTTCACTTTATAAATTACAAGTTATGTCCAGTTTAAAATTTAGAATAGTCGCTATGATATATATATATATATATATATATATATATATATATATATATATATATTCTAGTATTATATATAGCCCAAAAAGTCACATTTTGCATAAGGATGAACTTGGATTCGAAACCACTTCTATTGAGTCCAAGATGTCGTTTGCAACTTCAAAAATTATAAACTTCGATATATTCCGAGATCCGGAATAGTGGCAATTGACTGGGGTTTTCATTTAGTAATACATAGCCCTTAAAAAGTGAAATTTTGCATA
This sequence comes from Allium sativum, assembly GCA_030737875.1. Taxonomy (NCBI): domain Eukaryota; kingdom Viridiplantae; phylum Streptophyta; class Magnoliopsida; order Asparagales; family Amaryllidaceae; genus Allium; species Allium sativum. Next base: position 256,129,531 of record CM060912.1, on the reverse strand, counting down.
TGAGCTCAGAATTCGACGAGACAAATTTTGTTGGATTCATAATGACAAATCATTGTTGAGTTCCAAAATGCGCGTCGAACGAAGTTAGTATGTGGCCGTGCGAGGCGAAACCCTTTTTTTAAAAATAGGCAGTCATTTTACAAAGGAACATTATTGATACGACCTCAGAATTCAATTCCATTTTTTTTGGGATTCGTATCGCCAAATAATGCTTTAAATCCAAAAGGTCATGATTTTTGGAGTAGCTGCTTGGGCGTGCAAGAAGAAAAGGTGCGCTAAAATCGCATTTTTGAACAATATCTGAGAATCTTTGAGAATTTTAACGGATGATCAAACGAACTTGGAATTCGACGAAACTTGTCTCGTTGGAATTGAAACAACCCACCTCCATTAGGGTCACTCACAAAGGGAATGCCTTAACTTTGGTGGAGGTTTGTAAGTAAAAGTCACAGATAAAACACAAGACAGATATAAACACATATATATAAGTAGTGGAAAACAAACAGACTTTTATTTCATAAATACGTGTTCATACAAAACATTTCCATAATTGTCTCACAATAACTTCCAAAACATTAAAACATCATTTATGTCTTGATTATTAAATAAAGAAGCATAAAACATAATTAAAACTGCATAAATCCCCATAGAACGTGCCCAACAGCCATAGCCAAGGAAAGAGATTCCAAACCGTACATCTACTATCTTGAAGCTTGCAAAGAGTCTGACTAAGCAGGGTTGTTTCCTCCCTATGGACCTGGGGAGGGGGGGGGGAGACGGAAGAAAAGAGGATGAAAGAAAAATAGAGTCAGACATAAAGCCTGGTAAGTCTAATGACTAAGAAAAAGGGCATGATAGGTATAAACTAGAAACAGGAAAGTATCGTAAAGTAAGATAAAGCGGTTTTGAAACGAATATACTATCGCACCCCACACTATATCTCTGCACCTACATGTATTTGTTCCGATTGGCACCCCATGATCGGGGTGAAGTGATCCCCTTTTCTAAAGATCGGATCCTACTCACAAAATCATATGTGTCACACGACCCCCAATGATTGTAGATACCTATGCTGGTCCCACCATGGGGTGTATCAAGTCTCATGGTGGCGGCCCGACACAATTCTAGAATGCATAGGTTATACTAATGGTGCCCAGTGCCCTGTTTGTCTACTCCGAAGTGTGTGCACGCCCGCACTTCGTTAGAACCTACACTGCTGCACCAACTGCCGTCGCTTTTGACCGCTTACAATCAGCCCAGTAATCGTACCCCACCCAGCCTAGTTTCAGGGTACCATGATACCAATATTGGGTTACTGCTGAAATGGGTCCCCCGTTACTAGGGTTTTCTAGTCAAACATGTTAAGTGGTTAAGTGTCTGTATTTACCTAGCCCCACCCATCGATTTAATTAACATGTTGAATTGGTTAAGTGTTTTAGTTAACTTAACCCTACCATCCTGACTTGTCTGTCCTTATCCTTAATTAGTTAAAGCACCGACCACTCACATTAGACAGGTATTGTTACGGTTAATGGATGTGCCGGGCGGTTCCGGGCTGGTTTACACTGTAACTCAGTCTAACCTCGGGTTCTTATTGGGCTCAATGCTTATCCACCCACATTTGATAGGTATTGTTGTGATTACTGGACAGACGGGCGGGTCCGGCCAGGTTTACATCACAACTCAATCCAACCTCGGGTTAAGCATACTCGTATTTTCTAAATTTACATATTTGTTCTTTCATTCTTATATGCAAATTTGTTAACAATTTAATATTATGGCCCATTTTCCAAGTTCATCCTTTTTGGTATAAGAATTTACACCATTTAAGTGCCACCAATTTTGGCATGTGACAAACATGCCAATTTCATATATTTTCACGTTTTAATCCCAACGATATTTCCCCTGTTTGTATGTTCGCAAGATTATAATAAATATTGGGCTAGATATTTCAGACCAACTTATAAACATAGAAGGGAAATCCAAGAACATGAAATATTCTAAATAACATAAAGGGTGTGTGACATATGAACTTGCAACTTTGCGATCTAATTAACATAAATCATGGGTTTCAACTTGTCATGTGAACTTGCATTCAAATAAGAATCTAATTAAATAGGTGTCACATGAAATGGCATAATTTAGACTTGCATAAAATATAGGCCTAAGCATATTTTTATCTAGGCATAACTTCGAACACAAACTAGCATGTGACAAAGTTATTACATGTCATACAAATGTCTATTTTTGACATTAACCCAAAAGCGTGAACTAGATCAAATCATGTATCCTATTATAACATGAAACTTGTAATAATCGTGTGAAACTGAATGGTATTTGGCATGGACCCAATTACAAACTTGCAAAGAACATAAGAATATATACATGGGATTTAATCATGTAGGCATAAAGGTCTTAACATAGAACATGTGTATATAAGTCTTAACTTAGACTTAGAAAAATGTATACAACCTATGTTAAACATATAAACATATAGGTATAAATTCTAACATTAACCATATACTTGTATGTGATGTTGCTTTCATTCTAAAGGTACAATAAGACCAACATCAAGCCAATTATACCACAAACATCTCAATACCATTCACAACACAATCATTTTAATACATAGATATGAACTAACATCGTCGTTATACAATAGCACAGTTCCATTTCCATTTTACATCGAATCAAGTCTTAATTTTATTTTCATCGGAAAAATCACTATACTTACAACAAACGACGGTCTTGTTTTCTGATTTCTCAGTTCTGAATTTGCAATGCTTTCCTTTGGGTAGATATACGTTGTTTGAATCCTGTTTTTACTTTAGTTTTGCTCGTCTCTAAGCTTTCTCTAACTGACGAATACTCTTAGTTTCCTCCCAGCAGCATGACGGCTCTAGTTCTATTTTATTTGTGTGAATTTAGGTTGAGTGTTGGGTTGTATTTATAGAATTTCAGATTGATTTGAGCCGTAAGATGATCGTAGAGTGAATCCAGACCATACACACCAAGAGAAGCCAAACAGAAAGTGACAAATCAGCCCTAGTGACACACCAGAGCTCAGGAATTTGACCAGAACCCGACTAGGCCAGCTAGGGCCTGACCAGGTCGACTGGGCAGGTCGACCCCTAGGTCGACCATATGGTCGACCTGGTTACCCAGGTCGACCCCCAGGTCGACCTGGGTCCTGGGCGGGAAAATTCCCGCCCAACCCAGTTTGGGTCTATTTTCGAATTTCGAACAGAATTTTGAACCGTTTGAATTTTAAATTGAATTCTGAAACTTCCGGAGGTCATAACTCCTTCATACGGAGTCCGATTTACGCAAACTCAGACTCTATCTCAAGCAGATTTCCGAGACGAGCGCAATGGCATAACCCGTTTCCCTTATTTCTTTCATTTAGAATTAATTATACTTTAATTTGTTAATTTACTGTTAACAGAAAATTCGGGGTGCTACATTCTCCCCTCCTTAAAGGATTTCGTCCCCAAAATCTTCAAGTCTAGAAGAACGTATATCCTAACATCCAATCGTCCATCTACTCAACCAATAAACACAGGCGTCCATTGTCCTTAGAAGACTTCTAATGCTTCATGATCATATGCATAGTGTGTGTACATGTCCTTATCTAATGCAAAATCAGGCGGTCTACTGATTCAGTTGACCTCCTAAATGCGAATCATGTAAGTGTTATGAATCCATTATGTATGCAAATTTTTCTCTACTCATAATTCTACATGAGTGCACAATCATTCATACAAATGCGACATCCATATGACAACATATCAAGTTTCAACCACATACAAATATGAATACATATATGCATATGCGATATGGAAGTGACTGAGCCGATCTAATACCTAAGGTGTGTGTATATACATCCACGAGCAATCACTAGCAACCACTTGCATCCATCAATCTTAACATGTTTCAAATACATGTTTACATCCATTAGTTTCTACCTAAGGATAAAAGGGTAAGACCGAGGAGATATACCTAAAAAGATAGATACGAGCATAACTTAAGGAAAAAGAGAGATCAAAGATGTACCCTCAAAAAGAAAAGGGTAAGCCGTGCGTATTCTGTCCTCAGTTTCCCAAGTCGCGTCTTCCTCGGCATCGCTCCATTGAACTTTAACGAGCTTGACTTCGCAGCTGCATAGCTTTTTGGTTTCTGTTCCTATGATTCGAGTTGGAACTCTCCTCACAGTTGTTTCTCGTTCTATTTCAACTTCTTCTAGAATGCTTGGCTCCACCACTTCTGCAGACTCATGTAAACATTTCCGGAGATGAAAAACGTGAAAGACATTGTGAATTCCAGCCAAACTTTCGGGCAACTCTACTCTATAAGCCTTTTTCCCAATATTCTCGATGATAGGGAACAGTCCTACAAATCTTGGTGCTAGCTTTCCTGCAGATCCAAAGCGAACGACGTTCCTTAAAGGGGATACCTTAAGGAAAACCCTGTCCCAAACCTCAAACTCAAGGTCGGTCCTTCTTTTGTCCACGTAGGATTTCTGTCTATCTTGAGCAGTCTTTATTCTCCTTCGTATGAAGTCCACTATTTCTGAAGTCTCCCTAATCATGTCTGGTCCAAGTATAAGTTTTTCTGTAGACTCCCACAAACAAGTTGGTGATCGGAACGGTCTTCCATACAAAGCTTCGAAGGGCGCCATGCCGATGGTGGCTTGGTAGCTGTTGTTGTAGGCGAATTCCACTAAAGGAAGATGATCCTCCCATGTCCCTCCGAAGTCAAGAACGCACAGTCTCAAAAGATCTTCTAATGCTCTGTTCACCCTTTCCGTCTGACCATCAGTTTGGGGGTGATAGGTCGTGCTCAGGCATAACTGTGTGCCTGCAGCTTCTTGCAGACTCCGCAAAAACTCGCTCGTAAAGATGGGATCTCGGTCACTCACTATGCTGGAGGGTATTCCATGGAGTTGAACTATTTCCTTAAGATAAAGAGATGCTAGAGATGAGGCAGTCCTTCTACTCTTGATAGGTATAAAGTGGGCGCTTTTTGTGAGCCTGTCCCCTATTACCTAAATGCTAGTATTGCCCCTTCTTGACCTAGGCAACCCATCAATGAAGTCCATTGAAATGCTATCCCACTTCCATTGCGGGACTTCTAGAGGATGAAGCAGTCCTCCAGGCTTCTTCTGTTTCGCCTTGACCTGTTGGCATGTCACGCACTTAGAAACGAAATCTGCCACGTCCTTCTTCATGCCGCTCCAAAAGAAAACTTTCTTTACGTCTTTGTACATCTTGTCTCCACCTGGGTGTATTGTCATCTTGGAATGGTGTGCTTCCTCGAGAACCATCTTTACCAAATCCCTTGCTTGTGGGATGCATAGTCTTCCATCTCGCCTCAGCCAACCCTTATCATCGATGGAGTACCTATTGAGGTGACTGGAAGTTTCACCCCTAATTAGCTTATCAATCACATCCACAAGCTGAGGGTCTTCACGTTGTGCATCCCCTAGTGAGTCTAAAAGAGTGGGTCGTACTTCTAGGGATGCCAACAAACCAGGTACAAAATCAGAGGAGGGCCTAATGTCAAAACTGGCTATATACTCCAAGTTTTGCCTTTCTACAAAGAGAGGGCTTAAGATCAGCTTCTTTCAGCTCAAGGATTTTGCTACTACATTGCCTTTGCCAGGAGTATAGGAGATCCCAAAATCATACGAGGCAAGGAACTCCATCCACCTTTGCTGCCTCAAGTTAAGATCTTTCTGCGAGAAAAGATACTTCAACGATTTATGGTCAGTATATAATTCGAACTTCTCACCTAGGAGATAATGGCACCAAGACTTAAGCGCAAAGACGATGGAGGCCAACTCAAGATCATGGGTTGGGTAGTTCTTTTCATGAACTTTCAATTGTCTTCCACCATAAGCTACTACCCTCCCTTCCTGCATCAGAACAGCGCCTAGCCCCGTACCACAAGCATTCGTGTATACTGTGAACATCTTGCTTCCATCCGGCAAAGTCAGAACTGGGGCAGTTGTAAGAGCCTTTTTTAAGCGTTGGAAAGCAATAGCACAATCCAAATCCTAAGCGAATGTTAGATTCTTCTTTGTTAGCCTTGTAAGTGGAGATGAGATTTTCACGAAATCTCTAATGAACTTTCGGTAAAATCTGCTAGCCCGAGAAAGCTTCGGACTTCGATTGCATTTCTTGGTGTCTTCCAATCTTACACTGTCACCACTTTCGCGGGGTCCACAGCTAACCCCTCTTTGGACACTATATGTCCAAGAAATCTTACTTCTTCTCTCCAAAAGTGGCACTTGGAGAATTTGGCTTTTAGCTGATGAACTCGAAGGGTTTCCATGATCTCCTTCAGATGCTGAGCATGTACTTCCTCATTCTTTGAGAAGATCAAAATATCGTCTACGAAGACCACCACGAATTTATTGAGGAATTCTTTGAACACCCTGCTCATTTGGTCTACGAAATAAGCGGTTGCGTTTGTCAAGACGAAAGGCATGACAAGCCACTTGAAGAAACCGTCTGGAGTTCTGAACGCCGTCTTATCAATGCTATCTTCCGCTACCCTTAGCTGATGGAACGCAGTAGCCAGATGAAGTTGGGAGAAGACCAACGCACCTAAAAGCTGATCAAACAAATCGTCTATTCTGGGAAGCGGGTGTCTATTCTTTTTAGTCAGCTTGTTTAGCTCCCTATAGTCCACACAAAGAAGTATTGAGCCATCTGCTTTGGTGGCAAACACCACTGGAGCACCCCATTCCGAGATACTCCTCCTTATAAACACCTTCTCGAGAAGCTCCTTAACTTGCTTACTTAGCTCCTTTCTCTCCTTTGGAGCCATGTGTCGAACAGGTAAAGCTATGGGCTTTGCATTATCAACAAGATATATGCGGAAGTCTATTTCCCGCCTCGGAGGTAAGCCTTTCACCTCTTCAAAGACATCCGGATATTCCCGGACCACTCTAACCGACTGCAAATTCTCAACAGAAGCATCAAGCGACTCTAGATTACTAAGCATAACATCATTCAAGGGATTACAAGAAATTTCTAGAGTGTTACCGAGCCGAGTCAAGAGCCTAACCACTCTCTTCTCACAATCAAGAATGGAACCATTACTGGATAACCAATCCATGCCTAAGATCAATCCATATCCCGAGAAACCCAAAACAAAGGCACTACATCTAAATTCAACACTTAGAATAGGGATTTTCAAATCCAAGCAAACCATCGAAAATAAGCCGAGCCCCCAATTGGATTTGAAACAACCAAGGGATCTTCTACCATACTAGTGTCTAGGTGTAGAGATCCTACTAAAGCGGATGAAATAAAGGAGTGTGATGCACCAGAATCAAAGAGAGTGCGAACTGGATGATTATAGAGATAAACTAAGCTTTCTACAGAAATATTTCTACCTCGTTCCTGTGGAGGTGCCACCAGCGCGTGAACCTGTCCCCCTAAGGTGGATCCAGTCCTCTGTCCCTGCCCCCGCTTCTTTGGGTAGTCCTTAGCCAAGTGTCCAGTCTCGCCACAATTGAAACAACCACCATTCATCTTTGCCTTCTTCTTTCTGCAGTCTTTCGCTATATGTCCAACAATGCCACAGAAATTACACCTTCTCTTTTCACGAGATTTGTTGTTCTTCCCGCCTTTCTTGAAGTCTGTTTTCTTAGCCTGTAAACCCTCTTTCTTTTCTTGAGGCACTTCCACCTTTGCCTCTTTCTTGCCTTTATCTTCCTCGTGTAGCAGCGCCATGTCCACCAAGCTTTCATAGGTCGCTCCCATGGGTATATGGGTCATAGCAAGGTTGTGTAGAGGCTCATTCAGACCTTTGATGAACCGAAGGGCCTTCTTGTGTTGGGTGTTTGCTAAATCCAGCCCAAATCTGGCCAGCTGATTAAACTGATTGACGTACTCCTTGATCGTCATACTTCCTTGTTTAAGAGTTAGGAACTTCTCCTTCTGCAGGCTTCTTTCAGCTTGGGAGAGGAATTTCATCTCAAACCTCATCCTGAAATCTTACCAAGTTTCCACTGGCCTCACAGCATGGGTAACTTCCTACCAATAAGAAGCTTCGTCTTTGAGCAACCACACTGCTAGCTGTATCTTTTGCCCGTCGTCAACTTCGAAGATAACGAATAAATCATCGGTCTCCTTCAGCCAGTTCCTTGCTACCATAAATGATTCAGTTCCATAAAAGTCCTTTCCACCCATAGCCTTGAAGTCTCTACATGTCTTAGCGAAAGCATTTCCACGAGGAGGAGGAGGAGGAACCGTTGCCACTGTGGGAGGAGGAATGTCTGCTGGACCCGCATCATTGGCCCTAGCCTCTAGGTACCTTCGGAACCAGCCAGGTATCGGTACTCCTTCTGGAAGGTTAAGATCTCCAGACATGCTGGAACAAAAAAGGAATGTATTCAAGACAAAAGGATAGAGAGATAGTGCATATGGATTTGGGGAATTATGCCTTTTAAAAAAATGCCTTTCTTGAAAAAGAATGCATCTTTAAACTTCTTTTTGAACATAGTTTCAAAAACTTTTATCTAGTCTGGTAAACCTGTGCTCTGAAACCAAGTGAAACACCCCACCTCCATTAAGGTCACTCACAAAGGGAATGCCTTAACTTTGGTGGAGGTTTGTAAGTAAAAGTCACAGACAAAACATAAGACAGATATAAACACATATATATAAGCAGCGGAAAACAAACAGACATTTATTTCATAAATATGTGTTCATACAAAACATTTCCATAATTGTCTCACAATAACTTCCAAAACATTACATCATCATTTATGTCTTGATTATTAAATAAAGAAGCATAAAACATAATTAAAACTGCATAAATCTGCATAGAACGTGTCCAACAGCCATAGCCAAGGAAAGAGAGTCCAAACCGTACATCTACTATCTTGAAGCTTGCAAAGAGTCTGAATAAGTTGGGTTGTTTCCTCCCTGTGGACCTAGGGGGAACCGAAGAAAAGAGGATGAAAGAAAAATAGAGTCAGACATAAAGCCTGGTAAGTCTAATGACTCTTCAGAATGAGAATAAGAAAAAGGGCATGATAGGTATAAACTGGAAACAGGAAAGTATCATAAACTAAGATAAAGCGGTTTTGAAACGAATATACTATCGCACCCCCACACTATATCTCTGCGCCTACATGTATTTGTTCCGATTGGCACCCCATGATCGGGGCGAAGTGATCCCCTTTTCTATAGATTGGCTCTTACTCGCAAAATCATATGTGTCACACGTACCCTAATGATTGTAGATATCTATGCTGGTCCCACCATGGGGTGTATCAAGTCCTATGGTGGCGGCCCGACACAATTCTAGAATGCATAGGTTATACTACTGGTGCCCAGTGCCCTGTTTGTCTGCTCCGAAGTGTGTGCACGCCCGCACTCCGTTAGAACCTACACTGCTGCACCAACTGTCGTCGCTTTTGACCGCTTACAATCAGCCTAGTAATCGTGCCCCACCCTGCCTAGTTTCAGGGTACCATGATACCTAATTGGGTTACTGCTGAGATGGGTCCCCCATTACTAGGGTTTTCTAGTCAAACATGTTAAGTGGTTAAGTGTCTGTATTTACCTGACCCCACCCATCGGTTTAATTAGCATGTTGAATTGGTTAAGTGTTTTAGTTAACTTAACCCTACCATTCTGACTTGTCTGTCCTTAGCCTTAATTAGTTAAAGCACCGACCACTCACATTATACAGGTATTGTTACGGTTACTAGATGTGTCGGGCGGTTTCGGGCAGGTTTACAGCGTAACTCAGTCTAGCCTCGGGTCCTTATTGGGCTCAATGCTTAACCACCCACATTTGATAGGTATTGTTGTGATTACTGAAACGCCGGGCGGGTCCGGCCAGGTTTACATCACAACTCAATCCAACCTCAGTTTAAGCATACTCGTATTTTCTAAATTTACATATTTGTTCTTTCATTCTTATATGCAAATTTGTTAACAATATAATGTTATGGCCCACTTTCTAAGTTCATCCTTTTTGGTATAAGAATTTACACCATTTAAGTGCCACCAATTTTGGCATGTGAAAAACATGCCAATTTCATATATTTTCATGTTTTAATCCCAACGATATTTCCCCCGTTTGTACGTTCGCAAGATTATAATAAATGTTGGGCTAGATATTTCAGCCCAACTTATAAATATAGAAGGGAAAGTCAAGAACATGAAATATTCTAAATAACATAAAGGGTATGTGACATATGAACTTGCAACTTTGCGATCTAATTAACATAAATCATGGGTTTCAACTTGTCATGTGAACTTGCATTCAAATAAGAATCTATTTAAATCGGTGTCACATGAAATGACATAATTTAGACTTGCATAAAATATAGGCCTAAGCATATTTTTATCTAGGCATAACTTCAAACACAAACTAGCGTGTGAAAAAGTTATTACATGTCATACAAATGTCTATTTTTGACATTAACCTAAAAGCGTGAACTAGATCAAATCATGTATCCTATTATAACATGAAACGTGTAATAATCGTGTGAAACTGAATGGTATTTGGCATGGACCCAATTACAAACTTGCAAAGAACATAAGAATATATACATGGGATTTAATCATGTAGGCATAACGGTCTTAACATAGAACATGTGTATATAAGTCTTAACTTAGACTTAGAAAAATGTATACAACCTATGTTAAACATATAAACATATAGGTATAAATTCTAACATTAACCATATACTTGTATGTGATGTTGCTTTCATTCTAAAGGTACAATAGGACCAACATCAAGCCAATTATACCACAAACATCCCAATACCATTCACAGCACAATCATTTCAATACACAAATATGAATTAACATCGTCGTTATACAATAGCACAATTCCATTTCCATTTTACATCGAATCAAGTCTTAATTTTATTTTCATCGGAAAAATCACTATACTTACAATAAACGATGGTCTTGTTTTCTGATTTCTGAGTTCTGAATTTGCAATGCTTTCCTTTGGGTAGATAAACGTTGTTTGAATCTTGTTTTTACTTTAGTTTTGCTCGTCTCTAAGCTTTCTCTAACTGACGGCTACTCTTACTTTCCTCCCAGCAGCATGACGGCTCTAGTTCTATTTTATTTGTGTGAATTTAGGTTGAGTGTTGGGTTGTATTTATAGAATTTCAGATTTATTTGAGCCGTCAGATGATCATAGAGTGAATCCAGACCATACACACCAAGAGAAGCCAATCAGAAAGTGACAAATCAGCCCTAGTGACACACCAGAGCTTAGGAATTCGACCAGAACCCGACCAGGCCAGCTAGGGCCTGACCAGGTCGACTGGGCAGGTCGACCCCCAGGTTGACCATATGGTCGACCTGGTTACCCAGGTCGACCCCGAGGTCGACCTAGGTCCTGGGCGGGAAAATTCCCACCCAACCCAGTTTGGGGTTGTTTTCGAATTTCGAACTGAATTTTGAACCGTTTGAATTTTAAATTGAATTCTGAAACTTCCGGAGGTCATAACTCCTTCATACGGAGTCCGATTTACGCAAACTCGGACTCTATCTCAAGCAGAATTCCGAGATGAGCGCAATGGTGTAACCCGTTTCCCTTAATTCTTTCATTTAGAATTAATTATACTTTAATTTGTTAATTTACTGTTAACAGAAAATTCGGGGTGTTACAGGACTCGTCTTGACGTCCACTATCTCGCGTCCAAAATCCGCGGAAATTGGAGATCGTTGGCATTCAGACGATAACCGGGGAAATTAGAATATAATCACTTTTCCTTCTTTTCTATTTCATTATTTCCTTTTCCTCTTTTCATTCAAAATACAAATTAATGGTCACCGCTCCTCCTTAGCCGCTGCCACCACCCATCCGCTGCCACCACCAGCTCCGGACGCCACCACCTCCCTCCGACCAACTCCTCCTCCTACTCTCTCCTCTCCCCTCTCTCCTCCTTCGTATTTGAGAAACCTAGCACACAAAACCACCCACCACGACCCAAGCCACGTCAGCAGGCCCCGTGACCCACCACCTAGCTCCGGCCGTGGGCCCCCCGTCACCAAAAACCCATTTTTCACAAAGTTCCCGTTTTGCAAATAACACCCTGTCACTATTTCGCTAATAACTCCCAAACTGTACATTTCTAGCCAAAACTCCATAGTGCTAAAGTCGTAGAGCACAATTTTCTCTTTGATTTGGGTATATGGAAGTCCTGTTTTGAATTGCGGAGCTGTCCGGAAAACGCGTCCAAAGATCGCGGATCTGCTACTGTTTTTCGCGATTTACGGTGAATTGGTGCAGTTTTGGAAGAAAGTCCACTAGGCAAAAGTTGTCCGGATTGGCGCGTTTAGGCTAGTGACCAAGTTTGGTGAAGATTAGAGGCCGTATGCAAATTCTGGAACCAAAGAGGCGAATTCAAGTACGGGAAATGACAAAAGCGAGTGTGACGACAAAATTTTTCTACATTAGAAGAATCGCAACGAATTGGTTTAGTTTTTGGGTGAGAACTTCTCACTCTAATCTTGTTTTCTAGTTAAATCTATACTAGGATGCAGACGGTGCTTAGTAGCACCCGACACCTTTGTTTGAAACCATGGATGTTTGGTTGTTTGTTTTGATGGGTCTATTTGTTTGAATGTGGTTTGGGATGTGAATGAATTGAATAGAATAGGTATGTGTATGGCGCGAGCAAGTATTAAGCGAGGGATAAGGCTAGACCTTATTCCGGTTCTAGTATCGCGCTGTTATGCTGCCAAAATTTTCTGAAATATGTTAGAACAATAAAAATATTATTTTTATTATATAAATGAACTATATAAAATGGTCATGTGTTGAAATAAATATTCATATACAAATCGGATGATTTGTTTATGTACACCCATTTGACTGATATGGATTGGGACGATAAATTTTGCACATCGCCCAACTGCACAAATAAAATCTGTGTCTGTTGATTGAAACACCACACGGGCATTAGGATGATATTTGACGTACACTAATCCCAATTGTTTAGTTGTATGTCGATCGATTGGTTGACAGACCGTTGTAAGCATTAATTATTTATATTTAATGCTTATGCAGTTGTGTAATGCACTCTGGATGATGATTGATTATTTATCATTGTTATTATATACATGTATTGTATGGAATCCATATAAATAACATTATATGGTAATTGATTGGGTCTCATTCCAATTTAGAAAATAACGAATATTTTAACATAATATTCAGTAAAGGATTAAAAATATTCACGTTTTGAATAAATTATTCATGTGTTGAATAAAATGTTTGAACAATAAAAATATCATTTTTATTGTATAAATGAAATATTAAAAATATTCATGTGTTGAATAGATACCATTTTTATTGAATGTTCAAACTTTTAAAAATATTCATGTGTTGAATAAAATAAAATAATGAATATTATAAACATAATATTCAGAAAAAGAATTAAAAATATTCACGTGTTGAATAAAATATTTAAACAATAAAAATATCATTTTTATTGAATGTACAAACTATTAAAAATATTCATGTGTTGAATAAAAGCTGTATTGATTAGATAAGCGCCATTTTGACGCAAATAATATTTATATCGATTTTATTCGTTTTTATAATGAATATTGAAAAGGAAAAGATTTCAAAATCTGATATTTTGAAAATGTTATCATTTAAATATTATAATGATAAATATTATTCAATTTTGATATAAAATTGAAGTGAAAGTGGGAATCGTTTTAAAATGAATTTATAAATATGTTTTGAATGAAATATATGTATTATGTAAATTATATATATTAATGGTTTGAATAGAATGCGCCGCGCCACGACCGTTCGCGAATTTCGACCATTGACTTCGAATTGACATTACGGGAGATCCGACCGTCGGATTCTCCTAAAACCGGAACCGTTGGGTTCATATCGAAAAGAGCTTTCCAATGAATATAAGAGATTTGAGATCTAATGGTTGGATTTGAAATTATGTCCAAATCAAATTTGGAAAAGGTCGTTGTAAGTGCAATTCGACGACCGTTTATGGAAATCGATTGAAACGGCCTTAAAAAATTATTAAAAATAGTAATAATTTGTGTAAAATCATAATAAATGATTTGGAAAGAGTTTGGATGAAAATTTCACATTTGTAAAGATAAAAATATATTTTTATCAAAATGAACTAGTTATTAACTTGATTTGAAATCCAATAATTTTTAAATAAATAAATTGGATTTGTGAATTGTTTTAAAATAACCAGAATTTTTCCAATATATAGATTGGAATGGGTTTGAATCGAAATCATCTCCGGAATATTTCGATATTGGATTCCGTGACTATACGGATAGTGTGGAGGAATTTGGAAGATAGATATATATCATTATTCCCCATACGATATGTGTTGGTTTCAGAAATTTGATATTGAATATAAGCCGATATAATTTCTATTCAGAGCCTTATATTTTATATTAAATTGGATTTTGGGTTTTTGGTGAACGGTGTCTTAAATAACACTGTTCTTAAACCCATTTGAGAAAAGAATGGATCATTTAATTAAGATTTAGTAAAGTTTTCCGATTAACTAATATTTAATTGGAATTGAATAAAAGAATTGGATTTTGGGTTTGTCGTGAATGGTGTCTTAAATAACACTGTTCTTGAACCCCGTGTGCAAAGAATAAATCATTTAATTAGGATTATTATAGTTTCCAGTTAATTAACATTTAATTGGAATAAAATGGGATGTGAATTGGGTTTATTATGAACTGTGTTTTTAACGACATTCGTTCTTTAACCCGATTAACAGTGAAAATGTGATTGTGATAATTTAAATAACCAAATTTGAGAAATGATTGAGAATGGAGTACCAACAGTTTTACTCCAAGCGATAGTTAAATCTTTAATTAGATTTGAACGTAAAATGGTAATTAAATTTACCGAGAACACCATGGTGTTAGATAGAGTATTACCAGTTTTGCTCCATGGGATGAATAGGTTGGGATTGAGAAATAAAACAAATGATTACTTCGGTAAGGTGCGCTAATCCCGACTAGTTTGGATAAACCTTAATATGGTTTAGAAATGATATCCAAAGGAAGATTAAAGAATAAATTTTGAAGAATTTATCTTTGATGAAATTAATGGGAACCTTTCCCTAATGATGTGAGTATTTGAATAAAAGAATATTCTGAATTAGAATGAGGCGTATGTTGTGTTTGTGTAGCACTTGTTTATATATATGCAAGTTATTCGGAAAGGCCAGGTTTATACCCATTCTGAATAACGGATTCGACGATATGTTGATGATGAAGACGGTGGTTGAAGACCAGAGGTCTTCACATCGTTTGGATGATTACTGATGTCTTGATTGGGCTGTACACCCAAGACGAGGTAATAAGTGGTGATCGTCTAGGCGTACTTGGGGATCGATGGATATGCGAGGACCTCTCTCCTGTATTGGACATATGGGACGAGGAATAAGTTGCCTCCGGTTTCATTCCGACCTAGAACGAACTTATATATGGATGTGTGTCTGATATTGGATTTCATTCTGTGTTGATTGATTTTTATTAAATATATATCTGTTTGGCGGCCGAGAATTTATTCTCTTGCTTAACGCCCTTCTCTGAGACATACGAGCTTAGTGGTTATGTATTGATAGACATCAGTTGCATGGCGTGGTTTGCCTGTGTGGCATGCTGAGATGCAAATGATCAAGGCTTCTGTTAAAAAGCAGAGTCTTGTGGTTGATGATCAAAGCACGGCCTTAAAGGGCATAGCTTTGTGTATAGCGTTAATTCGCGAGCCTCACACCTCGGGTTGGTCAAAAACGGGATAAGGGACAGTAGGGAGTGCATTACATTTCTTTATATCTGTGGGTAGTGTCATGATATGGCGCCCAGACATTTATTATATTTTTACCAATGTGGTTGATGGATAGTAAGGTGTCTCAGATATATCGGTTACTACGGAGCCGATGAATAGGTCTTATAGGACCGGGAAACGTGTGTTTAGGTATAACTAATCCACTATGTGTAGAGCGGCCCTGCATGATCCAAGGGATCACTGTATGTGATCCTAAGGAATTTGCTAGAGTGTCTCGAAGCCGGCGAGGAGTACATCCCTTGCCTCGACTCATGACGGAAATCCCATTTCCAGTACGTGCCATTTCGGTTTTAGTTGTAAAAACTAGTATGGCGACATAGTAGCATGGGATACTATGCCGTCTATGATTGATACATTTATATTTGAAGTGATTTAACACTATATACGTATAGTAATATCAAAATGATTTGTTTTAAACATACCAAGCGTGTTTGGCTATTATAAGGGAAAACTCTATCCTCCGGGTTGCGTTGCATTATGTGATGGGACCTGAGTCTATAATAGCTTCATTTTTCAAAAAGCAATGCGCTATCTATAAATTATTTTATGCACTGGTATTCTTGCGAGGAAACCCGTTCCGTGTTATACGGTGTGGTCCCTTAATTTACCTTATCTTTAAAGTAAAGTTTTAAATAACTGTTTTAGTTCTCACACCAGTCACATGACTGACCTGGAGTTTATTGTTTTAACCTAAACTCTGGGTGCCCATATTTTCCACACGGGCAGCTAGTAGTTTTGGTTTTGCGGATATTATATTCACAGGATCATGGATTTACAACTCGAACTATATTCGGAAAGCTCTGTATTCATGTATTTCTTCCAATTGCGTTATGTATTATTTTTCCGCTGCTACGTATTTAAATGTAGTTTAAATCACTGATATTTTCTGATGTATAATATTTATTCATACTATGTTATATTCTTGTACTCTGATGTAATTGTTGTAATAAGCAATGAAATGTTCTATTGTTTGTGTTCTTATTTGTCCTGTTCTCAAAGCAATCCGTTCTTTCTCTTCTCTTTAGAGACCGGGGAAGTTCGGGATGTTATAGTTTGGTATCAGAGCTTTGGTTTACAGAGCTCGAGAAAAGGACACATTAGAACCAAATGAAAGAATTCATCAATGATTGGATTAGTAATATCCAAGGGGAATGACTCATTAGAGATGGGATTAGTAGTATCCTAGAACGAATGTGAAGTGTGTTATATTAAAAAAAATGAAAACAAATTTTGTTTTGAAAATTTAAATCTTATTATATGTATGTGAGTATTTTATTTTAAATTGATTTGGACAATCGAGTATATGAAGATTTTTCATATACGCCTACCTAGTGTGTATTCGAAGTCTCAAATATACTAGACAGATATAGAATTGCACTCTAGTCGCCCGAAGATGATTCTACTGATGATGTATGGCATCAGTAGTTTATTTTTGAGTTTCGAAAGTGGGATATCTATATATTTTCAATTGACTGGTGTGAGAACCAAAACTAGATAGAGTTTATTGTTGTGAATTGGCATCAAAAATATGATTTTTGAATATATATATTAAAGTTGTGCATTTGAAAATCTAATTCACTAATTGACTGATGATTGTGTTGTGTGATTATTCATAAATCCAACGGTTAATTTAGCTAAATTGAATCAAATATTGACCTGAATTGAAAATTTGTTTGGAATTGCATATATATACATGTATATACATTGAACAGGTCATAGCAAGGACGCTAAGAAGAGGAATAAAATTGTATGCCCGACAAATAGGTATATGTTAACTAATTTCTTGGGTTATGATGATTTTATGAGCCGATTGGTTAGCCGCTTGGCTTTTTCTTTTAGATTGATGAGGGGCCTGCAAGGCTAGTTGCGGTTTTAAAGGTCTCCCCGTACAAAGGAGGTTATGGCGAAAATTTAGGGTGTTAGCCAAATTTTTGAAAAATTTGAAAATTCTTAGAAACTGAAAAGTTGAAGAATGAATGCCAGAATGAAAGTTGAGTTGGTCAGTTAAACAACATTTAGCTCCGTTCCTTTTCGAGGACGAAAAGATTTTAAGTGGAGGAGATTGTAACAACCCAGATTTTCAAAACCAATTTAATTTTTTTTATTCTAGTTATTTAATGGATTTTGAATATTTACAATGATTTATTTTAAATAATAATGACTAAATTTTTTTTAATCGAAGTAATAATGAATAAATTTATTTTAATTATAAAACGAACTTAAAATGGCGCGGTAGTTTGAAAATTCGATTTTAAACTTTGAATGATTATATAGAATTCAATATAAGTCAGAATTGGACAAAACAAGAAATATTTGAATCTGTTTAACAGTGTCTTTCTAATGAATGTAAGAAACTTGGATTTCACTTTATAAATTACAAGTTATGTCCAGTTTAAAATTTAGAATAGTCGCCATGATATATATATATATTCTAATATTATATATAGCCCAAAAAGTCACATTTTGCATACGAATGAATTTGGATTTGAAACCACTTCCATTGAGTTCAAAATGTCGTTTGCGACTTCGAAAAGTATAAATTTCGATATATTCCGAGATCCGGAATAGTGGCAATTGACTAGGGTTTTCAGTTAGCAATACATAGCTCTTAAAAAGCAAAATTTTGCATATGAGCTCAGAATTCGGCGAGACCAATTTTGTTGGATTCATAATGACAAATCATTTTTGAGTTCCAAAATGCACATCGAACGGAGTTAGTATGTGGTCGTGCGAGGCGAAACCATTTGTTCAAAAATAGGCGGTCATTTTACAAAGGAACATTATTAATACGACGTCAGAATTCGATTCTACTTTTTTATTTTCCAAATTCGTATCGCCAAATAATGCTTAAATCCAAAAGGCCATGATTTTTGGAGTAGCCGTTTGGGCGTGCAAGAAGAAAAGGTTCGCTAAAATCGCATTTTTGAACAATATCTGAGCATCTTTGAGAATTTTAACGGAAGGTCAAACGAACTCGGAATTTGACGAAACTTGTCTCATTGGACTCGTCTTGACGTCTACTATCTCATGTCCAAAATCCGCGGAAATTAAAGATTGTTGGCATTTGGACGATAACCGGGGAAACTAGCATATAATCACTTTTCCTCCTTTTCTATTTCATTATTTCCTTTTCCTCTTTTCATTCAAAATTCAAATTAATGGCCACCGCTCCTCCTTAGCCGCTGTCACCACCCATCCGCCGCCACCACCAGCTCCAGCCGCCACCACCTCCCTCCGGCTACCTCCTCCTCTCCCCTCTCTCCTCCTTTGTATTTGAGAACCCTAGCACCCAAAACCACCCACCACCGCCGCACCACCACCACCCAAGCCACGTCAGCAGGCCCCGCCGCCGCCACCCACCACCCAGCTCCGGCCGTGGGCCCCCCGTCACCAAAAACCCATTTTTCACAAATTTCCCGTTTTGCAAATAACACTCTATCACTATTTCGCCAGTAACTCCCAAACCGTACATTTCTAGCCAAAACTACACAGTTCCAATGTCGTAGAGCACAATTTTCTGTTCGATTTGGGTATATGGAAGTCCTATTCTGGATTGTGGAGCTGTCCGGAAAACGCATCCAAAGATCACGGATCTGCTGCTATTTTTCGCGATGATCGGCGAATTGGTGCTGTTTTGGGAGAAAGTCCACTAGGTAAAAAGTATCCATAATCGCGCGTTTAGGTTAAAGACCAAGTTTGGTGAAGATTGGAGGGCGTATGCAAATTCTGGAGCCAATTCGGGGAACGACAAAAGCGAGCGCGACAACAAAAATTTTCTACATTAGAAGAATCGCAACGAATTGGTTTAGCTTCTAGGTGAGAACTTCTCACTTTAATCTTGTTTTCTAGTTAAATCTATACTAGGATGCAGACAGTACTTAGTAGCACCCGACACCTTTGTTTGAAATCATGGATGTTTGGTTGTTTGTTTTGATTGGTCTATTTGTTTGAACGTGGTTTGGGAGTGAATGAATTGATTAGAATTGTTATTGTATGGCGCGAGCCAGTATTAGTTGAGGGATAAGGCTAGACCTTATTCCGGTTCTAGTATCGCGTCGTTATGCTGCCAGAATTTTCTAAAATATGTTAGAACAATAAAAATATTATTTTTATTGTATAAAAGAACTGTATAAAATAGTCATGTGTTGAAATAAATATTCATATACAAATTGGACAACTTGTTTATGTACACCCATTTGACTGATATGGATTGGGATGATAAATTTTGCACATCGCCCAACTGCACAAATAAAATATGTATTTGTTGATTGAAACCCTACACGGGTGTTAGGATGATATTTGACGTACACTAATCCTAATTGTTTAGTTGTATGTCGATTGATTGGATGATAGACTATTGTAAGCGTTAATTGTTTATATTTAATGCTTATGCAGTTGTGTAATGCACTATGGATGGTGATTGATTATTTATCATTATTATTATATACATGTGTTGTATGAAATCCATATAAATAACATTATATGGTAATTGATTCGGTCTCATTCCAATTTAGAAAATAACGAATATTTTAACATAATATTCAGTAAAGGATTAAAAATATTCATGTATTGAATAAATTATTCATGTGTTGAATAAAATGTTTGAACAATAAAAATATCATTTTTATCGTATAAATGAAATATTAAAAATATTCATGTGTTGAATAGAAAATTTTAATCAACAAAAATATCATTTTTATTGAATGTTTGAAACCTTAAAAATATTCATGTGTTGAATAAAATAAAATAACGAATATTTGAAACATAATATTTAGAAAAAGAATTAAAAATATCCATGTGTTGAATAAAATATTCGCATGTTGAATAAAATATTTAAACAATAAAAATATCATTTTTATTGAGTGCACAAACCATTAAAAATATTCATGTGTTGAATAAAAGACGTATCGATTAGATATGCGCCATTTTGATGCAAACGATATTTATATCGATTTTATTCATTTTTATAATGAATATCGAAAAGGAAAAGATTTAAAAATCAGATATTTTGAAAATATTATCATTTAAATATTATAATGATAAAGATTATTCAATTTTGATATAAAATTGAAGTGAAAGTGGGAATCGTTTTAAAATGAATTTATAAATATGTTTTGAACGAAATATATATATATATATATATATATATATATATATATATATATATTACTGGTTTGAATAGAATGCGCCGCAACCATTCGCGAGTTTCGACCATTGACTTCGAATTGACATTACGGGAGATCCGAGCGTTGGATTCTCCTAAAACCGGAACCATTGGGTTTGTTTTGAAAAGAGATTTCCGACGAATATAAGAGTTCTGAAATCTAACAGATGGATTTGCAATTATGTCCAAATCAAATTTGGAAAAGGTCGCTGTAAGTGCAGTTCGACGACTGTTTATGGAATCCGATTGAAAGGGCCTTAATAAAATAATTAAAAATAGTAATAATTTGTGTAAAATCATAATAAATGATTTGGAAAGAGTTTGGATGAAAATTTCACGTTTGTAAAGATAAAAATATATTTTTATCAAAATGAACTAGTTATTAATTATATTTGAAATCCAATAATTTTTAAATAAATAAATTGGATTTGTGAATGGTTTTAAAATAACCAGAATTTTTCCAATATATAAATTGGAATGGGTTCGAATCGAAATCATCTCCGAAATATTTCGATATTGGATTCCGTGACTATACGGATAGTGTGGAGGAATTTGGAAGATAGATATGTATCGCTATTCTCCATACGATATGTGTTGGTTTCAAAATTGGATATTGAATTAAGAAATGATTTGGAAAGAATTAGGATGAAAAACTCCATATTTGAAAAGATAAAAATAGATTTATATCGAAATGAACTAGTTTTGAACTAGAATTATAATCCATTTATTTTTGAAATAAATAAATTGGATTTGAAAGGGTTTTAAAAGTAACCAGAATTTCCAATAATTGAATTGGAATGGATTTGAATCGAAATTGTCTTTGGAATATTTCGATGTTGGATTTCGTGATTATACAGATATTGTTATGGAAATTTGAAAGATATATTTATATCGTTATGTCCAATATGATGTTTGTTGGTCGTAGAATTTGATATTGAATATAAGCCGATATATTTTCTATTCAGAGCCTTGTATTTAATATCAAATGGGATTTGGGTTTGTCGTGAATGGTGTCTTCATTAACACTGTTCTTAAACCCAGTTGAGAAAAATATTAAATCTTTTTATTTAGATTTAATGAAGTATACCAATTAAATGGTATTTAATTGGAATTGAATTTGAATTTGAATTGATTTTTGGGTTTATCGTGAACGGTGTTTTAAATAACACTTGTTCTTTAACCCGATAATTAATGGAATGTGAACTGGGTTTATCGTAAACTGTGTTTTAACGACATTCGTTCTTTAACCCGATTTACAGTGAAATGTGATTTGGAATTTATAAATCTTTTGATAAGATTTAAAGGAGATTTTCCAACGTATAGTTTTCCAATATAATAAAATAAATTGGTATGTAATGGAATTCGATTTGGTAATAATTGAAGTGAATTTCTGTGGAGGAAGACTGCTAATATATCTGGAATTTAAAAGGCATTGCCGTTATTCCATTTATATTATTAGTCGGATATGGAAGTTTATATCGATTATATATATCGATTAGTTTTCCATGAAGATTCCATCGTTAATGGAATGTGATATTGGGTTGTCGTGAATGGTATCGTTAATAATACTATTCTTAGACCCAACGGAGTTAAGAAAATCAGAAACTAAATGGAGATTAGTTAAGTCGAATGGTTTCTTGGGTATTGATCTGATGTTGGTTTCGGCCTTTGGGGTTAATACTTAGGGAATTGTTCACTTGCTAATTTACGGTTAAAGGCTAATGGAATGGAATGTGATTTTGGGTTTATAGTGAACCGTGTTTTAAATGACATTGGTTCTTTAACCCAGTTAAAGACATGATATGATTTCCCAAGTTAAACAATCATTAATATTGATTTTTGGGAAGATTAAAACCAAGTGGAGTTTTAATGAATCTTTAATTAGATTGAAATGATCGAGAATGGAGTATCGCCAGTTTTGCTTTAGGCGATAGTTAAATCTTTAATTAGATTTAACGTGAAATGGTAATTGAAACCGATAACACCGTGGTGTTAGATATGAAGTATGACCAGTTTTACTTCATGGGATGAATAGGTTGGGGTTAGGAAATTTAACAAGTGATTACTTCGGTAAGGTTCGCTAATCCCGACTAGTTTGGATAAACCATAATTTGGTTTGAATTGATATTCAAAAGAAGATTAAAGAATAAATTTAAAGAATTTATCTTTGATAAAATTAATGGGAACCTTTCCCAAAGTATAAGAATGTTTGAATAAAAGAATATTCTGAATTGGAATGAGGCATATGTTGTGTTTGTATAAAACTTGTTTATTATATACGCGAGTTATTCAAAAAGACCGGGTTTATCCCATTTTGAATAATTGATTCGACGATGTGTCGAGAATGAAGACGGTGGTTGAAGACCGGAGGTCTTCACATCGTTTGGATAATTACTGATGATCTTGATTGGGCCACACACCCAAGAGGAGGGAATCGGTTGGTGATCGTCCAGACGTTCTTGGAGTTCAATGGATATGCGAGGAATAAGGTTCCTCCGGTTTCGTTCAGACCCAAAATGAATTTGTAAATGGACTGTGTGTCTGACATTGGATATCATTCTGTGTGATTGATGGATATCGGTTGCATGGGGTGGTTTGCCTGTGTGGCATGCTAAGATGCAAATGATCAAGGCTTCTATTGAAAAGCAGAGTCTTGTGGTTGATGATCAAAGCACGGCTTTAATACAGCGTAGCTTTGTGTAGCGTTGATTCGTGATCCCCACACCCCGGTGTGAACCAGAAACCGGAGAAGGATCCAGGGAGGACATGCGTTTCCTTCTAGCTAGAAGTGGCGTCAGTGGTTTTACACCCATGACGAGTTTGACTTATGTGGTTGTTGGAATGCGAGGCGCCTCGGACATATCGGTCGATCCGGGACCGATGGAGTCATTGGACCCATAGACGCCCCATACGGCGGGGAAATGCAGTGTTTAGGCATTGTAATCCACATCGAGTGGACCGGCCCTGTAGCTCCTAAGGGACGATGCGTTCTGTTCTCGAGAAACGGGCTAGAGTGTCTCGAAGCGGTAAGGACGATCCCTTGCCTTGGTTCATAGATGGAAATCCAACTTCCAATACGTGACTTTGCGGTTTTGATTGTAAACCTATATATGGCGACATAGTGGTATAGGGTACTTATGCCGTCTATGATTGATACTTATGATTGAATTTTTTTTGACACTATACACTTGTAGTAATAATAAAAGATGAAATTTAGCGTATCAAGCATTCTTTGGCTATTATAAGGTAAAACCCTATCCTCCGGCTTGTGTTGCATTGTGTGATGGGACCTGGGTCTTATATTAGCTTCATTGTTCTTTAATTAGCATTGCGCTGTTGTTTTATGCACTGGTATTCTTGGGAGGAAACCCGTTCCGTGTTATACGGCGTGGTCCCTTGATTTACCTAACTTTAAAATAAAGATTAATAACTGTTTTAGTTCTCACACCAGTCACATGACTGACCTGGAGTTTATTGTTTTAACCTAAACTCTGGGTGCCCCCTATTTTCCGCACGGGCAGCTAGTAGTTTTTGTTTTGCAGATTTATATTCACAGGATCCTGATTTATAGCTGATCGATATTCGGAAAGCTCTGTATCCGTGTATTACTTCCAGTTGTGTATTGTATTATTTTCCGCTGCTATGTAATGTATTGTAATCTCTTATATTTATCAAATGTATTTTATTCATTCATACTCTGTAATATTCTTGGATTCTGATGAACTGTTGTAATAAGCAATGAAATGTTCTTCTATTTGTGTTCCGATGTGTCTTGTCCTCAGTACAATCCATGCTTTCCTTCACGGGGAAGTTCTGGCCGTCATAGTTACCAATAGATGTTTAGATTTGATATATCAATGTGTAAAAATATCTAACTGTTTATTTCACGGTTCTCTTTAGCTGTATAGATTAATTATACATATTTCTATGTTCATTGTCTTGTTTTGATTTGATATATGAATATATCTATTTCTTCAACTATGCATTGTACTGTTTTTAGCTGTTTATCTTACTGTTCTGCTTAGCTGTTCATTTTAATCTTTCACTGTTCATTGATTATAAAATCTGTCGTTTATTTATATATATATATATATATATATATATATGTGTGTGTGTGTGTGTGTGTGTGTTAGCTGTCTGCATAATATATATTTGTTTAAATTTTTAGTTGCTTCATGATCTTCCTTTCAGATCAATACTTAATGGAGATAATTCCTGCCGATTGATACTGAAAGAACCAGGCGGGTTGTACTTCAAATTTAAAAAGGATTGTTTTGGCTCCTTTTGATTTTTCATATGAATATTTATGATTTTCTTTGTGTTTTGTATTTGTACAAACAATTATGTACATGAATATGTTGTTTTCTGTGTGTTAACACTTCCAGTTTCATATATATTTCAGTTTTTTTATAGCATATATTTTTATTCATTGAACAAGTGAGATGAAAGTATATTTTCGGTTTCATATCTTTTCTCGCTTTCTAAATGCCCTCCCCTTATTCCTTATTTTCGAATTTCATCGCTTCCCAACTGCACGTTCTCGCGTCCATGTTTTACACGTAACTCGTGTATTCTAAGACGAAAAGTAACCGACTTTATACAATATACAAACCTTTGTGCCTCTCCTCACCTCTTTATTTCACAAGCGTCTACCCTATTTCATCCCAATTCAACAATTCCTCAAAACTTTACTTTTACGTTCCCAACTGAATCAAATCCCTATTCTTCCACCATCTGGAAAATTTGGAAATAGCCCGCCCCAACCATCAGGAAGAAGGAGAAGACTACGACTGCTAACTGATGTTTCGATTTCCCACATTCATTCTCTTAATCCGTAGACTATCTTTGTTCGATAGTCATCCTTGACCTTATTTTGTGGGAAGTGAGTTCCTAATTTCTGATCTCGGTTCATTAACATTTTTTATCTAAATTCATTAACATTTTTTGCTGATTCTGGATTTGACGCAATCACATGCTTGTATTCAAATGTGGAACAACAAGAAATCACATACCAATTTCCAGTGAAGACCTCGTCACTAGACGAGATGGGTATTCATTAACCAGTAAGTTAACATGTCATTTCTCTCAGACTGCAAAACAGTTTCACTTTTTAAACTTAATGTCTATGACTTGCAGTTTAATCGATATTTTTTACATGTTTGTATTACATTATGAAACTAACATAAACTACTCTACCTACAGTTGCTTACATTTAGTTCAGTTTGGTGTTTTAACTTTTGAACGATTTGGTATTTCCTGAGTTATCTTGTAAAGTGGTAATCTAATACAAACTCTTTCACGGAACAAAAAAATAAAACAAACTATTTTATTTACTGAAATTCTTCTTCTTCACCACCGTGTTCACTTAAGATTGTCATGTGTGAATATGTTTTTGAATCTTGATAGTTTAACTCTCCATTTTAATTAGTTGTTTATCACTTAAATAGATTTCAAAATTCATGACTGAAATATAAGTCGAGTTAGGCAGTAGTGCATCCTTTTATTGGAAAGAAAAATTAACACCAAAGTGCACAGAATCAGCATAAAGAAAATACAAAATATACTTACGCAATATCGATACAGTTATTTTGGGCCACTATGGAAGTTGGACCCATATTTTTTTATGAAAATCTGAGTACAACTCCTCTCTTTGTATTCAAAAGTCTATTGCAGAAGAGAATGAAAAATGCTTATTGTCATTGTCCATCTTCTCACTGGCTTTTGAAATTTGATTTTGAGGAACAAATTAATGATCCAAAAACTACCGTCTTCTGTTAGCTTACTGTTTTCACTACTTCATGGATGTCATGTGAAACCTGGTTGTGTTGAATGTGGTTTAGCTTGACCTTTTCATGTATTTTTGGCATAATTTGATCAACTTAGTTAAATTATTTATGACCATGTTTCTATATAAATATATTTGATAACCGACGGTATTATTTCTAGATCGATGCATGTCTTACGAGTAAACATTATGAATGTCCTACATCCTTTAATATAAAGTGTCATTTGATTAGGCTAATAACATTCACGATAAGAGTGACAAATTACGATAATGGTATGATTTTTGTTTCTGTGAACATCAACTCACCAAATCTACATGCTAATTGATTTCTTCACAGCAAAGGTGGTTTCTGGTGTATCAGATGTTGGCTTAGTACATCATTTCATTCATTTAGGTTGTTGCAGTTTTGTTCTTTCGGTATTAAAATTGATGAGTAAGTGTTTTCTAAAAATTTTCCAAAGTTATCTACAAGAGCTCCAAGTGAAAAATAAATGCTTATACTTTTTTTCAAACGACGATTTTTTTTTTGGATCATTCATTTTCTTTTTCATTGATTTCATAACAGTAAAGAGGCTGATAAGACAAGTATGATTCTACCGTAAACTTCATTGGATTTTGCCAAACAATGAGTTCTACTGATTTATTTTCCCACTGGTCGTCATTCCCCTTTGTTTTTATTCTCTAGCATGCCAAAAATTGTCAGCAATCCATTGCTGTTTTGATAAACTTTAGTTTTTCCTGCATTAAGATTTATCCATCTTACTACCTTTGTCTTAATTATGACTAATTATTTTTCCTACAAATTAAGTGCCTTTTAAGTTGATTTAAAAGACATTTTTAATGCATTTTCTAAACTTTTGATCCATTCCAATTTTGTTCAATTGTGAGGTTTTACTGTAATTGTTTTTCCACTTAGCATTAACAATCAAAGTGACCATTTTCAAAATATCTGAAACTCTGTGCAATTACATCAGTTTTGTTTTTAAAAAAATTATACTTGCAGGACTTTATCCATATTTGTCTACTCTTTGATGATTGATTATATTGATAATTCTTGATATTAACTAGATTGAGAAGGGAGTTATGAGGACTAAATCTCTACTTATTTTGTATGCTATTTGGCATCCCAGAACAACGACTATATTACAGATTGAAACCAGAGGTTGGATATATGTATCAGGGTTACAGACTAAAAAAGGGTACAACATAAGGAAATTATTGTCCATGCATCATTTTATACTCAACCATCTATCTTTTATATTTTTGCATTAAGTTGGATGGAAGTGTAGTATGGGGTAAATCAGCGATGTTGTCCACCATTGCTTGCCTTTTCTTGATCAACGTGAACATTGTATTATAACATTTTGTAGATGATCTTAGTCAATCGTGATCCACACTTGCATTCCTTACTGCTGCAACCAGCTTTAGTGGTAAATTACTGTGGTAATGGAAAATGTTAAAGTAAGTCATCCTTACCTGAATACCACCTATGTTTTATGGTGTAAGGATAGAATATGTTTTCAAGTAAAATTATTTTGTCTTTTAGCAAATAAATAATGTTCTTAGCATGTGCATCTACAACATACATTAACACAATTTTTATTAAGAACGCTCCATCATTAGTCAATGTTTGAAGGGATTCGATTTCCTAAATTAGATGATGTGCACGTAAAAATGCACATTTATATTCACATATTTATTCTTGTTTGGTGCTAATAAATGTCATATATGAGTATATTATCATGCTTAAACAATAATTGAATTGATTTCAAAACATATTGCATTTATCATCATATAGGGGGAAAATTGTCATTTTTATGCTTGTATTATTTTGAAAACATTTACTTGGACATTTTTCATATTTTTGCAGAAATTGGATGCATGTAGAAAAGGACTTCATAAAGACATATATGCATACAAAGAAAAAAAGGGAAATCAATCAATGGAAAGGTAATCAATTCAAAAGGAGGAAATCAATGCCTTGCCCAAAAAAATGAAAGAGAAATAAATCAATGGAGAGGGAATCAATTCAAATAGAGAATTAATGGAGGACCTGTAACACCCCGCCTCCGCTAGGGTCACTCGCAAAGGAATGCACTAGCTTTAGAGGGGCATTATTGGTAAACATGCACAGAAATATCACAAGACAGAACATATAAAATAGCGGAAGTAAAATCAAACTTTCATAACATGAATAAATAAGGTCTAAAGCCTTTTACATCAGAGTACATCAAAACCTGTCTTGCAATAGTAAAGAAGCATAAAGACATTTTCATAAATTATTCCCCAAGTAAAAACAGTAAAGTAGCCATTAGCCAAGAAAAGTCCAAGCCATCCATGATGACCTTCAAGCAGAAGAAGTCCGAACTAAACAACAGTATTTCCTCCCTGTAACCTGGGGGGGAAACGGAAGAAAAGAGGCGAAACAAAACGGGTCAGTCAAAAAGACTGAGTAAGCCCTATCTACTATTAGCATAAAAACTAGTAAAGTTAACTGACATGAGAAACTGAGATGAACATAAGCATGATAACAAGATAGATAAGCTAAATCAAAATAACAGGATGAACTACTGAACTCAGATAAACTAAGGTGTCATGATAAATTACGATGTCAAGATAAAACAAGGTATCACATTGTCAGGTTTCTATCAAGTATAATATCCCCAAGATATCTGTCACGTATAACGCCCCGTGATATCTATCCTGTATTTTAGCTCTGCACCTACCGTACTAGTATCCCCACCGTGTCATGTGTTAACCAAGAATGACCCTCACTCAAAAGTCGTGTAATGGTCCATGTCAACCTAATATATCGCATATATAGGTTACTCAACTTGTATGTTTTATTCCATGTAAATGTTCAGTCCCTTGCCGTAGACCATACGAGCTTTCCCATGAGATTCTATATTACTTTAACATAGTTCCATGATCCTTAAGATCGGTTTGGACTGTTACCCTAAACCTAGCTAGGGTCTTCCAACATGAATTATTGTTTGTACAACTAGGACTTATGCTACCTAGGGCTGCTAGGGATTATGCTTACCTATTGCACGTTTTCGTATCTCGGTTTGGGTTCAACCACCTAGGGCCACTAGGGATTACGCTAACCGCCAACCGCGCCCTTTTTCCCACGCATTCATCGTGAATCGCTTTTCCATGACTGTATGCACATGTATCACATCGTGCCATCCGAGTCCTGTCACAGGGCAAATCAAGAAATACAGGACTCGGTCGGGAGCTTTCGATTTATCTGCCGATGCAGATGCTAAGGTCTGTTTTTCTTATACGTGTCTATGGTCCCACGAGACCACTCCCTCAACTAGTGAAAGACAAGACAGGATAAATCCTGTCAAAATTGGCTAAGTATCCAAGTTCAAGGCTTAACCCTACAAACCATGCTCAAGTTGGTTAAGTATATTAAGCAATTCACGACTTAACCTCGTCCAATTATCATTCCAGATTGGTTAAGTATATATTAACTTGACCCTATCAATTTACTTAGTCAAATCGGTCAAGTGTATTCAAGCGATTCGTGACTTAGCCTTATCATGTTTTCACGTTATATTGGTTAAGTATTGGTTAACTTAACCACAATAAATTAACAAGTTAGATTGGATAAGTATAGGTCACTTAACCACATCAATTCATCATGTTTAGATTAGTTAAGTGTTTAACTTAACCCCATTAAACTACCAAGTGGGATTAATTAAGTCTAGGCTAACTTAACCCCATCCGATTTCCATGTTTAGACTAGTTGAGTCTAATCTTAACCCCATTCGTTAACCGTATTTTTCGGTTAAGCGTCATTAAGAAAACTTACTTAACCTTACCAGGTTATCGCGTTGGATTGATTAAGTGTTGGTTAACTTAACCCCATCCACTAGTCATAAAAAAATGGTTAAGTGTCATTAGGCAAATCAAGTTACTTAACCTACCCAACCTTGTCATGTTTTGTTAAGTATCATTAGCCTAATCAAATTACTTAACCCTTTTGTCCATGTCATATTTGGTTAAGAGTCATTAATCAAATTAACTTAACCCTATCAGGTGGCATTAATTACTTACTGCACCTTCACCTCTCACATTAGACTTTGTTGTGGTTACTAGTTAAGCCGGTCGGTTCCGGGTAGCTTTACACCACAACTTGGTCTAACCTCGGGTTCAAGCACAACATGACCAACTTCTCACATTGGGTCTATTGTTTGCAACTACTAGTTAGGCCGGTCGGTTCCGGGTAGTTTTACGTTGCAAACTCAACCCAGCCTCGAGTTGGCCACACTTATATTATCTAAGTGTCATGTCCATCATGTTTCCCAAAACATGTTACAAGTTTTCAAGCATTTGGGTAGACCTAACTTAATAGGTAAATTCCCAAAGGGTAGACCTAACTTAATAGGTAAATTCCCAAGCTTATGTTTTTATGCATACTTACATGTCAACTTCCATGTTATATTTCAAGTCATGTTTTCAAGTTGTATTTTCATGTCATTAGAAATTACCCATAACATAACCCAACGCTTTTAAACTCGCATATACGTTCGCGACAACGTAATGGATTAAAAGAAGAGACTTGGCAAAGGCATGACAAAAATGGATATTAAGCCACAAGTTAATCATGGTGGCAAATGAGGCACAAATGATGTTCATTAACTTGCATGTTACATTCTTAAGCCTCAAAACATGCATAAACCCAAACTTGGCACATAAGCGAATCATGGTGACAAAAGATATGGAATGATGACTAGTAACTCGCATATATCATCGTATAAGGGTTATGACTTCATATGCAAGTTGACATAAAGGTTATGAGGTTTCTCATGTTGCCTAATGCAACATTTCAACATAAAGGTTGTAGCTTTTAGCTCACAAGATCAAGATAATGACTTCATAAACTTGCATGACATGATAGCATGTATCATACTCAATGATCAAACCCAAACTTGCAACATGAACATTTAACTTCATAGTTAATATCTAAGAGTAGGGAAAGGGCTTACATTGCTATGAAGGCACAAAAGATATGACAAAGCCCTTATGCAATCAAATAGACCCAAAATGCAAGCTCTAACATAAAAACCCTTGAGCCAAAATGATCAAAACCCTTGCTTTATGATGCAAAGATAGAAACTTGATTTGAATGCAAGCTAATGACACTCATACAAGCTTGAAAACGCTTGTATGCATGGAAAATCTCTCATAGAAACCATTTAGAAATTTTATGAAGAGAGTGGAGGCCATGAGAGGTAAAATTTTGCCATAGTTTAGTTGCATGAATGAATAATGAGGATTTAGGATAGGTTAGGGTCTTATTTATAGATTAGGCAAGTGTTTTAGGCCATAGGATTAAACCTAGATTCAATCCAAGCCATCGAAGCATGTCTTGGGGAAGAAGTCAAGTGTAGGAACCATCTAGGGCCTTTAGATTAAAGATGAACCATGAGAACCATCCAAATGCAAAATCTGCATTTGAGCGAATCGGCCCACGGGTTGACAGCCAAACACCCTGGATTAACCCCTAGTCGACCCAGCGAGCTCGGGTCGACCTCAAAAATCGGCCGGTTCGGTTATTCCCCTCTCCCAATTCGCTGTTTTGAACATTTTTGCATATTTATTTATTTAATTTTCAATTATATATATATATATATCAATATATATATATATATTTCTCTGCGCAACCCATTTCACTTAATTAAGTATACTTTAATTTGGGAATTTTTCGTGAAACTTCGTGAGGCCGTATCTTGGTCATACGGACTCCGATTTTTGAAAACTCGGACTCTATTTCGTGTATTTTTCCGAGACGAACGCAATGGCATAGCCCGTTTCCCTTGATTCAGATTTTACAGTTTAATTCTGCCTCCATTTATGTTATAACAGGTTATTGAAAATACGGGTTGTTACAGGACCCCATCCATTCTCCCTCCTTCTTTAGTGGAGACAATAAAAGGGCTTCGTGAATCATTATTACTGAGGACAAAATGAAGTTAATAGAGGGGGCATTCTGGGTATCACGCTAAAAGTCAATTTAGGGTTTCACTCATGTATGTTAATGTAAAAGGTATCTTTGATTTTTGTTTAATTGAGATTGGCTGAAATCAAAAACTCTATTTTTTCTTCCATGGCTTCTTAGCCACTTCTTTTTTTGTAATATGTCGCTTTAATGCAATATTAATTTGTTGCTTTTCATTTACATGTTATTTTCTCTTCTGCAAATAGAATAGATTTTTATCTTTGTTTGCTCTTTACTTTGTTCTCTTTTATAATGAAATATCTTTATGCTATCATTGAATCCATTATGAGTAGCTAAACCCCTTCAATTTAGGGGTAGTGAAGCTCTCGTGATTCACGAATAATTAACATAAGAATTTCATGTTTCTAACTCTCTTCGGTAGCTAGCACATTAATTGTTGTATTCATACAAGCATGATTTATATGCTAGAAAATTCTAGCTACATAAATCATCAATTTTCAATACAAACTTAAAGCCCTAATTATCACATAGAAAACAATAATTCAACATGTGCTAAAGGTAAAGTATGATTCTATTAATCATATGAGTATAACACATTTGGGAATAATCAACCAACATGTGCTATCAATTTTCACCATACAAAATCTTTGCTTTACCTATATCCAAATTTTTATTAAGCTCAAATAAGAGAGGTAAAAACCAAAGGGTATCCAACATTGCTGGTACATCTGGCGTTGGTGTGCAAACCCGCCAAGATCTTTCCGACACCTTGTTGACAAAGTCAGCGTCTCATTTTATGAGTTGGACACCTAAGGATTACCAACATCTTGTTGACAAATTCAACGTTGGTCTGCATAATCCGCCAAGCTCTATCCCAAACTCTCACGTCAGTCCGCGAGGCAGTGCATAGGTGGTATACCTTGTTCTTTTTGGTTAGGTGATTGTAAATAGTAATAATGTAAATATTTTGTAATAATGAGAGAGCAAGCACTTGAAATCCAAGCATACTCTTCACTTATTCGACCTAACTTGTTAACAAAAAGGAAGTTGAGATGCTGTTTTACGATTGTTGATATCGATTATAGAATTCATTTCATATTTGCACTATGTTTCTAGCAAAACAACTGGCCAAGCTGGAGGAGTTTGTGATTATAACATGACTTTTATTTGAAGTTTTCATTAGTAATGGACTTAAATTTCATAGTGACGACCCAAATTTGTGCTAACTCATTGGTGTAATATTTAAAAGTAAATTATCCATTTGTAAATATTTCTTTAAAAACTTGCATTCATATTGTAAATATTTTTCGAATCTTGCATTTTGTAAAT
Source organism: Allium sativum (assembly GCA_030737875.1). Taxonomy (NCBI): domain Eukaryota; kingdom Viridiplantae; phylum Streptophyta; class Magnoliopsida; order Asparagales; family Amaryllidaceae; genus Allium; species Allium sativum. The sequence goes on along the minus strand of CM060912.1, from coordinate 256,095,424 downwards.
ATTTTTTTACATCTAACTTTTGGATTTTGTGGGTAGTATCCGCTGAAAACCCACACGAGACAACACTCGTCCTACTGGGGACACTCAGAGGTTTAACGGCTTGTTGCATACGCTCAATTCAATCGTGCTCCCTACGAAAATAGGTTTAGTTTAGTTTTTACTTTATTCGAGGGCGAATAAAAAGATAAGTGTTTTGTTTTTCTTGCACGATCATGTTTTAACTTAACCCTACTTAATATCTATCTTATGTTATATGACTGTTCAAATTACAATAATTACTGTTTCGCAGCATTATTCCTACCCTACAACATTGTACTCTTAGATAGCTAACTCATACTACGTCAAGTGAACTTTTTTTTACTCCCTACCAATATATTACTGTTACACAAATGCTTTTGATCCTTCTGCGTGGTCATCACAACACAATTTCCTAACCTACCCGCGTGCGTAGCACGGGTTCCAACCAAGTATAAATTAAATTTTAAACAGCTAAATTAACGAAAATAAATAAATATCATCGTATTAAAACAAACAGTTTCAATTCTGAATAGTATAGAATTCAAAACTCGACATTACAATTCTGGGTTTTAAATGACATTCCATTCATATAAAACCCTTTTATAATTATAAATTAATCGTTATATTTTAAAAACGTTTCTATTGCAGCTTTTTATTTTTGAAAATTTGAATTAGCCATAACTAACAATCTATAATATGAAATCTTCAATTCTCTCTTTCATTAGAAAATTATAATCAAATTGATTCAAACGTTTCTTGTTTCACAAAATTCCGACTTATATTGGATTAAGTATATTCAATTAAAGTTCAAAACTACATATTACGAACTACCGTGATGTTTCGAGTTTGTTTTTATTAATTTATAAATGTACATATTCTAACTCCATTTTATTAAATAAATTCGAATATAAAATCCATTATATTGCCAAATCAATATTTAAATAGATTTAAATATTTGTAACTAACGTTCAAAAATCTGGGACGTTACATTCTTCCCCCCTTAAAAGAATTTCGTCCTCGAAATTACAAGGTAAGAAGAATGCCCCAATCCCTAATTATTTTAAAATAATTATCTTTGAATAATCATCAAAACAAATTCAAACTCTTAAAAAATTTGAATTTTTTTGCCAGTAGTCCCTCTACATTTTTCGATCAGAACAACCACAACTGCCACTACGGGCCTCAACTTCTCTAAAATAAAACCCAAAAGCCAAATGTCTACCCAACTCAGGGGTATAAAACCAATTACCAATCAATCAATATATAAAGGTTTACGTATCTGTCGGGCAACTCCAATTTTAAAGCAAATCAAATAACCGCTCTTCGTCTGTACTTCCTATCGGTGCAACCAAATCCATTCCATAGCTTTCTCAATCTGCACTAAACTCGCTTACAATGCCAATATCCAATACAGGGTAAAATAATTATGTTTCATCTCATAACCGATTTTATTGCCAATTTATTATACTGGAATTTAATTCCTTGCTTCTAATTTCTTATCAACTTGTTCTTGAATTTAATTTAACCAACTAACAGCCAATAAATCAACCAATACACAGTCAAATAAATTTATATTATATTTACTTGTCTGTATTCAATTTGGTTAAATATACGTTAATATCAATCGATTATTATTCGACTGATTACTATTATTATCCTTTTGGTTTCTAAACCCCAAATTTATATTATTCAGTTCCACTTAACTAGGTTAAGTCTTATTTCCATATCCAATTCAATTGAATATTTGATTTCTCAAATCAGCTCAATTTCATCCTATAATTCTATTTGAATCTTAATCAAGTGAAGCAAAACAACCAATCAGCCAATGTTACTATACTATGGAAAATTATTTCATTTTTCTATAAAAATATGATTTGGGTAAAATTATTTCATTTACCCTTTTTACAAAACAATATTGTATCCATTGCCAGTTCAATGCTTCTCAACACTTGAACCTATCAACCAAAAAATACAAAACATTAGTATATAAAATTTACAGATACGCTCTCATGTATATACACTCAATCTCGATCTAGGGTATTAATAACTCTATATTTATCGAGTTATACCAAAGAGCCAAAGTTATTACTAAACCAATATCTCTGATACCACTGTAACGACCCAAGGATTTTCGGCCCCGAAAATCGACATAAATACAATTCCATATCCCATGCCGATCTTCCAAACACCGAAAACACTAGATAGTTATTAGAAAGAATTTAGAGGGTGAGATAATAAAGAAAGAAATATTAGAATAGAAGAAGAAGAACCAATACAACACAGAGTCTCACACTGCAGTGGAACAAAATACAATACAGAAATAAATCTTTACTAAGAGCTTTTAAAAGTATACTTACAATATCAGAGTACATTACACATCTGGACAGTTATAATAACCTGTCCTCATATACAGTCACACAGCGGAATAAATACTAGATATCATACGTCTGAATACCTCCAGCTCATCTCTGGACTTTGCAGCATCTGATAACCTGGACTTGTACACCTCGGTCTAACCTGAGCATTTACAAAACACCGGGTCAGTCTGGTGAACCAGAGTGAGAAAAACTCGCAAAGTTTTAAGGGAATTCATCCAACTTGATTTTAAAGTTAAAATCTTTTTGAAAGAAAAGGATAATCATAAGACCAAATCCACACATAAATACGGATGGTTTTTTACCTTACGATAACCCAAAACATTTTGAAATCAATATCTTTTCTGATATTATAATAGTGTCTAAATACAATAAATATCAATCTAGCGGAACTCTTGCATCTCACGTTTCACATATATAGTACACAATCAAAACTGCGGGTGCTTATTGGGGATTGGATTCCGACTAAGACAAGGTATGGAACCACCTGTCGATAGTGTATCTCTAGAGGGGAATACACTGGGTTCAACAAGAAAGTCTTGCAACCCGGCCCACACATGGCCGACCACTCATTTTGCTTGAGTGTATCGAATGTATGTCACCAACGGTTGGGCTCAAACCACCGTTTCCCGAAAGGGACAGCATCTAAATAGATTAAAGAAGGAAATGAATTTTCTCTAGATAGGTGATTATACACCCTAATGGGAGCGACCCACGTAGCCATGTTGCATGCCCGATTTTTGTCATTTCCCAGTTGATGAGGCTTGAGGTTTAGATTAACTTTTATCACATCATCATTCTCTTTGAATGCCACATCGTCCGATTTGCCAGATATAACTAATTGACATCCACAAAAATACTCTTAGTTGATAAGCTAAAAGAAAGGCCTTTCTCGGCCACCAACTATGGTACGTTTGAAGAAATCAACGTACGTGATCCCTTTGGAAATACTCTGTCAGACATCCGTCCATACAAGTCATAGGAACAGGATGAACCGAAGGTACCCTCCTACTGCATCCTAGGAATCACCCTATAGACCAGTAGCGAGAATTCCTTGCAGTTCGTAGATTCCAACCACGACAGAACCACCGTACATCTTTGGTTGCAGACCGAAGATTATTAGCAGTTCTTCCATTTATAAAATCTACGGCTCGATCATCTTCTGATATGTTCACGTATTTGTTGGTCAGAATGGTTTTCGAATATAAATTCGATCCCGGTCTTTCCGTACCAACAATCGTATTGGACAGATTTGATAGTCGGTTATTTAACTCTCAAAATAAACGGTGATTCAATCATGAAAATTCAATGAGTTCACTGGTTCAGTATTCAGCATTAATTGGCCTTTGTTAATTACAGACTAATTCACTTCTGCTTAATTTAAAACTTCTAACTCTTTTAATATTTTAAAACTACGATAATTGAATTCTTATTTAATACACTAATGCCCTCAACACCATTTCATTATAATACTTAGTAAAATAACTTATAACCAAATTCAATTTCCACTTAATTCTCCTTTCAAATCATTAGTTACATCATTCTTTATTATTTAAATTTGGGAAATCCATTCAACTTATTATTCGTAAAACAACATTACAAAATATCTTTTATTCCGTTCTTGAAACAATAACTAATATTTATTTGTATAAAATAAAACTCAACTTTACATTTCCTTCCTAACTCGAGAGTATCGTTATAATTCCACGCAATCCCCTTTTATTTCCCTTTTTCTTTGTAATCCTTATCGTATATATATTTTCCAAATCTTCATTAAAATGTTGCGTTATTATTTCTCTAATGAAATAATAAGTTATTACTAACCTCTTTTACCATTACAACTAATACCATCCTCAGATAATCCTGAAGTCGTTCAAGTTGGGGTATTTTAATTACCTCTCAGACCTTGATCAACAACGTTCTTATCTTCAGATAGATACGAGCTGTAACCAAATATTTCATTCCAATATCCACAAAAATTTCATTTAACGATTTTATTTAGATACGTTTTCATAAAACCTTCTTACTTTTTGAAAATCTCTTTCTCGGATATTATCACTATTCCTTAATTTAACAATTAAGTAATTTCTTATAAAACACCACTTTTTAACCTTTACCTCTTTGAACAAATTCATTTTATTATTCGAATTTGTTTACAAATCTTATAACCCGCTTCTTTAACCAAATTTACTTTTACCAATCTCCTTTCAAATCTATTCAACCACTCCCGCTTTGGAAATCTTATTTTAATTTCCCCTTCTTACCAAATGCCATTTTTAAGTAACGTTAATTTAAATTTAACGCTATAACACCTCATCGCTTTTTATAAACCTCGTTTATATAATTCTAGTTTAATATAAACCGTTATATTCTCAATTACTTTTACTTAATTCCAATATTAAGTAAACATAAAATTTTAGCTATCGTATTCGCTTGAAATTCCTTTTATAACTTTGTTATAAAAATTTTGGTTTTAAATATAAAACCCGTACATAAGCTCCTTTCACCTTTCAACCATATTTCGTTTCAACTTTGATTACCTTTAAATGAATTTCAGTTAAAAATAATCTCCTAAATTATTATTAATCGATATAATAAGTTTCTTCGATCATTAACTACTTCAGTAGTTAATTTCTTTATTAACTAAAATGAATAGTAAATCTTCTTAGAAAAAATCTTATTAAAATTAAAACAATATTCATTAAACTATTATATTAGATTAATCCAAAACAAACTAATTTAATAATCAATCCCAATTAAAATGGTCGATTTATCTAACTCAAAACACGGTTATCTTATTAACCGATTCCAATTAATTCTCTTCTTTAAATTAATCAATAATGTAATTAATTTAATATATTCCCATCTAATTGTATCTCAACAAAACAATTCTCCAAATTTAACGGTTGGGTTAATTTCTGTTCACATGTTTATAAATCTTATTACATCAGAATTTACTCTATAAAATCAATTAATAATTAATAATAAATTTAAATAATAAATATTTATTTCCTTTTTACAAATATATTTTCAATATAATTCAATTTAAAATCTATATCCAGTTATAAAATAAATTTTATAACTTCATCTCTGTTGATCTTCCTGACGGTAATTCAACATTTATAAAACAATTGATTTCATAGGCCATATGTTGCCAAATACTCAACCAATACCACCCATTGGTTTAAACTAAACAGATGTTGAAATTTTTGTCAATAATCAACAATCAAACCAATCACCCCATCAGTTTAGTTCATATATGATAATATGAAAATAAATAATATGTTTGTGGAATCATGTTGGATCCCTCCAACCTATTCTTCCCTGTATCAAACTGGTTATCTCAAATCAGATTATTCAATTCCATTTAACTGATATTTTCTATAACAGCAGATAATGACCATTTAACACCAGTCAATCAACAAAACAATTTGAACAATTAAACACGTTTATAAATAAACGTGACCAATAAGGTAAGTTACCTTCATTGGATCCAATCGTTAAAATAACGATTTGGTATTTCACTGAAATTAAACAACGGTTTAATTTCATCAGTTAAGTCAACAAATATATTACTACCAAACAGTCAACCATTAGCAAATAGAACACACAAAATAAAAACCCTGTTTATATAAAATATAAATAGGAAGAACTAAGTGAGTTTAACTCACCTTGATTTAGTTTGGTTATTAAACGCTAGCTTTTAATTAAATTAAACAGTCGTTTAATTTAATTAAAAATTCTCCTTGCTTCCAGTCCTGACTGACCCTGCTCCATCTTGAAACTCTCGTTTCTACGGTTCCAACGAAACTGACCGTGTTTAAATCTGTTAACGTACGCGCAAGATATCGTATAACAAATTAAGAAAGTAATTTAATTAATTAAAATAGGAATTTATATAATTTTAAATGGGCTTTACCAATTTCTGTTTGGCCTATGTAAACACAACCCACATCCCCTATTATCATCAAAACCCACCTCCGAAACCCTTTCACCTGTATTCCCAAAAAAAACCACCGCCTCCAAAATTTTTAGCAATGTCCGCAACCCTAATCCCTTTCCTCTTCCTGTCCTTCAGCACAAATCAAGTTTGCTGCTTCGAATCCCCCTTCGCAACCCCTCTTCTTTGATTTTCCCGCAATCCTCCTCCTTCAACGATCTGCAAAACCCCACTCAACCCCTTCAACAACCCATCATTCTCACAACTACATCGATCAACCCTTGAGCCTTCCAAATCCCCTTTAGTCCATCAACGAGTCTTCCACTTGAAGATTCTCCGATCCTTAAGTCTGCAGTCTCGAACAAATCCATCCAAAGCATCCAGACGTGGATTTACAACGCATATAAGTATTTGATTTATGTTTGCTGTTATAAATTTTGTTTGGATCTTATAAGTGGTTCGCACCATTTTTGTTTACTATATTGTTTATGTTGTTCTGGAATTGATGAAATTCTTATACGCAATACGTCTATTTATAGTATGATTGAGATCAGATCAGATTCATGTCCATCAGAGTCCTAGATAGGTTCAGCTACTAGGTTTAGGCCATTGGGTTTCTCTTCCTCTTTTCAGACTGTGTGTACTAGTGATAGTTGATGGATACATGATGGTTAAGTAGAAAGTTTCAGTATTGTATTTTCAACACAGTTGGTTGGTACGAAATGAAACAGTGATTGAAATTGTATAGATTAGGTGAGATAGGGCTTATAACTTGTTTATTCAAATTCAGAGATTTGAACTGTGTCTTATAGATTTTATGTTCAGATTAAAAAAAACATAGTCTTGTATGACTAACATTCGGCAGTGTATATATATGTGAATATATATAGCAGCTCATTGTCTATGGATCAATGGATGAATATATACGTGCCTTTGATTTTTTTCTAGATGTTCCTATCTTTTCTATCATTTTAGCTCACTATTTTTCTCTTGCTGTTACCAATAGCTGTTTAGATTTAATATATCAATGTGTAAAAATATCTAGCTGTTTATTTCACTGTTTTCTTTAGCTGTATAGATTAATATATACATATTTCTGTGTTCATTGTCTTATTTTGACTAATATATGAATATATCTATTTCTTCAGCTATGCATTGAACTGTTTTTAGCTGTTTATCTTACTGTTCTGCTTAGCTGTTCATTTTATTCTTTCACTGTTCGTTGATTGTAAAATCTGCCGTTTATATATATATATATATATATATATATGTGTGTGTGTGTGTGTGTGTGTTAGCTGTATACATAATATATATATTTGTTCAAATTTTTAGTTGTTTCATGATCTTCCTTTTTTATTCAGATCAATACTTAATGAAGATAATTCCTGTTGACTGATACTGAAAGAACCAGGCGGGTTGTACTTGAAATTTAAAAAGAATTATTTTGGCTCCTTTTGATTTTTCATTTGAATATATATGATTTTCTTTGTGTTTTGTATTTGTACAAACAATTATGTACATGAATATGTTGTTTTCTGTGTATTAACACTTCCAGTTTCATATATATTTTAGTTTTTATTTTTATTTTATTTTTTTATAGAAAACATTTTTATTCGATGAACAAGTGAGATGAAAGTATATTTTCGGTTTCATATGTTTTGCCGAACCTAGTAAAAATGTTAATGGGTTTATATATTGAAAATATGACCTGTGTTTACATTGTACATGAGTTTTGGGTTACTATGTTAATACAATATAAATTAAATTTTAAACAGCTAAATTAACAAAAATAAATAAATATCATCGTATTAAAACAAACAGTTTCAATTCCGAACAGTATAGAACTCAAAACTCGACATTAAAATTATGGGTTTTAAATGACATTCCATTCATATAAAAAACCCTTTTATAATTATAAATAAATCGTTATATTTTAAAAATGGTTCTATAGCGACTTTTTATTTTTGAAAATTTGAATTAGCCATAACTAACAATCTATAATATAAAAACTCCAATTCTCTCTTTCATTAGAAAATTATAATCAAATTGATTCAAACATTTCTTATTTCACAGAATTCCGACTTATATCGGATTCCGTATATTCAATTAAACTTCAAAACTACATATTACGAACAGCTGCGACGTTTCGAGTTCGTTTTAATTAATCTATAAATATATATATTCTAACTCCATTTTATTAAATAAATTCGAATATAAAATCCATTGTATTGCCAAATCAATATTTAAACAGATTTAAATATTCGTAACTAACATTCAAAAATCTGGGACGTTACATTTTCGATATAAAATAAATTGGATTTTATAAAATTTAATCAGATTGTAGCATTTTCCTACCTTAGTAATTTCGGGGATGAAATTCTTTTAAGGGGGAGGAATGTAACATTATGTATTTTTTATAGTCAGATATTTAATTTAATTTATTATTTTAAATATTGATTTGGAATTATAATATATAATTCATTTATATTACGAAGTTTGAACGTATAATTTATATTTAACATAAACGAGTCCACAACATCGCGGTAGTTCGTAATTTACGTTTTGAACTTCAGTTGAATATACAAGATCCGATATAAGTTGAAATTCTATGAAAAAGAAAAATGTTTGAATCTATTTGATTATAATTTTCTAATGAAAGAGAAAAATCGAGATTTCATATTATAGATTGTAAGTTATGCCCAATTCAAATTTTCAAATATTCGATATGAAATCTTTTATAAATTATAACGTATATTTAATAAATTATAAGGGATTTTAAATATAATTTGAATATTGTTTAACCCATAATTTTAAATATTGGGTTTAAAATATATATTGGTCTATTTTAAAGATGTATAAGATTTCATTTGGAACTATACGACGATAATTATTTATTATTATCTAAATAAAATTTGTTTTGAATTTAATTATATTTTTTGATATTATATAAGGCTTAGAAATAGCCATTTTTCAAACAACCTCTGTTTTCGACAAAACGATCTTTATTGGAATACGTATAGTTAATTACTGTCAGATTTTCAATTTGGAGCCAATTCGAGTTGTTTTATCTGTGTTCATAATTTAAAGTTGAACCAACGAATAAATTGAAATTAAAATAACGTAGTTGTGCAAACGGAGTTGGTTTTCAATGAAACAAATTTTATTGCGACCTGAACATTAGGATGTAGTGATGTGTCCATTTTCATTACTGTTGGAGTTCACGTATGACGGTACGAATATAATGGTTTCAGTTATAGGCGTAGAATTAATACCCTAAAAATAAAATAAAATATATAATAACACTTAAGCCCTAAGTAATTCAAGTACCCCCTAATAACACAGACTACCCTATACATGAAAAGAAATATTCACGATGGAAACTTGCCTACCCTAATATATGTGCATCTACGTTAAATTTACAGTGCCTTCTCAAATCAAAATCAGTACCTTTTCAAATCAAAACAAGCTGCAAAACTATCTCTACAAAACGTTCTCTACAGACCATATTCTTACCTTCATGCTTATTGCCTAAGCAGGAAAATTCTAAGTACAAACACGTACATGCATTTTCACCATCACGTACAACATCTTCACCATCGCAGATCTATCCTACCTCTACTGTCCTACTACCTAAACCTTGGGTGCCAAGGTACTCCTCCCGTATTAATACGCTCGCAACTCCATCGTTATTTCATCTTTCATGAAAAAGAATGCCGAAGCTTCCATGGAATATAAAAATTCGAAGCCAGATTATTACTTTTTTAAAATCCCAAATTTCATTTCGTTGAACTCGCGTACATTTCCTTTTCGCGTCCATATTGTTTATGTTGAGCTCGACACAAATTTCTTCGTACTGTAAACATACAAGGTAGCCTAGGGTTCATGACAAAAGATGATAGAAATATTTTTCGTGGATTCCTAAGTAAATATCGAGCCTATGCGCAAGTTTAGATGGTAATGCATGACAAAAGATGATGCACGAAATCATGGGGTGTAGCGTGGAAATGGGTGTGGACACAATAGTGGGAGGATGAGTTCAAGATAAATATCATTAGTATAGAAGGAGAGAGATCGAGACGAGAACGAAGATGGTGTTCTTAGTTTTGAAAGACATGGAGTAGGGAAGGAGCAGTTTAAAGGATAAATGTCGGCCATAGGGAGTTTCTTCTTTGCAAGTGACTGTGTATAATCAAAGGAGAAGAAAGAGTTATGGGTTGTTGGTTTTAATTTAGGATATGGGATCGGTGGAAAAAGTGTAAGGACCAATTCAATTATATATTAGTTTAGTTTAGGATATTGCGTAGCCATTTAGTTAATCGTATGCTGAAGTTTTAAAACTGCCTAATAATGTTTATACATGCCAATTTTTTTTCTTGAACATGGCCAGTTTAACTATAACGTGTTAAAAAAAAATTTCAAGTGGCTAACCCTATTTAAACTTGCCTAATAAAGTACAAAACAACTAGATAAAACAAGATAATGGCTTCCACTAATGGCTTCCACAATCCCGCTGATCCACCTTCGGCACCACCTATTCACTCCTCTGTGCATCCACCACCGCCTCCTCCTCCACCTTCACAACCGTTTATCACCACTTCCTCGATCCCTCCCCTTCCTCAACCTAGTATAGTGCACTTCCAAGACCCGATGATCACAGAGTCTCTCATCAGCTGCGCCCCTCTACCGCCGTGCCAACAACCATCTTCTCCTCCTTCCGGCTCAGCCTCCTAGCCACAACTTCCTGTCCTCTCAGCCCCTGTCACGCCTCTTCCAGTACCCCCTGCCAAGCTTCCACCGCTGCTTCCAATGCCACCGGAATCTCGGCGACTTTCTTACACGGCGATTCTGTCGTGTAAGGTCAAGGGGTCCAGGTCGTCCCCTCACATGCCGCCGTTGGCGTTGGCTACCAAACGGGGTCTCCTTCCTCTTTTCAAATCTTTTGCATGCACAGTTCAATTTTTGAAAATTAACCGCCAATGCTATCACTGTGCATCAAAGGTACACGTGGCGAAAAATTACAGGAACGCAAGGATTTGCTATAGATGTGATTTTTTCGGTCATGACAATAAAAGCTGCACACGAATGGTTAACATCATACAAACAAAGGAAGCTTCGATTCCTGCAACAGTCTCTGCGCATTCCTCTAAAGGAAATCTTTCGTCTATCACATCGCAACCAATCTCCACGCACGTGCCAGCAATCGATGAACTGCACTCTCTCTCCATCCTATCATCCACTCGCATTAAATCCACTGCACCTTCCCCATTCATCCCCACCTCTCCAGAAAATTCCAATTTCCCTCTTTCTTCCTCCAAAATGGTGCTTCCCATTGACGCTACCCACCTCATTAAAGCCTCCATCCTCGTCGGTTATTGGACCCTCACCTCCATCCGCGCCACCCTCTCCGACCTATTCCGCCATTATGACTGGAACATGTTCATAATCAGTGACCAAAATTATCTAATCCAGTTCCCTTCAGCTGAGCTTTACCACGATGCCCTCAGCCGCTGCTGTCTCAAAAAATCAGGAACCGTTCTTGCCCTTGAAGCTTGGGACCCAGTTTCACCACCGTCATCAGAGAATTCTGGCCCACTACTTGGGTCAGAATTAGGGGATTCCCTATCCACCTGCGCCATCTTCATGATTGTCTCACCACCGCGATTTACCCAGTTGGGCTTTTTCTTCATGCCAACGACTGTAGCTGGGCTCAACTGGATTTCAAGTTCGTCTTTGCTAGAGTTAGGGTCCTCCAAGCCGTGACGTACCTTGTACCTACTCCATATACCTCAACGGCAGCCACTATGTCATTACGGTGGAGGATTGGGATCATTCCCATCCCGCGCTAAACCCCATTGACTTGTTGCTCCGAAACCACTGAGAGAACAGCAGATATTTCATGATGGAACCATTCCAGTTTCTCTTCGTTGTACCCTCCTATTCTATCGAGCTGGATAAACGTTTTGATGCTATGATTGTTGAATCCTCCATTCTGGAACCCTCGATTCCCGTTCCTGCCAACCTAGACCCCTCATCCATGCCAGATAGTTCCTTCGAGGTCATCGGACCCATGAGTTGGGACCCTTGGCCTTCTCCTCAGCCCAAATGGGACCCTTTTTCAGATTTGGAACTTTCAGAGCCTTTCCGGTTGATAGCCAACTCCAACCCTTCATACATGCAGCTTGTCCCGCAGGTTTCAACTCCTCCTCCACCACCCTCACCCAGCAGCGGAGACACTCCTTTGATTGCACCAGCCCTGTACTCATCAGCTCATAGACGCAGTGCCAAGCTCAATGCCTCCTCATTTGGTACCTAGGTGCAGCCTTTCCTGCCTACGCTCATGGACGTCATGCATCTTTGGGATGAGTTTGTCGGCAACGTCCACTCAGATGGCTTGCACCGGCGGTGCCATTTTCCACGACCATGGTAATGTCCTCTAGCTCCGATTACTTTTTCAACTCCCTCGTTTTACCAGTTGTCTTTTGGTTAATTCGGTCGAACACCCCATGTGGATGTTCGTTTTGGTTTGCTATGTGGTCTCTTCAGTTTGATAATTAGTTAGTTTGGGTTGTTTATGTAAATTTGTCTGAACTTGTAGTTGATCAGTTTGTGTACACGCGCTAGGCGCTACGTGCTTCACTTGCATGTAGTTTGCATGCATATTTTGTCATTTCTTGGCCAGTGATCAGGCTTATTGATCGCTTAAGTATCTATCTATATATAATATTAATCGGGTGTGTAGATCCGCTCAACATAACCGTCTAGTTCTAAAAAAAACTTGACTAATCATCTAACTAACTTGGCCGATTTACATTTTACCAGTTTCATATATAGGAGCAGGTGGCGTTCGTAATATATATACAGCATGTGATTTCATCCTATACAATTTAACTTTGCCTAATCTCATAATTATATATTTGCCTATCCTATATAATGCCTAACTATATTATTTTTTAAACCATGCCTGGTGTACATGTACGTGACCGATTATAATTATATTAACATGGCCTAATTTGAAGTGTTTTGTGATTCATGTTGGTTAAGGTTTAAAACTTCCTATCAATATATAATTTGTCTAATACTATTATATGTGGCCAATAATATATAGGTTATGTGATGGAGATGGTACTTTTGGAATTTTGGAAATTTTAACGTGAGCTTCAACAAGTTACCTAAGGCCACTTTAACATATTTTTGAAAAGTCACGACATAACAGCAAGTATAAACCCAAGACCGTATTATAGAATCATGCACAAAGACATGATACATACATTTGCAAGTAACAAATGATACCATTTGGAGAGTTACATTTTTTATGATAAGTGTCAAGTAGCCGGGTCAAGAAAAGTAGATTATAGAGGCTTGTTAAACAATAAAACTGACAAAAAAACCTTTGATTTACAACCTCTACATATGAGAAAACTAGTACACAACCAGTTTTTATTTCGTGCCTAATAAAGTGATAAACGGGCCAAATTATCAAGTCTAAACAGAAGAAAATAATAAGCCTAATCCTGTAGTTAATAATTTATAAATATATAATTAAGGTTAAATTTGTTTAATTTAAAACCATAATCGTACAATGTCTATAACGTCCGCGTATATTAATAGAATGCAACAAACGAGGAGGCGTTGGAATTGAACTGACGAACGCTTTATTATGGAACAAATTTGAACGCGTTTGGATGCAGTTGGAATTTTCAGTTAAATTAAACGTGTGTTTAAGTTAATTGAAAACAGTCATTATCTTGATGAATCGAAACCCAAGGTGAGTACAATTCACTCAGTTTTATCCCACTTATATTTGATATAAGTCGGATTTAATATTTGTGTGCTATTGTTGTTTATTGTTGGATGATTACTACATATACTTATTTATATTGACTGAGCCGATTAAATTAAACGTTTGTTTAATTTAATTGAAACCAAACATTTATTTTAACAATTGTAATCAATTGAGGTAACTAATCTTGTTGGTAGTGTTTATAATAATATAAACGTATAAAATTAATAGTTGGATGTTTAAATTGCTGTTATTGGTTGAGTATTGAAATTATATTTGAATACTGAATTGAATAATATTATTTGAGGCAATCTATTTGGATGCAGGGAAAAAACAGGTTGGAAGGATCCAACAGGATTCCTTAAATATATTTAATGTTACTTACTTTAATATTATCATTATATGAACTATTCTAATTGGATGATTGGTCTGGTTATTGATTATTGACATAAAATTCAACGTTTGTTTTATTTTAACTAATAGGCAGTATTGGTTAAGTAATTAGCAGCATATGGCCTATAAATCTATTAAGTTTTATAAATATTGATTTACCGTCAGGTGAATCGATATAAATGAAGTTATAAAATTTATTTTATAACAGAACATAGATATTTAAATATGTTATTTCGAATGAAAGTTTATTAAAAGAAAATTAATATTTATTATTTATTGTTCAGGATTATAAGTAATTATTAAAGAATTTTAAAAAGAGTTTAACTATTTATTTAGTTAATAAAGAAGTCAACTACTTCTATAGTAGTTAATGATGAAGTAAATTATTATTTAAATGAATAAACATTTAAGTGATTACTTTGTACACAAAATTCGTTTAAGTAAATTAATCGAGGTTGTGATGAAATCTAACTGAATTGTGAAAGAAATTTGTGGATGGGTTTTATATTAACTCGATTTTTTAAAACTAAGTTATAAAGAGATTTTAAGCAAATACGATGGTTTAAAATGAATGTTTACTTAATATTTGAATTAAGTAAAAGGAAGGCGAGATAAAAAGGATTTATATTAAACCAAAATTTATAAACAAGTTTATAAAAAGAATGTGCAGTTTAAACCTTGATTTCAAACTAATGTTATTTAATAATGAAATTAACTGAAACGAATGCCATTGAAACGAGATTTTCAAAGTGGAAAATGGTTTGATAAATTAGAAGTGGAATAACATGAGTTGGTAAGTAGTTAAAATAGGAAATTAAAGAATTGGAACCTAACTGGAGATTGGCTGAGTAGAGTGATTTTCTGATTATTAATCTAATGTGGATTTCGGTCTTCGGGGTTGATATTTAGGGAGTAATTCTCTTACCAATTAACGGCCAGGGACTAATGAATGTTGAAGTATAAAAATGCATGAATAAGAAATAGGATTTTTTCCAATCATAAAATGTATTTAAGAATATAAAATGGTATTTCCAAAGTAATGAAAATGAAATGGAGAATCTGTGAAATTGTAACGAAATTTCTGAGAGTAAAGAAATTAAAGAGATGGTTTTTGCAATTAGTTTATTCTAAAGGGAGAAGTGTTGGATTTTGTTTTCAAGTAATGAAACAAAAGAGATGTCTTAACGTTATTTTACGAATGATAAGCTGAATCAAATTTTCCAATTATAAATAATGAGAAATGTTGTAGCAAATGTTTTGAAAATGGTAGTAGAATAGAAAATTGGATACGAATATAGGATATTTTCCAAAATAATAAAATAAAATAGTTTTGAAAATAATCTTATGTTAAATAAGAAGTGAAATTCTATTTTGAAATATTGAAAAGATTTTTAAGTTTTAAATTGATCATTCGTTAATTCTTTTAATTAAAATGGGCTACGTGATGCTGAGTACTAAACAAGTGAACTCATTTTATTTTTATGTTTGAACTATTGTTATTTTATAGTTAAATAACCGACTATCAATCTGACCCGTACAATTGTTGGTACGGAAAGACCGGGATCTAATTTTTATTCAAAAACTATTCTAAACCAGCAAATACGTGAAGATGCTAATTGAAGATGGAGCAGTTGAAGGCCATGGATCTTCATAAGGGGAAGAGCAACTGATCTAATTTCTCTGGCTTGCAACTGGAGTTATTTGATTTGTGTTTATGTCGCGGTTGAGATCTGCAGAGTACAAGGACTACTCGCTACTGATTCATATGGTGATTCCTGGGATGAGGTAGGTGGGTGCCTTTGGTTTGTTCGGTCCCAGGACAACTTGTATGGACAGATGTTTGATAGAGTATTTCATAAAGGGTCACGTACATTGATTTTTTTAAAGGTACCAAGTTCTTCGTGGAGAGGGGCACTTCTCTTAGCTTAAGAACTAGAGTATTTTAGTGGACGTCAATTAGTGATTTTCTGGCAGATATGACGATGTGACATTCAAAGTGAATGGTGGCCAGATGTTCTAGAAAAAGATTTATAACCTCAAGCCTCTTCAACTAGGAAATGGTATAAAATTGGGTAGGTTGCATGGCTATGTGGGTCGCTCCCATTAAATGGTTGCATCATTACTTGATCTAGAGAAATCAAATGCCTTCGGTTGTCCCTTTTTTTTATGTTATCGGTTCGGTTGGCTGGGCCCCAACCGCGGTGATGATATATTCGGTACTCTCAAGCGAAGTGAGGGTCGGTCATGATTAGTCGGGTTGCAAGATGTTCCTAGTGAACCCCAATGTACTCATCTCCGGAGGTACATTGTCGTAAGGTGGTCCCATACCTTTCCATAGTTGGAATCCATTCTCCAATAAAAGCCTCACGGATTTTTATTGTAGATTATGCATGTAGAGCGTGAGATGTAAGCGTTCTGCTAGATGGTTATTTATTTGATATAGACATTTTCATAATATCACAATATATATGATTTCAAAATTAGGGGTGAATAATATTCGGTTCAAACTGAATTCATCGACTAAAACAGTTCATTTCGGTCGGTTCGGGTTTAAAACTAAATCGGTTTGAATTCGATTTGCAAAATAATTTTTTTGGCTATCTGTTTAATTGAATTAACCAAACTTTTAATATATTATCTAATTTTACAATATTTTAATAGTTTAAATAATAATTTTAGTTGTATAATACAAAGATATTTGTTGCAAATAATTCAAATGTTATCATAAAAATAAAATTTACTACATAAAATTTCTCCAAACATGAATTTATGTTTCACTTTGAGTGAATCCATCGTTTTAATAATAATACATCCTTCAAGTTTGATTAAATCGATTACCAACCGAATTAACCGAAATTTGTTTGGTTCGGTTCGATTTGGAAATTTTTTGGTTCCAATTCGGTTTGAGCTTTTTTTACCTCCAAACAAACCAAACCGATCGAATGCTCACCCCTATTCAAAATGTTTTGGGTTAACCTAAGGTAAAAATTGTCTGTATTTATGTGTGGATTTGGTCTTACGATTATGCTTTTCTTTTGAAAAGGTTTTAACTTTAAAATCAAGTTGGGTGATAACCATAAACTTAGTGAGTTTTCTCACTCGGGTTCACCAGACTGATCCGACGTTTGCAATGCTCGGGTCAGACCAAGATTTACAGGTTTAGGTTATCAGATGTTGTGAAGTGATGAGCTGGAGAAGTTCAGACGTATGATATCCATAATGTATTCTACTGTGTATTGTATATGAGGACAAATTATCGTAATTGTCCAGATGAATTGATGTACTTTGATGATTGTAAGTTTTTTAGCTCTTAATAAAGATTTATTTCTATATTATATTTTGTTCCGCTGCGATGTGAGTTTCTGATTCTGATTTGGTTCTCCATCTTATTCTTTTGTTCTTAACTTTCTTTCTTATCTTCTTCTCACCCTCTAAATTCTTTCTATTGGCATCTGGGTTTCCAGTGCACTTTGAGTTGGACTTGGGTTGTTTGGTCAGCTCAAAAGGTATCGGAAAATTGGATCGTTGCAACATTGCTTGTAATTAAATACTAAAAATTACAAAAAAGGAAAATTTCTATAATTTTTATTTCTATAAAGAAACCCATGTCCCAGTGTTTAATTGTTGTGCGATTATTGTTCTCCTAGAATATCCTAGATGTGACGACTACCCACAACCCCAGCACTAAACAGGAGGAATAATGCGCTGAAAGGTGTGCCAGGAAGCTGTGGAGGATCATCGTGGTATGATAACACAACAAGTACTTGTCGTAGAACTCATAACGCAAGGATAAAATATAGTAGAACACATACAATAGGTAATAATAGTGAAGCATAATATAACAAACTTTTGAAACTTTCCCAACATCCTGAAATATTATCCATACACCATAGAAATTATCAAAGTCTATAATAAAGCCTCACTACAAAACTCATAGAGCAACTCAAACAGCGGAAACAGAAAATACTAGATAGTAATAAAACTGGTACGTAAGCCTCCAGCACGTCATCGATCAACATTGTCATCTCACCAAACTATCACTTGTCACCTGCTACTTAGTATGCCCATCCATAACCTGATGAACAACTCAAGGTAATAAGAGGGAAACATAAAACCTTGAGTCAGACAACAGTCTTAGTGAGCGATAAAATAACTAACAAACATCATAAATAAAGAATATGAGAATGGATAGATAAACATACTAATCTACCCACCACACCAGAGAAGAACCCAAACCTGCCTTTCCCACATCCGACAGTGATAGCCTTTACAATGCATTCAACCAAAAGAACAACAATTCATCCATGGCACTAAGGACAACCAATTTTTTATGGTCGTTTTTTATTCTCAAATTATTAATTCAATAGCTATCACAACAACTAGTTATATCTCACGTAAACCATCCTAATCGATCTCAACATCCCTCAAGCATAAGCCCCAGTGGCCTAAACCAATATCAGACATGAACCCATGGAACATGTCCTTCGATATTGGACAATCTAAATGAGACGATACAAACAAAAGAACCAATCACCCATGATAGACTCTGGTTGTCAACGCCAATCCTGCTTCAAAATTATCGTTAATCGTATGACCGCCAACCTTGCCATATGCCAGGGGCTAATTGTAACCCCAGTTCTAGCATAAACTCCATACGCCTTTCAACGATACGTATGTTTGTCCAACCTTGACAAGTAGACCTTTCAACGATACCCAGGGTACTCGACTAGCAACCTTCCAGTCTTTTGGATGCCTTCATTATACTCCTGCTTTGAGCCTGCTAGAACTTACGACAATGGTAACTTCTCGGCCTTCACATCTCTAGTCACCCAACCCGACGACTTTCCATAGCTCAAGCAACCTTCTCAAGCAACCATAATTCACCAACTCACGACCTTTGAGTTGTTATCTCATTCGTTGTTCCATACCGATCAACGAACACATTCAAAACTTCGAATATTCCCACTTGAATTCACTTCGAAGTCATCAAATCACTGAATCAGCATAAGATCCACTATCCATTCATAGCATTCAACGAATCGCTACGGAAACAAGACACAACATTTCCACCATCTTCCCTAGCATTGCGCTGCGGCACGAGTTGGGCACTTCTGCCCGAAAAAAAAGAAGAAGCCATTTTTGTTTAAATCTGGGTCGTACCTGAAAAATATATTTTTAAGAAATGACCATGTGCGACCGACCAACCTCAACATGGTGTGACCGACTAGCTCCTTGTCTCTACCGACCGACCACATGGTGCTCGACCGATCGACCAATCAACTCCTTGTCTCGACCGACCGACCAGCTCCCTGCCCCGACCTGTTGGATCTAGATTAACCCTAGAGGGGGGTGAATAGGGTTTATTATAGTTTACCGAGATACTAAAATTAATCGTAGCACAGATAATAACAGAGTAAATAAATGCGGAAAGTAAATAACACACAGAGATACCCAGTTTCAGCAAATCTTGCCTACTGCTGCATTCCTAAGGTTTCTACTTGGTGTTAATAACATATCCCGCTTACTGACCCTATAAACTCGCACTCCCTGCTCCTATACCAACCCTACGCTCAAAACCCTAGATTGACCGATATCCCCTCGATTAGATTTTCCCGAATTACAAATTCATAATCCGTAACCCTAGATTTTACAAACTCTAGTGAACTACCAGTTAACACCCTAACTGGATTCCTATATTTTACGGACTCTAGAACTGATTTGGATCGTTTACAACACAAAGAAATAAATTAATACAAAAATCAAAAAAAAAATTAAACCCTTCCCCCTTTTTAAACCCTAGGCTAGGTTAACATGAAATAGGCCGGTCCACATTCTTTTGCTTTAGCTCGTTCAAAAAAAATGTCGGCTTCTATTTTCCTTGTAATGGTGACCGATGAAAAAGAAAAGGGATTTAAGGTTTCTCCTCGTCGGCTCCAAATCGAAATCAATTATTTGATGAAGATCGTTTCTCTGTTGATTTCTTTTGGCTCTTTGTCTCGTCGATTTGGAGTAGATCGAAAAACAATAGTGCATTATTTTATTTTGATCGATTTCTGCTCTTCAATTTTTGCTCTGGTTTTTAGATTTTCTCTGTGCCTTTGCCTATGATGATGCGGTGATTAAATAGGATTATAGAATCCTACTTTTACTCTGATTTCACATATATGACGTGGTTTGATTACTCGGCTGATTTGTGTTATTTACCCCTTTTGAATGGCTCGACTGAATTGATGAATCTAGAAAAAATAAAATTGCCCCTGTTGCCTTGAATAAGTTGAAAACCTTCGACATTAATTGAATAAATCAATTCTGGAAAATGTTTGATTACTGTCCCCTTTAGAAAGTTGCCCAAAAATGTTTGCTTCACTTCTGGAGATTAAGAAAGAAATCTTGTCCAATATAACACTCATTGATTTCGTGTATTTTCTGACCAACAAAGTATTGCAAGACATTTCAGGAAATATGTCAAAAAAACTTACTGAATATTTTCTTGTGTGATTGAACATAGCATGAAACACCCCGTATTTCTGTTAATACTAATATTCACAAATTAAAAGAATTAATATTGAGAATTCGCACGAAATAGCCTTAAAAAGGCATATAACAAATTTGAGATATGTGAATTGCCTTAAAAGGCGAAAAATGGAATTAAGACATTAATTGGAAAATTAATGTGTAGAAATGGTCATAAGTTAATTATGGATTAATTTGAATTCATGAATAGGTGCGTGTGTATATATATATATATTTATATATATATGGGCAGTTAATGTAAACATGAATAGAAATTTATTAATTTGCTGAGTGTTTGCTGAGTCACTTCTGACTCATTGCTGAGTCAATAAGATAAACCCCATCTTGTCTGAATGGCTGCGGTTATTTCTAGGTTAAATCTAATGGCCTAAATGAATCCTAACATCTATAAATAAGTGGGTAGACTCTAACCCTAAATCACTTGAAAAATTGGAGAGCTACCGACATGTCGTTGCCATGGAGTTCAGCATAGCCGTCACAAACTAAAGAAGAAGAAGGCCTAATCTACAAACCAAATCTACTCAAATCAAATCAAAAGCTCTCTCTCTTTCTATTTCTCTTCTTTAAAATTGTGAGTATGATGAATCTCACAATATTATTATAAAATAATTTGATTAAGTTATGAATGGATCACAAGAAAGTGATATGAATTGTTATGTATTTGTAAATTATGTTGTGGATCTCTTGTTATGCTATTATGTTATCATATATATGTTGTTATGTTGTAGTGATTATGTTGTAAATAATCCTATGCTATGTCATATGTGATTAATCATGCTATGCTATGTTGTAAATCATATCATGCTATGTTGCAAATTATGATATGCTATGTTGTAAATCTTATATATGTTGTAGATCTCATATTATCACATATGTTGAAATACTTATGTTATATGATAATGATGTCATGTTAAGTTGTGTTGAATCATACAAGTTGTAAAATCATGATGTTAGTATTTATGCGAATTGGATCATGTTTAAAGTTTATGTTTTTTTTATAATAGATCTTGATTATGGGAATTTGCCTATTGAGTTAGGTGTACCCATATACATGAATCTACAAATTAATTGGATCTTGAACATGGGAATTTGCCTATTAAGTTAGGTGTACTCATATACATGAATCTATGATTAAATGAATTTTGATTTTTGGGAATTTGCCTATTGAGTTAGGTGTACCCATATAAAACCATATTGTTAATGATGTTGATTCACACATGTCCTATACAAGTTTATGAAATTTGATCAAAACCATATTATGTGAATTTTGAATAAGTTGACACCCTTACATCCATGACATGTATAACCTTATGCGAGTTGTAATGTATGCAAGTTTTACCCCTTGTTATGATTTATTTAGTCACATATATGTGTTGTTGTTGTGAATATTTTCTTTTATGCTATGAGTTAGACTAATAGGGTCTAGCATACATTTTGCGAATAAACGTTCAAACATGGGGTAGGGGTAATATTAGGAAATTAATAAATTGGGGTGCAATTGATATGATTTTGCATGCCTTAAATGGATGTCCATAATTGAGTCAATTATGTACATTGTTAAATTTGGAATTAATTAATAATTCAAGTAGCGAATTATTAAAATTGGGGAAAGTGGATTATTAATAATAGTCAATGCTTAGGACACGAGGTTGGACCCGTTTGTGACGTAAACCTGCCCGGCAAATCCAGTAGTCACAAATGTCGGCCCAATGTGGGAGGTCCTAGGCCTAAACTAAAGCATAACAGTTGTAAAGACATGAGGTTAGACTCTTTTATGGTGTAAGACTGCCCGGACCCGCCAGGCAAATCCAGCTGCCATAAATGCCAGTCTAATGTGAGAGGTCTTTATGAGGTTATGGCCTTAATGAATTAAGAAATACTTAGCCAGATAATCATGTAAGTGGGACATGGGGGTTAAGTAGGTGCCTTGGGTGGCATAAGGAATCTAGTGGTTGCCTTTAGAGGCATTTGAAATACGATTAGACTTAACCAAATACACATGTAAATGAACATGACTAAGTGGGTTAAGTGGATGGACTAATGGGACAAGCTTAGGTGGAATGCTTGTGGGAAATAATGGGGGCCCATTTCAACCAGTATCCCAAAACGTATCTTTGTGGGCTCGACCCAAGTCGAGGACGGGACACGCATACTGGGTTGGACTATAAGAGGCCAAAACAAGGAGCGGTGGCAACACAAGTCTAACGGGTTTCGTATGCGTGTGTGGACCCGGGCTGGTAGGTAAGACGTTGTTGCATCGTGTAGGTATAAGCCGTGCATCTCCGTTATATCGGGTTGCCACTTTAGGGGAATGATACACCCCACTGTGGGGCCAGCACGGGTATCTACGAGTAGGGAGCCGATCGAAAAATGGAAAGTGGGGTACACCTAGTGGAGATAGGGGCAGGCGGCACCTATGTAGTCAGCTAGGAGTACGTAAAGCCATTAAGAAAGTTTCTAAGTGAAGCTAAGTGGAATCAATCTTTAGGGTGACTGGTGTGGTGCAGTATAGTGTTTATCCTTTAGTATTTAGGAGCGCCTATAACGTTTCCTTTAGCGATTGTCTATGTCCTTAATCTGCTCTTTCATAGACATTTCCTTGTTTTCCAGCTTATGCCTTAGTCCAGTTATTTTGATAATAGTATTGTAGAATTATCATACTCGCCAGACTTTATGTCTGACCCCCCCCCCTCTTTTTCATCTTTTTCTCCCTTCAGGTCCTCAGGTTGGGCCAAGTTCCAGTGGAGTCTGATTGGATTGCTTATCTCTTGGAAAGCTTGGACTGCTGAAGTAAAGTCCAGCTTGTTATCTTTCTTTTTAATGGCTATTTATGTAATGGGATTATGTACTTGTTTTATCAAGATAGATATTGTACTTGACTTTGATTATGGTGTTATGATGTAACCAAACATGTTTTGACTTCTGCTGCAATTGAAATAAAGTTTTTAAATTTCCAAGTACTATTTTATATCTGTCTTGTTGAAATTTTACTGTTCTATGTTCACCTAAAACCTCCATAGAAGTTAATGCATTCCCTTTGTGAGTGACATTAATGGACGTGGGGTGTTACACGTGGTATCAGAGCATAAGGTTACCAGAACAGATAAAATTTTTAGAAAAATATTTTTCTAAAGTATTTTTGGAAGAAGTGCTTTCAAAAACATGTTATTTAGAGAAAGTTTTTATGAAAAACATAATCCCAAATAGCCATATCCTTATCTTTATCTTTCGAATTCTCCATTTTGAATCTTTCCTTTTTCGTTTCAGCATGGCTGAAGATCTTAATCTCCCAGAAGGTGTGACGGTTCCCGGGTGGTTTAGGAGATATTTGGAGGCTAGGGCCACCACTGCAGGCCCAGCAGATGTTCCTCCACCCCCAGTTGCACCCATTCCTCCTCCTCCTCGTGTTGACACTTTTGCAAAGACGTGCAAGGAATTTAAGGCTATGGGAAGAAAAACTTTTCAAGGGACTGAGACGTTTGTGGAGGCCAGAGACTGGCTTAAGGAGACTGAGGAATTGTTGGATATCTTTGAAGTGGAAGATGGGAGGAAAGTCCGTTTAGCTGCTTGGTTAATGAAGGGAGAGGCCTCGTTTTGGTGGGAGGTCACTAACGGGGAACGTCCAGTTGATTCATGGGCGGATTTCAGACGAAGGTTTGAGGCAAAGTTTCTTTCAAGGGCAGAGGAGAATTTAAATATGGAAAAATTCCTGACATTAAAGCAAGGGAGCTTATCAGTGAAGGAGTATGTCAATAAATTTAATCAGTTAGCAAGGTTTGGCTTGGAGTTGGTGAACACGCCAGAGAAGAAAGCTTTGAGGTTCGTTAGAGGCTTGAATGAACCGTTGCAAGGGTTGGCTATGACCCACATCCCTATGGGAGCCACCTTTGAAAGGCTAGTAGAAATGACACTTATGCATGAGGATAAGGCAGTTGAAAAGAAAGGGGATCAGAAGAAACCCCAACAGCAAAATAAGAAGGGTGGTAAAAACAATAATGGCAAAGGGAAGAAGAGATGCTTCAATTGTGGGACGCCTGGCCATCTCAGCAAAGATTGTAGAAAGAAAAAGAAGACTGGTTGTTTTCATTGTGGAGATGCGGGACATTTGGTGAAGGACTGCCCAAAGAAGGGGCAGAGGGCAGGGTCTACCTCGGGAGGACAGGTGCAGGCTCTTATGGCACCAAGGCAGGCAAGGGGGCAAGTTCAGGCTATTGCGGCCCCACCGTTGCAAGAAAGAGGTAGAACAATTTCTGTTGAAAGCTTAGTTTTTCTGTTTGATCATCCTGTCCGTACCTTATTCGATTCTGGCGCATCTCATTCGTTTATCTCTACATCATTAGTTGAATTACTGCACTTGAACACCAGTTTAGTAGAGGATCCCTTGGTTGTTTTAAATCCAATTGGGGGTTCGGCTCATTTGACCATGATATGTTTGGATTTGAAAATCTCTATACTTAGCGTTAAATTTAGATGTGATGCTTATGTATTGGGCTTCACGGGCTATGGGCTAATTTTAGGAATGGATTGGTTATCTAGAAATGGGGCCATTCTTGATTGTGAAAGGAGAGTAGTTAGGCTTGTGACTCGCCTTGGTAATGCTCTCGACATCTTTTGTAGTCCCATAAATTCCGTTATGCTAAGTTATCTTGAATCGCTTGACGCGTCTGTAGAGAATCTGCGAACGGTAGAGGTGGTCCGGGAATATCCGGATGTGTTTGAGGAGGTGAAGGGCTTACCTCCAAAGCGGGAGATAGACTTTCAAATTTATCTTGTGGATAATGCTAAACCCATATCTTTGCCAGTGCGCCACATGGCTCCTCGTGAAAGGAGGGAACTTAATAAGAAAGTGAAGGAGTTGCTTGAGAAGGGGTTCATAAGACGTAGTATATCAGAGTGGGGTGCTCCAGTAGTATTTGCTACAAAGGCGGATGGGTCCCTTAGACTTTGTGTGGACTATAGAGAACTAAACAAGCTTACTAAAAAGAACCGACACCCACTGCCGAGGATTGACGATCTCTTTGATCAGTTAGTTGGCGCCTCAGTGTTTTCGCAGTTGGACTTAGCCACTGGCTTTCATCAACTGAGAGTGGCTGAGGATAGTATAGATAAGACTGCTTTTAGGACTCCTGACGGATTCTATGAATGGCTAGTGATGCCTTTTGGTTTGACAAACGCCCCCGCATATTTTGTTGATTTGATGAGTAGGGTGTTTAGGGAGTACCTTAACAAATTCGTGGTAGTCTTTGTGGATGACATCTTAGTCTTTTCTAAGAATGAAGAAGAGCATGCCCTACATCTTAAGGAAGTGTTGGAAACCCTTCGAGCGCATAACCTTAAGGCAAAATTTTCTAAGTGTCACTTTTGGAGGAAAGAAGTACGGTTCTTAGGGCACGTGGTTTCCAAGGAAGGGATAGCAGTGGATCCCGCAAATGTGGTGGCCATCCAAGATTGGAAGGTCCCTAAAAATGTAACCGAAGTAAGAAGTCTCTTGGGGTTGGCTGGCTATTATAGGAAGTTTATCAAAGACTTCGCAAAAATATCAGCTCCATTAACACGGTTAACGAAGAAGAACCTGGTTTTTACGTGGGACGAAGATTGTGATGATGCGTTCCAACGTTTAAAGAGAGCCTTAACTTCAGCCCCAGTCTTAGTGCTGCCAGATGGGATTAAACCGTTTACCGTCTATACTGATGCTTGTGGGACGGGACTTGGCGCGGTCCTCATGCAAGAGGGAAGAGTAATAGCCTATGGTGGAAGGCAGTTGAGGGTTCATGAAAATAATTACCCTACGCATGACCTTGAGTTAGCCGCAATTGTTTTCGCGCTTAAGTCTTGGCGTCACTATCTTCTTGGTGAGAAATTCGAACTGTTCACTGACCACAAATCATTAAAATACTTATTCTCTCAGAAGGATTTGAATTTAAGGCAGCAACGGTGGATGGAATTCCTAGCCTCCTACGATTTTGAAATAGCATATACCCCGGGCAAGGGTAACGTGGTAGCAGACGCCTTAAGTAGGAAAAGGTTGTCCTTGAGTCCGTTGTTTGTTGAACGACGAAGCTTAGAATTCATCTCCATGTTTGACTTTAGACCCTCCGTTAACCTAGTACCTGGTTTGTTAGCATCCTTGGAGGTTAGACCTACACTTCTAGGACGAGTTGGTGAGGCACAGCAAGACGACCCCCAGTTGGTCGAGATAGTAGAAAAGCTCAAAGGAGGGGAGTCGTCTAGCCATCTTCGTAGGTATACCCTAGACGATAAGGGTTGGTTACGAAGGGATAATAGACTTTGTGTACCACAAGACGAAGACTTAAGGAAGGCCATTCTTGATGATGCTCATCGCTCAAAGATGACCATTCATCCCGGCGGAGACAAGATGTACAAAGATATGAAGCGGGTTTTCTTTTGGGCCGGTATGAAAAAGGATGTGGCCGAGTACGTCGCTAGATGCTTGGTGTGCCAACGAGTAAAAGCGAAACAAAAGAAACCCGGTGGGTTGCTTCACCCATTGGAAGTTCCACTATGGAAATGGGAAAGCGTCTCAATGGATTTTGTGGATGGATTACCAAGATCAAGGAAGGGTAATACGGGGATTTGGGTTATAGTAGATAGACTTACTAAGAGCGCCCATTTTATTCCCGTGAAAAGTAAGAGGACTGCTCCGTGGTTGGCTTCTGTATACATTAAAGAGATAGTTCGTTTGCACGGTATTCCTTCTAGTATAGTAAGCGTCCGTGATCCCATCTTCACTAGCGAATTTTGGAAGAGTTTACAAGAGGCGGTAGGGACTCAGCTATGTTTGAGCACCGCATATCATCCTCAGATGGACGGCCAGACCGAGAGGGTGAATCGTATTCTAGAGGATCTTTTAAGGCTTTGTATCCTAGACTTTGGGGGTACATGGGAAGAGCACCTTCCGTTGGTAGAATTCGCATATAATAATAGCTTTCAGTCTAGTATTGGCATGGCACCTTTCGAAGCTCTTTATGGAAGGCCTTGCCGTTCTCCTACGTGTTGGTGGGAATCTACCGATAAAATCCTACTTGGGCCCGATATGGTTAGGGAAGCCTCGGAGAAGATTGATTTGATTCGAAGGAGGATGAAAGCAGCACAAGATAGGCAGAAATCGTATGCTGATAAGAGGAGGACAGATCTTGAGTTTGACATTGGGGACATGGTTTTTATCAAAGTGTCTCCGTTACGGAATGTTGTTCGCTTTGGGTCCGTTGGGAAATTAGCGCCAAGGTTTGTAGGGCCGTTTCCTATAAAAGACAGGATTGGGAAGATGGCGTATAGGGTGGAGTTGCCTGAGAAACTTAGTGGAGTACACGACGTATTCCATGTATCCCATTTGAGGAAGTGTTTGCACAAGACCGCGGAGGTGGTAGAGCCGAGCTTGCTTAAAGAGGTGGAAATAGAGCGTGATGCAACAATTAGACGAGCTCCTACATGCATTCTTGGGTCGGAGATCAAAAAGTTGAGAAATCGAGAGGTCAGACTAGTTAAAGTGCAATGGGGAGATGATGAGAGCAACGCTACTTGGGAGACAGAAGGGAAGATGCGTTCGCTATACCCTTTTCTTTTTGAGGGTATGTCTTTTAATTTCTCCTTTATCGCTTAGCTTATCTTATCTTATCTTTAGTATGTCCTCTAATTAGTATCTTTGACCTTTAGTTAGGATAATCCTATGGTTGAAACATGTGTTTGAGACATGTTATGTATGATGGATGCAAAATGGATGCAAGTGGTTGCTAGTGGTTGCTCGTGGATGCATATATACACACACTTTAGGCACTCAATCGGCTCAGTCACTACATATTGCATATTGCATAAATGAATGTATTTAGTATAATGGATGTATAATGGTTGTACCATCATATAGATGCTGCATTCGGTTGAATGGATGTGCACGCATATAGAAGTAGTTTGTAAGCAATTAGGATCTTTTGCATACATAATGGATGCATGGCACTATCATGAATTGCATCAAGGAGGTCAACTGAATCAGTGGACCGCCTGATTTTGCATTAGATACGGACATAGACACACACTGTGCATTTAAACATGAAAGCATTAGAAGTCTATAAGGACAATGGATGCCAGTGTTTGTTGATTGAGTAGATGGTTGATGATAGGATATAAACTTGAAGATTTAGGGGTCGAA
The DNA here is from genome assembly GCA_030737875.1 of Allium sativum. Lineage (NCBI taxonomy): Eukaryota > Viridiplantae > Streptophyta > Magnoliopsida > Asparagales > Amaryllidaceae > Allium > Allium sativum. Next base: position 256,066,220 of record CM060912.1, on the reverse strand, counting down.
ATCCCTTAAGGAGGGGAGAATGAAACACCCCGTATTTCTGTTAATACTAATATTCACAAATTAAAAGAATTAATATTGAGAATTTGCACGAAATAGCCTTAAAAAGGCATATAACAAATTTGAGATATGTGAATTGCCTTAAAAGGCGAAAAATGGAATTAAGACATTAATTGGAAAATTAATGTGTAGAAATGGTCATAATTTAATTATGGATTAATTTGAATTCATGAATAGGTGTGTGTGTGTATATATATATATATATATTTATATATATATGGGCAGTTAATGTAAACATGAATAGAAGTTTATTAATTTGCTGAGTGTTTGCTGAGTCACTTCTGACTCATTGCTGAGTCAATAAGATAAACCCCATCTTGTCTGAATGGCTGCGGTTATTTCTAGGTTAAATCTAATGGCCTAAATAATTCCTAACATCTATAAATAAGTGGGTAGACTCTAACCCTAAATCACTTGAAAAATTGGAGAGCTACCGACATGCCGTTGCCATGGAGTTCAGCATAGCCGTCACAAACTAAAGAAGAAGAAGGCCTAATCTACAAACCAAATCTACTCAAATCAAATCAAAAGCTCTCTCTCTTTCTATTTCTCTTCTTTAAAATTATGAGTATGATGATCTCACAATATTATTATAAAATAATTTGATTAAGTTATGAATGGATCACAAGAAAGTGATGAATTGTTATGTATTTGTAAATTATGTTGTGGATCTCTTGTTATGCTATTATGTTATCATATATATGTTGTTATGTTGTAGTGATTATGTTGTAAATAATCCTATGCTATGTCATATGTGATTAATCATGCTATGCTATGTTGTATATCATATCATGCTATGTTGCAAATTATGATATGCTATGTTGTAAATCTTATATATGTTGTAGATCTCATATTATCACATATGTTGAAATACTTATGTTATATGATAATGATGTCATGTTAAGTTGTGTTGAATCATACAAGTTGTAAAATCATGATGTTAGTATTTATGCGAATTGGATCATGTTTAAAGTTTATGTTTTTTTTATAATAGATCTTGATTATGGGAATTTGCCTATTGAGTTAGGTGTACCCATATACATGAATCTACAAATTAATTGGATCTTGAATATGGGAATTTGCCTATTAAGTTAGGTGTACCCATATACATGAATCTTTGATTAAATGAATTTTGATTTTTGGGAATTTGCCTATTGAGTTAGGTGTACCCATATAAAACCATATTGTTAATGATGTTGATTCACACATGTCCTATACAAGTTTATGAAATTTGATCAAAACCATATTATGTGAATTATGAATAAGTTGACACCCTTAGATCCATCACATGTATAACCTTATGCAAGTTGTAATGTATGCAAGTTTTACCCCTTGTTATGATTTATTTAGTCACATATATGTGTTGTTGTTGTGAATATTTTCTTTTATGCTATGAGTTAGACTAATAGGGTCTAGCATACATTTTGCGAATAAACGTTCAAACGTGGGGTAGGGGTAATATTAGGAAATTAATAAATTGGGGTGCAATTGATATGATTTTGCATGCCTTAAATGGATGTCCATAATTGAGTCAATTATGGACATTGTTAAATTTGGAATTAATTAATAATTCAAGTAGGGAATTATTAAAATTGGGGAAAGTGGATTATTAATAATAATCAATGCTTAGGACACGAGGTTGGACCCGTTTGTGACGTAAACCTGCCCGGACCCGCCCGGCAAATCCAGTAGTCACAAATGTCGGCCCAATGTGAGAGGTCCTAGGCCCAAACTAAAGCATAACAGTTGTAAAGACACGAGGTTAGACTCTTTTATGGTGTAAGACTGCCTGGACCCGCCCGGCAAATCCAGCTGCCATAAATGCCAGTCTAATGTGAGAGGTCTTTATGAGGTTATGGCCTTAATGAATTAAGAAATACTTAGCCAGATAATCATGTAAGGTGGGACATGGGGGTTAAGTAGGTGCCTTGGGTGGCATGAGGAATCTAGTGGTTGCCTTTAGAGGCATTTGAAATACGATTAGACTTAACCAAATACACATGTAAATGAACATGACTAAGTGGGTTAAGTGGATGGACTAATGGGACAAGCTTAGGTGGAATGCTAGTGGGAAATAATGGGGGCCCATTTCAACCAGTATCCCAAAACGTATCTTTATGGGCTCGACCCAAGTCGAGGACTGGACACGCATACTGGGTTTGACTATAAGAGGCCAAAACAGGGAGCGGTGGCAACGCAAGTCCAACGGGTTTCATATGCGTGTGTGGACCTGGGCTAGTAGGTAAGACGTTGTTGCATCGTGTAGGTATAAGCCGTGCATCTCCGTTATATCGGGTTGCCACTTTAGGGGAATGATACACCCCACTGTGGGGCCAGCACGGGTATCTACGAGTAGGGAGCCGATCGAAAATTGGAAAGTGGGGTACACCTAGTGGAGATCGGGGCAGGCGGCACCTATGTAGTCAGCTAGGAGTACGTAAAGCCATTAAGAAAGTTTCTAAGTGAAGCTAAGTGGAATCAATCTTTAGGGTGACTGGTGTGGTGCAGTATAGTGTTTATCCTTTAGTATTTAGGAGCGCCTATAACGTTTCCTTTAGCGATTGTCTATGTCCTTAATCTGCTCTTTCATAGACATTTCCTTGTTTTCCAGCTTATGCCTTAGTCCAGTTATTTTGATAATAGTATTGTAGAATTATCATACTCGCCATACTTTATGTCTGACCCCCCCTCTTTTTCATCTTTTTCTCCCTTCAGGTCCTCAGGTTGGGCCAAGTTCCAGTGGAGTCTGATTGGATTGCTTATCTCTTGGAAAGCTTGGACTGCTGAAGTAAAGTCCAGCTTGTTATCTTTCTTTTTAATGGCTATTTATGTAATGGGATTATGTACTTGTTTTATCAAGATAGATATTGTACTTGACTTTGATTATGGTGTTATGATGTAACCAAACATGTTTTGACTTCTGCTGCAATTGAAATAAAGTTTTTAAATTTCCAAGTACTATTTTATATCTGTCTTGTTGAAATTTTACTGTTCTATATTCACCTAAAACCTCCATAGAAGTTAATGCATTCCCTTTGTGAGTGACATTAATGGACGTGGGGTGTTACATAGCCATTAATAAATCCTTGTATTCCTAGAAACAAGTAAACTGGTTTTCTTGGCTGGAATGCTGAATGATTTCTTAACAGAAAAAGATTTGAGATTTCTCCAATTAATCTATGAAAAACTTTCCCAAAAATGTCTATATAAATCTGGAAAGTCGTTTTCTTTTCTGGAAACACTTTGAAAAACAGAATATAATTGAATTCTCAGTAGTATTTCTCAAAATGATTTTATTAGCTTAGAAATTGATGTTTGCCAAAAAATAACTCTTGCCAAAAACATGTTGTTTAATTCTGGAAATTACTTTACAACCTGAAAACTATCGATATCCATTTATGTGGTCAATTTCATTTCTGCGTGAAAGTTCTTTGTTGCACCAAAAACTTTACACTGCCTCGACCACATTTATATATTGAACTGCTGCCATTTGCTTTGAGATTGTGCAAATCAGTTTGCATTTAAGTTGATATTGATATAAATATGCCACTCTATTTTGCATTGTTTTACACCACCTACGTCATCCATGCCATGTTGATTACCTGATCTTGAGTTGATCTTGTGAGCTTGTGCACTTTGAAAAAGTTTTCTGTCCACATGTATACAATGTTGCATATACGTGCAGCACCACTACTGTCTTAAGCTGATGTATACTTCATGTTGCACTGACCATTTGTGTTTGTCATACCATCATCATTTTGAGCTGCACTTCAGTCTGTTTAAAACTGCCATCTCTAGTTGTATGCACTGAATTACACCATCTTGCTCAAGCCATGCTCACTGTTTTTCTTTGCCATGTTTCATGCTGCACTCGATGCTTTAAACTTGAGCATGCAGTGCCCATATATACATGCCACACCTGCTAACCATGTTGTCTTGGACTTGACCGTATGTTGTTGCATTTGTCATTTATGTTGCACCTCTAATGTTAATTGAACCTGAAAGCATTTTACATCAGCATTGACTTGTGTACCATCTATGGTTCGTCTCTATGTACTGCTGAGCATGTTGCACTTGTTAGAACTAGATGATATCACCATGTTGAGCTGAAATATGCTTATTCATGCCATATATAAACATGCTGAATTGTTTCCGGTCGTTTGTTTGTGACATGTACTTGAAGTTGTACTCGTGGCATACATGCTGACATTCGTGGTTGCTTTGTCACTTTGTATTGTACATCCCCTTTTGACTATCATGAATTTGCTGCATTGACTAGTTTGTTGGTTTGAGCTCGACCAATTTTGCTGATTGCTTCACTTGTGCTTCATTGTTCCATTCTGGTTTGACTTGAGCATAATGCATTGACCCTTGCTTTGAATGTTTGTTGAGTATACACTAAGTCGAGTTGGTCCACGTGGCTGTTCCTTAGTCGCTCGCAACATTTTGATTGGTGAGGCAGTGCACACGTATATATTTATATACGTGTGTACATGCAGTCATCAGAATAAATTTCCTGTCTCTGCACTATATATATATACACACACACACACACACACAAAACTGGCTGCCTTTTGGTATTTACAGTGTTTCACTGTGAATATCAGAAGCTGTCTAGATACAGATGAATCAGATCAAGTCATGAAAAATGATGAGAAACACACCGAAATTCTGAGGCAAATAAAATTTTAAAAATAAAATTTATATTAGCAAGTATTCATTTTTATTCCTATTGCATTGTACTGTGTGTATTTTCTGTTTCATGTGACAGGTAAGCATGACTGGACTGACGGACAGCTGTGAAGACAGAAGATCGAAGATTTAAGTCAAAAAACAGTGTCAGTGAAAGAGTGTATGTACATATATGAAATTACTGTGTGACTGAGAATGTACTGAAGTGACAGAGAGTTGTTGTGAGGAGTTTTGTGTAAGAATGTGAGAATTGTACTGATATTTGTAATAAACAAATTTGTTTGAAATAAAATATTATTTTATTGTTGTCAAACAAACTTGTCTATTTTATTCTGTTTATTTTCCAGTACAAATTCCTGTGAAGTGTTTAAATAGTGGATTTATAAAAAGTTGTACTGTTTGAATGTTTCAAATATAATATTTAATTTAAATAAAATACTTGATGAATATATGAATGTCTGTACAGTCGTATTCTATTTAAATGTAAATATTATATTCCTGTGTATATATAGAACAGTACAGTAGCAAACACATTAATAACAAATATATTTGGTTGTCATCATCAAACAAAAATCATATAATTGTGTATACAACACCGTTATATACAGTAATCTCCCCATTTTGATGATGACAAACAAATAAAAGATTTTGAGCACAATAAATGTGTTTGAAAGTGAATATTGAACTCCCCCTATTTATTAGCTCCCCCTACAACAGAAAACTCCCCCTATAACTATGCATGAGTGAAATGAAATGAATATTAATGTATTTTCAAAATTAAAATATTTTTAAAATATTCACTCATAAATCAAAATCTCAACCCATTCTCCCCCTTTTGTTATCATCAAAAGGTTTTAGAAATTAAAATATAGATGAAAAATGACTAAATAATATAATTTCAGCTTAAGAGGAAGAACGGTCATCATAAATCTCAATCAGTCAAACAAAAATCATAATATTAAAAGAACTAGTGGCATATTTCACATTGTAGAGAATTACAGATTTACAATGAAATTTATATAAATGGAGAGAGTTACAAAATATGATTTCCAATTATTTTCCAAAAGGACTTTATAAAATCGAGCACAAAAACAGTGATGGATTTGGACTATTATTAATAATTCAATTTAAGTGACAAAATCATATAATCTCAAATCCCAATAGCTATCAATCAACAAATCATTATACGTCATAAGATGTTAGCACATTTTACAAATTAGAAAGAACGATTGATAGGCAGGTTTTTATACACCAAGGAGAATTTCAAATTAGTTTCTATTTATAGCACACTATTCCCCTTTTTTTATTATTATTATTTAAGAGCACACTGACCACGCATAACCAGAACTTGGATTTTTAAATGAGGTCAGTCGTAGCTTAAATTGTAAGTTATCTCTTAACCATGCATGACCAGACCATGGATTTTTAAATGAGGTTAGAGACACACTTATATATTGATTATATATTTATCGTTTTCAGATTCAAAAGAAAAACTCCTCAGTATATAAAACCAATATGAATGATAGAAATGTGGTAGGTACAGAAATGGTTTGTGAAATAAATTTCTAAATTAATCATATTATGAAATATGCTCAACTATACCAGGATAATTGAAAATTTTCAAATGTCACTGATTCTGAAAAATAACATAGTCCCATTTCTATCACAAATATTTTCATTGTTTATCCAAAAAGATTTATAAAAAATATTAGCTCTCCACATTAATATAAATTCATAATGGATGACAGAATAGTGAAAGATAAAAAAGATGTTCGTGAAATAATAGCCAATTCAAAGATATTATAATAATTATTCAACCATCATGAAAATCTAAATAAAATCTCCCCTTGTTATGAAATAACTGCAGTCAGAATTCATCACAAATTCAAAATCTAATAATAATTTTGATGAATTATAAATATAGCTCGTTTTGGATATTGATTTCAATTTCTGAATGAATAAAAAATAAATAATTTTAAAATTGAAAATCAATTACAAGAGGAATTTAGAGAAATATATACAAGAAAAAAAAATATTTACAAAAAAAAAAAAATTCAACACTTCTAAACTGATACCACTTGATGTCTCTATTCATGAGGATTTTAAAAATGATACTGGAGACGTACAAAGATATCCCAGACAACAGAATCTTAATCACAAAGCCTAAGCAGACACGGTTAACAAATCAAGCAAAATTAATTTCATCTATCAGAGCATGGTATATATTTGATACCAAAACAAGCAGTCGCCAAAAAAATATTTTCAAGAACAATATCTGAGCAGCACAAAAATCAGATTCAAATCAGACTTGTCAACATGACGGTCACATAAGATGATTCATGATCTAATGAATAAAAACACCATTTATTTGAAATCATTTGAGAAATATGAAACTTTCAAGATTCAGTGAATCAGTCACACCAGAATGTAAATTTCAGATTCAAGATATGTGTGTGATTAAATAAATCAATAACTTCAAATGATTTTAAACAAACATATATTCAAATCAAATAAAAATGAAAAACAAAGAGATTTAAGACCGGTTTTTTTAAGAATTTTTCACAAGAATTTCTGACAAGTGCAAGTGTAATTTCATATCATATACATCAAGTTTGAGAAATATTCATGATTTAAAAAATTTAAAAATAATTTACTTGAAATCACTTGAATCAATGTCAAGTTTGAGATATAATGAATTATTCACACAAGGTTGATAATTTCAAATTTAGGAGGTGTGTGAAATTCAAAATATCAAGAATTTCAGATGAATTCAAACAAAACTAATTTCAACCATAATAATCATGAATAAAGGTGAATTTCAATATGTGTCACTGATTCAAGACAATTTAAAATATTCAAGCCAATCTGAAAATTTCTGAAATTATCACAACTGATAAATAACAATGTGCTGTAATGAGTATAAATTTTCAGATCTTTCCAAAATGAATTAGAAAAGACTCAAATCAGCAAAGGTGTGTGAAATTCCATAAAACTTGTCAAATCTTCAAAAATTTAGAATCTGAATCAACAGTGTTCAAGATATAACAAAAATACATCAACACTATTTTGAATTCAAAGAATCAGAAAACAAACTTCAAATCAACTTTAGATATTTACAAAAATAAATTCAGGATCTGGAAATAATTAAAACGTTAGAGTTTTATACAAATGAAGTGAATTTCCAGAAAATAATGAGTACTGCAATTGGAAGTTAAGGAAGCCCAGAATAAAAAGAATATAGCAGTGACCAATCAAAAACAAAAAATAGAAGAAGAGGTAGAAGGAGAAATAAACAGAAAAAAATATTTACAAAGATGAGTTCAGAGATCATACCTAACATCAATGCAAACCAGAATCTCTGACTCAATAGACTTAGCCAAGGAACTTCAAATGATTCAATGAGATGAGGCAGTTTCATTTCAGATTCTCTTTAGCGAAGTAGTTCCTCAGCCATCTTCGGTACCTAACTGTTTATAGGATCGAGTGGTCTAACAAAATTTGTAAAACCACTCATAGTTTTGTTTACACGTTTTGGTACCTAGACTTGTTTATATAACAATCCATCCGAATTTATCTTCGTACCCTTTGAACCCCAAACTTTTTTGAATTTAAATGAATTTACTTTATTTCCATCTTGGGTCCAAAATGAATTATTATCAAACCAATTCTTATCTCGGTTGTGATTCAAAAAAAATTTGGAATTTTTAAAATTCAAATTTTTAGAGTGACCTTCTTGAAGCAGTTTGAAGGATTTTTGAAATCACAGGAGTTCAAATTTTCAAAATCATTTCTTTTCCAAAAAGCAAGACCATTTTTATTACCAGAAGAAAATTGATTTTTGAACAACATATTCAAGGATTTTTACCAATTGAAAAACGTTTCAAACTTAATTCAAGATTGTTGATTTTGGATTTAAGATCAGAATTTTCTTTCATTAGATTCGAACAACAATTAATGTTTATCTTTCTCTTTTCAGCATCATTATGTTTCAAAATCGAATTTTTTCTTTCAAGAAATTTGATTTTGGTCTTGGATTCAAGAATCTCATATTCAAACTGAATTTTCTTTTCAAATTGTTGTTTTTCAAAAATCTTGAATTTTCAATTTCGTTTTCAAGCTCTTTCAAAGAAGATTCAGTTTTCAACAACTTTTCTTTTTCAAAAAAAATCAAATTTGGAATTTTCATATGTCTTGAAATTATCGAACTCCTTTTGCAAAAAATTGTTTCTATGAGTTAGCTCATCCTTACTATTTTTCAAAATCAAATTTGGTTTTCAAGCTTTTCAAACTTTTCGTTAAGATGAGCAAGACTATTTTCCAAATTCAAACAATTTTCGCACATAGAATTAGAAATTTCTCTATTTTCAAATTTCAATTCGAAAACATTATTTTTGCATCGCAACTCAGAGTTTTCAGATTTCAAAGTTTTAATTTTTAGTTGGAGTTTATCAACGGATTTGGTCAAATCAACACACGTATAAACTAAATCTTCGTATGTTAATTTTTTTGTTTCAACATCTGTTGATTCTCCATCATCTGATCCATCTGAAATTTCATCTACATGACCTTTTAGGAATATATCCGAATCTGAGTTGCCATTCTGGAGTTTTGAGCAGTCGTCTGATTTTCCATACAGCGTGTTGAATGTTTTCCAAATATCCTGCACAGTCAAACAATGAGAGATAAGTTTAAGCTGATTATTACTGAGATAAGAATACAGAATATGCATTACACGAGCATTAACAACTTTATTTTTCTTATCTTGTATATCTCCCATATTTTCAATAATATTCCAATATTCGAAATTAACAGATTTTAAATAGAATTCGAATTTTGATTTCCAAATTAGAAAATATGTTCCATTGAAAATAATTGGAATATTGCTGAACTGACTCTTGTTATACTGACAACTAGGATCAAATACTCTAGAGTTAACTGAAAAATACCCTTCTCTGATACCAATTGTCGGATCTAGATTAACCCTAGAAGGGGGGAGTGAGTAAGGTTTATTACAGTTTATCGAGATGTTAAAATTAATCGTAGCACAGATAATAGCAGAATAAATGAATGCGGAAAGTAAATAACACAGAGAGATACCCAGCTTCGGCAAATCTTGCCTACTGCTGCATTCCTAAGGTTTCTACTAGGTGTTAATAACAGATCCCGCTTACAGGCCCTGTAAACTCGCACTCCCTGCTCCTGTACTAACCCTGCGCTCAAAATCCTAGACTGACCGATATCCCCTCGATCAGATTTTCCCGAATTACAAACCTGTAACAACCCGGAAAATGCGAGCCAGTTTGAAAATTTTAAATTGGCAAATTTAATGAATTTTGAATATTTAAAATGGATTATTTTAAATAATATCGACGAGAAATTTATTTTGAATATAATTCGAACGTATATATTATATACGTCGTCGTTAGAATATAAACAATTATATATAATTATAAATAGAATTGAAAATGGCGCGGTAGTTCGATAATTCGATTTCAAACTTCAATTGAATGTACCGGGTGCAAAACAATCCGGATTTTAGCGAAACCAAAAACATTAGGATCTAATTGATGATATCTTTCCAACGAATCCGAATAATCGAGATATCATAGCGGGAATCAAAAGACGTGTCCAGTTAAAAATTCTGAATAGTCGCTATGGAATTCAAGCCCTTAAAAATAGCCATTTTGCAAACGACCTCGGATTTGGACGAAACCAGTTTTGTGGGGTCTGTGGTGTCAAGTTATTGCTAGATTCCAAATTTCATAATTTTTCGAATCAATATGTGAGCGTGGCGAAGGAAAACGCGTTTGACCAGTTTCAGTTGATTTTAATCGACTGGAAATTGGCCATTTTTCATACGGTCTCAGAATTCAGTGAAACTAGTTTTGTTAGGACCAAATCGTCAATACGAAGCTAGAAAATATTTTTCGGGAATTTTTCGAGTTGGTATGTGACCCCGGTAATTTGAAATGTACGTTTAAAATTCAATATAATGATTTAAATGTAAAGTCAACGGAAACTGATTGTAACTATCGAATCAGCTTGCGATGCATATCCCATTGTGTTCGGAATGGGGGTGAAACGCTATGGACCACAGGCGGTGGCCCTCGTTTAGAGGTCGTATGAAAAAGGTTGCTTTTTGAAAATAATTTAATTAAATAAATTAAAAATAAAATATCTGTTTTCTCTCCCCTCCCCCTTATTTCATTTTGGCCCCCCCTGATATCATTTCGAAAACAGAAACAAAAGGAAAAAAAAAACCACTCGTCCGAAGCAAACGCCGCCTCTCCCAACGCCATCGTCGGAGACCCGACCGCCGCCCCTTCTGATCAGCTCCATCGCCCCTCCTCCGCTTCCTTCTCCCCTCCTCCAGTTGAACGACGCGCCACCCACCTGAAGACTTGCGCGCCAGGAACCCCCAAATCAATTCGAGCAAGCCCTCCACCGCCTGACGTCCTAACCGACGGCCATTCTTCTTTCTCCCCCCCCCCCCCACCTCCTGCGTTCAGACCTCGACTCCAGCGTCTCTCTCCCTCCTCGAACGGGTGAAACCCTCCCCAAATCGAACCCAGTCGCGCAGCCGTCACCTCCTCCTCTGGCTAGCGAAGCTGCTGCATTTTTTTCTCTTCTAGATTCAAATTGAGTTTTTTTTTTGTTTTGTTTATTTAGTTTATTAATTGTTTAAATTCAGGATATTTATATAAATAAAGTCCGGATGAGAAGATATGATTTTTTTAAGGACAAAGATATGATTTTTATGAATAAAAATAGGATTTTTATATTCTTAGCATAATAAAAATATGATTTTTATTATATGATTAACAAAATAAAAGTATAGTTTTTATATATATGGAAAACTGATTTTATTTTATAGGAAAACTTTGGTTTTTATTTATAAAAAGAATAGATGTTTGTGCATAAAAAAATTCAGTTTTTATTTAATTTAATACATTGTTAAAAATTAGTTTGACAAGAAACGAAAAATTTGAATTTGCTTTAAAAACAAAATTTGAATTTTCTTTAAAAACAAAATTTGAATTTGCTTTGAAAACAAAATTTGCATTCTTTTTGAAAATGAATTTTGCATTGATTTTGAAAATAAAATTAACATTGTTTTTAAAAATAGGAATAGCAGATTAAAAATATGATTTTTATATATTGAATAGCATAGTAAAAATTCGATTTTTATATATTGAACAACGAAGTAAAAATTCGATTTTTATATATTGAACAACGAAGTAAAAATTCGATTTTTTTTTTGTATGTAGTGGCTACGGTCAACGAAGGTGACAAAAAGGCGAGAACGACGAAGAATTCTGCAAAAGAAGAGTCGAGATGGTTGGATAGCTATCGGTGAGAATTTCTCACCTTTCAATTTCTTTTTCTATATATAAATATATATATATATATATATATATATATATATATATACTAGGATGCAGACGGTGCTTAGTAGCACCCGACACAATCGTCCACAGACCATGGACTTGTTTGTTTGATTGCAAAAACTAGTTAGATTATTTGATTGAAATTTGAATTGTTTGGTGAAATAGAATGGATTTGATTGATGTGTGAATGGCGTGGGCCTTCACTAGACCGGGGATAAGGCTAGGCCTCGTCCCGTTTCTAGTATCGTGCCGTTATGCCGCCGAAATTTTCTAAAATAAGTTAGAAAAATAAAAATATCATTTTATTTAAAGAATGAACTGAATAGAAATTCATATGTTAAAATAAAATGTTTTATCGCTAAAAATATAATTTTTAACGTGAAAGTGAATAAAATAAAATATTCATTTACAGACCAGACGGTTTGTTTATGTACATCTATTTGAAGGACATTGATTGGGACGATAAATTTTACACATCGCCCAACTGCACAAATAAAATCTGTGTTTGATTGCTTGAAACCCCACACGGGTGTTGGGATGAAATTTGACGTTCACTCATCCTGATTGATTTAATATGTCGATCGATTGATTGACATGCTGTTATAAGCGTTAGATATCTATATTTGATGCTTATACAGTGTAGTGCACTTTGGTTGATGGTTGACTATTTATCGTTGCTATTATATACATGTGTGGTATGGAATCCATATAATTAACTTTATATGGTAATTGATTGGGCCTCATTCCAATTTAGAAAAATAAAGACTATAAAATAAAGGTTCATGTGTTGACTATACTCATCCGTTGAGATTAGTCATGTGTTGAACGAAATATTTTTATAATAAAATTTATATCTTTATCAATATAAAATAAAGGTTCATGTGTTGACTGTACTCATCCGTTGAGATTAGTCATGTGTTGAACGAAATAATTTAACAAAGGTAGTCACACGTGGACAGTACTCATTCGTTGAGATTAGTCATGTGTTGAACGAAATATTTTTATAATAAAATTTATATCTTTATCAATATAAAATAAAGGTTCATGTGTTGACTGTACTCATCCGTTGAGATTAGTCATGTGTTGAACGAAATAATTTAACAAAAGTAGTCACACGTGGACAGTACTCATTCGTTGAGATTAGTCGTGTGTTGACAAAAAGAAATATTAGAAAAGAAATATTTGAAACGAAATATTTGAAACAGAACATTTGAAAATAGAAATATATGGAGCCGAGTTGATTAGATTGACGCCATTTTGACGTGAACGATATTTATATCGATTTTATTCATTTTAAAATGAATATAGAAAAGTGATTTCGAAAACGCATATTTTGAAATTTGAATCAAATTGAATAGAAAACGAATTTGATTTCAATGGAATATACAACGAATTTGATTTGAATAGAAAACGAATTTGATTTGAATTGAATATATAACGAATTTGATTTGAATAGAAAACGAATTTGATTTCAATTGAATATATAACGAATTTGATTTGAATAGAAAACGAATTTGATTTCAATTGAATATATAACGAATTTGATTTCAATTGAATATATAACGAATTTGATTTGAATAGAAAACGAATTTGATTTCAATTGAATATATAACGAATTTGATTCGAATAGAAAACCAATTTGAATTGAATCGAATAGAAGACCAATTTGAATTGAATCAAATAGAAAACCAATTTGAATTGAATCGAATAGAAAACCAATTTGAATTGAATCGAATAGAAAACCAATTTGATTTGAATCGAATAGAAAACGACTTAGAAATTTCATTGAAAACGAATTCAAACTGAATTGAAACAAATTGAAATGAATTCAAATTGAATTGAAATTTGAATTGAATAGAGATGAATTTTAAAACGAATTTATAAAGAAGAATTCAATTTTGCTTTGAATTGAAATAGAAGTTGAAATTGCTTTTGAAACGAATTCAAAACTATTTACAAAATTCGTTTTAAATAGTAATCGACGAAATATATATTATATATATTATATATATAATATAATGGCCTGAACAGAACGCGCCGCGCCGCGGCAGTTCGTGAATTTCGACCATTTATTTCAAACGGACATTACGGGAGATCCGACCGTCGGATTCTCCTAAAACCGGAACTGTTGGGTTCGTATCGAAAAGAGCTTTCTAACGAATATTAGAAATTTGAAATCTAACGGTTGGATTTGGAGATACGTCCAAATCAAATTCGAAAAAGGTCGCTGTAAGTGCAGTTCGATGGCCGTTGATGGAAATCGACTGTACGGGCCTTGATAAAATTATTAAAAATATCAATAATTTGTGTAAAATCATAAGAAATGATTTGAGAAAAATTGGGGTGAAAAACTCCATATTTGAAAAGATAAAAATGGATTTTTATCGAAATGAACTAGTTTTGAACTAAATTTAAAACCCAATTATTTTTAAATAAATAAATTAGATTTAAAAGGGGTTTTAAATAATCGGAATTTCTAATATATTTGGTTGGATTTGAAATGGGTTTATCGTGAACGGTGTTTTAAATAACACTAGTTCTTTAACCCGATAATAAATAGAATGTGATTTGGGTTTGTCGTGAACTGTGTTTTAAATAACACCTAGTTCTTTAACCCAGTAAAAGGAGTTATAATGAATCTACAATTAGATTGAAAGGTGAATTGATAATTTAAATTATCAACTTTAGAAAATGAGCGAGAATGGAGTATCACCAGTTTTGCTCCAAAGCGATAGTTAAATCTTTAATTAGATTTGAACGTGAAATGGTAATTGATTTTACCGATAACACTCTGGTGTTAGTTATGGAGTATTACCAGTTTTGCTTCATGGGATGAATAGGTTGGGATTGGGAAATAAAATAAATAATTACTTCGTTACGGTTCGCTAATCTCGACTAGTTGGAAAAACCATAATTTGGTTTTAAATGACATCCAAAGGAAGATTACCGGATAAATTTTAAAGAATTTATCTTGGATAAAATTAATGGGAACCTTTCCCTAAGAATGTGGAATTTAGAAACTAGCTGTAGGTTGGCTAAGAAGAATGGTTTCCTGGGTATTGATCTGATGTTGGTTTCGGCCTTCGGGGTTAATGTTTGGGAAATTGTTCTCTTGCTAATTTGCGGTTAGTGACTAATGAATTGGAATGAGGCGTATGTTGTGTTTGTGTAACGTTTGGTTTTAATATACGCGGGTTGTTCGGAAAGTCCGGGTTTACACCGATTCTGAATAACCGATTCGACGATATGTCGAAGATGAAGACGGTGGTCGAAGACCGGAAGTTTTCACATCGTTTGGATAACTACTGACGATCCTGATTGGGCAGTACACCCAAGAGGATGGAAATAGTTGGTGGTCGTCCAGACGTACTTGGAGATGGATGGATATGCGAGGAAAGTGCCTCCGGTTTCGTTCAGACCCAGAACGGACATGTAAATGGATTGTGTGTCTGACATTGGATTTTATTCTGTGTTGATTGATTTCTATTAAATATACATCTGTTTGGCAGCGGAGAATTTATTCTTTTGCTTAACGCCCTTCTCTGAGACGTACGAGCTCAGAGGTTGTATATCGATGGACATCAGTCGCATGGCATGAATTGCCTGTGTGGCACGCTAAGATGCAATGATCAAGGCTTCTGTTGAAAAGCAAAGTCTTGTGGTTGATGATCAAAGCATGCCTACGTGGCAGCTTTGTGTATAACGTGAATTCGCGAGCCTCACACCTCGGTATGAGTTAAAAACGGGATGCGGACTGCAGGGAGAGCACGACGTTTCTTTCTAGCTTTGGTGGTGTCAGTGACTTACCAGCCCTGACATATATATACTTTTCACCTTTGTGGTTGTTGGATGAGGCGCCTCGATTTTAGGTCTGTAAGGACCGGGAAACGTGTGTTCAGGAATAAATAATCCTCTAACGTAAGTGAGGACCGGCCCTGAAGCATCCAGGGGTTGCCCAGAGTGCGTAGCCCTGGGACATTTGCTAGAGTGTCTCGAACGCGGAGAGGAGCTTGCCCCTTGCCTCGACTCATGACGGAAATCCAATTTCCAATACATGTATTTCGGCTTTATTTGTAGATCCTAGTATGGCGACATAGTGGGATGGGGCACTCATGCCGTCTATGATTTATATTTATGATTGAAAATGTTTTGACACTATACACTTATTATAGTATCAAATGATTTGTTTTAAACGTATCAAGCATGTTTGGCTGTTATAAGGTAAAACCCTATCCTCCGGCTTGCGTTGCATTGTGTGATGGGACCTGGGTCTTATAACAGCTTCATTTTTCGAAAAAGCATTGCGTTGTTTATTAATATGCACTGGTTTTCTTGGGAGGAAACCTGTTCCGTGTTATACGGCGTGGTCCCTTGAATTACTCTCTTTTAAAGTAAAGTTTTAAATAACTGTTTTAGTTCTCACACCAGTCACATGACTGACCTGGAGTTTATTGTTTTAACCTAAACTCTAGGTGCCCTTATTTCCGACACGAGCAGCTAGTAGTTTTGGTTTTGCAGATTTATATTCACAGGATCCTGGTTTGCAGCTGGAATGATATCCGGAAAGCTCTGTATCCGTATATCACCTTCAGTTGTGCTTTGTATTATTTTCCGCTGCTATGTAATTTATTGTAATCTCTGATATTTATCGAATGTAATTTATTATTTATACTCTGTACATTCTTGTATCTGATGGAATTGTTGTAATAGCAATGAAATGTTCTTCCGTCTGCGTTCATTTGTGTGTTGTTCTCAAAGTATCCGCTCTTTCCCTCACGGGGAAGTTACGGGTCCTTACAGTGGTATCAGAGCTTTGGTTTACAAAGCTAGAGAACAAGGCACATTAGAACCATACGAAAGAATTCATCAGATATTGGATTAGTAGAATCCAATGAGAATGACTCGTTAGAGATAGGATCAGTAGTATCCTAGAACGAGTGTGAAGAGTATATTTTTCAAATGAAAACAATTTTGTTTTAAAATTTAAATCGTTTTATACGTATTTGAATATTTATTTATTTTGAATATGGACGATCGAGTATATATAGATTTCGCGTATACGCGTCATGAACGTATATTCGAAGTTTTAATATACTGGATAGATATAGAATCGTACTCTAGTGGCCCGAAGATGATTCTGATGATTGACTAGTCGTCATTAGTATTCATGTTCGAGTAACGAAGGTGTGATATCTATATATTTCCATTAGACTGGTGTGAGAACCAAAACTTATATAGTTAGAACACATTGTTGTGAATTGGCACCAAAACATGATTTTTGTATGTATATCAAAATTATGAATTTGAAACTCTAATTCACTAATTGATTGATGTTTGTGTTGGTTGATTATTTGTTTGATAATTTTTGAACCATTATGCCTAATTGAACCAAATATTGAATTATATTGAAAATTGGTCGCATTTGCTTGCATATACATATACTTACATTGAACAGGTCATAGCAAGGAGGCTAGAGCAGAGAATAAAATTTGTTTGCCCGACAAATAGTTACATGTTTACTACATAATTTACTGTTTTGTTTGGGTGATGATGATTTTATGAGCCTATTGGCTAGCCGCTTGGCTTTTTCTTTGTCTTTTTGAGATCTGAAGGACCGGGGAAGCTATTTGAGATTTCCCGATGCTCCCGGTGCAGGGGAGGTTATGGCGAAATTTTTCAAAAATTTAGGGTGTTAGCCAAATTTTTGAAGAATTTGAAAATTCTCAGAAACTGAAAAGTTGGAGAAAGGAAGCCAGATCGAATGTGGAGTTGATTGATCAAACCACTTTCGACTTTGTTCCTTTTCGGGGACGAAAAGTTTTAAGTGGGGGAGATTGTAACAACCCGGAAAATGCGAGCCAGTTTGAAAATTTTAAATTGGCAAATTTAATGAATTTTGAATATTTAAAATGGACTATTTTAAATAATATCGACGAGAAATTTATTTTGAATATAATTCGAACGTATATATTATATACGTCGTCGTTAGAATATAAACAATTATATATAATTATAAATAGAATTGAAAATGGCGCGGTAGTTCGATAATTCGATTTCAAACTTCAATTGAATGTAACGGGTGCAAAACAATCCGGATTTTAGCGAAATCAAAAACATTAGGATCTAATTGATGATATCTTTCCAACGAATCCGAATAATCGAGATTTCATAGCGGGAATCAAAAGACATGTCCAGTTGAAAATTCTGAATAGTCGCTATGGAATTCAAGCCCTTAAAAATAGCCATTTTGCAAACGACCTCGGATTTGGACGAAACCAGTTTTGTTGGGTCTGTGGTGTCAAGTTATTGCTAGATTCCAAATTTCATAATTTTTCGAATCAATATGTGAGCGTGGCGAAGAAAACGCGTTTGACCAGTTTCAGTTGATTTTAATCGACTGGAAATTGGCCATTTTTCATACGGTCTCAGAATTCGGCGAAACTAGTTTTGTTAGGACCGAATCGTCAATACGAAGCTAGAAAATATTTTTCGGGAATTTTTCGAGTTAGTATGTGACCCCGGTAATTTGAAATGTACGTTTAAAATTCAATATAATGATTTAAATGTAAAGTCAACGGAAACTGATTGTAACTATCGAATCAGCTTGCGATGCATATCCCATTGTGTTCGGAATGGGGGTGAAACTCTATGGACCACAGGCGGTGGCCCTCGTTTAGAGGTCGTATGAAAAAGGTTGCTTTTTGAAAATAATTTAATTAAATAAATTAAAAATAAAATATCTGTTTTCTCTCCCCTCCCCCTTATTTCATTCTGGCCCCCCCTGATATCATTTCGAAAACAGAAACAAAAGGAAAAAAAAAACCACTCGTCCGAAGCAAACGCCGCATCTCCCAGCGCCATCGTCGGAGACCCGACCGCCGCCCCTTCTGATCAGCTCCATCGCCCCTCCTCCGCTTCCTTCTCCCCTCCTCCAGTTGAACGACGCGCCATCCACCTGAAGACTCGCGCGCCAGGAACCCCCAAATCAATTCGAGCAAGCCCTCCACCGCCTGACGCCCTAACCGACGGCCATGCTTCTTTCTCCCCCCCACCTCCTGCGTTCAGACCTCGACTCCAGCGTCTCTCTCCCTCCTCGAACGGGTGAAACCCTCCCCAAATCGAACCCAGTCGCGCAGCCGTCACCTCCTCCTCTGGCTAGCGAAGCTGCTGCATTTTTTTTCTCTTCTAGATTCAAAGTGAGTTTTTGTTTTGTTTTGTTTATTTAGTTTATTAATTGTTTAAATTCAGGATATTTATATAAATAACGTCCGGATGAGAAGATATGATTTTTTAAGGACAAAGATATGATTTTTATGAATAAAAATAGGATTTTTATATTCTTAGCATAATAAAAATATGATTTTTATTATATTATTAACAAAATAAAAGTATAGTTTTTATATATATGGAAAACTGATTTTATTTTATAGGAAAACTTTGGTTTTTATTTATAAAAAGAATAGATGTTTGTGCATAAAAAAATTCAGTTTTTATTTAATTTAATACATTGTTAAAAATTAGTTTGACCAGAAACGAAAAATTTGAATTTGCTTTAAAAACAAAATTTGAATTTGCTTTAAAAACAAAATTTGAATTTGCTTTGAAAACAAAATTTGCATTCTTTTTGAAAATGAATTTTGCATTGATTTTGAAAATAAAATTAACATTGTTTTTAAAAATAGGAATAGCAGATTAAAAAGATGATATTTATATATTGAATAGCATAGTAAAAATTCGATTTTTATATATTGAACAACGAAGTAAAAATTCGATTTTTATATATTGAACAACGAAGTAAAAATTGGATTTTTTTTTTTTTTGTATGTAGTTGCTACGGTCAACGAAGGTGACAAAAAGGCGAGAACGACGAAGAATTTTGCAAAAGAAGAGTCGAGATGGTTGGATAGCTATCGGTGAGAATTTCTCACCTTTCAATTTCTTTTTCTAGATATATATATTTATATATATATATATATATATATATATACCAGGATGTAGACGGTGCTTAGTAGCACCCGACACAATCGTCCACAGACCATGGACTTGTTTGTTTGATTGCAAAAACTAGTTAGATTATTTGATTGAAATTTGAATTGTTTGGTGAAATAGAATGGATTTGATTGATGTGCGAATGGCGTGGGCCTTCACTAGACCGGGGATAAGGCTAGGCCTCGTCCCGTTTCTAGTATTGTGCCGTTATACCGGTGAAATTTTCTAAAATAAGTTAGAAAAATAAAAATATCATTTTATTTAAAGAATGAACTGAATAGAAATTCATATGTTAAAATAAAATGTTTTATCGTTAAAAATATAATTTTTAACGTGAAAGTGAATAAAATAAAATATTCATTTACAGACCAGACAGTTTGTTTATGTACACCTATTTGAAGGACATTGATTGGGACGATAAATTTTACACATCGCCCAACTGCACAAATAAAATCTGTGTTGGATTGCTTGAAACCCCACACGGGTGTTGGGATGAAATTTGAAGTTCACTCATCCTGATTGATTTAATATGTCGATCGATTGATTGACATGCTGTTATAAGCGTTAGATATCTATATTTGATGCTTATACAGTGTAGTGCACTTTGGTTGATGGTTGACTATTTATCGTTGCTATTATATACGTGTGTGGTATGGAATCCATATAATTAACTTTATATGGTAATTGATTGGGCCTCATTCCAATTTAGAAAAATAAAGACTTTAAAATAAAGGTTCATGTGTTGACTATACTCATCCGTTGAGATTAGTCATGTATTGAACGAAATATTTTTATAATAAAATTTATATCTTTATCAATATAAAATAAAGGTTCATGTGTTGACAGTACTCATCCGTTGAGATTAGTCATGTGTTGAACGAAATAATTTAACAAAAGTAGTCACACGTGGACAGTACTCATTCGTTGAGATTATTCATGTGTTGAACGAAATATTTTTATAATAAAATTTATATCTTTATCAATATAAAATAAAGGTTCATGTGTTGACTGTACTCATCCGTTGAGATTAGTCATGTGTTGAACGAAATAATTTAACAAAAGTAGTCACACGTGGACAGTACTCATTCGTTGAGATTAGTCGTGTGTTGACAAAAAGAAATATTAGAAAAGAAATATTTGAAACGAAATATTTGAAACAGAACATTTGAAAATAGAAATATATGGAGCCGAGTTGATTAGATTGACGCCATTTTGACGTGAATGATATTTATATCGATTTTATTCATTTTAAAATGAATATTGAAAAGTGATTTCGAAAACGCATATTTTGAAATTTGAATCAAATTGAATGGAAAACGAATTTGATTTCAATTGAATATATAACGAATTTGATTTGAATAGAAAATGAATTTGATTCGAATTGAATATATAACGAATTTGATTTGAATAGAAAACGAATTTGATTTCAATTGAATATATAACGAATTTGATTTGAATAGAAAACGAATTTGATTTCAATTGAATATATAACGAATTTGATTTGAATAGAAAACGAATTTGATTTCAATTGAATATATAACGAATTTGATTTCAATTGAATATATAACGAATTTGATTTGAATAGAAAACGAATTTGATTTCAATTGAATATATAACGAATTTGATTCGAATAGAAAACCAATTTGAATTGAATCGAATAGAAGACCAATTTGAATTGAATCAAATAGAAAACCAATTTGAATTGAATCGAATAGAAAACCAATTTGAATTGAATCGAATAGAAAACCAATTTGATTTGAATCGAATAGAAAACGACTTAGAAATTTCATTGAAAACGAATTCAAACTGAATTGAAACAAATTGAAATGAATTCAGATTGAATTGAAATTTGAATTGAATAGAGATGAATTTTAAAACGAATTTATAAAGAAGAATTCAATTTTGCTTTGAATTGAAATAGAAGTTGAAATTGCTTTTGAAACGAATTCAAAACTATTTATAAAATTCGTTTTAAATAGTAATCGACGAAATATATATTATATATATTATATATATATATAATATAATGGCCTGAATAGAACGCGCCGCGCCGCGGTAGTTCGTGAATTTCGACCATTTATTTCAAATGGACATTACGGGAGATCCGACCGTCGGATTCTCCTAAAACCAGAACCGTTGGGTTCGTATCGAAAAGAGCTTTCTAACGAATATTAGAAATTTGAAATCTAACGGTTGGATTTGGAGATACGTCCAAATCAAATTCGAAAAAGGTCGCTGTAAGTGCAGTTCGATGGCCGTTGATGGAAATCGACTGTACGGGCCTTGATAAAATTATTAAAAATATCAATAATTTTTGTAAAATCATAAGAAATGATTTGAGAAAAATTGGGGTGAAAAACTCCTAATTTGAAAAGATAAAAATGGATTTTTATCGAAATGAACTAGTTTTGAACTAAATTTAAAACCCAATTATTTTTAAATAAATAAATTAGATTTAAAAGGGGTTTTAAATAATCGGAATTTCTAATATATTTGGTTGGATTTTAAATGGGTTTATCGTGAACGGTGTTTTAAATAACACTAGTTCTTTAACCCGATAATAAATAGAATGTGATTTGGGTTTGTCGTGAACTGTGTTTTAAATAACACCTAGTTCTTTAACCCAGTAAAAGGAGTTATAATGAATCTACAATTAGATTGAAAGGTGAATTGATAATTTAAATTATCAACTTTAGAAAATGAGCGAGAATGGAGTATCACCAGTTTTGCTCCAAAGCGATAGTTAAATCTTTAATTAGATTTGAACGTGAAATGGTAATTGATTTTACCGATAACACTATGGTGTTAGGTATGGAGTATTACCAGTTTTGCTTCATGGGATGAATAGGTTGGGATTGGGAAATAAAATAAATAATTACTTCGTTACGGTTCGCTAATCTCGACTAGTTGGAAAAACCATAATTTGGTTTTAAATGACATCCAAAGGAAGATTACCGGATAAATTTTAAAGAATTTATCTTGGATAAAATTAATGGGAACCTTACCCTAAGAATGTGGAATTTAGAAACTAGCTGTAGGTTGGCTAAGAAGAATGGTTTCCTAGGTATTGATCTGATGTTGGTTTCGGCCTTCGGGGTTAATGTTTGGGAAATTGTTCTCTTGCTAATTTGCGGTTAGTGACTAATGAATTGGAATGAGGCGTATGTTGTGTTTGTGTAACGTTTGGTTTTAATATACGCGGGTTGTTCGGAAAGTCCGGGTTTACACCCATTCTGAATAACCGATTCGACGATATGTCGAAGATGAAGACGGTGGTCGAAGACCGGAAGTTTTCACATCGTTTGGATAACTACTGACGATCCTGATTGGGCAGTACACCCAAGAGGATGGAAATAGTTGGTGGTCGTCCAGACGTACTTGGAGATGGATGGATATGCGAGGAAAGTGCCTCCGGTTTCGTTCAGACCCAGAACGGACTTGTAAATGGATTGTGTGTCTGACATTGGATTTTATTCTGTGTTGATTGATTTCTATTAAATATACATCTGTTTGGCGGCGGAGAATTTATTCTTTTGCTTAACGCCCTTCTCTGAGACGTACGAGCTCAGAGGTTGTATATCGATGGACATCAGTCGCATGGCATGAATTGCCTGTGTGGCACGCTAAGATGCAATGATCAAGGCTTCTGTTGAAAAGCAAAGTCTTGTGGTTGATGATCAAAGCATGCCTACGTGGCAGCTTTGTGTATAACGTGAATTCGCGAGCCTCACACCTCGGTATGAGTTAAAAACGGGATGCAGACTGCAGGGAGAGCACGACGTTTCTTTCTAGCTTTGGTGGTGTCAGTGACTTACCAGCCCTGACATATATATACTTTTCACCTTTGTGGTTGTTGGATGAGGCGCCTCGATTTTAGGTCTGTAAGGACCGGGAAACGTGTGTTCAGGAATAAATAATCCTCTAACGTAAGTGAGGACCGGCCCTGAAGCATCCAGGGGTTGCCCAGAGTGCGTAGCCCTGGGACATTTGCTAGAGTGTCCCGAACGCGGAGAGGAGCTTGCCCCTTGCCTCGACTCATGACGGAAATCCAATTTCCAATACGTGTATTTCGGCTTTATTTGTAGAGCCTAGTATGGCGACATAGTGGGATGGGGCACTCATGCCGTCTATGATTTATATTTATGATTGAAAATGTTTTGACACTATACACTTATTATAGTATCAAATGATTTGTTTTAAACGTATCAAGCATGTTTGACTGTTATAAGGTAAAACCCTATCCTCCGGCTTGCGTTGCATTGTGTGATGGGACCTGGGTCTTATAACAGCTTCATTTTTCGAAAAAGCATTGCGTTGTTTATTAATATGCACTGGTTTTCTTGGGAGGAAACCCGTTCCGTGTTATACGGCGTGGTCCCTTGAATTACTCTCTTTTAAAGTAAAGTTTTAAATAACTGTTTTAGTTCTCACACCAGTCACATGACTGATCTGGAGTTTATTGTTTTAACCTAAACTCTGGGTGCCCTTATTTCCGACACGAGCAGCTAGTAGTTTTGTTTTGCAGATTTATATTCACATGATCCTGGTTTGCAGCTGGAATGATATCCGGAAAGCTCTGTATCCGTATATCACCTTCAGTTGTGCTTTGTATTATTTTCCGCTGCTATGTAATTTATTGTAATCTCTGATATTTATCGAATGTAATTTATTATTTATACTCTGTATATTCTTGTATATGATGGAATTGTTGTAATAGCAATGAAATGTTCTTCCGTCTGCGTTCATTTGTGTGTTGTTCTCAAAGTAACCGCTCTTTCCCTCACGGGGAAGTTACGGGTCCTTACAGTGGTATCAGAGCTTTGGTTTACAAAGCTAGAGAACAAGGCACATTAGAACCATACGAAAGAATTCATCAGATATTGGATTAGTAGAATCCAATGAGAATGACTCGTTAGAGATAGGATCAGTAGTATCCTAGAACGAGTGTGAAGAGTATATTTTTCAAATGAAAACAATTTTGTTTTAAAATTTAAATCGTTTTATACGTATTTGAATATTTATTTATTTTGAATATGGATGATCGAGTATATATAGATTTCGCGTATACGCGTCATGAACGTATATTCGAAGTTTTAATATACTGGATAGATATAGAATCATACTCTAGTGGCCCGAAGATGATTCTGATGATTGACTAGTCGTCATTAGTATTCATGTTCGAGTAACGAAGGTGTGATATCTATATATTTCCATTAGACTGGTGTGAGAACCAAAACTTATATAGTTAGAACACATTGTTGTGAATTGGCACCAAAACATGATTTTTGTATGTATATCAAAATTATGAATTTGAAACTCTAATTCACTAATTGATTGATGTTTGTGTTGGTTGTTTATTTGTTTGATAATTTTTGAACCATTATGCTTAATTGAACCAAATATTGAATTATATTGAAAATTGGTCGCATTTGCTTGCATATACATATACTTGCATTGAACAGGTCATAGCAAGGAGGATAGAGCAGAGAATAAAATTTGTTTGCCCGACAAATAGGTACATGTTTACTACATAATTTACTGTTTTGTTTGGGTGATGATGATTTTATGAGCCTATTGGCTAGCCGCTTGGCTTTTTCTTTGTCTTTTTGAGATCTGAAGGACCGGGGAAGCTATTTGAGATTTCCCGATGCTCCCGGTGCAGGGGAGGTTATGGCGAAATTTTTCAAAAATTTAGGGTGTTAGCCAAATTTTTGAAGAATTTGAAAATTCTCAGAAACTGAAAAGTTGGAGAAACAAAGCCAGATCGAACGTGGAGTTGATTGATCAAACCACTTTCGACTTTGTTCCTTTTCGGGGACGAAAAGTTTTAAGTGGGGGAGATTGTAACAACCCGGAAAATGCGAGCCAGTTTGAAAATTTTAAATTGGCAAATTTAATGAATTTTGAATATTTAAAATGGATTATTTTAAATAATATCGACGAGAAATTTATTTTGAATATAATTCGAACGTATATATTATATACGTCGTCGTTAGAATATAAACAATTATATATAATTATAAATAGAATTGAAAATGGCGCGGTAGTTCGATAATTCGATTTCAAACTTCAATTGAATGTACCGGGTGCAAAACAATCCGGATTTTAGCGAAACCAAAAACATTAGGATCTAATTGATGATATCTTTCCAACGAATCCGAATAATCGAGATTTCATAGCGGGAATCAAAAGACATGTCCAGTTGAAAATTCTGAATAGTCGCTATGGAATTCAAGCCTTTAAAAATAGCAATTTTGCAAACGACCTCGGATTTGGACGAAACCAGTTTTGTTGGGTCCGTGGTGTCAAGTTATTGCTAGATTCCAAATTTCATAATTTTTCGAATCAATATGTGACCGTGGCGAAGGAAAACGCGTTTGACCAGTTTCAGTTGATTTTAATCGACTGGAAATTGGCCATTTTTCATACAGTCTCAGAATTCGGCGAAACTAGTTTTGTTAGGACCGAATCGTCAATACGAAGCTAGAAACGATTTTTCGGGAATTTTTCGAGTTAGTATGTGACCCCGGTAATTTGAAATGTACGTTTAAAATTCAATATAATGATTTAAATGTAAAGTCAACGGAAATTGATTGTAACTATCGAATCAGCTTGCGATGCATATCCCATTGTGTTCGGAATGGGGGTGAAACTCTATGGACCACAGGCGGTGGCCCTCGTTTAGAGGTCGTATGAAAAAGGTTGCTTTTTGAAAATAATTTAATTAAATAAATTAAAAATAAAATATCTGTTTTCTCTCCCCTCCCCCTTATTTCATTCTGGCCCCCCCTGATATCATTTCGAAAACAGAAACAAAAGGGAAAAAAAAAACCACTCGTCTGAAGCAAACGCCGCCTCTCCCAGCGCCATCGTCGGAGACCCGACCGCCGCCCCTTCTGATCAGCTCCATCGCCCCTCCTCCGCTTCCTTCTCCCCTCCTCTAGTTGAACGACGCGCCACCCACCTGAAGACTCGCGCGCCAGGAACCCCCAAATCAATTCGAGCAAGCCCTCCACCGCCTGACGCCCTAACCGACGGCCATGCTTCTTTCTCCTCCCCCCCCACCTCCTGCGTTCAGACCTCGACTCCAGCGTCTCTCTCCCTCCTCGAACGGGTGAAACCCTCCCCAAATCGAACCCAGTCGCGCAGCCGTCACCTCCTCCTCTGGCTAGCGAAGCTGTTGCATTTTTTTTCTCTTCTAGATTCAAAGTGAGTTTTTGTTTTGTTTTGTTTATTTAGTTTATTAATTGTTTAAATTCAGGATATTTATATAAATAACGTCCGGATGAGAAGATATGATTTTTTAAGGACAAAGATATGATTTTTATGAATAAAAATAGGATTTTTATATTCTTAGCATAATAAAAATATGATTTTTATTATATGATTAACAAAATAAAAGTATAGTTTTTATATATATGGAAAACTGATTTTATTTTATAGGAAAACTTTGGTTTTTATTTATAAAAAGAATAGATGTTTGTGCATAAAAAAATTCAGTTTTTATTTAATTTAATACATTGTTAAAAATTAGTTTGACCAGAAACGGAAAATTTGAATTTGCTTTAAAAACAAAATTTGAATTTGCTTTAAAAACAAATTTTGAATTTGCTTTGAAAACAAAATTTGCATTCTTTTTGAAAATGAATTTTGCATTGATTTTGAAAATAAAATTAACATTGTTTTTAAAAATAGGAATAGCAGATTAAAAAGATGATTTTTATATATTGAATAGCATAGTAAAAATTCGATTTTTATATATTGAACAACGAAGTAAAAATTCGATTTTTATATATTGAACAACGAAGTAAAAATTCGAATTTTTTTTTTTTTTTGTATGTAGTGGCTACGGTCAACGAAGGTGACAAAAAGGCAAGAACGACGAAGAATTCTGCAAAAGAAGAGTCGAGATGGTTGGATAGCTATCGGTGAGAATTTCTCACCTTTCAATTTCTTTTTCTAGATATATATATATATATATATATATATATATATATATATATATATATATATATATATATACTAGGATGCAGACGGTGCTTAGTAGCACCCGACACAATCGTCCACAGACCATGGACTTGTTTGTTTGATTGCAAAAACTAGTTAGATTATTTGATTGAAATTTGAATTGTTTGGTGAAATAGAATGGATTTGATTGATGTGTGAATGGCGTGGGCCTTCACTAGACCGGGGATAAGGCTAGGCCTCGTCCCGTTTCTAGTATCGTGCCGTTATGCCGCCGAAATTTTCTAAAATAAGTTAGAAAAATAAAAATATCATTTTATTTAAAGAATGAACTGAACAGAAATTCATATGTTAAAATAAAATGTTTTATCGTTAAAAATATAATTTTTAACGTGAAAGTGAATAAAATAAAATATTCATTTACAGACCAGACGGTTTGTTTATGTACACCTATTTGAAGGACATTGATTGGGACGATAAATTTTACACATCGCCCAACTACACAAATAAAATCTGTGTTTGATTGCTTGAAACCCCACACGGGTGTTGGGATGAAATTTGAAGTTCACTCATCCTGATTGATTTAATATGTCGATCGATTGATTGACAGGCTGTTATAAGCGTTAGATATCTATATTTGATGCTTATACAGTGTAGTGCACTTTGGTTGATGGTTGACTATTTATCGTTGCTATTATATACATGTGTGGTATGGAATCCATATAATTAACTTTATATGGTAATTGATTGGGCCTCATTCCAATTTAGAAAAATAAAGACTATAAAATAAAGGTTCATGTGTTGACTATACTCATCCGTTGAGATTAGTCATGTGTTGAACGAAATATTTTTATAATAAAATTTATATCTTTATCAATATAAAATAAAGGTTCATGTGTTGACTGTACTCATCCGGTGAGATTAGTCATGTGTTGAACGAAATAATTTAACAAAAGTAGTCAAACGTGGACAGTACTCATTCATTGAGATTAGTCATGTGTTGAACGAAATATTTTTATAACAAAATTTATATCTTTATCAATATAAAATAAAGGTTCATGTGTTGACTGTACTCATCCGTTGAGATTAGTCATGTGTTGAACGAAATAATTTAACAAAAGTAGTCACACGTGGACAGTACTCATTCGTTGAGATTAGTCGTGTGTTGACAAAAAGAAATATTAGAAAAGAAATATTTGAAACGAAATATTTGAAACAGAACATTTGAAAATAGAAATATATGGAGCCGAGTTGATTAGATTGACGCCATTTTGACGTGAACGATATTTATATCGATTTTATTCATTTTAAAATGAATATTGAAAAGTGATTTCGAAAACGCATATTTTGAAATTTGAATCAAATTGAATAGAAAACGAATTTGATTTCAATTGAATATATAACGAATTTGATTTGAATAGAAAACGAATTTGATTTGAATTGAATATATAACGAATTTGATTTGAATAGAAAACGAATTTGATTTCAATTGAATATATAACGAATTTGATTTGAATAGAAAACGAATTTGATTTGAATTGAATATATAATGAAATTGATTTGAATAGAAAACGAATTTGATTTCAATTGAATATATAACGAATTTGATTTCAATTGAATATATAACGAATTTGATTTGAATAGAAAACGAATTTGATTTCAATTGAATATATAACGAATTTGATTCGAATAGAAAACCAATTTGAATTGAATCGAATAGAAGACCAATTTGAATTGAATCAAATAGAAAACCAATTTGAATTGAATCAAATAGAAAACCAATTTGAATTGAATCGAATAGAAAACCAATTTGATTTGAATCGAATAGAAAACGACTTAGAAATTTCATTGAAAACGAATTCAAACTGAATTGAAACAAATTGAAATCAATTCAAATTGAATTGAAATTTGAATTGAATAGAGATGAATTTTAAAACGAATTTATGAAGAAGAATTCAATTTTGCTTTGAATTGAAATAGAAGTTGAAATTGCTTTTGAAACGAATTCAAAACTATTTATAAAATTCGTTTTAAATAGTAATCGACAAAATATATATTATATATATTATATATATTATATAATGGCCTGAATAGAACGCGCCGCGCCGCGGCAGTTCGTGAATTTCGACCATTTATTTCAAACGGACATTACGGGAGATCCGACCGTCGGATTCTCCTAAAACCGGAACCGTTGGGTTCGTATCGAAAAGAGCTTTCTAACGAATATTAGAAATTTGAAATCTAACGGTTGGATTTGGAGATACGTCCAAATCAAATTCGAAAAAGGTTGCTGTAAGTGCAGTTCGATGGCCGTTGATGGAAATCGACTGTACGGGCCTTGATAAATTTATTAAAAATATCAATAATTTGTGTAAAATCATAAGAAATGATTTGAGAAAAATTGGGGTGAAAAACTCCATATTTGAAAAGATAAAAATGGATTTTTATCGAAATGAACTAGTTTTGAACTAAATTTAAAACCCAATTATTTTTAAATAAATAAATTAGATTTAAAAGGGGTTTTAAATAATCAGAATTTCTAATATATTTGGTTGGATTTTAAATGGGTTTATCGTGAACGGTGTTTTAAATAACACTAGTTCTTTAACCCGATAATAAATAGAATGTGATTTGGGTTTGTCGTGAACTGTGTTTTAAATAACACCTAGTTCTTTAACCCAGTAAAAGGAGTTATAATGAATCTACAATTAGATTGAAAGGTGAATTGATAATTTAAATTATCAACTTTAGAAAATGAGCGAGAATGGAGTATCACCAGTTTTGCTCCAAAGCGATAGTTAAATCTTTAATTAGATTTGAACGTGAAATGGTAATTGATTTTACCGATAACACTATGGTGTTAGGTATGGAGTATTACCAGTTTTGCTTCATGGGATGAATAGGTTGGGATTGGGAAATAAAATAAATAATTACTTCGTTACGGTTCGCTAATCTCGACTAGTTGGAAAAACCATAATTTGGTTTTAAATGACATCCAAAGGAAGATTACCGGATAAATTTTAAAGAATTTATCTTGGATAAAATTAATGGGAACCTTTCCCTAAGAATGTGGAATTTAGAAACTAGCTGTAGGTTGGCTAAGAAGAATGGTTTCCTGGGTATTGATCTGATGTTGGTTTCGGCCTTCGGGGTTAATGTTTGGGAAATTGTTCTCTTGCTAATTTGCGGTTAGTGACTAATGAATTGGAATGAGGCGTATGTTGTGTTTGTGTAACGTTTGGTTTTAATATACGCGGGTTGTTAGGAAAGTCCGGGTTTACACCCATTCTGAATAACCGATTCGACGATATGTCGAAGATGAAGACGGTGGTCGAAGACCGGAAGTTTTCACATCGTTTGGATAACTACTGACGATCCTGATTGGGCAGTACACCCAAGAGGATGGAAATAGTTGGTGGTCGTCCAGACGTACTTGGAGATGGATGGATATGCGAGGAAAATGCCTCCGGTTTCGTTCAGACCCAGAACGGACTTGTAAATGGATTGTGTGTCTAACATTGGATTTTATTCTGTGTTGATTGATTTCTATTAAATATACATCTGTTTGGCGGCGGAGAATTTATTCTTTTGCTTAACGCCCTTCTCTGAGACGTACGAGCTCAGAGGTTGTATATCGATGGACATCAGTCGCATGGCATGAATTGCCTGTGTGGCACGCTAAGATGCAATGATCAAGGCTTCTGTTGAAAAGCAAAGTCTTGTGGTTGATGATCAAAGCATGCCTACGTGGCAGCTTTGTGTATAACGTGAATTCGCGAGCCTCACACCTCGGTATGAGTTAAAAACGGGATGCGGACTGCAGGGAGAGCACGACGTTTCTTTCTAGCTTTGGTGGTGTCAGTGACTTACCAGCCCTGACATATATATACTTTTCACCTTTGTGGTTGTTGGATGAGGCGCCTCGATTTTAGGTCTGTAAGGACTGGGAAACGTGTGTTCAGGAATAAATAATCCTCTAACGTAAGCGAGGACCGACCCTGAAGCATCCAGGGGTTGCCCAGAGTGCGTAGCCCTGGGACATTTGCTAGAGTGTCTCGAACGCGGAGAGGAGCTTGCCCCTTGCCTCGACTCATGACGGAAATCCAATTTCCAATACGTGTATTTCGGCTTTATTTGTAGAGCCTAGTATGGCGACATAGTGGGATGGGGCACTCATGTCGTCTATGATTTATATTTATGATTGAAAATGTTTTGACACTATACACTTATTATAGTATCAAATGATTTGTTTTAAACGTATCAAGCATGTTTGGCTGTTATAAGGTAAAACCCTATCCTCCGGCTTGCGTTGCATTGTGTGATGGGACCTGGGTCTTATAACAGCTTCATTTTTCGAAAAAGCATTGCGTTGTTTATTAATATGCACTGGTTTTCTTGGGAGGAAACCCATTCCGTGTTATACGGCGTGGTCCCTTGAATTACTCTCTTTTAAAGTAAAGTTTTAAATAACTGTTTTAGTTCTCACACCAGTCACATGACTGACCTGGAGTTTATTGTTTTAACCTAAACTCTGGGTGCCCTTATTTCCGACACGGGCAGCTAGTAGTTTTGGTTTTGCAGATTTATATTCACAGGATCCTGGTTTGCAGCTGGAATGATATCCGGAAAGCTCTGTATCCGTATATCACCTTCAGTTGTGCTTTGTATTATTTTCCGCTGCTATGTAATTTATTGTAATCTCTGATATTTATCGAATGTAATTTATTATTTATACTCTGTATATTCTTGTATCTGATGGAATTGTTGTAATAGCAATGAAATGTTCTTCCGTCTGCGTTCATTTGTGTGTTGTTCTCAAAGTATCCGCTCTTTCCCTCACGGGGAAGTTACGGGTCCTTACAAAACCCGTAATCCATAACCCTAGATTTTACAGACTCTAGTGAACTGCCAGTTAGCACCCTAACTGGATTCCTAGATTTTGCAGACTCTAGAACTGATTTGGATCGTTTACAACACAAAGAAATAAAATAATACAAAAATCAAAACAAAAATTAAACCCTTCCCCCATTTTAAACCCTAGGCTAGGTTAACATGAAATAGGCCGGTCCACATTCTTTAGCTTTGGCTCGTTCAAAAAAAAATGTCGGCTTCCATTTTCCTTGTAATGGTGACCGATGAAAAAGAAAAGGGATTTAGGGTTTCTCCTCGTCGGCTCCAAATCGAAATCAATTATTTGATGAAGATCGTTTCTCTGTTGATTTCATCTGGCTCTTTGTCTCATCGATTTGGAGTAGATCGAAAAACAATAATGCGTTATTTTATTTTGACTGATTTTTGCTCTTCAATTTTTGCTCTGGTTTTTCGATTTTCTCTGTGCCTTTGCCTATGATGATGCGGTGATTAAATAGGATTATAGAATCCTAATTTTACTCTGATTTCACATATATGACTTGGTTTGATTGCTCGTCTGATTTGTATTATTTTCCTCTTTTGATTGGCTCGATTGAATTGATGAATCTAGAAAAAATTAACTTACCCCTATTGCCTTGAATAAGTTGAAAACCTTTGGCATTAATTGAATAAATCAATTCTGGAAAATGTTTAATTACTGTCCTCTTTATAAAGTTGCCAAAAATGTTTGCTTCATTTCTGGAGACTAAGAAAGAAATCTTGCCCAATATAACACACACTGATTTCGTGTATTTTCTGCCCAACAAAGTATTGCAAGACATTTCACGAAATATGTCAAAAAAACTTACCGAATATTTTCTTGTGTGATTGAACATAGCCATGAATAAATCCTTATATTCCTG
Source organism: Allium sativum (assembly GCA_030737875.1). Lineage (NCBI taxonomy): Eukaryota > Viridiplantae > Streptophyta > Magnoliopsida > Asparagales > Amaryllidaceae > Allium > Allium sativum. The sequence goes on along the minus strand of CM060912.1, from coordinate 256,032,355 downwards.
GAAACAAGTAAACTAATTTTCTTGCCTAGAATGCTGAATGATTTCTTACCATAAAAAGATTTGAGATTTCTCCATTTAATCTGTGAAAAACTTTCCCAAAAATGTCTGTATAAAACGGAAAGTCATTTTCTTTTCTGGAAACACTTTTAAAAACAGAATATGATTGAATCCTCAATTGTATTTCTCGAAATGATTTCCTTAGCTTAGAAATTGATGTTTGCCAAAAATTAACTCTTGCCAAAAACATGCTGTTTAATTCTGGAAACTCCTTTACAACCTGAAAACTGTTGATATCCATTTACGTGGTCAATTTCATTTCTGCATGAAAGTTCTTTGTTGCACCAAAAACTTCACACTGCCTCGACCACATTTGTGTATTGAACTGCTGCCATTTGCTTTGAGATTGTGCAAATCAGTTTGCATTTAAGTTGATCTTGATATAAATATGCCACTCTGTTTTGCATTGTTATACACCACCTATGTCATCTATGCCACGTTGATTACCTGATCTTGAGTTGATCTTGTGAGCTTGTGCACTTTGAAAAATTGTTCTGTCCACATGTATACAATGTTGCTTATACGTGCAGCACCACCACTGTCTTAAGCTGCGTACACTTCATGTTGTACTGACCATTTGTGTTTGTTATACCATCATCATTTTGAGCTGCACTTCAGTCTATTTAAAACTGCCATCTCTAGTTGTATGCACTGAATTACATCATCTTGCTCAAACCATGCTCACTGTTTTGCTTTGCCATGTTTCATGCTGCACTTGAAACTTCCTTGATGCTTTAAACTTGAGCATGCAGTGCCCATATATACATGCCACACCTACTAACCATGTTGTCTTGAACTTGACCATATATTGTTGCATTTGTCATTTCTGTTGCACCTCTAATGTTAATTGAACCTGAAAGCATTTTACATCAGCATTGACTTGTGTACCATCTCTGGCTCATCTCTATGTACTGCTGAGCATGTTGCACTTGTCAGAACTATCTGATATCATCATGCTGAGCTGAAATCTGCTTATTCGTGCCATATATAAACATGCTGAATTCTTTCCTGTCGTTTGTTTGTGACATGTACTTGAAGTTGTACTCGTGGCATACATGCTGACATTCATGGTTGCTTTATCACTTTGTATTGTACATCCCCTTTTGATTATCATGAATTTGCTGCATTGAGTAGTTTGTTGGTTTGAGCTCGACCAATTTTGCTGGTTGCTTCACTTATGCTTCACTGTTCAATTCTGATTTGACTTGAGCATAATGCATTGACCCTAGCTTTGAATGTTTGCTGAGTATACACTGAGTCGAGTTGGTCCACGTGGCTGCTCCTCAGTTGCTCGCAACATTTTGATTTGCGAGGCAGTGCACACGTGTATATTTATATACGTGTGTATATGCAACCATCAGAATAAATTTCCTATCCCTGCACTATATATATATACACACACAAAAAACTGGCTGCCTTTTGGTATTTACAGTGTTTCACTGTGAATATCACAAGCTATCTGAGACGACCCGAATTCCCGTTCTCACGGAAACAAGGTTATCTTTGGAATATAACACAGAAACATATAATAGCAGAACAGAATTAAATAAATACACCAGAATGAACAACAAAATATACTGGATAAAATTAATCATCAGAGTTACACAGTATACAGGATCTTACTTAGTACAAATACAGTTCAGCTATACATAAATGTCTACAGCGGAAATAAACAAAATATGTACAATAGGAGCTGAACAACATAAAAAGAAATAAATGATAGAATCCATCTTCAGCTCCAGCTATCCAGAAAGAACCAGCTAAACCTGAATACAAGGCTGCCCGTGTAGAAAAAGGGGCACCCGAGTTTGAAAGTGGAACAAACTACGAGTCAGTCATGGGACTGGTATGAGAAATCCACTCAACACATATATAATTGGCTAATCACAGGACCACGCCACTTTCGTGGAACGGGTTTACTCCATTGGATTGCCAGTGCTTTAAAACAAATCTTTCTTTTAAACATCGTTATGCTTTTTATAAAAATGAAGCCGTTATAAGACTCAGTTCCCATCACACAATGCAACGCAAACCGGAGGATAGAGTTTTTACCTTATAACGGCCAAGATATGCTTGATACGAATAAAACAAAGGCATTTGATATTATTACTAGTGTTTATATGTTTTGAAAACAATTTCAAATCATAACTATCAATCATAGGCGACATGAGCGTCCCATGCCACTATGTCGCCAAATATCTATACAATCGAAACCGCATCGTCACGTATTTGGAAATTGGATTTCCGTCATGAACCAAGGCAAAAGATAGTCCTTACCGAATTCGAGACAATCTAGCCTACCATGTCTCAGGAACAGCCGCAACTGCCCCCTGGATCGTCAGGGCCGGTCCACTGATGTGGATTATTATACCTGAACAATACGTCTCCCCGCCCTTTGGGGCGCAAACGAGCCAACGAATGACTCCATCGGACCCGGATCGTCCGATCAAACCGAGGCGCCTCGCAACAGCAACAACCACATAGGTGAAAAGTATATAAATGTCAGGGCTGGTAGGTCACTGACACCACCCTAGCTAGAAAGAAACGCATGTCCTCCCTGAGGTCCTTCCTCCCGTTTTAGGTTCATACCGGGGTGTGAGGCTCGCGAATTTACGTTATACACAAAGCTACGCCACACAGGCGGTGCTTTGATCATCACCACAAGACTTTGCTTTTCAACAGAAGCCCTGATCACTGCACCTTAGCATGCCACACAGGCAATTCACACCGTGCAACTGATGGCTATCAATCACACAGAACAAATTCCAATGTCGGACACACAGTCCATTTACAAGTCCGTTCTAGGTCTGAACGAAACCGGAGGCACAAAATACCTCGCAAACCCTTCGATCAACACGTACGTCTGAACGATCACCACTCATTATCCATATTTCGGGATGCCTCCCAATCAGGATCTCGGTTAGCATCCAAACGAGGTGAAGATCTCCGGTCTTCGACCACCGTCTTCATCTTCGACTTTCAATCGTCGGTCAATTATTTGAAATGATAATTAACTCGGCCTTCTCAAATAATTCACGTATATTTAGAATTTCAAATCAATTTATTTCAATGGTTAAATTATTCGACAACACCAATTGTGTTCCTTTAATGTAATTTTCACACCAAACACATTCAACCATCAAAAGCCACATAAATCGAACAAATTCAGTTTATTTCCATTCCATATCGCCTATGATATTTTATAACTATTTATCGCTATTTTTATTTATTTTAAAATAGCTAATATATTCAAAACGACGTTTCGGGCCATAACGTGGCCGTGGCGCTGTTTTTCTTCAGATTTGATTTACACATATCTGAAAATCTAACCGTTGGATCTTCACAAAATTCACATCACTAGAAAGGTCTTTTCAAAACGAATCCAACGGTTCCAGTTTCGGGAAAATCCGACGGTCGGATCTCCCGGTACAATCGTTTGAAGTTTCGATTTCAAAATACGAACTGCAGCGTCGTTATTCGATTAAATATAATTATATTTATATATATAAATAAATATAATCGTTTCTGGCGCTGTTTTTCTTCAGATTTGAATTAAACATTCCAGACAATCCAACCGTTGGATTTTTACAAAGTTGGTGCCGTTGGGAAGATATTTCCAAGGCGAACCCGACGGTTGAGGTTTCGGGAAAATCCCATGGTCGGATTTCCCCCACTAGTCGTTTGAAATCACGGTTTCAAAATACGAACTGCACGGCCTCGTTTCGTTTTAATTTTATTTATATTTATATATTTATATAAATATAGTTCATTCAATGATTTCAATATCGTTTTCACTTCAAAAAAATTTCTAACACCTCAAAATTTTGGAAAATTTCGCCATAACCTCCCCTGCACCGGGAGCATCGGGAAATCGCAAATAGCGTTCCCGGTCCTTCTAATCTCAAAAAGAAAAAGAAAAAGCCAAGCGGCTAGCCAACAGGCTCAAAATCATCACCCAAACAAATCAGTAAATGTGTACCTATTTGTCGGGCACAAAATTTTATTCCTCTTCTCTAGGCCCTTTGCTATAACCTGTTCATTGAATATTGCATGCACATATATATACAGTTCTTATCGTTTATCAATTTCTATTCGACTTCATATTTGATTTCAACTTGGTTTAAAAACACCATTCATTCTAATGTTACATAAATAGGTGCAAATCATTTCATTAGCTAATTAATGAATATTTCAACTCATATATGTTTATTTTGAACAAGTGGCTATTTTTAACACTTCACATTTCAACGATTTCCGCATACAATAAAAATGTGATTTTTATTGTAAAACGATTCATTTCAAAACACTATTTTTCTATATAGTTCCTATAGGTGATAAAAATAAGATTTTTATCCTAAAACAATTTCTTTTAAAACGAGATTATTTTACACAGTTCATATAGTCGATAAAAGGTGATTTTTATTATCAAACAATTTATTTCAAAATATGAATACCATTCAACACATGAATTTCTAATCAACGAATGAATATCAATTCAACACATGAATGTTTTCTATAGTTTAAGCATATGAAAATAATTCAAACACACGAATATTATTCAAAATTTCGGCAGCATAACGGCAGGGTAGTTAAACCGGCACCGTCCCTAGTACGGCTCCTCGCTCTACCTTAAAACCTCGCGGTTTTTGACAATGGGGTTCATGCATCTAGTTCGCACGCAGGCGGCATGTATATATTTATTTCATTTCCACAAACTAATCCTATGTGGTTTCAACCAAATATTTCACAACCACAAATGGGTATTTTTCAACCACCATCAACCAATATCAATCACAAACAATCCCAAACAATCATTCGCTATCAACCAATTTTCACAACAATTTCAACCAATAAATATCGTCCATGGTTTGTGGACGAGGGGCGTATATATATATATATATATATATATATATATATATATATATAGATAGATATTTATATATAGCTATTCACTTTCATTTTCAACACATATATATATATTTTTAAATCAAAAATCTCACCAATAGCTATCCAACTTCACGACACTTCCTTTAGAGAAATCTTCGCCTTTTGTCGCTTTCGCCCGTATCCTCTACATATGTAAAAATCGAATTTTTACGATGCTATTCAATATATAAAAATCGAATTTTTACGATGCTATTCAATATATAAAAATATGATTTTTACTTCGACTTTCAATATATAAAAAAATGATTTTTACTTCGACTTTCAATATATAAAAATATGATTTTTACTTCGACTTTCAATATATAAAAATATGATTTTTACTTCGACTTTCGATATATAAAAATATGATTTTTACTTCGACTTTCGATATATAAAAATATGATTTTTCCTTTTAAATTCCTAATCTCCTTCTAGTTTATAAATCATTTTAAAATCAGTTTTTATATTCCTTTATAAATCAGTTTTTAAAATCTCAGAAAAATCAGTTTTTATATTTTTATAAATAATCAGTTTTATTCTTTTTTTAAAATCCAGTTTTATCCTTTCTTAAAAATATCAGTTTTAACCTTTCTTAAAAATATCAGTTTTAATCTTTTAATAGAAAATCAGTTCTAATCTTTTAATAGAAAATCAGTATTAAAATAAAATAGATAAATAAAATAAAACTTACAGAGAGGGGGGGGGGGAGGTCTTCGCAGACGTCGGAGGTGGCTTCGAGGGGCGGCTCGGGGTTCGAACGGGGAGGCGGTCTTCGATCGATGGAGGCGGTGGCTTCGGGGCTCGATCGATGGAGGCGGGGGGGGGGGGGGGGGGGAAACAGGCGGTGATGGCGGCGTTCGCTTTAGGGGGGGCGGTGTCGCTGGCTTTAGGGTTTTTTTTTCCTTTTTTTTCTTTCTGTTTGGAATTAAAACGAACGGGGGGGGGGCAGAAAGGAGGTAAAGAGAGGGAATGAATTTTTTTTTGTTATTTTATTATTTAATTTTTCAAAAAGGTTGACTTTTACATACGACCTCGAAACGAGGCCCACCACCTGTCGTCCATAGCGTTTATCCCCCATTCCGAACACAATGGGATATGTCTCGCAAGCTGATTTGATCGTTACAATCAATTTCCTTTTGAATTTACATTTAAATCACTATATTGAATTTTAAACGTACATTTCAAATTACCGGGGTCACATACTAACACTAAAAATTCCAGAAAAATATTTTCTAGCTTCGTATTGACGATACGGTCTTAACAAAACTAGTTTCGTCGAATTCTGAGACCGTTTGCAAAATGGCCAATTTCCAGTCGATTAAATTCAACAGAAACTGGTCAAACGCGTTTTCCTTTGCCACGCTCACATATTGATTCGAAAAATTATGAAATTTGAAACCTAACAATAACTTGACACTACGGATCTAACAAAAGTGGTTTCGTCGAAATCCGAGGTCATTTGCACAATGTCCATTTTTAAGGGCCTGAATTCCATAGCGACTATTCAGAATTTTCAACTGGACATATCTTTTGATTCCCGCTATCAAATTTCGATTGGTCGGATTCGTTAGAAAGATATCATCAATTAGATCCTAATGTTTTTGGTTTCACTAAAATCCGGATTGTTTTGCACCCGGTATATTCAATTGAAGTTTGAAATCGAATTATCGAACTACCGCGCCATTCTCAATTTTATATATAATTATAATTAATTATATTCGTTTTCAATTGTCGATTCAACTCAGTTTTCATCGCCATTATTTAAAATATTTATTTTAAATAATTAAAATCCATTATTTTAGCCAATTTAAAAATTTTAAATTGGTTCAGATTTTCTGGGTCGTTACAATCTCCCCCACTTAAAACTTTTCGTCCCCGAAAAGGAACAAAGTCGAAAGTGGTTTGATAAATCCACAATCCCACAATACCACAACCAATTTGATTTTTAACTTTTTAACTTTTCAAATATATCTTTTATATATTCAAAAAAATTATATTTCTAAAACCAGACTATATATAAATATAATCACAAATACGTTATTTAAAAACATATTACTCTCGACCCGTTCTGAGGCACTTCTGACCCCATCTCTAACGAGTTGTTCTGATTCTGCTACTCATACTAGGATATTACTGATCCTATCTGTATAGAGTTACCCGTCCTAGAACACTACTGGTTCTATTTCTGACGAGTTTGTTCGAATGTTATATTCCAGAACTAAGCTTAACCAAAGCTCTGATACCACGATGAGACGACCCGAATTCCCGTTCTCACGGAAACAAGGTTATCTTTGGAATATAACACAGAAACATATAATAGCAGAACAGAATTAAATAAATACACCAGAATGAACAACAAAATATACTGGATAAAAGTAATCATCAGAGTTACACAGTATACAGGATCTTACTTGGTACAAATACAGTTCAGCTATACATAAATGTCTACAGCGGAAATAAACAAAATATGTACAATAGGAGCTGAACAGCATAAAAAGAAATAAATGATAGAATCCATCTTCAGCTCCAGCTATCCAGAAAGAACCAGCTAAACCTGAATACAAGGCTGCACGTGTAGAAAAAGGGGCACCCGAGTTTGAAAGTGGAACAAACTATGAGTCAGTCATGGGACTGGTATGAGAAATCCACTAAACACATATATAATTGGCTAATCACAGGACCACGCCACTTTCGTGGAACGGGTTTACTCCATTGGATTGCCAGTGCTTTAAAACAAATCTTTCTTTTAAACATCGTTATGCTTTTTATAAAAATGAAGCCGTTATAAGACTCAGTTCCCATCACACAATGCAACGCAAACCGGAGGATAGAGTTTTTACCTTATAACGGCCAAGATATGCTTGATACGAATAAAACAAAGGCATTTGATATTATTACTAGTGTTTATATGTTTTGAAAACAATTTCAAATCATAACTATCAATCATAGGCGACATGAGCGTCCCATGCCACTATGTCGCCAAATATCTATACAATCGAAACCGCATCGTCACGTATTTGGAAATTGGATTTCCGTCATGAACCAAGGCAAAAGATAGTCCTTACCGAATTCGAGACAATCTAGCCTACCATGTCTCAGGAACAGCCGCAACTGCCCCCTGGATCGTCAGGGCCGGTCCACCGATGTGGATTATTATACCTGAACAATACGTCTCCCCGCCCTTTGGGGCGCAAACGAGCCAACGAATGACTCCATCGGACCCGGATCGTCCGATCAAACCGAGGCGCCTCGCAACAGCAACAACCACATAGGTGAAAAGTATATAAATATCAGGGCTGGTAGGTCACTGACACCACCCTAGCTAGAAAGAAACGCATGTCCTCCCTGAGGTCCTTCCTCCCGTTTTAGGTTCATACCGGGGTGTGAGGCTCGCGAATTTACGTTATACACGAAGCTACGCCACACAGGCGGTGCTTTGATCATCACCACAAGACTTTTCTTTTCAACAGAAGCCCTGATCACTGCACCTTAGCATGCCACACAGGCAATTCACACCGTGCAACTGATGGCTATCAATCACACAGAACAAATTCCAATGTCGGACACACAGTCCATTTACAAGTCCGTTCTAGGTCTGAACGAAACCGGAGGCACTAAATACCTCGCAAACCCTTCGATAAACACGTACGTCTGAACGTTCACCACTCATTATCCATATTTCAGGATGCTTCCCAATCAGGACCTCGGTTACCATCCAAACGAGGTGAAGATCTCCGGTCTTCGACCACCGTCTTCATCTTCGACTTTCAATCGTCGGTCAATTATTTGAAATGAGAATTAACTCGGCCTTCTCAAATAATTCACGTATATTTAGAATTTCAAATCAATTTATTTCAATGGTTAAATTATTCGACAACACCAATTGTGTTCCTTTAATGTAATTTTCACACCAAACACATTCAACCATCAAAAGCCACATAAATCGAACAAATTCAGTTTATTTCCATTCCATATCGCCTATGATATTTTATAACTATTTATCGCTATTTTTATTTATTTTAAAATAGCTAATATATTCAAAACGACGTTTCGGGCCATAACGTGGCCGTGGCGCTGTTTTTCTTCAGATTTGATTTACATATATCTGAAAATCTAACCGTTGGATCTTCACAAAATTCACATCACTAGAAAGGTCTTTTCAAAACGAATCCAACGGTTCCAGTTTCGGGAAAATCCGACGGTCGGATCTCCCGGTACAATCGTTTGAAGTTTCGATTTCAAAATACGAACTGCAGCGTCGTTATTCGATTAAATATAATTATATTTATATATATAAATAAATATAATCGTTTCTGGCGCTGTTTTTCTTCAGATTTGAATTAAACATTCCAGACAATCCAACCGTTGGATTTTTACAAAGTTGGTGCCGTTGGGAAGATATTTCCAAGGCGAACCCGACGGTTGAGGTTTCAGGAAAATCAAATGGTCGGATTTCCCCCACTAGTCGTTTGAAATCACGGTTTCAAAATACGAACTGCACGGCCTCGTTTCGTTTTAATTTTATTTATATTTATATATTTATATAAATATAGTTCATTCAATGATTTCAATATCGTTTTCACTTCAAAAAAATTTCTAACACCTCAAAATTTTGGAAAATTTCGCCATAACCTCCCCTGCACCGGGAGCATCGGGAAATCGCAAATAGCGTTCCCGGTCCTTCTAATCTCAAAAAGAAAAAGCCAAGCGGCTAGCCAACAGGCTCAAAATCATCACCCAAACAAATCAGTAAATGTGTACCTATTTGTCGGGCACAAAATTTTATTCCTCTTCTCTAGCCCCTTTGCTATAACCTGTTCAATGAATATTGCATGCACATATATATACAGTTCTTATCGTTTATCAATTTCTATTCGACTTCATATTTGATTTCAACTTGGTTTAAAAACACCATTCATTCTAATGTTACATAAATAGGTGCAAATCATTTCATTAGCTAATTAATGAATATTTCAACTCATATATGTTTATTTTGAACAAGTGGCTATTTTTAACACTTCACATTTCAACGATTTCCGCATACAATAAAAATGTGATTTTTATTGTAAAACGATTCATTTCAAAACACTATTTTTCTATATAGTTCCTATAGGTGATAAAAATAAGATTTTTATCCTAAAACAATTTCTTTTAAAATGAGATTATTTTACACAGTTCATATAGTCGATAAAAGGTGATTTTTATTATCAAACAATTTATTTCAAAATATGAATACCATTCAACACATGAATTTCTAATCAACGAATGAATATCAATTCAACACATGAATGTTTTCTATAGTTTAAGCATATGAAAATAATTCAAACACACGAATATTATTCAAAATTTCGGCAGCATAACGGCAGGGTAGTTAAACCGGCACCGTCCCTAGTACGGCTCCTCGCTCTACCTTAAAACCTCGCGGTTTTTGACAATGGGGTTCATGCATCTAGTTCGCACGCAGGCGGCATGTATATATTTATTTCATTTCCACAAACTAATCCTATGTGGTTTCAACCAAATATTTCACAACCATAAATGGGTATTTTTCAACCACAATCAACCAATATCAATCACAAACAATCCCAAACAATCATTCGCTATCAACCAATTTTCACAACAATTTCAACCAATAAATATCGTCCATGGTTTGTGGACGAGGGGCGTGTGTATATATATATATATATATATATATAGATATTTATATATAGCTATTCACTTTCATTTTCAACACATATATATATTTTTAAATCAGAAATCTCACCAATAGCTGTCCAACTTCACGACACTTCCTTTAGAGAAATCTTCGCCTTTTGTCGCTTTCGCCCGTATCCTCTACATATGTAAAAATCGAATTTTTACGATGCTATTCAATATATAAAAATCGAATTTTTACGATGCTATTCAATATATAAAAATATGATTTTTACTTCGACTTTCAATATATAAAAATATGATTTTTACTTCGACTTTCAATATATAAAAATATGATTTTTACTTCGACTTTCAATATATAAAAATATGATTTTTACTTCGACTTTCGATATATAAAAATATGATTTTTCCTTTTAAATTCCTAATCTCCTTCTAGTTTATAAATCATTTTAAAATCAGTTTTTATATTCCTTTATAAATCAGTTTTTAAAATCTCAGAAAAATCAGTTTTTATATTTTTATAAATAATCAGTTTTATTCTTTTTTTAAAATCCAGTTTTATCCTTTCTTAAAAATATCAGTTTTAACCTTTCTTAAAAATATCAGTTTTAATCTTTTAATAGAAAATCAGTTCTAATCTTTTAATAGAAAATCAGTATTAAAATAAAATAGATAAATAAAATAAAACTTACAGAGAGGGGGGGGGGGGGGGGAGGTCTTCGCAGACGTCGGAGGTGGCTTCGAGGGGCGGCTCGGGGTTCGAACGGGGAGGCGGTCTTCGATCGATGGAGGCGGTGGCTTCGGGGCTCGATCGATGGAGGCAGGGGGGGGGGGGGGGAGGGGGGGAACAGGCGGTGATGGCGGCGTTCGCTTTAAGGGGGGCGGTGTCGCTGGCTTTAGGGTTTTTTTTTTCTTTTTTTTTTCTTTCTGTTTGGAATTAAAACGAACGGGGGGGGGGGGGGGCAGAAAGGAGGTAAAGAGAGGGAATGAATTTTTTTTTTGTTATTTTATTATTTAATTTTTCAAAAAGGTTGACTTTCACATACGACCTCGAAACGAGGCCCACCGCCTGTCGTCCATAGCGTTTATCCCCCATTCCGAACACAATGGGATATGTCTCGCAAGCTGATTTGATCGTTACAATCAGTTTCCTTTTGAATTTACATTTAAATCACTATATTGAATTATAAACGTACATTTCAAATTACCGGGGTCACATACTAACACTAAAAATTCCAGAAAAATATTTTCTAGTTTCGTATTGACGATACGGTCTTAACAAAACTAGTTTCGTCGAATTCTGAGAACGTTTGCAAAATGGCCAATTTCCAGTCGATTAAATTCAACAGAAACTGGTCAAACGCGTTTTCCTTTGCCACGCTCACATATTGATTCGAAAAATTATGAAATTTGAAACCTAACAATAACTTGACACTACGGATCTAACAAAAGTGGTTTCGTCGAAATCTGAGGTCATTTGCACAATGTCCATTTTTAAGGGCCTGAATTCCATAGCGACTATTCAGAATTTTCAACTGGACATATCTTTTGATTCCCGCTATCAAATTTCGGTTGGTCGGATTCGTTAGAAAGATATCATCAATTAGATCCCAATGTTTTTGGTTTCACTAAAATCCGGATTGTTTTGCACCCGGTATATTCAATTGAAGTTTGAAATCGAATTATCGAACTACCGCGCCATTCTCAATTTTATATATAATTATAATTAATTATATTCGTTTTCAATTGTCGATTCAACTCAGTTTTCATCGCCATTATTTAAAATATTTATTTTAAATAATTAAAATCCATTATTTTAGCCAATTTAAAATTTTTAAATTGGTTCAGATTTTCTGGGTCGTTACACTATCTAGATACAAATGAATCAGATCAAGTCCTGAAAAATGATGAGAAACACACCGAAACTCTGAGTAAAATAAAATTTTAAAAATAAAATTTATATTCGTAAGTATTCATTTTTATTCCTATTGCAGTGTACTGTGTGTGTTTTCTGTTTTATGTGATAGGTAAGCATGACTAGACTGACGGACAGCTGTGAGGACAGAAGATTGAAGATTTAAGTCAAAAAACAGTGTCAATGAATGAGTATGTACAAATATGAAATTACTGTGTAACTGAGAATGTACTGAAGTGATAGAGAGTTATAGTGAGGAGTATTGTATAAGAATGTGAGAATTGTACTGATATTTGTAATAAACAAATTTGTTTGAAATAAAATATTATTTTATTGTTGTGAAACAAACTTGTCTATTTTATTCAGTTTATTTACCAGTACAAATTCCTATGATGTGTTTAAATAGTGGAGTTATAAAAAGTTGTACTGTTTGAATGTTTGAAATATAATATTTAATTTAAATAAAATACTGTATGAATATATGAATGTCTGTACAGTCGTATTCTATTTAAATATAAATATTATATTCGTGTGTATATATATAACAGTACAGTAACAAACACATTTATAACAAATATATTTGGTTGTCATCATCAAACAAAAATCATATAATTGTGTACAACACTATTATATACAACACGACCAACCAGCTCCGTACCCCGACCGACCGACCCGCTCCCTGCCCCGACCAATCGACCAGCTCCCTACGCCGACCGACCTACCAGTTCCCTGGCTTGTTCCCCAAGACAAGGATTTCGGCCGATCAGGTTTATGACCGACCGACCCAACCTTCCCGACCAACCAAACACCTGGGCAAACCCAATTCACCAACGAATTCAACCACAATTTCGCCAAATGACCAATTCGACGGAACCAACTCATCTGATTCATCCAATATAGCCACAAGCATGTTATGAAATCAATAGCAACATGACAATGACAATTTTCATCAAAAGTTATGTAAACTTCACCAAAATCATGATAAACGAACATATGAACAAAACGATGGATCTGACTTGCATAAACTTATGAAATTTCATAGAAATAACCGGTTTAAGGTTGCTAGATTAGATCCTATGGTGATTCATATGAAAATAAACTTACCATCGTGTGGATATAAGGAAAACAACTTGAATTTGATGAAAAACAAGATCGAACACTCATATACTTGATTGAATCCGTGTGAGAGATGCATATCACTCACCAATTCTCCAAAACAACCCAAAAACACTTAGATCTTGATCCAGACAGCTAAGGATTTGATCCAAACTCTTCAATTCGATGATCTCTCCTTTGGAATGATGTAGATCTCGAATTTTAATAGTGGAAAGGTGAAGAAGATAGAGGAATTGAGGAACTCTAGTTCTTCCAAATGAAGGAATAGAGAAATAAACTATCCTCTATGCCTCCTAGCCCCCATTTATAGCCCTCCACTAGCCTACTAATGGGCCTCCCCAAATCAGCCCCTTCTGTCTTACCAAACCTGAACAACCAACTGTTAAACTTTAAAACAACGATTCCTCCCGAATCGCTGAACCAAATCTTTAATGTGACCACTCTACGGAAAGTGAAACATCATTTCCTTTCCAGTGGCGCAGATCTCAACACCTAATTCGACCTGAGTCAAAAGTTATGCCCTGTACAATACTGGCAGGGGAAAGATGGTCATAGGCAAATTTGGTAAAAATTATGCACATGTCTCACATCCCCATAAACAACATATTAAAATATGAGAATGATCCAACCCTCAGGGAATAAAATAAAAATATTTTATGATCCTCCGATACGTGAAATGCGGGCTATTACATTCTCCCCCCCCCCCCCCCTTTTAGGAATTTCGCCCTCGAAATCCCAGCAAATATAAGCAACCACAGCAATTCTGCATGCCTATCATCCATGAGCATGCAATTCTATCACTCAAACATGTAGCCATCAAGCCATGCATCCATTGCCTTATCCTAGCATGCGGAATTCTAACACAAACATAATAGTACAAGCTACAATGATGTAAGGTAACATAATACTAATGGGTTGTACCGATGAAGAGTTCCGGATGGGTCCCCTTCATGCTCTCTTTTGTCTCCCACATACAATTGTCGCCATCCTCACTTCATTAAACCTTAACTAGCTTAACTATCTTCCTCCTAAGTTGTTTCGTGTCATTCCCCACAACACGAAGTGGCTTATGAGGTTTCACAACTACGGTCTCTACTTCTAGGTCTTCGTACTGCTCTGGAGATACCACCACATTCGAATCGTGCACAAACTTCCGTAGAAATGACACATGGAACACATTTTGCACACTCGACATCTTCTCGAGTAAATCCAATCTATATGCGAGCATCCCAATTCGCTCAACTATTGGAAATGGTCCAACAAACCTTGGAGATAACTTTCCCTTATTTCCTAATCGAACCACATGCTTTAACGGCAAAATCTTTACAAAAGCTATATCGCCAACGTCAAATTCCAAATCCTTTCGACGCTTATCGGCATAACTCTTCTAACAATCTTCGGTTGCCTTCATTTCTTGCCCAAGTACCAATCTATCTCCAGTTTCTAACCAACATGCTGGAGAATTACACGGCCTAACATACAACGCCACGTATGGTGCCATCCCAATGCTAGGCTGGTAGCTATTATTATATGCAAACTAAACTAGATGGATATGGCCTTCCCACGATCTCCGGAAGTCTAAAACACAAGCCCTCGGGAGATATTCCAAAACTCAGTTAACCCTCTTGGTTTGACCATCAGTTTGGGAATGATAAGATGTACTCAAACACAACTCGGCTCCCAAAGCTTCCTACATACTCTTCCAAAATCCACTTGTGAACAATGGATCTCGGTCACTTATTATGCTCTTCGGGATACCATGGAATCGAATTATCCATTTTATATAAAGCTCAGCCAACTTCGATGCCGTCCTAGTCGACTTGACAGGAATGAATCTTGCAATTTTGGTCAAGCAATCTACGATGACCCAAATTCCTTCATTTCCTTCTCTAGTTCTAGGTAGTCCATCAATGAAAACCATCGATATTTGCTCCCATTTCCACGTAGGAACTTCCAATGGCTGAAGCAATCCACTTGACTTCTTCTATTCATCTTTCACCAACTTACAGTTCATGCACTTGGAAATGAACTTTCTAATATGTCGCTTCATCGCCTCCCAGTAGTAGATTCGCTTCATGTCCTGATACAACTTATTACCACCGGAATGAATTGTCAACTTCGAGTGATGACATTCCCTCAGAACCTCATCTCTCAATCCGTCGATATCAGGAACAACTAGTCGCCCTTGCTTTCGAAGCCAACCTTCTCGATCGACTTTGAACTCTTTATTCTCTGGTTTTAGCTTCTGGATAAACTCGACAAGCTTCACATCTCGCTTTTGGCTCTTGCCAATCCTTCTGATAGGAGTAGGTCTTATCGATAAGCTTGCTAACATTTTAGATTGCCAACATTTTAGATTCCAACTCACACCATAGCCTGAAATCGAACTTGCCAAATACTCGAGGCTTTTCCATTCTGAAAACATCGCTCCCAAACTTGCGTGTCATCTACTTAACGCATCTACAACTGCGTTACCCTTGCTAGGAGTATAGGCTATACCAAAATCATACGATGCTAGAAACTCTAACCATCGTTGCTGCCGAAGATTAAATTCTTTTGGGAGAAAATATACTTTATCGACTTATGGTCCGTGAACAACTCAAATCGAACTCCTAATAGGTAATGTCTTCACATCTTCAGATCAAACACAATCGCCGCTAACTCCAAATCATGAGTTGGATAATTTCTTTCATGCGGCTTCAGCTGTCGACTCACATAGGCCATAAACTTATCCTTCTGCATTAGTACTGCTCCAAGTCCAGTACCACATGCATCGGTGTATACCACCATCTATTCATTCCCACTAGGAATGGAAAACACAGGAGCACTCGTCAGTCTCTCCTTCAGGGTTCCAAAAGCTTGCTCACACTTTGCATCCCATGTGAACACTTGTTTCTTCTTCGTTAATCCTATCAACGGTGAAACTATCATCGAGAAATCCTTGATAACCCATTGGTAATATCCTTCCAATTCAAGGAAACTCCGAACATCCATCGCATTCTTAGGTCGATCGTAGTCCTGGATTGCTGCACCTTAGCGGGGTCAACCACTATCCCATTTCCAGAAATAACATGGCTTAAGAACCTCACTTTAGTCATCCAGAAGTGACACTTCGAAAACTTAGCTCTCATCTGATGCTTTCGCAAGATTTCCAGCAGGATTCTCAAATGTGTCTTGTGCTCATCTTCATTCTGAGAGTAAACCAGAATATCATCCACGAACACAAGCACTAACTTGTTCAACTGATCTATGAAAACTCTATTCATAAGATCCACAAAATACACTGGCGCGTTAATCAACCCAAATGGCTTCACTAACCATTCAAAGAAACTGGATGGTGTCCTAAAAGCAGTCTTTGGCACACTATCCTTAGCCACCCTAAACTGGTGAAATCCCATTGCCAAATCCATCTATGAAAACACGTTGCCTTTGTGAAGCTGATCGAACAAGTCATCAATCCTCGGCAATGGATACTTGTTCTTCTTGGTCACCTTGTTCAGCTCACGATAGTACATGCATAACCTTAACAAGCCATCTGCCTTGGTTGCAAACATGACTGGTGCACCCCACTCGGAAACACTTCTCCAAATGAATCCTTTTTCCAAAAGTTCATGAACTTGCACCTCTAACTCTCGCTGTTCCTTAGGCTCCATCCGCCTAGGAGGCATAACGATTGGTCTAACGCCCTTGACCTAATCAATCCTAAATTCGATCTCACAATGCAACGGTGGCCTCGTCAAAGACATCCTCAAACTCATTAGCTATCAGCACTAATGACAAGTCCCTTGTGGAATGACAAGCGAATATAGATAGTGTAATGTCCCGTATTTTCACCGTTGAATAATTAATTTATTTAATTATTTAAAATATGGTTTGGTAATTTAAATGGTTTTAATTAAAATAACTATTGAATATTTAATTAATATAATAATTAAATAATATATTTAATTCTGAAATAATCAGAATTAGCTGAAATGATAATAAGGTGTGAACTGGACAACTCAAAATATGTATAATTCAGTTTGGAATTGAATTCAAATAACGAATATATTATTTAAACGACAGTTGAACGTACAATTATAATATAATTATAATCGAGCTCGAAATGGCGCGGCAGTTTGCTATTTGATGATTTGAACTTCAACTGGATGTACAAGGTTTGTTTTAAATCGGATTTCCGTGAAACAAGAAACGTTAGGAGCTGGTGAAGTATATTTTTCTAATGGAAGAGAAAATCGGGATTTCATTGTGTAGATTTTGATTTATGTCCAAATCAAATTTTAGAAAAGTCGCTATGGAATTCCTTTGAAATTTATAAAATATATATTTATATTATAAAAGGATTTTATATATAAATCGAATATCGATATAACTGGGAATTTTGGAATATCGAATTATAAATCCAATTGGAGCTCTATGATATTCTATTGTGAATATATGCGATAATATTTATTTTTAAATATTTAATTTAATTATTATTTTAAATATATTTATATATTTAAATGGTTTATTTAGAGCTTTAAAAATAGCCAATTTTGCAAACGATCATCGTTTTCGACGAAACTAATTTTGTTGGAGCCGCAATATTAAATTATTGCTAGATTTCGATTTCCGTGATTTTTGAAGTCAGTATGTGGCCGTACGGATTTTTAATGTGAAAAACAGTCAGTATTTTGACGGTTAAAAATACGCTGTGTGAGCAAACGGAGTTGGAATTCGATGAAACCAGTTTCGTTGGGTCCAAAATGTCGAACTGTAGATGCATGTCCAGTTTCGTGATTTTTGTGTATTGTATGTGACCATAGGGATTTTTAAAGTCGAATACAAATAGCGGTTTGTTAAAAATGAATATAAAATTCGAATATAAAAATATTATTTTTCTCCTATAAAATATGCTTAACATCTCTAAACCTAATTTCTATTTCCTCCGTCAACATAAAATCCACCACATGTTTTTTCATTCTCCAGTAAAGTTTCGATCAAAAGTAAAATCAAAAGAAATGCAAAAAAAATTCCTTAAATCGAGATGCTCGTATATTTTGCATCCTAGAGTGAAGAGCTACCAATTAATACTGGTTGTGAGTAGTGTGACGCAATCTGGTGATGATCAAATCCTTCCTACGAAAACTAGGGTTGAGCACCCTTGGAAACTGGAGCACTGATTTGTGAATTCGAGTTCATAATGGGATTGAGAGGACCAAACCGCAAGTGTTGGCAAGCTTTGGAGCAGTTCGGCAAATATGGTTGTCGATGATTGTATAGGAGCTCACGACGGACGGAACTGGCATGGTGGAGTCTAAAGGGATGTTAATGGTATGAGTTGATAGAGTGTGTGATGTGGAGATTGGTGATGATTTCTGTTTTTGGGTTTGTTGAAGAATGGAGGAGGGCTATTTAGTTCAAAGGTAAGGAAATGGCCATCGTTTGTACAGGAAGCTTACGGGATGGTTTTGGGTAAGAAAAAGCAATGAGCGGGTCGGTTTTTTTTAAAGTGTTGATGGTCCAAGGAATGAAAGGTTAAGGCCCATTAAAAATGAAATCCATGTTTTATTTTATTTAAGTGTATGTTAACTTCATAATATTGTAACTTCGTCATACGATATCAGAATCAGACGAAACAGGATCCAACAGGATCTTATGGACGAACACTACACGATGGAACTGACTGGAAGTCCATCGGAGCTCATTACAATTTATAGCAAAATAAATTGTCCGTCTGAATCAAATCGAGCGATGGTTATCGTTATTAACGATGATCGTCCAATGTGAGTAAATCTCACTAATTCTGAATAGTTATATTTTTATAACGTATTCTTAGAACTGATAATTATCTGTTGATTGCTGTGTGTTAACTGTTTGGTTGAATTGCTTATGTATTGGTTGAAATTATAGATAACGATATATATATAAATCGTTAATCAAATATTGATTCTGTTAGCAGAATATTTCATATTGAATGAAATCGATGTTGATTATATTGTTTAACATCTGTGACGCAGGGAAACAGGTTGGAGGGACCCAACTGGGTTCCTCAATATATAAAATACTGTTTTGTTTCATATATTGTAATATATGATGTGATATATAATATATTGTTGATTATGTGTGTTTGAATGATATCGATCATTGTGAATTGGTATTTTAAATATCGTAAGAAATACTGGGATATAGAAAAGGGGAATTTCAAAGTGTATTTTGAAAATAAATTATTTATATAAAATCAATGGATTTTATGTGTATATATACAAAGAAAAGGATTTTATAAAAAGAAATAATTATAAAATCAAAGAATAAGAGAAAAGGAAATATTTGTGAAAACAAATTGAAAAAGAAATATTTGTAAAACATTTACAAATAGAATATGAAAAGAAATATTTGCAAACCATTTACAAATTGAATTGAAAAGGAA
The DNA here is from genome assembly GCA_030737875.1 of Allium sativum. NCBI lineage: Eukaryota > Viridiplantae > Streptophyta > Magnoliopsida > Asparagales > Amaryllidaceae > Allium > Allium sativum. Next base: position 256,012,277 of record CM060912.1, on the reverse strand, counting down.
TTACTTATAAAATCAATGGAGTTTATATAAAAAGGAATTATTTATAAATAGCAATGAAAGGAATTATTTATAAATAGCATTGAAAGGAATTATGTATAAATAGCATTGAAAGGAATTATTTATAAAAAGAATGTTATATAAGAAAATATTTATTTAGAAAATAAATAGATTATAAAAGGAATTATTTTTTTAGAAAATAAATAGAGTTATAAAAGGAATTTATTGGGAAATGAAAAGAATGTCGTATAAGGAAATATTTGGAAAATGAATAGAATTTTACATCAGGAAAGTTTAGACGCGGCTTCGCACACGGGTATAACATGATATTGATTTAAAGTGAATATTTTGCAAATAAAATATGATAAAGGAATTTGGGGTTTGAATTAGGAATATAAAGGGAATTACTGGAATTAGAAACCGACTGGAAATTAGTTGAGTTGAATAGCTTTATGGGTATCGATCTGATGTTGGTTTCGGCCTTCGGGGTTAATACGTAGGGGTTGTTCTCTTACTAGTTTACAGTTAGAGACTGATATATGTGAGAAGATAGTGATGCGTGAATCAGAAATGGAAATGTTTTCCAAAGTTAATAACGTATATTTTCTAAAATTAGAAAATAAGAATTTGATGAATATATATGGAAATGAGAAATAGGGAAATGAAAATGTTGATTGATGATTGATCGATAGAATTTCCATCTGGAAATAATATCGTTGTTTGCACACGTGTTTTCTCCGATAGTTAACTCACCGACTATCGAAATTTTTGACCATTTTTACGTTGTCAGTATGGAGAGACCGGTTGGATTATTATCCGAAGAACCACTACGTATTGGCATAAGCGTTGCAAACCAAGTATGCTGAATATATTGAAGACGGAGTAAAGTGCAAGGGCTGTTGTATAAGTCCTAGGTAGAGATTGCCTAGGATGGATGTACGGAATAGTGCCTTCAGTTTGTCCAGTCCCAGGACAACTTGAATGGACGAATGTCTGACAGAGTATATCTGGTAGACCGCGTGAGTTGATCGTTTCAAACGTATTTACGTTGGTGGTGGAGGAATTCGTTTCTCTTAGCTTATACCCGTGGTATTTTTAAGGAAATCAATTTGTGATTTGACGGGTATGTTGATGTGGCATTCAAAGTAAATTAAGACGTGATCTGTATAAGGATACGTTATGACCTCCAGCCTCATCAACTGGGAAATGACAGAAATCGGGCAGGCAACATGGCTAAGTGGGCCGCACCCAAGTAGGGTATATTGTCACCATCTACATAATATTCATATTTGTTACTTCTTTCAATTCTGTATCTCCCGGGAATGGCTATATTGGTTTACCAATTGTAAGGTGACAATATATTCGATACACTCAAGCGAAATGAGCGGTCGGGCATGTGTGGCTGAGTTGCAAGATGTCCTTGTTGAACTCTAGTGTATCGCTTCTAGAGTACACTGAGCGGATGGTGAATCCATACCTTGTCATAGTTGGAATTCATTCCCAAAACAAGAGCCGGCGGTTTTGATTGTATATTATATATGTAGAACGTTAGATGCAAGCGTTTCTACTAGATTGATATTACTTGTGTTAGACATTATTATAATATCAGAATAATATTGTTTTACAAATGATTTGGGTTATCATAAGGTAAAAACCATCCGTGTTTATGTGTGGATCGGTCTTACAATTATTCTTTCTTTTGAAAGGATTTTAAAAGTTAAACAAATGTTTTGAGTTTACTCACACCAGTCACATGACTGACCCAGAGTTTATTTTGTTTTGTTTTCCCTAAACTCTTGGGTGCCCAATTTTGTACGGGCAGTCAAGTAGTTAGGATTTACAGATATGTTTGGAGAGCTGGAGCTGGAGGCTTCAGAATTATATAGCTATGGTTATTTCCGCTGTGTTGTAAGTGATGTACTTTGGAAATGATATGTATATTCAAGTACAGATTTATATTTCAAAGTTATGTTATATATTATAAGTTATTCATTCCGCTGTGAGGTTCGTGTTACTCTGATGTTGTGTTGTTGTTGTTGTTCTTCTTCTATTCTAAGTTTCTATCTTATCTATTCTCACCCTCTAATTTCTTTCATGGACTATCCGGTGTTTCCGATGCTTGGTTAGTCGATATGGTGTTTTATGTCGATAACCAAGGTCTCAAAAACCCTGGGTCGTTACAGATAGCTTACGAAGACCCCGTCTTCGGGATTACATCTAATCAAAACCTTTCTCCCTTCCACATCCTCGACTCTCACCTCTGGCTTCTCACAATTCACCCTTGCTGCATACCTCTTGAGCCAATCCATGTCCAAGATGATCCCAAACCCAGCGAAGTGAGCAACAAAGCAATCACATGCAAAAGAGCAGCCATGACTCGATAACACTAGACCACGACACAACATGCACAAACTAGATGAACCCCCAACTGGGTGAGTCACGAGTAATGGTCTATCACTAATCTCGAGTACCAAACCCAAGAGGCACACAAGTTCATTACAAATGAATGAATGTGATGCTCCAGTATCAAACAACACACGAACTAAAACATCTCGGACATAAAGAGTACCTTGGACGACGACACCCTTTACCTTCTCCTCTACAGCAGGATCTCTCGAAGAAGATCGCGAAGCATATGCCTTCACAACCTGCTTGCCCTTAGCTGACTCTGGACAGTCTTCCCGCATGCCCAACCTTTCCACACTTGAGGCACTTCTTCTTATTTTTGGGATTCTTGCACTCATTAGCAAAATGCCCTTTCTGTTGGCAGTTAAAGCAAACCACCTCACTCTTTGGCTTCTTCTGGACATTCTTTCCTTTCTGTTGTTGCTGCTTCCTCTTCTTATTATTACCACCTTGCAGTGGTTTCTGCAATTCCTTGGTTGCAGTGGCAACATTTGCTCCCTTAGGAAACATGTTCTTATGGCGAACATCTTTTTCCACAATCTTCTCAAATGAATCATCAAGGTATTCCACCAACGGTCTTCCTATGTAGGCATCCAGACCCATAATAAACTTCTCGTTCTTCTGATAGAGTGTATCAATGCATGAACGAGCATATCTGGACAAGGCCTCGAAATCGGAAACATAGTCAAGCACAGAATGACCATTCTGTTTCAGCTCTATGAACTTCTTGAACAAAGCAGACTTCTGAGCAGTGGAGATAAACTTTGTCTAAAATTTAACTTGGAACTGCTCCCAAGTTATTTCCTCTTTTGGAGTCTCAAGTGTAACTGAATTCCACCACTCCATGGCCCTGCCCTGCAATTGCCTTGACACAAGCTTTCTATTAGTTCTGTCATCCAACCCCAAGTCTTCAAAAATACGGACATAAGAATCCATCCACCTCTGAACCTTTTCAGACAGTTCCGTTCCTTTAAATAGATTTCCTCCTAGAGATGTATAATCTTTGGACAGCTTTGCAAAATCTACAACCCTAGGAACTTGCACGCCTACATCTACCGTGGCTGCCACTGGAGTGGCTTCCCTTCGCATGAATGCTTCCATCATGGCCTCAAACATGGCTGGGTAATCAGGTGCGCCACCATTGCCCTTCCAGGCACATCCCCTTCCCTAGCAGTCTGTCTTGAAGCACGTCGACTCATTCTAAATCTGCAAATTAGAATGATTAGCTACTTACAAGAAAAGCTGCTAAAGAAGTACAAATGCTACTATACTATATAATATCATATAGTATACATCCAACTGAAATCTACAAATACGTCTTGTGACACCCCACGTCCATTATGTCACTCTTTATCTGAATGCATTAATTTCTGTGAAGCGTTATAGGTAAATAGGAACATAAACATCACAAGACAGATATAAAGTAATAGCGGAATTTAAAACTTTATTCTTCAAACAGAAAACATCGTAGTCCAAAACCCAGTTACAACATAAGTCTGAAATACAAAAAACCCATTACATCAAATTAAAATATCTGCCTTGTACTAAAATCATCATAGTACAGTAATATAAAATCATAGTCCCTAAAAATAGCCATAACAAGGTAGATAGGTAATCAAAGCGGTACATCTAAGAAGCTACAAACGGAAACATAAAAGAGAATCCTAATCAAGTCTGATTATTCCCACCCTTAGAACCTAGGCTGGAAAGGAAGAGATATAAAATGAAACAAAACGGGTCAGACATAAAGTCTGGCGAGTCCGGTTACTTTTAGTATATAAATAAGTAAAAGCATCATGATAGACATATAAACTGGATGAGAGAGATAACAGTATCATAAGACAAGTATAGCAGACTGAGTAGGATAAGCATAATAATCAGAACATAATAGATTACGCTTCCCAAATACTTTTCTCTACACCAATACTAGTATAATAGAAACAGAATGATCCCAAAATAAACAAATGTTAGACTTAGGTGTACTTCTAGTGACATGTTTTACCCCGAAACCATAATAACAGGCAACCCAACAGAAATAATGGGTGTTACCCTAAACGATAATAACGAGCTCCTAAACAAGCAGGACTAGATGTACCCTAATTACTACCTCGATCGTTCGACTCCTTATTCTACAAATACCCCGTGCCAACCCCACAGTAGGATGTATCACTTCCTAAAGTGGCAACCCCTAGATAGACATAACCATGTTTTCTGGTGCTATAAAGTCTTGTTTTCCTGGGTAGGCGGATCCATGCATGACCATGGCTCCGTTGGAATGTGCTAGCAGACACCTCCACCCATATAGACCTCTTGAAATCAACTTAGTAAGCGTGTCCTGACCCCTACCTAGTTCGGGGTCCCCCTTTTGATACCATTGTGGATTACTGTCTAATACAGGTCCCACACAACAGATGATACAAGCCACCCCCAGGCTTGCGTCCCCACTACTAGGATTTGGTTAGGTTATGCCTAACATATATACAAGCCCGCATAACCCTAACATATAAAACAGGTTAAGTTTGTCTGGTTCGTATAACCCCCCACAGATTTAACAGATTTACTTAACCCCCCCATTGATTTAAACAAGTTTACTTAACCCTTACACAATTTGATAGGTTCATATAACCCCAACAGATTTAAACAGGTTAAGTATTATAGGTTAACAGGTTATTATCAATCCCCGTTCATGTATGTTAATGCACCAAACCTCTCACATTAGGTCGACCACCTGTGGATGCTGGATATGTCAGGCGGTTGTAACGTCCTGTATTTTTAGCGATATAATAATTAATTAATTTAATTATTTTATGTAGTGGTTATGTAATTTAATTGGCTTAAATTAAATAATTTTGATTATTTAATTATTATAAATAGTGGAATAATAAATTTAAATTTCCAAAATAGCCTGGATATAGCTGAATTGCCAATATTGTCCAAATTGGATAGTGTAATAGATTTAATTCAGTTTAGAATTGAACTATAATAACGAATATATTATCTAAACGATAGTTGAACGTATTAATTATAATATAAATTATAATCGAGCTCGTAGCATCGTGGTTGTTCGTAATATTGAGTTTTGAACTTCGAACGACCATACAAGATTCGATATAGGTCGGATTTCTTTGAAATAAGAAATGTTTGAATCTAAATAACAATATTTTTCTAATGGAAGTAAAATATCGAGATTTCAACTTAAAGATTTTGAGTTATGTCCAAATCAAATTTTCAAATAGTCTCTATGGAAGCATTTAAAAACCATAATGATTTATTTAATATAATTAACTAATAGGTTTCGAATTTGGATAAGATTTTAAAGACGTATTTTTAATTTAATTTATAAAATTTTACCATAATTTTTAATTTGGAAAATATGCAACTTTTTGTTTAAGGTCTTTTACACCTTAAATCAGCATTTTCGGGGTTTCACAATATAAGTTAACTGTTCTATTATATTATATTATATTTTTGGGATCGTGGCACATCACTTGTCACGTCCATGTTTTTATTTTTTGTCTGTGGTGACTCGAAGGCGAACGGAGTAAGCTAAACTTTATAACTCAAACCATATTAAAATAAACATACACTCAATCAATTTGACAAAATGAATGAGATAGAATTATTTCACCTTTACTAAATGCTCATATATCCTTTCGGCTACTATGTACATGCACGTCCCCTCCATATCAATACACGTAACCTCTTGGCCCATTTGCATCAAATATAGTGCAGCAGGGTACAAGTAGGCAACTTTTGTTACCCTATTTATTTTACGCAGACAGTACATACTATGTATCTTTACACTATGATGTCTTTGCAGCCTAACACCAAACCTCATGCGTAAGTCTGTACCACCAAACATGTCATTTCATCAACAAAATATAAATATATATAGAAATTACATTGCAGACAAGTCTCGTACAGCCTATTTTCAAAACACTGAAGACTCAAGCGTACTTACCCTACACGAATATACCATCTAATAAGAAGAAAAGATGCTACCCTAAATACCACTTGCACATGCCTGAACTTGGAACCGTGGCGACGAAGAAATGTGTAAGTACAGAGATACAATACTGTGTTTTTCAGCTATCTATAACCCTAGTATGAGGTAGTCAAGTTTCTCTTCTCCTATAAATATACATGTGAATAGTGCCTTCCCTATTTCAAAAAACAAACCGTTGTTTCACTTTCTAAGAATTCCAAGCTAATTTTTAATGTCAATAAAAAATTAAATGGAGTTTCTTGTTCATAGAGGGTAGGAGGATGAGAACGCAAGGTTTGGAAGCATTTGGTCTTAGGAGAATTCTTACACCTATAGCGCGTTTTCTCTGAGACGTAACAGCATGGTAGCTGCGCAATATGAAGTTCGTGGGTTAGTTCGGGTGTGGCAGTGCGTTGAGGAGTGGAGTAACGGATCAGGAGAGGAGTTGGTCGCAAGTTTCAGTTTGTGTTTTAGTCGGTTGTGGACGGAGCAGCGTTGGTAGAAAGTTCTGCCATGTGGTTGTTACAGAAGTGGGATGTGTTGCGTGATATCATTGTTGGGAAAGGAGCTCATGTTCATACGCGAGGGGTAGTGGGCCCGGTTTTAGTGGGTAGCCCAGATTGTTTAAAAAAGAAAAAAAAGAAAAAGGAAATAAATGGCTGCGTGAGGCATGAAGTTGTAGTATTAGTTGGGAAGGAGTTTTCATATAGGTGGAAGACGGACTGTACAATGGAGGGTCTGGGTTTTTGTTGAACATGGGTGGGCCAATAATTTTCTATATATGGTGAGCCCAAACAAAAAAAATTATAAATAAAATAAAATGAGAAATGTTGTTGGACTGAAAGATAAGTGGGAGGAAGATGGGTGAGTTGTAGGCTTGTTTTCAGAAAAAGAAATTGGAGAGGACAATACTATTCATGCAGGTTGCGGGTTGGAACGTTGAACATGGGTCGTTAATAATTGGTAAGCCCATAATTTAAAAATAGATTTGGTTTTGTTTTAATTTAAAATAATGAATAAACTGGTAACTTAAATATCTCGCACAAACATTGTCAGTTTGAAGAACGGCTTGATCCGTTAGAATCGTATGAACACAACTACGTATTGGAACTAGTCTGGAAAGTTTTGGAGCTCGTTTGAATTAAGGAAAAAATTAAACTTCTGAACAGATCTACAGAATGTTAATCGTTATTAAACGGTTAACGACTAAGGTGTGTAAACTTACTAACTATGTCCATTTTTATAATTTTATAAACGTTATTTAACATTGATAAAAATAATTGAATGTTGTGTGTGATGGTTGTTTGGATGATTTGCTAGTTAACTGGTTGAAATAATATATACAATTATATATATAAATCGTTGATTGAATAATGATTCTGTTTATTTTTATATTTCATATTAATATGAAATTGGAATTATTTATATTGATTAACATCTGTGGATGTTGGGAAACAGGGTGGGGGAATCCAACTGGATTCCTCAACAATTATATTGTTGTTTTTCATATATTTCATTATATGATGTGACGAAAAATCTATGGTCGATTATTGTGTGGTTGAAATGTTTGAACAATGCTAACCTGAAATAAATGGTATTAAAATACTATAAAATATATTCGAATATATTGGAGAGAAATTAGGGTTTTAAAAGGGGAATTTCTATGTTTATATAGAAATTAAATTTTGATTGGGCTAAATTATGATAACTTGTTTTGATTATATAAAACAAGTGAATTGATTTATAAACAATGTTTGTAAATAATATGAAATAATGATTCTTAAATAATTGAGGATTTGTTGAAAAGTAAATGATGAGATAATTTCATTGTTCGAAATGAAAATAGAATTGAATAAATCCAAAAGATTTATAATTAGAGTTCGACTATGTCAAGTGATATAAAATAATAATGGCTACCAACAACGGCTACCAATAATGGCTACCAAATTTAAACCCTTAACCACCTCCTTCTCCAAATAATTTAGCAACCGCCTCCGATCCCATGGTCATCGAAGCGTTCATCTCCTCCACCCAACCACCTGTGCCGGACGGACCCTCTGTCTTGCCCAATGCTCCGCCATCACTGCCACCTCCTCCACAAAAGTCGTCACCTCCACCAACCTCCTCAGCCTCGCTACCTCCGTTTCTACCCACACAACCTCCTAGGCATCGTCTTTCATATCTCCAGGCCTTGAACAGTAAACTCAGTCGCCAACCGCCACCTTCGAGGAAGCACCCAGTCTCGCTGGCATTCAAAAAAGGTTCATTGCCTCCATTCGCTTCCTTGGCGCGCACGGTGGAAAATTTGAAATCAAAACGTCTGTGTTTCCACTGTGCATCTCCAGGACATGTGCAAAACATTGCAGAAGCGCTATGATTTGCTATCGGTGTGGATTTTTTAGGCACACGCTAAAAAGCTGCTCGCGTGGATCCTATCAGAAGAATGTGCCAATCACTTCAAAAACTGCATTAGGCCCTGCGAATTCCCCTGCAAATAAATCTGCATCCATCACATCCCTTCCTCTCTCTTCACACGTGCCAGCAATCAACAATACTGCCTCTCTCCACATCGAAGCACCTCACCAGCTTAAATTTCATTCGTCCGCTCCCAGTCCCATTCTCAACCCTAATTATTCAAACTTTCCCTCACAAAACCTTCAGGAAATGGCATTTCTAGCTAACCATCCTAACCTCGTCAAAGTCGTTATTCTCACAGGCTACTGGAACTTCAATTCTGTTCGAACCACGCTCACTGATTTCTTCTGTCACCGCGACTGGGAGGTTTTTATTCTAACCGACCGTGCCTACCTCGTCCAATTTCCTAATGTTGATCTCTTCAACACGGCTCTGAACCGACAATTCATTTTCCATCATGGTGGCTCTCTGGCGCTGCAAACATGGTCTCCAGTTGCTGAAATAGAGGATCGCGAATTCTGGCCTACTTCATGGGTGCGAATCAAGGGATTTCCTCTCCATCACCGGAATAGCTTTGGCCATCTCACCGTTGCACTCTACCCAGTAGGGCTTTTCCTGAGAATGGATGATTGCAATTGGGCCCAAAAAGACTTACGCTATGTTTTTGCTAGGGCAAGAGTGTTAAAGGCAGTGACTTTACTCACAACCTACTCCGTTCATCTTAGCAATGCTCACTATATCATCAAAGTGGAAGAATGGGACCATTTCCACCCCTCACTTAACCCCGAGGATCTGCTTCTAGGAAACCAATGGGAAAACAACTGGGAATTCATGAGGGAACCTCTCAGCTTTCCCATACCAGAACCTGAGCTTTTCTTCAACGCCATGCAGATTGAATCAACGTTGCCAGCACCCACCTTACCTTTGGATCCTCCTATGGCCGCCATTCCGCAGTTTGATAGTTCTTTGGAAGTCATCAGTCCACTTGGCTGGAACCCTTGGCCATCCCCAGAACCTAAATGGGACCCGCTAACAAACTTTGACCTCGACATTGACCTTTCCAACCCCAACCAGCTTGATAACTCCGTCAAACTTACTCCTACCCTAGTTAGCACCCCGCCACCACTCCTTGGAGGACTTTCACCCATGATTTCCCCAGCTCTGTCAACTTCTGCAGTCCGCCGCAGTGCGTGTCTCCAGGCATCAACTTCAGGTAATCCATCTCCCATTCAGGGAAGCTTATATCAACCCATTGTCTTTACCAAGGAGAACTGCAATCTCAACAAGAAACTCACCCACTGCTTAGGGGTTGAGTTGACAGATGAACACTATTCGGCCATGCAACACCTAGAAATGGAGAGAGCCACTCTCTCTCAATGAAGCTCCTTACCTGGAATGTAAGGGGGTTGGGCGACCCCAACAAAAGATTTTCCCTAAATCTCATGCTCACCTCATTGAACTTAGATATTCTCCTCCTTCAAGAATCCAAACTTGACTCTCCCCCACTCCTAACTCCTGGTTGTCTAACCTGTTCACTAGTTGGGAAACTATTGACGCTGATGGAAGCAGGGGTGGTCTCATCATCGCTTGGAACAACCATTCTTGGTCCTACATGCAAACCTACAAATCCACCTCTGCCCTCCACACACTCCTCTACCACTTTTCATCCTCCACTTCATTCCTTATCTCTAATATTTATGCCTAGTTCGACGGAGACATGAAAAGACAACTGTGGCAGGAATGTACCACGATTGGCTCTATGCATGAGGGCCCTTTGATCGTCGGGGGTGATTTCAATGTCACTTGCGGCCCCTTGGAATGAAGCACTTCCACCATCACTAGAGACTCTGAAGATTTCAATGCTTTCATTGAGGAAAACACACTTGAAGACTCGCCCATCTGCACGTGGTCCAACCGCTGGGACCAGCCTACCCTGGTTAAACTGGATCGTTTCTTTTTAACGTTGCCTGGGATGATAAATTTCCGCTTTCCAAAGTCACTGGCCTTGCTTCAACTCTCTCTGACCACTTTCCCCTTCTTCTCAACACTGATGAACATGCTAATCCTACCTGCCCCTTCCGTTTTGAAAGACTGTGGCTTGAGGAACCTGGATTCAAAGATTTTATCAAGCTCGCATGCTCCTCATTCCCTCAACAAGCTAACCCCTCTGCCACACTGGTTTACAAACTCAAGGGCCTCAAGCGTCTGATCAAGCCTTGGGCTAGCAACATTTGGGGTCCATTAGGAGGCGTATCGTGGAGATCCAGGCTGATATTCTGACACTCAATATTCGTGAGGAATCATCTCCTCTCAGCGAGTCCGATGCCATCAATCTGAGAGATCTCCATGTTGAACTTCAATGGCTCATCCATTAGGAGGAGGTTGGCAGGAAACAACGTTCCAAAGTCAAATGGCTGGCCGAGGGTGATGCCAACACTACCTTCTTTCATAGGTTCGACAATGGGAGGAGGCGTCAGACTAGGATTCACGAGATTCACGATGATGTGGTGGGCCTCCATATTTCGGACCCATAGGCTATCAATACCCACTTTTCCAATTTCTTCAGAGACTTGCTGGGGAATAGCCCACCTCCGTCACCCACTATTGATTGGGCCCTTCTTTACCCCACCAATGCCCTTCTCCCTATTGACGGCCCATTTTCCGAATTCAAAATCCTTTGCACGCTGAGAGGAATGGATGAAATCAAGGCGTGTGGGCCTGATGGTTTCGGCCCAACCTTCTTTAGTAATTTCTGGGACTTATTGAAGCATGACATTTTTGACATTTTTGAAGCCTTCTTCTATGACCCAAACCAAATTGACAGACTAAACTATGCCAAAATCATCCTCCTCCCCAAACATGAAGGAGCGAACCACACCAACAACTTCAGACCCATCAGCCTTCTCAACTGCTCCTTCAAACTCATCACCAAGGTCCTGGCCAATCGTCTTCAAACCTTCATCCCCGCCCTCATTAGCATGAAGCAATCTGCCTTCGTTGCTGGAAGGAATAGCCATGACTGCATCGTCACTGTCCAGGAGATCATTTCTTACTGTCACCATACTAATACTGAAGGGTTACTTTTGAAGCTTGCCTTTCGAAAAGCTTTCAATACGGTGAGCTGGGATTTCCTTCTACAAGTTTTGAACGCCAAAGGTTTCCCTTAAAGGTGGTGTAGCTGGATCTCGGCGATCCTCAACTCCATCCTGTCCTTCATGAACACTAGTGGTATCGAAGGCGGTTTGATCAAATCTAAAAGAGGTTTAAGGCAGGGGGATCCTCTATCGCCACTTTTCTTCATTTTAGTAGCAGACACTCTCAATCAGATGACCAAACTAGTGATCCAAAACAACATTCTATCTAGTATTAATACCACACCACCCTCACCAGTCTGCGCTAACATTCAATTCGCCGACGACACCATCCTCCTAACCACTCCCACTCCTCAAAACCTTGTTTTCCTTAAATTGCTCCTCTACACTTTTGAGTTGGCCTCTGGACTTTCCATTAACTTTGCAAAAAGCTCCATTTTCATGCTTGGCAACGCTGACCACCTTGGTCCCGGTGTGGCTAGTATGATGAACTGCAAACTCCAAAACTTTCCCCTCACTTACCTCGGAGTTCCAATCCGGCCCACGAAGCTTGATCCGGATGACTGGTACCCTCTTATTGACAAGGTGCAATCGAGACTCGCCAAATGGAAGGCGCCATCCCTCTCCTCAGCTGGCAGACTCATTTTGGTCAAAGCTGTACTATCGGCCCTTCCTATTTACTGGCTCTCAGTGCGTAGAGCACCAAGTTGGGTCATCAGGCGTATTGATCAGACACATCGGTCATTCCTTTGGCACGGGGGGTCGGCAATTCCCTTGTGTGTTGGAGTACCGCTTGCCTCAGCATGGATGCTGGTGGCCTTGGCATTCTTGACCTGCGTCTGCTTAACCTTGTTCTTCTAGCAAAATTGATCTAGCGCGGTCTAACACCTGGAAACTTCATGTGGAAAGACCTCATCCTCGTTTTGTACTACAACAACCAACCAATCGGCATACTTCATGAAAGACCGAGCTCTAGACCATCACCTTTTTGGAGTGGCTTATTAAGATCGCTACCCCGTATCAAACACCTCTTCGCCGTGAAGGTCCAAAATGGATGGAGCTGCTCTCTCTAGAACGACAACTGGTTTTTTGACTTCAGTCTCTTATATTTGTACCCCAAACTTTACTCCATCTACCCCAACCGGGACATCACCGTTGCTGAAGCAGCTCAGTTGGGGACTGCTTCTATCATGCCTATTACTTACTTCCACCCATCAAACATTCAAGAAATAAGAGAAGTACTCCATATCATTCAAACAACAAACTTTAACCAAAACCCGAACATGATCTACTGGAAGAATAACGCTAATGGGAACTTCTCTGTTAGATCCTGCTACAACTACATTTCTTTTCATGGTAGATTGTTCCAATTCCCTAAAATATGAAGATACAAGCACCACCGAGGGTTAAATTCTTCCTTTGGTGCTTGGAAAGAGGGCGGATCAACACAAAAGACAAGTTAATTCGCAAAGTAATGGTTGTTAATCCAGTGTGCATCCTTTGTCTACGAGCAAATGAAAGCATTCCTCATTTTCTTGAAGACTGTGACTTAAGCTTCTACCTATGGTCCTCCACTATAACCAGCATTCTTGGCTGTCCTCCTCCATTCATCCATCACTTCAACCACTGGGAATTCGAACCTTTGTCTTCCAACTTGGAAACCCTCCACGCTGCGTATGTCTGGACATTACGGAATGAACACAATAACTGCTGCCTTAAAAATCGTCATGCATCAAACAATCAACTTTGTTACAAAATTGCTTACTTCTATCATCTTTGGTCAGGTACCCAACCAGTACATTACATTCCAACCATCCTGTACACCGCCATCGTTTGGGAAAAATCTGAAGGAAGCACGGACACTGGTGGCTTCCAGCAACGTCGCTTCTTCCCGCGACCATGGTAAGCTCGTCTTGTTTTGCACATCCCTCCGCAACTGGTAAACTTTTTTGTGTTCTTTGGTTAGCCGTTATAGTTAGGATGCCTGATTTGGTGAGGGGATGTGTTAATGGGTACATTTTGTGGTGTTTAGAAGTAAGTTTGTTTGGTTTGTACATTAACTTCTTATGTAACTATTAGCGCTATGCGCGACGAACTCCTTGCATGCAACATGCATGCATTACTGGTACTTTTTCCGCCATCGGTCAGGCTTGTTAACCGAATTATTATATATTACTAGTAATATTAACTAATCGGGTGTGTAGAATCGCTCTACACAACTGTTATGCTCTAAAAAAATTATTTTAATTTAGAATTTGACCAAATGGTTGATATTTGGTTTGAAATTAATAATTTATAATCAAATATGTATTCTAGATGTTGGTATAACTTGTAAACAGAGTTTATGAAATGAAGTTTGGAGTATAAATTTATAAAATAACTTGATAGGTGGAATTTTAAAACGGAAATGGTATTTACTATAAAAATCAAGAATCTATTGATATAACGGGTCCAGATTTCTATAGAGAAATAATATTCATAATTTAAAGTGAATAATGATTTAAAAGAAAATGTTTTGCAAATTGGAATGATGATAAAAGGAAATCCGTAAATGTGGGAAGTGATAAATTCAAAGATGGATTTAGAATTTGAGTTGTCCTGAAATGGTAAGTTTATTCCAATATCCGGAACGTTAATCGAATATAGATTTATTCGAGAGAGAGTTATAAGTTGAAATCCAATTATGTCGAATCTAGGAAGGTACTATTTGCTTTCCATTTTAAATTAAAATTATTTATTTATTTTAAATAAAGGATAAAAGTTATGTTTAAAATATTTTGGAAATAGGCAGCATAATGTTATCGTTAAAATCAATGTTTTATACAACATCGTTTAAATCTTTATAAATGGATCTTGGAATGTTTTCCGAATATAACTAGTGATATTTTCTAAGTATAGAAAATGAAATGATTTTGGAGTAAAGAATGAGATTAAGGAAATTAGAAAAAAAACTGACTTGAAATTAGTTAAGTTGAATAGCTTTCTAGGTATCGATCTAATGTTGGTTCCGGCCTTCGAGGTTGATACTTAGAGGATTATTTACTTCCTAGTTTACGGTTTGGGACTGAAAGTATAGTGATGTGAAAATAAGATATGGAAATGTTTTTCCAATGTGAATAATGTATATTTCTGAAATGCGGGAAGTAAGGAGTGTGAATATATAGAAATGTTTTTCCAAGAAATCGTGAGAGACTAAGCAAGTTCGAAAAATATTTGAGTAAAGATATTAATGTGAAATTGGGTAATGAAACGATGATTGATAAATATATATAAAGGGGCTCAGTGTTGATTGATGATTGATCAGTAATATTTCTATTTGGAAATACGACCATTGTTTGTATGTATGTTTTTCTTTGATAGTTAAATAACCAACTATCAAAGTTTTTAACCATTTCCGTTGTCAATACGGAGAGGCCAAGATCAGATTTGTTATCTGGAAACCACTCCGTATGGGCATTAGCATTGCGAATCAAAAATGATGAAGATAAGTGAAGACAGAGTTTATGCCAGGGTAGTTCTGTCAATCCTACGTAGAAATTTCCTAAGATGGATTTACATAATAGTGCCTTTGGTTTGTCCAAACCCAGGACAACTTGTATGGATGAGTGTCTAACAGAGTATATTGAATAGATCGCATAAGTTGATCTCTTCAAACGTATTTATGTTTGGTGGAGGAGGAATTCGTTTCTCTTAGCTTTATACCTGTGGTATTTTTGCAGAAATCAATTTGTGATTTAGCGGGTTTAACAATATGGTATTCAAAGCAAATGAAGGTGTGATTTGTCAAAAGATATGTTATAACCTCAAGCATCATCAACCGGGAAATGAAAAAAATCAGGCAGGCAGCATGGCTAAGTTGGTCGCACCCAATTAGTGTATACTATCACCATCTAGAGAATATTCATATTTTTTATTTCTTTTCATTTCTGTATCTCCTAGGAATGGTTATGTTGGTATACCAACCGTAAGGTGACAATATATTCGGAACATTAAAGCGAAATGAATGGCTGGTCATGTGTGGCTGAGTTGCAAGATGTTCTTGTTGAACTCCAGTGTAACACTGATTGGAAGGTGGTTTCATACCTTGTCATAGTTGAAAATCCATTATCCAATAAGAGAACGTGGTTTTAAAATGTTTTGGGTTATCGTAAGGTAAAAACCAATCGTATTTATGTGTGGATCGGTCTTATGGTTATCCTTTCTTTAGAAAAGGATTTTGAAAAGTTAAACTGAAATGGTTGGAGTTTACTTATACCATTCTCATGACTAACCCAAAGTTTATTTTGTTTTGTTTTACCCTAAAATCTTCGGTGTCCAAATTGGTATGGGCATTTAAGTAGTCGGGATTTAACAGATACCATTGGAGCAGCTTGGAGCAGGAGGCTTCAGCATTAGTTATATATAGAGTTTATTTCCGCTGTGGTATATATGTTATGTACTCTGATGATGAATGTAAGTACAATTGCAGTTTTTTATTTCAAAGTTATGTTATAATATATTTTATTAGTTCCGTTGTGAGATTCGTGTTTATTCTACTGTGATCTTCTTCTTCTATTCTAACTTTCTTTCTTTTTATTCTTACCTTCTAATTTCTTTCTATTAATGATCTGGTATTTCTGATGCTTGAATAGTCGACATTGTGGTTTTATGTCGATTTTCGGGGTCGAAAATCCATGTTCGTTACAATAGTATCAGAGCTTAAGGTTAAGTGATTACCTTGGCTCTATGGCGTAACTCAACAAAAATGGGGTTAGCAAAACCTTAGATTGAGTTGAGTGTATATATACGAGAGAGCATATTTGTAGGTTATATAAATTGTTTTATATTGTGTTGAATGGTTTGTCGTGTGGTTTAAAAATTCTAGTCGATATGGTAGTGCACACTATATCGAAAAAAAATTCTAAACTCTTGAACAGAGCAATTCAACATAGTATTGTTTTAAAAGAGGGTAAGTGAAATAATTTTACCCTACATATATTTTGACATAAAATAAAAAGTATATTTAAAAGAAGTACTGGAATTTTTATAATATATTAGGTGTGTCGATTTGTTATTATAATCAAATAAGATTATAAAATTGAGATGGTTATAAATAACCAATTAGAATTCGTATAATGTAATGTATAAAATCCAGATGGATTAAATCTAAATTTAAAACAGATTTAAACTAAAACCCTAGAAACTTGGAGAAGTGTTTGTAAATGAATTTTGGAATAAAAAATGGAAATTCTAAAATCCTGGGTGAATTTAGAAAGGTTTTCTAAACGTTTTGTAGAATATTTTGATGTAATTTCAAAATTGGAAATGTTTTTAAAAAACGAGTTTTGAAGTAATATAGTACTGAACTCACTTCGATAGCTGGAAAATAATTCCGATGATGATCCGGGCATCAACGGTCTTCATTTTCAAGTTTATAAGTGACAGATTACTACCAAAGATTTTATTTTTTAATTGTTTGGAGGAAACAAGTTGTTTAAGAATTCAAATGTTTTGAATTGCTATTGTTATGTGTATATATATATATATATATATATATATATATATATATATATATATGATTTCAAACTGATTTGAAATAAAGCCCAAGAATTTGAATTCTGTAATTTGAATTTAACTTATGAAATTAAATAAATTGAAATGGTAGAAATGAATAAATAAATTAGAATTTAGCTTAAACTAAGTTAAATAAAATTGGGTTGAATTAGAGATAAGCTAGAATGGAATTGGATTGAAAAGTAAGAATTTGGAGTTGAGATTGGAATTGGAGATGATTCGGACATCATCGGTCTTCGAGTTTCTAAGTGATGGATTACTACCAACGATTTTATTTTTGAATTGTTTTGAGGAAACAAGTTGTTTAAAAATTCAAATGTTTTGAATTGTTGTTGTTATGTATAAATATATATATGATTTCAAACTGATTTGAGATAAAGCCCAGGAATTTGAATTCTGTAATTTAAATTTAACTTATGAAATTAAATAAATTGAAATGGTAGAAGTGAATAAATAAATTAGAATTTAACTTAAACTAAGTTAAATAAAATTGGGTTGAATTAGAGATAAGCTGGAATGGAATTGGATTGAAAAGTAAGAATTTGGAATTGAGATTGGAATTGGAGTTCTGAAATGGAATTTGACTTGGATATAAGCGAATGATTGGATTTGAGGATAAATTTATTGGAGATTGATTGGAATGACATTATTTTATGCTGAACGGATGGCAGCTGGAAGTGATAGAGTTGAATGCCCCAAAAAAAGGAACAAGTTTATATTATATTGAGTATGAGATTTTTATGAGCCTATTTGGCAAGCTGCTTGGCAGTTTGATTTTCTTTTCGATTAGAGAAATCCTAGAGAGGCGAGTTGTACTGTACCGATTGAGCCGTACAAAGGAGACATTGGCGAAATTTTCCGAAAATTTAAAGTGTTAGAAAATTTTCATACTTTTGAAATTTTCGTTAGTCCGGATAAATTAATATTTAATTGAAATTTGGTTTAGTTGAAAATGAAATTAAAGAAGTAAAACAAATGATTGTTAACCTAGTTAATAAAGATTTGTAGCATTTTTCCTGCTTTAGTAATTTCGGAGACGAAATTCTTTTAAGGAGGAAGGAATGTAACTTCCCGTATTTTTAGCGATATAATAATTAATTTATTTAATTATTTTATATAGTGATTTAGTAATTTAATTGGCTTAAATTAAATAATTTTGATTATTTAATTATTATAAATAGTGGAATAATAAATTTAAATTTCCAAATAGCCGGGATATAGCTGAATTGCCAATATTGTCTAAATTGGATAGTTTAATAGATTAATTCAGTTTAGAATATTATAATAACGAATATATTATCTGAACGACGGTTGAACGTATTAATTATAATATAAATTATAATCGAGCTCGTAACGTCGCGGTAGTTCGCAATATTGAGTTTTGAACTTCAAAAGACTATACATGATTCGTTATAAGTCGGATTTCTTTGAAACAAGAAATGTTCGAATCTAAATAACTGTATTTTTCTAATGGAAGTAAAAAATCGAGATTTCAGCTTATAGATTTTGAGTTATGTCTAAATCAAATTTTCAAATAGTCGCTATGGAATCATTTATATACTATAACGATTTATTTAATACAATTAAATAATTGGTTTCAAATTTGGATAAGATTTTAAAGACATATTTTTAATTTAATTTATAGAAATTTTCCATAAATTTTAATTTAGAAAATATGCAACTTTTTGTTTAAGGTATTTTACACCCTGTATCAGCATTTTTGGGATTTCACAATATAAGTTAACTTGTCTATTATATTATATTTTTGGGATCGTGGAACATTGCTCGTCACAGCCGTATTTTTATTTTTGTCCATGGCGACTCAAAGGCGAACGGAGTACACTAAACTTTATAACTCAAACCATATTAAAATAAACATACGCTCAACCAATTTGACAAAATGAATGAGATAGAATTATTTTACGCTCACTAAATGCTCATATATCCTTTCGGCTACTATGTACATGCACGTCCCCTCCATATCAATGCACGTAACCTCTTGGCCCATTTGCATCAAATATAGTGCAGCAGGGTACAAGTGGGCAACTTTTGTTACCCTATTTATTTTACTCAAATAGTACATATTATATACCCTAGACTACGACGTCTTTGCAGCCTGACATCAAACTTCATGCTTAAGTCTGTACCACCACACAAGTCATTTCATCAACAAAATATAAATATATATAGCAATTACTTTGCAGCCAACTCTTGTACAGCTTCTTTTCAAAATAGTGAAGACTCAAGCGTACCTACCCTATACGGCTATATTGTCTAATAAAAAGAAAAGCTGCTACCCTAAATACCACTTGCACATGCCTGAACTTGGAAACGTGGCGACCAAGAAATGTGTAATTACAGACCTACAGTACTGTGTTGTTCAGCTACCTATAACCCTAGTTCGTGGTAGCCAAGTTTCCCTTCTCCTATAAATATACACACAAATAGTGTCATCCCTTTTTCCAGAAACAAACCATTGTTTCACTTCCTTTATTTAATTTTTCTGGGAATTCCAAGCTGATTCTTAATGGCAATAAAAAAAATGGAGTTTCTTGTTCGTAGAGGGTAGGAGGATGAGCACGCAAGGTTTGGAAGCATTTTGTCTAAGGAGAATTCGCACACCTGTAGCGTGTTTGCTCCGAGACGTAACAGCATGGTGGCTACGTGAGCTGAAGTTCGTGGGTTGGTTCGGGTGTGGTAGTATGTTGAGGGGTGGAGTAATAGATCAGGAGAGGAGTTGGTCACAAGTGTCAGTTTGTGTTTTAGACGGTTGTGGACAAAGCAGCGTTGGTAGGAAGATCTGCCATAGGGTTGATACAGAAGCGAGATGTGTTGCATGATATAATTTTTGGGGAAGGAGCTCCTATTCATACGTGAGGGGTAGTGGGTCGGGTTTTAGTGGGTAGCCCGGTTTGTTTAAAAAAGAGAAAGGAAATAAATGGTTGTGTGAGGCATGAAGTTTTAGTATTAGTTGGGAAGGACTTTTCATACGGGAGGAAGATGGACTGTACAGTGTCGAGTCTGTCTTTTTGTTGAACATGGGTGGGCCGATAATTTTCTCGGTATGGTGAGCCCAAATAAAAAAATTTATAAGTAAAATAAAATGAGAAACATTGTTGGACTGAAAGATAAGTGGGAGGAAGATGGTGAGTTGAAGGCTTGTTTTCAGAAAAAGAAATTGGAGAGGACGACACTATTCACGTAGGTTGCGGGTTGGAACATTGAACATGGGCCGTTAATAATTGGTAAGCCCATAATTTAAAAATAGATTTGGTTTTGTTTTAATTTAAAATAATGAATAAATTGGTAACTGAAATATCTTGCACATACCTTGTCAGTTTCAAGAACGGTTTGATCCATTAGGACCGTATGAACATAGGCTACGTATTGGAACTAGTCGGGAAAGTTTTGGAGCTTGTTTGAATTATGGCAAAAATCAAACGTTTGAACAGATCTATGGAACGTTAATCGTTATTAAACGGTTAACGACTAAGGTGAGTAAACTCACTAACTCTGTCCAGTTTTATAATTTTATAAACATTATTTAATATTGATAAAAATAATTGAAATCTATGTGTGATGGTAGTTTGGATGATTTGCTAGTTAATTGGTTGAAATAATATATACAGTTATATATATAAATCGTTGATTGAATACTGATTCTGTTTATTTTTATATTTCATATTAATATGAAACTGGATTTATTTATATTGATTAACATCTGTGGATGCAGGGAAACAGGTGGGGTGAATCCAACTGGTATCCTCAACAATTATATAGTTATTTTTCATATATTTCATTATATGATGTGACGGAAAATCTATCATTGATTATTGTGTATTTGAGATGTTTGAACAATGCTGACCTGAAATAAATGGTATTAAAATACCGTAAAATATATTTGAATATATTGGAGAGAAACTGTGGTTTTAAAAAGGGATTTTCTATGTTTATATAGAAATTAAATTTCGATTGGGCTAATTTATGATAATTTGTTTTAATTTTATAAAACAGGTGAACTGCTTTATAAACAATGTTTGTAGATAATATGAAATAATGATTATCAAAAAACTTGGGATTTGTTGAAAAGTAAACATTGAATTTATTTCGTTGTTCAAAATGAAAATAGAATTGAATAAATCCGAAAGATTTATAATTAAATTTCGACTATATCGAGTGATATAAAATAATTTATTTTTAGGAATTATATATTTTAATTTAGAATTTGACTAGATGGTTAATATTTGGTATGAAATTAATAATTTATAATCAAATGTGTAGTCGAGATGTAGTTATAACTTATAAACAGAGTTTATGAAATGAAGTGTGGAGTATAAATTTATAAAATAACTTGATAGGTGGAATTTTAAAACGGAAATGGTATTTACTATAAAAATCAAGAATCTATTGATATAACGGGTCCAGATTTCTAGAGAATTAATATTCACATTTTAAAGTGAATAATGATTTAAGGGAAAATATTTTGCAAATTGGAATTATGATAAAATGAAATTTGTAAATGTAGGAAGTGATAATTTCAAAGGTGGATTTAGAATTTGAGTTGACCTGAAATGGTAAGTTTATTACAACATCCAGAACATTAATCGAATAGAGATTTATTCGAGAGAGAGTTTTAAGTTGAAATTCGATTATGTCTAATCTAGGAAGGTACTATTTACTTTCCGTTTTTATTTAAAATTATTTATTTAATTAAATATTATTTATTTAATTAAATATTATTTATTTATTTTTAAATAAAGGATAAAATTTATGTTTAAAATATTTTGGAAATAGGCAGTATAACGTTATTGTTAAAATCAATGTTTTTATACAACGTCATTTAACTCTATATAAATGGATCTTGGAATGTTTTCCAAATATAACTAGTGATATTTTCTAAGTATAGAAAATGAAATGATTTTGGAGTTAAGAATGAGATTAAGGAAATAAGAAAAAAACTGACAGGAAATTAGTTAAGTTGAATAGGTTTCTAGGTATGGATCTGATGTTGGTTCTGGCCTTCGGGGTTGATACTTAGAGGATTGTTTACTTCCTAGTTTATGTTTCAAGACTGAAAGTATAGTGATGCGCAAATAAGATATGGAAATGTTTTTCCAATGCGAATAACATATATTTTTGATATGCGGAAAATAAGGAGAGTGAATATATGAGATGTTTTTACAAGAAATCGTGAGAGGCTAAGCGAGCTCGAAAAATATTTGGGTAAAGATATTAAGGTGAAATTGGGAAATTAAATGATGATTGATAAATCTATATAAAGGGGATCAATGTTGATTGATGATTGATAGGTAAGATTTATATTTGGAAATACGACAGTTGATTGTATGTATGTTTTTCTTTGATAGTTAAATAACGGACTATCAAAGTTTTTGACCATTTCCGTTGTCAATACGGAGAGATTGGGATCGGATTTATTACCTAGAAACCAATCCATATGGCCATTAGCGTTGCGAATCAAAAATGATGAAGATAATTGAAGACAGAGTTTATGCAAGGGTTGTTCTTTCAATCCTACGTAGAAATTGCCTAAGATTGATTTACAGAATAGTGCCTTCGGTTTTTCCAGACCCAGGACACTTATATGGATGAGTATCTGCCAGGGTATATCTAATAGATCATGTAAGTTGATCTCTTCAAAAGTATTTATGCTTGGTGGCAAAGGAATTCATTTCTCTTAGCTTTATACCCGTGGTATTTTAGGAGAAATCAATTTTGTATTTGGGGGGGTATGACAATGTGGCATTCAAAGAAAATGAAGGTGTGATTTGACAAAAGATACATTATGACCTCAGGCCTCATCAACTGGGAAATGACAAAAATCGGGCAGGTAGCATGGCTAAGTGGGTCACACCCAATTAGGATATATTGTAACCATCTAGAGAATATTCATATTTGTTACTTCTTTTCATTTCTGTATATCCCAAGAATGTTTATGTTGGTATACCAACCGTAAGGTGACAATATATTCGGAACATTCAAGCGAAATGCATGGCCGGTCATGTGTGGCTGAGTTGCAAGAAGTTCTTGTTGAACTCCAGTGTATCCCTTTTAGAGTACACTGATCGGAAGGTGTTTCCATACCTTGTCATATTTGTAAATCCATTACCTAATAAGAGCTCATGGTTTTTGTTTGTATATTATATATGTGGAGCGTGAGATACAAGCATTACGCTAGATTGTTATTTACTTGTATTATACACAATTATAATATTAGAATAATATTGTTTTAAAATGTTTTGGTTTATTGTAAGGTAAAACCATCCGTATTTATGTGTGGATCGTTCTTACTATTATCCTTTCTTTTGAAAAGGATTTTGAAAAGCTAAACCGAAATGGTTGCAGTTTACTCACACAGTCCCATGATCGACCCAGAGTTTATTTTTTTTTTTTTACCCTAAACTCTTGGGTGCCCAAATCTGTACGGGCAGTCATGTTGTCGGGATTTTACAGATACCCTTGGAGGAGCTTGGAGCAAGAGGCTTCAACATTAGTAATATATAGAGTTTATTTCCGCTGTGGTATATATGTTATGTGCTCTGATGATGAATGTGCGTACAAGTACAGTTTTGTATTTCAAAGTTATGTTATAATATATTTTATTTGTTCCGCTGTGAGATTCGTGTTTATTCTTTTGTGATCTTCTTCTATTCTAACTATCGTTCTATTCTCACCTTCTAACTTCTTTTATTAATGATCTGGTATTTCTGATGCTTAAATTGTCGACATTGTGGTGTTATGTCGATTTTCGGGGTTGAAAATTCATGTTCGTTACAGCGACTCCAGGCAGACTTCTACCACAAGTTGGATTTAACCTCGTGCCTTAGAACCGTTACGTGTACATTTACGCACTAGACCCCTCACATTAAATTAACCACTTGTGGATGTTGGATTTGTCAGGCGGTTTCGGCAGACTTCTACCACAAGTCGAATTTAACCTCATGTCTGAGTGCGGTTACAATTTCAATTTACTGTAAATTTGGGCCTATTCATTCTTAAACAATTTTTCATGTTCATCATAGGTTATGCCCCTAAATCCCAGTCCTAATTTACGATACAAGTTATGCACCAATTTATCTTTCCCTATCGTTCCCAATTTCATCCGTTCGCATATTTCAGCGATAGGCCTAGGCTCGAAGGTAGATTAGGCTATAATAAAATAAAAAGGGAAAGGGGGAGAGAACAGAAATAGGCATAATAGCAAAAAAAGCATATGATGGCAGAAATAGCCATAGTAACAGAATAGGCATATGATGACAAAAATAGGCATAACAACATAATAGGCATATGATGACAGAAATAGGCATAATAACAGAAAAGGCATATGAGAATTGAATTGTAGATCAGGTGTATACGTAATGGCAGATCGGTTTAGGTATGAATAAGATTCTTAACAAGTATAGGTATAGATCCAGATTTATTTACATGTCAGGATTACTAGTTAAATGTTTATATCTAAAAATAACATGAACTCACCGAGACAGGATCTAAAGGACAGAGAAAAGAATGTTGATGTTGTAGCAGAGATTCTTGTATACGTATAAGTCGTTGTTGCAGAAGAATAAGCTAATTCAATCCAAGCTGGGGCAGCATCTCAGTGTCCCCACTGTTTTGGGTGAATAAAACAATGGAAATGTTGTCCTATTTATAGCCTACTGCCAACGAATCTTGTTCGAAAACGCGTCCAGGTTCAGAGAATCGATCTGCCCCGGATCTGGGTGGGATCGACTCCTCCTTGTGTGGGTTGACCCCCATGGGGACTGGGTCGACCCGTAACGGGTCGAGTTCCCACTTGTCTTCCCGCTCTTTGATTTTGATTTATTTTGAATTCTAAACTTGATTTGTTTATATATAATTCTCTAATACGTATACAAACTTCTAAGCTTAATAACTTCCTCATACGATGTCCATTTTACGCAAACTCGGAGTATTTTAAGAAAAATTTCGAGACGAATGTAATGGTACAATCCATTTCCCTTAATTCCCAATATTTAATTAAGTATTCTTTAGTTTATCAGTATAATTTTCTTTTAAAATTACGAGATGTTACACGTCTCTCATACGTAATTACATCTTCGAACTTTGGCTAAAATCGATAACCAGTGCTCTGATACCAAATGTGACGACCGCCCACAACCTCTACACTAAACAGGAGGAATAATGTGCTGAAAGGTATGCCAGGCAGCTATGGACGATCATTATGGTATGATAACACAACCGATAATGCAAAGATAAAATATAGTAGAACATATACAACAGGTAATAATAGTGAAGCATCATATAACAAAATTTTGAAACTTTCATAGCATCCAGAAAGATTAGCCATACACCATAGGAATTATCAAAGTCTGTACATAAAGCCTCACAACAACACTCATAGAGCAACTCAAACAGCAGAAACAGAAAATACTAGATAGTAATAAAACTGGTACGTAAGCCTCCAGCTCGTCATCAATCAGCATTGTCGTCTCACCAAACTATCACCTATCACCTGCTACTCACTCTGCCCATCCACAACCGAATGAACAACCCAAGGTATTAAGAGGGAAACATAAAATCTTGAGTCAGACAACAGTCTTAGTGAGCGATAAAACAGCTAACAAACATCATCAAAAAGTATATGAGAATGGATAGATAAACATACTAATCTACCCATCACACCAGAGAAGAACCCAAACCTTCCTTCTCCACATTCGACAGTGATAGCCTTTACAATCCTTTCAACCAAAACAATAACAATTCATCCATGGCACTCAGGATAACCATTCATTCAATCACAATCACATCAACCAGTTATATCTCACTTAAACCATCCTAATCGAGCTCAACATCCCTTAAGCACAAGCCTAGAGGCCTAATCCAATATTAGACAAGCACCCAACGAATATTTCCTTCGACGCTCGACAATCTAAGTGAGACGATACAAACAGAACAACCAATCACCCATGACTCACTAAGGTTATCACCGCCAATCCTACTTCAAAATTATCGTTAATCGTATGACGACCAACATTACTTTACGTCAAGGGCTAATGGTAACCCCGGTTCTAGGATAAACTCCATACGCCTTTCAATGATACGTATGTTTGTCAAACTTTGAAAACTAGGTCTTTCAATGATACCCAGGGTACTCGACCAGCAACCTTCCAGTCTTTTGGGAGCCCTGATTATGCCCCTACTTTGAGCCTGCTAGAACATATGACAATAATAACTTCTCGGCCTTCGGATCTCTAGTCATCCAACCCGACGACTTTTCATAGCTCAAGTATCCTTCTAAAGCAACCATTATCCACTAACTCACGACCTTTGAGTTGTTATCTCGTTCGTTGTTCCACACTGATCAACGAACACATTCAACACTTCGAATATTCCCACTTGAATTCACTTCGAAGTCATCACATCAATGAATCAACATAAGATCCACTATCCATTAATAGCATTCAACCAAAAGCCCTTTTTGTTGAAATCTGGGTCATATCCGAAAAACATAATTTTTCAAAAATGACCCTGTGCGACCGACCGAGCTCAACATAGTGTAACCAACCAGCTCCTTGTCTCGACCGACCGACCAAATGATGCTCGACCAACCGACCAGCTCCCTGCCGCGACCAACCAGCTCCCTACCCCGACCGACCGACCAGCTCGCTGCCCCAACCGATGGACCGGTTCCCTTGCTTGTTCCCCAAGATAAGGATTTCGGCCGATCTGGTTTATGACCGACCGATCCAACACCTGGTCAGACCCAATTTACCCCCGAATTCAACCAAAACATCGCCAAATGACCAATTCGACGAAACCAACTCATCTGATTCATCTAATACATCCACAAGCATGTTACGAAATCAATAAAAACATGAAAATGACAATTTTCGTCAAAAATTATGTAAACTTTACCAAAACAACCCAATTATCTAAAACAACCCAAAAACACTTGGATCTATATCCGGACAGCGAAGCATTTGATCCAAACTCTTCAATTCGATAACATCTTCTTTGGAATGATGTAGATCTAACTTCCAACGATGTAGATCTTCGATTCTCTAATGTAGATCTCGAATTTTAATGGTGGAAAGGTGAAGATGATGGAGGAATGGAGAAACTCTAGCTCTTCCAATTGAAGAAATGAAGAAAGTAAACTATCCTCCATACCTCCTACCCCCTATTTATAGCCCTCCACCAGCCCACTAATGGGCCTCCCTAAATCAGCCCATTATGGCTTACCAAACCTGAACAGCCAACTGTTAAACCTTAAAACAACGATTTCTCCCAAACCACTGAACCAAATGTAACACCCCGTAATTTTTTAACAAACTAAAGATGATAAATTAAAGAATAATGGAATAAATATTTAGAATTAAGGGAAAAGGACAGCGCCATTGCATTTATCTCGGAATACTACTTAAGATAGACACCAAGTTTGCGTAAAACGGACACCGTATGAAGAAGATATTAAGGTTTGAAGTTTTTATATGCATAATATATATATAGTAAGTCAAAACCGTTCAAATCAGTTCAAATTCAGAAGCGGGAGATCTGGAAGGGAATCGGACCCGTTGGGGGTCGATACACCCTAGGGGTGTCAACCCATGGGTCAACACCATAAAGGGGGTGTCGACACCCCCTAGATCTGAACCAGGATAATTTCTGTGCATGTGGACTTGTTTTCTGACTAGATTCATGACCTCTGGGCTATAAATAAGACCCTATTCTCAGTGTTTTATTCATTCTAAAACAATGGAGGACTAGATGTTGCCTCTACTTGGATTTGTTGGAGAATGGAGTTTTGATGACAACAACATTATTTCAATTATCATTGATTATAAAATATATGCTAACACTTTTTGTATAGAATATATATATATATATATATATATGCAGGACTTATATACAGGAAATATTACTGAAGACTGTACAGTTATAAAGATGATAGAGATTTAGAGATCAGAGAAAATTCAAGACTCATGAGTAATCAAGATTTCAAGAGTTCAAGATTAATATAGTTATAGAGTCTAGATTTTGTAAGATTCTAAATAGCACTCCAGGTTCAAATTCAAATTCTAATTTTCAAATTCAAAATAAAATTTTCAAATTCAAATTTTCAAATTCTAATTCTAATTCTCAAATTCTATTTTTCAAATTCTATTTTTCAAATTCTATTTTTCAGTTCTATCCTCAATCCTCTCTATTTTACTTTTCTATTTGTTTCTATTTTTATTCTTCTTTGTTTTTCAAACTTAAGTTTTTATATATACTTTATATTTATAATTCATATAGTTTAAAACCTTATAATTTTATAAATATATTTATATAGTTTAAATTTATGTTTTCATATGTTTTTCTATCATATAATATTAATTTACAACGCTAAAATTTTACTTAAGAATTTCCAGAATTATTTTTATATCAAAACACTTGAAAAATGCTTTAAAATTTATATTTTCAAAGGAGTATGTTGACATAACAAAAACTCCATGTCGACATATAACTGTCACTTTTTCCAATTTTGAAAGGAAATGTCTTTTCACTATTTGAAACGATTCAAAACTGTTGCAACCTTTCATACTCTATAAAAAAGGGTTAAAACTGAACTTTTTATCATCTCTTCTTCTCTAACTTCATCCTCTTTCTCTCCCCCATTATTCTTAATCATTTTTATGATTTTTACACTTATACTCTGCCGAATTCAATTCAGTTTTTATAAAACTTCTTCACTCTACACTCTCTATTCTCTACTCTATGAATCAAATGCTACTGAAGAGTCATAGGGCCATTTTGTAATTGCTTGGGTTGAATAAACCTTGTTTGTAAGTCAAAGAGGAATCGGTGTATCCTTTTAGCTGTGAAATCAAGGAATAGGAGTCGGTGTGTCCTTGTTGAGCCGTGAAATCAAGGAATAGGAGTCGGTGTCTCCTTGATGAGCCGTGAAATCAAGGAGGGTGTATTTGACTATTGGAAATAGTAATAAAACTCTGTGCAATCTAGCGTTGTGCGGGACTGGACGTAGGAGTAATCCAAACCAGTATAAATCCAGTGTGTTCTTTCCTTTTCTGCATTTTTATTTCTGTTTATTTTGCATTTGTGTTTGAATACGTGTCTGTGATTGTGTTTGTGGTGTTCGATTCATCTCGTAGTTAACATTAGATTTAAATTTTATTTAAATTCTTACAAACACAATTCACCCCCCTCTAGTGTTTGCTTTGCCTTAACGATCCATTTCGCATTCCCTAACAATTTGTATCAGAGCAAGGTCTTTCAAAAAGCTCATAATCTGATTTTTGAAATTTTGGTAAAATGGCAAATTTTGGAATCTCTGATAATACTAGTGTCAATTCATGCATTACATCAGTGTTAAGAGAGTCTGCATATATTAATGTTAAAGAAGCATATGATCTACTGAAATATTGTTCAATACAGAAAAGGATGAGTTCTATGACTTTTGAAAATTCAAAAGTTGAAAAGATGGGTAAAGTGGCTATTGGCAATTCAAATTCTGAAAAGGTGACTATTGGAAATTCAAATCTTAAACTGGTGTGTTACATGGCTATTGAAATTGAAATTCTGGAAAGAAATTGGTGGAAACAAAAAAGGACAAATGGATACTGGATAGTGGATGTTCAAGACATATGACTGGAAATGCAGAACTACTCAACAATCTGAAGTATGAAGATGGTGGTTTGGTAAACTTCGAAGATAATTCTAAAGGATACATCATTAGAATCGGCAATGTCTGTAATTCTGAAACTCCTACTATTTCTAATGTTTTACTAGTTAGGAATTTAAAACACAATTTACTAAGTATAAGTCAACTTTGCGATAAAGGATATAAAATAAATTTTGAAAAGAATAAATGTTTCATAGAAGATATGAATTCAAAAGTTATATTCAAAGGAGATATAAAGAAAAATATCTATATAGTAAGTATGAAAATTTCAAACGATAATTTATGTCTTGTGGCCAATACAAGTGATACCTGGATCTAGCATAAGAGATTCGGTCATACAAATTTCAAACATATTTCTAGAATATGTAAATTAGATTCAGTTAGAGGATTACCCAAAATAAAATTTAAAGTTAATAACTTATGCGATGCTTGTCAATTTAGAAAATTAAAGAAGAGTTCATTTAAATCAAAAGAAGAAATTACTACTTCAAAACCATTAGAGTTAATACACGTTGATTTATTTGGTCCATCCCAAGTTCAATCAATAAATCATAACAGATATGTGTACGTTATAGTTGATGACGATTTTTCTAAATTTACATAGACTTTGTTTCTTAAAAATAAAAGTGATTCTTTCGATCAATTTAAAACCATTTCTAAAAGAATTCAAAATTTATTATCACTAAAAATTAAAAATTCATAGTGTTCATGGCGGAGAATTCGAAAATGAGAATTTTGAAAAATACTGTAATAAAAAGGGAATAACCCACAATTTTTCAATTCCAAGAACTCCTCAACAAAATGGAGTAGTTGAACGTAAAAATAGAATGATACAAGAATGTGCAAGTACTATGTTACCCGATAGTAATTTACCAAGGAATTTTTGGGCTGAGGCAGTCGCAACGGCTTGTTATATTATTAGTAGAATTTCAATTAGACCTTTAACTCGTAAAACTCCATATGAACTTTTATATAACAAGAAACCAAAAGTATCATATTTTAAAATATTTGAAAGTAAATGTTTTATACTTAATACAAAGGATAATTTAGACAAATTTGATTCAAAATCCGATAAAGGAATTTTTATTGGATACTCAGAAAGAAGCAAGGCTTATAGAGTTTTCAATACTCGAACTAACACTATAGAAGAAACATTAAACTAGCTTTCGATGAAAACTATAAAAGTACAACTCAAAACAATGAAGACGATTGTGAAAATGAAATTAATGGAATAAATTATGAAGATAACCAACCAAATAAAAGGATTAGATTTTGTAGAGACCATCCTATAGAAAATATATTAGGATTGAATCTATTGTTAGAACTCGTAATCAATTAAATAATATGAGTAATACTGCATTTATATCAACTATCGAACCCAAAAATCCAAAGGAAGCTTCTTCCGATGATTCAGGGATACTTGCTATGCAAGAAGAATTGAATTAGTTTACTAGGAATGAAGTATGGGAACTTGTTCCTAGACCAGAGGATAAAATAATAATAGGAACCAAATGGGTCTATAAAAATAAAATGAATGAACACGGTGAGGTGGTAAGAAATAAGGCACGACTAGTAGCACAAGGTTATACTCAAGAAGAAGGAATAGATTATGATGAAACTTTTGCCCCCGTAGCAAGACTAGAGGAATTAGAATTTTACTAGATTTTGCAAACTATAATAATTTAAAATTATATCAAATGGAAGTCAAAAGTGCGTTTCTAAATGGATTTGTCAAAGAAGACGTATATGTAGAGCAACCACCCCTATTTGAAGATGAAAAATTACCAGATCACGTATTTAAACTGAAGAAAGCTTTACATGGATTAAAACAGGCTCCTAGGGCTTGGTATGATAGATTACGAAATTATTTATTACAATCAAAATTTGAAATAGATAAATTAGATAATACTTTGTTTATCAAGAAAAATAACAAGGATATACAACTAGTACAAATATATGTTGATGATATAATCTTTGGGTCAACAAATGAAAAAATGAACAAAGAATTTTCAGATATTATGACCAAAGAATTCTAAATGAGTCATATGGGAGAATTATCATTCTTCTTAGGCTTACAAATTCGACAATTAAAGAATGGAATATTCATTAATCAAGAGAAATATGCAAGAGATTTAATTAATAAATATAATCTAACAACAACAAACGGAAGACCAACACCTGTGGCAACTAATATTGCTTTAAGTAAAGATGATACCTCAAAAACTATATAGAGGAATGATAGGATCATTATTATATATAACCACTAGTAGACCAGATATAATGCATAGTGTATGTCTCTGTGCAACATATCAATCACAACCTAAGGAAACTCATTTAACAGCCGTAAAATGTATTTTGAGATATGTAAAACATACATCAGATTTTGGATTATTTTATCCTAAGAATGATTCATTCGATTTAGTTTCGTACTATGATGCTGACTATGCGGGATGTAAATCCGATCGTAAAAGTACTAGTGGAACATGTCACTTCCTAGGACATTTCCTTTTATCATGATTTAGTAAAAAGCAAAATACTGTATCTTTGTCAACAACTGAAGTAGAATATATATCTGCTGCTTTGGCATGTTCACAAGTAATTTATATGCAACAAACTTTAAATGATTTTGGTTTAAGTATAAATAAATCACCTATATACTGCGATAATACAAGTGCTATAAATATATCTAAAAATCCTACTCATCATTCGAGAACTATACATATTGATGTGCGACATATTTCTAACAGATAATGTAAGTAAAGAAAAGATTTCACTTGAATTTATAGAAATAAATAAACAAATAGCAGATATATTAACTAAACAATTAAATGAAGCAACATTCAATAAATTTAGTAGAGAATTAGGTATATGTTCATTAAGTGAGTTAGAATAATTAAATAATAGTATATATATATATAATTAGGAATCAAAATAATTAAATTTAAAACAAGACAATGTTGACATAAAGTTTCTGGTATGTCGGCATATAACTGCCAAAAATTTAAAATTAATTCCCACAGAAAGTTATTTATTTCAACTATTTAAATCTTTTAATTCAACTTTTCTTCTTCATTTTCATTCTTCTTCTCTGTAAAAACTCTAAATTAAAAATTACAATGGCTTACACTAATCCAGTTACTCTAAACAACTCTGATTCATGCATTGGACCATCTGAGAGTCCATTTCAACGATCTACGCTTTCTAAAGTGATCAAAATCGAAGAAAAAATGGAGTATCTAGTGCAAATGGTGGTTGAGATGCAAGTACTCCAAATTAGAATAAGTCAAGAGCAAAACAGACACGGAAAAGTAATGAGAAGTCTCTTAAAGTTTATAATGGATAACAAGACTAATCCGATTATCATCAATGATGATAATCAACCCATGGAAGAAGAAATGATGGAGGAGGAAGAACAACAAAAGACTCAACCAACGGTTACGATCGAAGATGATAAAATTGATGCATAGGAGAGGATCTATTTGATAAAAATGGGAATGTGATTGAAAAGAATGGAGAATTCTCATTATCCAAATTTTCCAATTCACAAATCTCCTAATGTCAAATAATTAAGTGTGTAAGGAATTTCTTGATTTCGTTTTATTACGTTCCTATGATAAGTTGTATATGTAAAAATTTATGTATATGTACAAGTGATTGTTTAATAAAATTGTCATTTATGGTTTAAATAGTTATAACCTTCTAAAACATAAATATACGAATATCTAATTAAGGGGGAGTATTTTGTAAGATAGTTACTTAATTTCCATTCGGGAAGCCATACATTTTAGGGGGAGTACATTTTGGATTTATTTTTGATAATGCCAAAGGGGGAGAAATTATAAGATATAGGCATAGTTTGTTCGAATTCTTACAAACAGGGGGAGTATAGAAGGAACATCACCAAATAGGTATATATAGGTATGATATTTTAAAAACTATGGTTGTCATCATAAAAAAGGGGGAGATTGTTAGAGTATGGAGTTTTGATGACAACAACCTTATTTCAATTATCATTGATTATAAAAATATATACTAACACTTTTTGTATAGAATATATATATATGTGTGTGTTTGTGTGTGTAGGAAATATATACAGGAAATATTACTGAAGACTATACAGTTATGAAGATGATAGAGATTCAGATATCAGAGAAATTTCAAGACTCATGAGTAATCAAGATTTCGAGAGT
Source organism: Allium sativum (assembly GCA_030737875.1). Taxonomy (NCBI): domain Eukaryota; kingdom Viridiplantae; phylum Streptophyta; class Magnoliopsida; order Asparagales; family Amaryllidaceae; genus Allium; species Allium sativum. Next base: position 255,977,960 of record CM060912.1, on the reverse strand, counting down.
TCAAGATTAATATAGTTATAGAGTCTAGATTTTTAAGACTCTAAATAGCACTCCAGGTTCAAATTCTAATTTTCAAATTCTAATTTTCAATTCTATCCTCAATCCTCTCTATTTGTTTCTACTTTTATTCTTCTTTGTTTTTCAAACTTAAATTTCTATATATACTTTATATTTATACTTTATATAGTTTAAAACCTTCTAATTTTATAAATATATTTATATAGTTTAAATTTATGTTTTCATATGTTTTTCTATCATATAATATTAATTTACAACACTAAAATTTTACTTAAGAATTTCCAGAATTATTTTTATATCAAAACACTTGAAAAATGCTTTAAAATATAAATTTTCAAAGAAGTATGTCGACATAACAAAAACTCCATGTCGACATATAACTGTCACCTTTTCCAATTTCGAAAGGAAGTGTTATTTGAAACGATTCAGAACCGTTGCAATCTTTCATACTCTATAAAAAGGGGTTAAAACCAAATTTTTTATCATCTCTTCTTCTCTAACTTCATCCTCTTTCTCTCCACCATTATTCTTAATCATTTTTATGATTTTTACACGTATACTCTACCGCATTCAATTCTGTTTTGATAAAACTTCTTCTCTCTACACTCTTTACTCTCTGAATCAAGTGCTATTGAAGAGTTATAGGGTTATTTTGTAATTTCTTGGGTTGAATAAACCTTGTTTGTAAGTCAAAGAGAAATCAGTGTATCCTTGCAGCCGTGAAATCAAGGAATATGAGTTGGTGTGTCCTTGTTGAGCCGTGAAATCAAGGAATAGGAGTCGGTGTCTCCTTGTTGAGCCATGAAATCAAGGAGGGTGTATTTGACTATTGGAAATAGTAATAAAACTCTGTGCAACCTAGCGTTGCGGGACTGGACGTAGGAGTAATCCATACCAGTATAAAATCCGGTGTGTTCTTTCCTTTTCTGCATTTTTATTTCTGTTTATTTTGCATTTGTATTTGAATCTGTGTCTGTGATTGTGTTGTTAGATTCATCTCGTAGTTAACATTAGATTTAAATTTTATTTAAATTCTTACAAACACTATTCACCTCCCTCTAGTATTTGCTTTTCCTTAACGATCCATTCTGCATTCCCTAACAGGATTGAGAATAGCCTTTTCTTCTTCAACAACCAAGTTATTCAAATGTAGAGATCTGTGATTTAATATCCGCAATCTTTCTTCTATTTCTTAGATCCAATCTTGGTGAGTCTATGTTATTTTTAGATAGAAATAATTAAAAGTTAATTTTGACATGACTATAACTTGGATCTATGCTTGTGACTATTTGAATCATATCAGATCTGCTATAACCTGTGAATCTAAGTTATTTTGACATGACTAAGAACTAGATCTAGGCATATACCTATTTATCATGTCAGATCTTCCATTGTTTATAGATCTAATTTACTGTTTAGATCACACCATGCCTGTTCCTATTATGTTTGTGGCCAAATCAGATCTGTTGTTAATTGGTTATCTAATTCATCGTTTAGATCTTATCATGCCTGTTATGATGTCCACATTATGTTAGAATCAGTTCTATTGTCACATGTTCATTAAATATGTTCCTACATGCCTATCTTGTCATTATGCCACTATATTTTTATGCCTATTCTGCCATTATATGTCAATCTTATTAATATGTTCATTTTTGTCCTCTTCCCTTCTTCTTTTCCCTTTTTAATTTTTATAGCCATACTACTGTTACACCCCGCATTTTTTTAACTTAAGATAATAAAATAAGAATAACTTAATTAAAAATTAAAAATTCAGAATTAAGTAAAATGGAATGCGCCATTGCGTCCGTCTCGAAATTCTAGTCAAAATAGACACCTGGTTTGCGTAAATCGGACACCGTATGAAGAAGTTATTAAGGATTGAAGTTTGTATACGCGCATGAGAATTATGTATATACGTATAGGTCAGGAAAATTAGAATTTCAGTTCGAATTTCAAAAATTTCGAGTTATGGGGTGAGCGGGAAGATTCCCTCCTATGGGAGTCGACCCCACCAAGGGGGGTCGACCCATGGGTCAATCCTACCGAAGTGGTGTCGACCCCTCCCCCCCCCCCCCCCCCCCTGGTCAATTCCAAGCAGAATCCTTATTTCCGAACTTGAGAACATTTCTCAACCAAATTCGTCAATTTTAGGCTATAAATAGGACCCTAGACCCATTGTTTTATTCATCTAATTCAATGGCGATGACAAAGTGCCGCTCCAACGTAACTTGTTCTAGCCTTTTTCTTCTTTAGTAATAAAAAGATAGACTGGTTCAAAAATATGTGATTCGACATCCGCAGCTAGTCTCCAAATTCTTAAGATCTAATCGAAGTAAGGTAATTCCTAGATCCGGTCTATTTTTGTTCCCTTCTCCTTTCTTTATTTTTCTTTTAAATAAGAGATTATAACTCCATGGTTGTCACCCCACTTCCATTAAGGTCACTCACGAAGGGAATGCCTTAACTTCGGTGGAACGTTATAAGTAAACAGAACAGAAATTTACAAGACAGATATGTAAAGTAGTACTTGAAAATTTTATAACTTTATTACAGCAGGAAAAGAAATAAGTTTGGTTACATCATAATACCAAAACCCAAGTACACAAATATCAGTCTTATACAAAATCCTTCAAAATGCATAATTTTAAAGCCATAATCCCCAACAGAGAATGCCATAAATAGGTAGAATCAAGGCCAAGCAATATTTCAAGCACTTCTAGCACTTCAAGCAGATGGAACCTGAATCAAGTTCCTATGTTTCCACCCTGAGAACCGGGGGGAACAGAAGAAAAGAGGCGAAACAAACTAGGTCATACATACGTCTGGTGAGTCCAGTGACTTTCAGCATATAAACAGATAACAGTATCATGACATGCAAATAAAACTGGATGAGAAATAACCATAACAGGAGTAGCAGGTTAACAGAAGAGGCAGAATGATATAGGTTAAACTAAGCTTCTTACTTGGTTTTTCACATCTCTGCACTAATACTAGTAAAACAGAATTAGGTATTGTCCTAATATCTAAACAGAAAACAGATCGATCTTTTCAGAAACACGATGCTAGTAATGGGCCTTTACCACCCTAACAGAGACAGATGTACAGAAACAGAATGCTAGTAATGGCCTTTACTACCTGAATAGAGACAGACGGTATAGAGACAGAAGCAGAAACGGAGTCAAAGATGGAAACGGAATATTCCCCATGGAAACAGAATGTTAGAATTAGGTCTACACTAGTAATGGGCCTTTAACACCCCAACAGACGGTATCACACAGAAACAGACAGGTGTTATCACCCCAACAGAAACAGACGGTACCCCAACAGAAACAGACAGAACTAAGTGTACCCTAAATTCTACTCCAAGCAATCGGCTCCCTGATACATAAATACCCTGTGCCGGCCCCACAGAAGGGTGTATCACACCCTAAAGTGGCAACCTATAGACACAGATGTAACGACCCGTATTCTACGCACCATAGGACCGTAGAATATTTGTTCCTTTCACATACAAAGTAGTATGGTCATGTAACTTTGGGAGAGGACTATTGGGGTCATTTCCCATGTTCATGATTTTTCCCGATTTTTAAATGACCATTTTACCCCTAGTTGGTACTATTTTTGCCATAACTTTTGGCCGGAAGGGAATTTTGACCTGAAACCACTTCCATTGGCTCCGGATGATGGTTTACAATTCCGTAGAGTGGTTATAATAGCCAAACGGACTTACCGTTTGGGAGATATGGCTGAATGAAGATTTAGAGGGTTAATTTTAGCTAATTGGGCTTAACCGGGTGATTAGCAGTTAGGTCCAGAGGGGAATTTCGGGTTTAGCGGCATAGGAGGGCAGATTAGGGTTAGGAAATCACTTTCATTTCAGTTTTGAGCCGCCACAAACCTTCTTGAGACCTTAGTAATGGCTTCCATCCTCTAAACCCACTCCAAAACACATTTTTAGTGAAGATTAAGCCTAAACTACATCAAAACAAGGCCAAATAGCAACAGAGCAAGGTTGGAGCTGCTGCTGTACAAAGGAATTCGACCCAAACAGAGAGTATTTCAGATGTGTGTTTTATTTAGTGGCCAAGGTGAGTGATTTCCACGATTTCTCACTAATTACGGTTGATTAAGGGGTAATTAGCGTTAATTAGCGAATTTACACACAAATAAAATTTGGAAAAATATTGATAAACTCGAATATGATGTTTTATGCCTCTATTAGAAAATTTGGACGATTTGATTAAGTTTTGCTAAGTATGTGCTTAAACATGATTAAGTGAGATTATGGGAAAATGTGAGGTTTTAGCCACTTTTGATCCATTTTGATTCATTTGAATTGTTGTTGTGCTGTTTGTGGTTGCTATTACATGTTGCTATGACTCTATGGTGTGTTTTATGATTGATTAGAAGTGTTAGATTTGTCAAAAACGTCGTCGAATGGCGTAAAATACTTGCTGGAAGAGTTGCAGGAAAAGTGCAGGTTCTGGACCGGATCAGATCGGATATGTAGGCTCAGATCGGATGAGTTGAACTGGGCAAGGGATCTGATTGGATCGGAACTTGACACTTGAGACAACTGGCAAAAAGGAAGGCCACGCTAATTGAACTGGGATCGGATCGGATAAAAGGAGGAGAGATCGGATCGACTTAAGGACGAAGGGCTCGGATCGGATCGACTGAAGGATGAAGGGCTTGGACTGAAGTAAGGCGAAGGGATCAGATCGGAGCAAATGAAGGACGAGGGAGCGGATCGGAGCGGAAGCACGAACTGGAAGGGAGATGGCACCCGACCCGACCCGGAGGAGGACACCCGACCCGACCCGAAGTGGAATACCCGACCCGAACCGATGCGACGCTGTGGACCCGAACCGAACCGCTACAGGAGAAGATTACGAACCGACCCAAAGTAGAGGACCCGACCCGAACCGATGGCTAGAAGGAGAACCCGACCCGACCGAGTATTGACCAATAACCCGAGATGCAAAGGTAGTCCAATATGGGAAGTTAGGGCTCAGGATCCAGTTGGGAACCGATGAGTTCACTTCATGGTTGGGCTTTGCTGCGGGACGTGTGCCAAGGGGCAGTCAATGTTTATGACTTTGGATCACTATGTATGGGAAGTATGTGAACGGATTCAGGGCTGAAATGGCCTAGGTACGACTAAAGGGTTATAAATCAATAAAGTGGGGTCATTTGTAAAGATTTGGTCATGACTCCATGTGGTAAGCTTGGTAGTAGCAGTAGTTGTACAAGTCGAACTCCGTCACTACTTCGATGGGTCTAGTGATTGACAGTGGTGGACATCGTATGCTTTACGCACTGAGTGAGAGATGTGAGAATGATTGCTATGGTTGATTGTTTGCTATCATTATGACATGCACACCCCACCTCCGTATTCTTACACTACTTGTTATGGCACCTTTGAGTATTGTACGGTATGTGGTACTAACTCTTTGGCTGCAGGTCCAGGTTCAGGTATGGTTTAGTATACCTGTTATTGTTTTGTTTAGATGCTTATCGCTCATACAAGGCTTTATGTCTGACCCAGAGTTTTATGTCTCCTCTTATTACTCTGGGTGCTCACACGAGCAGACTAGAGACAGGTTAGCTGGTGATGCACGAGTAGATGATCCGGAGACGAGCAGGAGGCTTCCACGTAATATATATAGTATTCTCCCTGTGTTGTTGAAGATCACTGCTTGGGCATTGGTGGTGCATCTTCTACTTTAGCTTTCTTTTGTTTAAAGACAGTAAATTTGAAAAGTTGTAATAAGCTGTATTTGGATTTCCGCTGCTCTGATGTTGATGTTGGTTTTAGTTATCAGCTTACACACTGTCTCGCCTGTTTTATGTCAAGTATGTTATTATTATTATATTTTACTCCATGCGCTGTGAGACATTCTACAGGTTCTTGATTAGTTCGTTCCCTTCTTTCCTTTCTTCTGACGACCGTCCCGTGCTAGTCGGGCATGTGTACAGCGCACTTTCGGAGGAAATGCAGGCTGGTGCGGGGCGGGCCGTCACACTTGGTATCAGAGCTCTAGGTTGCATAGTTAACCTAGGGAAGTTATCAGGGAGAGATAGTATACGTATACGAGAGAGCGTATTTGTGATTACTTTGGTTTTCAAAAGCTATATATATATATATATATATATATATATATATATATATATATACACTATTAGTAGTATAAGAATGAAGTCGTGCTGCACTTGCACCACTATGGGGTCGTTAATCGTTTCCTTTTTCAGATTGACGATGAGCCGATATGTTAGAGGTACCGGTAGAGGGGCCAATAATGGGAATGCTGCTGACATGAGGACAATGTTTACTGACCTCATGAGAGAGATTCTTAGGGATGTGCAGAGGGCAGCTCCCAATGATGGAAATGGTGGTGGTCCAATAGTGCAAGCACCGAGAGTCGACTTCGCCAAGCTAAATAAGGATTATACTAGCCTTGGTGGGAAGCCGTTCCATGGAACGGAGTCGGCTATGGATGTTCAGGATTGGTTGGATAGTTGCGAACATATCTTCGAGGATTTGGGTATCGAGGATGCGATGAAGAGAAAGCTAGCGTCCCGTCAGCTGCAAGGGCGGGCAATGAATTGGTGGAATGCTATAAAGGCAACTACTCCCAAAGATCAGATTGCTTGGGAGCAGTTTAAGGCTCGCTTTAGCGAGAAGTTCATTGCAGCTGCTCAGAAGTCAGTGCTGTTTAAGAAATTCTTGGAGCTCAAGCAGAATGGCAGAGTTGTCTCGGAGTATATCGCCGAATTCGACACTTTGTCGAAGTATGGGTTATCTCTTATTGATACTGCCGAGAAGAAGAATGAGAAATTCATAACTGGTTTGGATCAGTACTTGGGGGAAAGGCTTATTAACCACATCGATGAGACGTTTGAATCGATTGTGGGGAAAGCATTGAGATCAGAAAGTCTCTACCCTAAGCCGAAGACTGAGGTTGCATCCGCAGATGAGCCAAAGCCACAAACAAGTGGTGGAGGCAAGGGTGGTTCCCAGAATAAGAGAAAGCAGAATCAGACTAAGGATGGCCAGAAGAAAAAGAATAAGCAAGATGTTGAGTGCTTCAGCTGTGGTAAGAAGGGCCATTATGCTAGTAATTGTCGGGCCAAGCCAGCGGATAGGAAGTGCTTCAACTGTGGCCAAATGGGACATCACAAGGACAAGTGTCCACAACCCCCCAAAGAAAAGCAAATGGTGAAAGCATATGCCCTTAATGCTATTCCTTCTTCGTCGAATGCCCCAACTGCGGCGGAGAAGGGAAAGAATGTCGTCATTCAAGGTATGCTTTCTGTTTATGATGTTCCTGTTAGATTTTTGTTTGATACCGGAGCTTCCAGTTCTTTCATATCTAGCGACCTGGTAGATAGGTTGGGATTGGAACTCGAGATTGTCGATAGACCTTTAGTAGTGACGAACCCGATTGGTGGTTCGACTAGCCTTAGCATGATTTGTCGTAATGTGGTCTTATCGAGTCATGGATGCATGTTTGTGATTGCTTTGTTTTGGGCTTTACTGGGTTTGGCATTATTTTGGGAGTAGATTGGCTCCAAAGATACGGGGTGGTGGTAGACTGTGAGGGCTCTTTGGTGACAGCTAGAGCGGATGATGGGCGGAGGATAGTGTTTGGTGGTCTACCCAGTGAGGGGGTATTGGCTAGTTTTCTAAACTCCCTTGATATTCCGCATAGTGAGTTGTCAGGTTTGCCCGTGGTTGGGCAGTACCCGGATGTTTTCGAAGAAGTGACCGGGCTTCCACCACATCGAGAGATTGAGTTCCGTATTGATTTGGTAAAAGATGCTAGACCTATAGTGATGCCACTTCGTCGTATGGCACCAAGGGAGCAGCGAGAGCTCGAGGTACAAGTCAACGATCTTTTGAAGAAGGGATTTATCAGAAGGAGTGTTTCTGAATGGGGAGCACCAGTTGTGTTTGCTACCAAGGCGGATGGTTCCCTTCGTTTGTGTGTAGACTACCGCGAGTTGAATAAAGTGACGAGGAAGAACAAGTATCCTCTACCGCGGATAGATGATTTGTTCGATCAGTTGAGTGGCGCGAGAGTATTTTCTCAGTTGGATCTCGCGACAGGTTTTCATCAGCTTAGAGTGGAAGCTGAGAGTATAGCTAAAACGGCATTTCGGACGCCGTCTGGGTTTTATGAGTGGTCGGTCATGCCATTCGGGCTGACCAATGCCCCAGCATATTTTGTGGATCTTATGAATAGGGTACTCAGAGATCAGTTGAATAAGTTTGTCCTTGTGTTCGTTGATGATATTTTGGTCTATTCGAAGACAGAGGAAGAACACAAGGACCATTTAAGAATAGTGATGGAGGTGTTGAGAAAACACCAATTGAAAGCAAAGTTTTCTAAATGTCACTTCTGGAAGAGGGAAGTGAGATTCTTGGGCCATGTTGTTTCAGAGAATGATATTGCCGTGGACCCGGCGAAGGTGGCTACAGTACAGGATTGGCCTACGCCCAAGAATGCAACAGATGTAAGAAGTTTCTTGGGGTTAGCTGGATATTATCGTAAGTTTATCCAAGGTTTCTCCAAGATAGCAGCACCATTGACCCAGTTGACCAAGAAGAATCAAGCTTTTGTCTGGGATGAAAGGTGCGAGAATGCATTCAAGAGTCTAAAGGACAGGTTGACATGCGCACCAGTGTTAGTCATTCCTAAGGGGAATGAAGAGATGATGGTATACACGGATGCCTGTGGTACCGGACTGGGTGCTGTATTGATGCAAGGTGGTAGGGTTGTAGCTTATGCAAGTCGGCAATTGAAACTACACGAGAAAAGATACCCTACCCATGATTTGGAATTGGCAGCGATCGTGTTCGCGTTGAGGATGTGGAGACATTATCTCTTGGGGGAAAGATTTGAGCTGTTTACAGACCATAAGTCGTTGAAGTATCTCTTCTCCCAGAAGGATTTAAATCTCCGGCAACAAAGGTGGTTAGAATTCTTGGCTTCCTATGATTTTGACATCGCATATACACCAGGAAAGGGCAATGCGGTGGCTGATGCATTGAGTAGGAGACATGCCAGTTTAGGGGCTATGTTTCTTGAATGGAAGCAGCTGGAGTATATCGCGGGGTTTGATTTCAGACCAAAGTGCGAATTGAATCCAGAAATGTTAGCAAGTTTGACGATCAGACCCACTTTGATTAAGCGGATCGGCTCTAGTCAGTGGGACGATCCTAACCTATTGGAAATCATCTCCAAGTTAGAGATGGGTATCGATGAGGAAATGAACAAATATGGGCTTGATCGAGATGGATGGTGTAATGACCCGCATTCTACGCATCGGGGGATCGTAGAATATTTATATCTTTCCCATGTGAAGTCGTATGGTTATGTAACTTTGGGAAACATCCATTAGGGTCATTTCCCATGCTTATGATTTTTGTCGATTTTTAAATGACCATTTTGCCCCTAGTTGATCGTGTTTTAGCCATAACTTTTGATTGGAAAGGAATTCTGAACTGAAACCACTTCCATTAGATTCGTTTGATGGTTTACCTTTCCGTAGAGTGGTCATAATAGCCAAACGGACTTACCGTTTGGAAGATATGGCTGAAATAAGGTTTGGAGGGTGAAAAACTGCTTAACCGGGCCAAATCGGGTGATTAGTGAGTAGGCCCATAACCGATTTCGGGATTAGGGTTATGGGAAGGCTGAAATGAGATAGAGAATCATTCCATTTCAGTTTTCTAGCCTCCACTTATCACCAAGGAACCCTAAAAATGGCCTCTAACCTCTAAATCACATCCAAATCACCTTTTGGTCAAGGATTTGGCTTAGCAACCTCCAATCAAGGAAGATCTACACCAAAGCAACATTGGAGCTGCTGTTTAGCATTGAGATTCACATCAAATCAGAGATTTATTTCAGATCTTAGTTTATTTGTGGCTAAGGTGAGTGATTTGCATAGTTTTACACTAATTATGGCTAGTTAAGAGTAATTAGTGTTAATTAGCGAATTTAGGCATGATAAAATTCTGGAAAAATGTTCATAAATTCCTAAATGATGTTTTAGACCTCTGATATGAATTTGGGTTAATTTGGTTAAGTTTTGCTAATCTTATCATTAGTTTCACCTAAATATGCTTAAGGGGAAATATGGGATTTTGGGTATGTTTGATCCATTTTAACCTATCATATTGATGTTTTGATGTTTGTGGATGATTATGCATGTTGCTATGACTGTATGATATGCTTTGTGATTGATTTCAATAGTTAGAATGGTCGAAAAAGTCGTCTAATGGCGTAAACACTTGCTGGAACAGTTTTAGAAAACAGTGCAGGGTTCGGATCGGATATAGGGCTCGGATCGGATATGTTGAACTGGGCAGCAAGGGATTCGATCGGATCGGAACCTAACACTTGGGAAAATTGGCAAAAAGGAAGGCCACGCTAACTGAACGGGGATCGGATCGGATTAAGGAGGACGGATCGGAGCGGAGGCATGAGGATGGATCAGATAGGAACATGTAAAGGATGAGGAGGCGGATCGGAGCGGAAGCACGAACTGGAGGGGAACGACACCCGACCCGAACCGAGGAGAAACACCCGACCCGAACCGCACCAGAAAAAGACCCGACCCGAACCGATGGAGGACACCCGACCCGAACCGATGGCTTGAAGAGGAACCTGACCCGACCCAGTATTGACTAATAACCCGAGATGCAAAGGTAGTCCAATATGGGAAGTTAGAGCTCAGGATCCAGTTGGGAACCGATGAGTTCACTTCATGGTTGGACTTTGCTGCGGGACGTGCGCTAAGGAGTTGTCGACGTTCATAACTTCGATTCACCACTAAAAATCAATGATGGGCTACTTATCAGTGCAGTAGAGTCATTGCGACTCAAGGGGCAAGGTGATGGTAGCAAGACTACGTTATCATTGCAGTAGAGTCATTATGACTTGAGGGGCAAGGTGATGCGTAGTAAGACTATGAGCCAGCGTAGATGGGGTGAATAACTCCATGGGGAAAGTGGACATAGTAAAGGATTGGTAAGACTATGAGCTAGCGCAGATGGGGTGAATAACTCCATGGGGCAAGTGGACATAGTAAAGGATTGGTAAGACTATGAGCCAGCGCAGATGGGGTGAATAACTCCATGGGGCAAGTGGACATAGTAAGGATTGGTAAGGCTATGAGCCAGCGTAGATGGGGTGGATAACTCCATGGGGCAAGTGGACATAGCGAAGGATTAGTGGCTACGTTATCAGTGCAGTGAAGCCATTTTATGACTTCATGGGGCAAAGTGATCGTAGCAAGGGTGGGTAATAGAAGTGGTGAATATCGTATGCTTTACGCACCGAGTGAGAGTTGTGAGGATGGATGCTATGTTTGATTGTTTGCCATCCCTATGACATGCACACCTCCCCCACCTCCGTATCTTTACACTGTTTGATATGGCACCTTAGAGTGTTGTACAGTATGTAGTGCTAACTCTTTGGTTGTAGGTCCAGGTTCAGGTATGTTTCTAGTCTACCTGTTATTGTTCACTTTAGATGCTTATCGCTCATACCAGGCTTTATGTCTGACCCAGAGTTTAATGTCTCCTCTTATTACTCTGGGTGCTCACACGAGCAGACTAGAGACAGGTTAGCTGGTGATGCGCGAGTAGCTGATTCGGAGGCGGGCAGTAGGCTTCCACGTATTATATATATATATATATATATATATATATATATATATATATATATATATTCTCCCTGTGTCGTTGGTGGTCACTACTTGGGCATTAGTAGTGTACCTCTTTTATCTTGCTTTTACTTTGAGATAGTTTGAAAAGTTGTAATAAGCTGTATTTTGGATTTCCGCTGCTATGATGTTTAGTTCTGGTTTTCAGCTTATGCACTGTCTCACCTGTTTTATGTCAAGTATGTTATTATTATATTTTATTCTATGCGCTGTGAGACATTCTATAGGTTCTTGATTAGTTCATTTCCTTCTTCTTTTTCCTCTTGACGACCCGTTCCGTACTAACTGGACATGGGTACAGCGCACTTTTGGAGTAAATGTCGGTTGGTGCGGGGCGGGCCGTCACACTTGGTATCAGAGCTCTAGGTTGCGTAGTTAACCTAGGGAAGTTATCAGGGAGAGATAATATATGTATACAAGAGAGCGTATTTGTGATTATTTTGGTTTTCAAAAGCTATATATATACTATTAGTAGTATAAGAATGAAGTCGCACTGCACTAGCACCACTATGGGGTCGTTAATCGTTTCCCTTTTTCAGATTGACGATGAGCCGAGACACGAGGGGTGTTGGTAGAGGTACCAACCAGGGGAATGCCGCTGACATGAGGGCGATGTTTACTAACCTCATGAGGGACATTCTTAGAGAAGTGCAAGGGGCAGTTCTCAATCCCGGAGTTGGTGTTGGCCCAGTAGTGCAGGCGCCTAGGGTCGATTTCTCCAAGTTGTGCAAAGATTACACTAATCTTGGTGGAAAGCCGTTCCATGGGACGGAGTCGGCCACGGATGTTCAGGACTGGATGGATAGTTGTGACCGTATCTTCGATGACTTGGGTCTTGAGGATGCGATGAAGAGAAGGTTAGCATCTCGTCAACTGCAAGGGCGAGCGATGAATTGGTGGAATGCCATTAGAACAGCTACTCCAGAGGATCAGGTTACTTGGGTTCAGTTCAAGGCTCACTTTAGCGAGAAGTTCATTCCAGCTGCCCAGAAGTCAGTGTTGTTCAAGAGGTTCTTGGAACTCAAGCAGAACGGAAGGGCAGTTTCTGATTATGTTGTTGAGTTCAACACTTTGTCGAAGTATGGACTGTCTCTTATCGACACTCCTGAGAAGAAGAATGAGAAGTTCATTACTGGCCTGGATGGATACTTGGGGGAAAGGCTTATTAATCACATCGATGAGACTTTTGAATCGATTGTGGGGAAAGCTTTGAGATCAGAGAGTCTTTACCCTAAGTCAAAGACTGAGGCTGCATCGGCAGAAGGGCCAAAGCTGCAAGCAGGCGGTGGAGGCAAGAATAGCTCTCAGAATAAGAGGAAGCAGGACCAATCTAAGGGTGGCCAGAAAAAGAGCAAGAAGGATGTTGAGTGCTTCAGCTGTGGTAAGAAGGGCCATTATGCTAAAGATTGTCGGGCCAAGCCAGCAGATAAGAAGTGCTTCAACTGTGGTCAAGTAGCACATTTCAAGGATAAGTGTCTGCAACCTCTTAAGGAGAAGCAGATTGTGAAAGCATATGCTATTGATGATGTTCCTTCTTCGTCGAATGCCCCAACTGCGGCGGAGAAAGGAAAGAATGTTGTTATTCAAGGTATGCTTTCTATTTATGATATACCAGTTCTAGTTTTGTTTGATACTGGGGCTTCCCGTTCCTTCATATCTAGTGACCTGGTAGATAGGTTGGGACTGGAACCCGAGATAGTCGATAGACCATTGGTTGTGACGAATCCGATTGGTGGTTCGACTAGCCTTAGTATGATTTGCAGGAATTTGGTCTTATCGAGTCATGGATGTATGTTTGTTTGTGATTGCTTTGTTTTGGCTTTACTGGGTATGGCATTATATTGGGAGTCGATTGGCTCCAAAGGTACGAGGTGGTGGTAGACTGTGAGGGCTTTTTGGTGACAGTGAGGGCGGATGATGGGCAGAGGGTAGTGTTTGGTAGTCTACCTAGTGATGGGGTTATGGCTAGTTTTGTAAATTCCCTCGACATCCCGCAGGATGAATTGTCAGATGTGCCCGTGGTTGGCCAGTATCCGGACGTCTTCGAGGAGGTGACCGGGCTTCCACCACACCGAGAGATTGAGTTCCGTATTGATTTAGTGAAAGATGCCAGACCTATAGTGATGCCACTTCGTCGCATGGCACCAAGGGAGCAGCGAGAGCTCGGGGTGCAAGTCAGCAATCTTTTGAAGAAGGGATTTATTAGAAGGAGTGTCTCCGAGTGGGGAGCACCAGTTGTGTTTGCCACTAAGGCAGATGGTTCCCTTCGTTTGTGTGTGGACTATCGCGAGTTGAATAAGGTGACGAGGAAGAATAAGTATCCTCTACCGCGGATAGATGATTTGTTTGATCAACTGGAAGGAGCAAGAGTGCTCTCCCAGTTGGACCTCGCGACAGGATTTCATCAGCTACGAGTAGCGGATGAAAGTGTTCCGAAAACAACATTTAGGACGCCGTCTGGATTTTAAGAGTGGTTGGCCATGCCATTTGGGTTGACCAATGCACCAGCCTACTTTGTGGATCTTATGAATCGAGTATTCAGGGATCAGTTGAATTAGTTTGTTCTTGTGTTCGTGGATGACATCCTTGTTTACTCAAGGACAGAGGAGGAACACAAGGGACACTTGAGGATAGTGATGGAGGTGTTGAGGAAACACCAATTGAAAGCGAAATTCTCTAAGTGTCATTTTTGGAGAAGGGAAGTAAGATTCTTGGGTCATGTTGTTTCAGAGAGTGGTATTGCCATGGACCCTGCGAAGGTGGCTACGGTACAGGATTGGCCTACGCCCAAGAATGCTACAGATTTAAGAAGTTTCTTGGGATTAGCTGGATATTAACGTAAGTTTATCCAGGACTTCTCCAAGATAGCAGCACTATTGACTCAATTGACTAAGAAGAATCAGTCCTTCGTCCGGGACGGAGTGTGTGAGGATGCCTTCATGAGTCTAAAGGAGAAGTTGACGCGTGCGCCAGTGTTAGTCATTCCTAAAGGGAATGAAGAGATGACGGTATACACGGATGCTTGTGGTACCGAACTGGGTGCTGTGTTGATGCAAGGAGGTAGGGCTGTAGCTTATGCTAGTCGACAGCTAAAGCCGCATGAGAAGAAGTATCCTACCCATGATTTGGAATTGGCAGCGATTGTATTTGTGCTGAAGATGTGGAGACACTATCTCTTTGGAGAAAGATTTGAGCTGTTTACCGATCATAAATTGTTAAAATATCTCTTCTCTCAGAAAAATCTGAATCTCCGTCAGCAAAGATGGTTAGAGTTCTTGGCTTCGTATGATTTTGATATCGCATACACACCTGGGAAAGGTAATGCGGTAGCCGATGCCTTGAGTAGGAGACATGCCAGCTTAGGGGCAATGTTTCTTGAATGGATGAAAATGGAGTATATAGCGTGGTTTGATTTCAGACCAAAGTGCGAATTGGATCCAGTTATGCTAGCTAGTTTGGCGATCAGACCCACTTTGATAGAGCGGATTGGTTCCAGCCAGAGGGACGATCCTAATCTATTGGAAATCAGCTCCAAGTTAGAGATGGGCATCGACGGTGAGGAGATGAATGTGTACGGGCTTGATCGAGATGGATGGATTTGAAAGAAGGGAAGACTAGTTGTACCCAACGTAAATGGTTTGAGAGATGAAGTGCTTATAGAATGTCATCACTCAAAACTAACTATACATCCCGGTGGTAATAAGATGTATCGATACATGAAGCAGACTTACTACTGGGAAGGGATGAAAAGAGACGTTGGGAAGTTTATATACAAATGCATGAATTGCCAGCTAGTTAAAGCCGAGCAAAAGAAGCCTAGTGGGTTGTTGCAACCATTAGAATTCCCAAGTGGAAATGGGAGCAAGTCTCGATGGATTTCATCGATGGCTTACCAAGGACTAGATCGGGATATGATAACATTTGGGTAATTGTGGATCGATTGACTAAAAGTGCAAGATTTATACCAGTCAAATCGACCAGGACGGCAGCTAAGTTGGCAGAATTGTATATGAAGTGGGTAGTGAGATTTCATGGAGTACCCAAAAGCATTATGAGTGACCGAGACCCATTGTTCACTAGTGGGTTTTGGAAGAGCTTACAAGAGGCTCTAGGGTCAGGATTACATCTCAGTACCGCGTATCATCCTCAAACCGACGGTCAGACGGAGAGGGTGAATCGTATATTGGAAGATCTCTTGAGAGCTTGTATATTGGATTTTGGTGGATCATGGGATGACCATTTGCATCTAGTGGAGTTTGCATATAACAATAGCTACCAATCCAGTATCGGTATGGCTCCGTTTGAAGCTTTGTACGGAAGACCGTGCAACTCACCATCATGTTGGATAGAGACTGGCGAGAAGTTTGTGCTTGGACCAGATGTGGTGAGGGAAACTTCCGATAAGATTAAGATCATTCGACAACGAATGAAGGCTGCCTAAGACAGGCAGAAGAGTTATGCTGATAAGAGGAGAAGAGACTTGAAATTCTCCGTTGGTGACTTGGTGTTTGTCAAGATCTCTCCGTTAAAGAGCGTGATTCGATTCGGCGGGAGAGGCAAGTTGGCACCAAGATTTGTTGGCCCATTCCCAGTTCTTAAATTAGTCGGGAATTTGGCGTATAGAGTTGGCTTAACAGAGAAGATGGCGGGAGTTCACAATGTATTTCATGTTTCCCAACTAAGGAAGTTCGTTCACGACTCAGATATGACTATTTCACCTGATCAGTTAGAGGACTTCGAAGTAGAACCCGAGGCGGTTGGGAACCGCAAGCCGATTCGTATTGTGGGGGCACGATACGAAGCAACTTCGAAGGAAGGCGGTGAAGCTAGTCAAGGTTCAGTGGGGCAAGGACGAGAATGATTGTACTTGGGAGACAGAGGAGAGCGTTAGGAAGGCATATCCAGAACTCTTTGCCTGGTAAGACTTACTTCGTAATTTAGATTTTCTACATGCTAGGGTAGACTTGTTTTGCTTGTTGCATGTTTGATTGTTGTTTAATGATTGATAGGCATGCGGGACCTTTGTGTTTGTTTTGATTAGGGATTTTCGGGGGCGAAATTTCTTAAGGGGGGAGAGTGTAATGACCCGCATTCTATGCATCGAAGGATCGTAGAATATTTATTTATTTCCCGTGTGAAGTCGTATGGTCATGTAACTTTGGGAAACATCCATTAGGGTCATTTCCCATGCTTATGATTTTTGTCGATTTTTAAATGACCATTTTTCCCCTAGTTGATCTTGTTTTAGCCATAACTTTTGATTGGAAAGGAATTCTGACCTGAAACCACTTCCATTAGATTTGTTTGATGGTTTACCTTTCCGTAGAGTGGTCATAATAGCCAAACGGACTTACCGTTTGGAAGATATGGCTGAAATAAGGTTTGGAGGGTGAAAAACTGCTTAACCGGGCCAAACCGGGTGATTAGTGAGTAGGCCCATAACCCATTTCGGGATTAGGGTTATGGGAAGGCTGAAATGAGATAGAGAATCATTCCATTTCAGTTTCCTAGCCTCCACTTATCACCAAGGAACCCTAAAAATGGCCTCCAACCTCTAAATCACCTCCAAATCACCTTTTGGTCAAGGATTTGGCTTAGCAACCTCCAATCAAGGAAGATCTACACCAAAGCAACATTGGAGCTGCTGTTTAGCATTGAGATTCACATCAAATCAGAGATTTATTTCAGATCTTAGTTTATTTGTGGCTAAGGTGAGTGATTTGCATAGTTTTACACTAATTATGGCTAGTTAAGGGTAATTAGTGTTAATTAGCGAATTTAGGCATGATAAAATTCTGGAAAAATGTTCATAAACTCCTAAATGATGTTTTAGATCTCTGATATGAATTTGGGTTAATTTGGTTAAGTTTTGCTAATCTTATCATTAGTTTCACCTAAACATGCTTAAGGGGAAATATGGGATTTTGGGTATGTTTGATCCATTTTAACCTATCATATTGATGTTTTGATGTTTGTGGTTGATTATGCATGTTGCTATGACTGTATGATATGCTTTGTGATTGATTTCAATAGTTAGAATGGTCGAAAACGTCGTCGAATGGCGTAAACACTTGCTGGAACAATTTTAGAAAACAGTGCAGAGTTCGGATCGGATCGGATATGGGGCTCGGATCGGATATGGGGCTCGGATCGGATATGTTGAACTGGGCAAGGGATTCGATCGGATCGGAACCTGACACTTGAGAAAATTGGCAAAAAGGAAGGCCACGCTAACTGAACTGGGATCGGATTGGATTAAGGAGGACGGATCGGAGTGGAGGCATGAGGATGGATCGGATAGGAGCATGTAAAGGATGAGGAGGCGGATCGGAGCGGAAGCACGAACTGGAGGGGAACGGCACCCGACCCAAATCGAGGAGAAACACCCGACCCGAACCGCACCAGAAGATGACCCGACCCGAACCGATGGAGGACACCCGACCCGAACCGATCGCTTGAAGAGGAACCCGACCCGACCCAGTATTGACTAATAACCTGAGATGCAAAGGTAGTCCAGTATGGGAAGTTAGAGCTCAAGATCCAGTTGGGAACCGATGAGTTCACTTCATGGTTGGACTTTTCTGCGGGACATGTGCTAAGGAGTTGTCGACGTTCATAACTTCGATTCACCACTAAAAATGAATGATGGGCTACTTATCAGTGCAGTAGAGTCATTGCGACTCGAGGGGCAAGGTGATGGTAGCAAGACTACGTTATCAGTGCAGTAGAGTCATTATGACTTGAGGGGTAAGGTGATGCGTAGTAAGACTATGAGCCAGCGCAGATGGGGTGAATAACTCCATTGGGCAAGTGGACATAGTAAAGGATTGGTAAGACTATGAGCCAGCGCAGATGGGGTGAATAACTCCATGGGGCAAGTGGACATAGTAAAGGATTGGTAAGACTATGAGCCAGCGCAGATGGGGTGAACAACTCCATGGGGCAAGTGGACATAGTAAGGATTGGTAAGGCTATGAGCCAGCGCAGATGGGGTGGATAGCTCCATGGGGAAAGTGGACATAGCGAAGGATTAGTAGCTACGTTATCAGTGCAATGAAGCCATTTTATGACTTCATGGGGCAAAGTGATCGTAGCAAGGGTGGGTAATCGAAGTGATGAATATCGTATGCTTTACGCACCGAGTGAGAGATGTGAGGATGGATGCTATGTTTGATTGTTTGCCATCCCTATGACATGCACACCTCCCCCACCTCCGTATCTTTACACTGTTTGATATGGCACCTTAGAGTGTTGTACAGTATGTAGTGCTAACTCTTTGGTTGCAGGTCCAGGTTCAGGTATGTTTCTAGTCTACCTATTATTGTTCACTTTAGATGCTTATCGCTCATACTAGGCTTTATGTCTGACCCAGAGTTTTATGTCTCCTCTTATTACTCTGGGTGCTCACACGAGCAGACTAGAGACAGGTTAGCTGGTGATGCGCGAGTAGCTGATTCGGAGGCGGGCAGGAGGCTTCCACGTATTATATATATATATATATATATATATATATATATATATATATATATATATATATATATATATATATATATATATATATATATAGATATATATTCTCCCTGTGTCATTGGTGGTCGCTACTTGGGCATTAGTAGTGTACCTCTTTTACCTTGCTTTTGCTTTGAGACAGTTTGAAAAGTTGTAATAAGCTGTATTTTGGATTTTCGCTGCTATGATGTTTAGTTCTGGTTTTCAGCTTATGCACTGTCTCACCTGTTTTATTTCAAGTATGTTATTATTATATTTTATTCTATGCGCTGTGAGACATTCTATAGGTTCTTGATTAGTTCATTTCCTTCTTCTTTTTCCTCTTGACGACCCGTTCCATACTAACTGGACATGGGTACAGCGCACTTTTGGAGTAAATGTCGGTTGGTGCGGGGCGGGCCGTCACAGATGGCTTAGAAAGGATGGAAGATTAGTCGTACCCAATGTCAATGGATTAAGAGATGAAGTGCTTAGAGAGTGTCATCACTCAAAACTGAATATACACCCTGGTGGTAATAAGATGTATAGAGACATGAGACAGACTTACTACTGGGAAGGGATGAAAAGAGACATTGGGAGGTTTATATCCAAATGCATGAATTGCCAGCTAATTAAAGCCGAGCAAAAGAAGCCTAGTGGGTTGTTGCAGCCATTAGAAATTCCCGAATGGAAATGGGAGCAAGTCTCGATGGATTTCATCGATGGCTTACCAAGGACTAGATTGGGACATGATAGCATTTGGGTAATTGTGATCGATTGACTAAAAGTGCAAGATTTATACCAGTCAAATCGACCAGAACAACAACTAAGTTAGCAGAATTGTATATGAAGTGGGTAGTGAGATTTCATGGAGTACCTAAAAGCATTGTGAGTGACCGAGACTCGTTGTTCACTAGTGGGTTTTGGAAGAGCTTACAAGAGGCTCTAGTGTCAGAGTTACATCTCAGTACCGCATATCATCCTCAGACCGACGGTCAAACGGAGAGGGTGAATCGTATTTTGGAAGATCTCTTGAGAGCATGTATATTGGATTTTGGTGGATCATGGGATGACCATTTGCATCTAGTAGAGTTTGCATGTAATAATGGCGACCAATCCAGTATCGGTTTGGCTCCATATGAAGCTTTGTACGGAAGACCATGCAACTCACCATCATGTTGGATAGAGACTGGCGAGAAGTTTATGCTTGGACCAGATATGGTGAGGGAAACTTCAGATAAGATTAAGATCATTCAACAACGAATGAAGGCTGCCCAAGATAGGCAGAAGAGTTATGCTGATAAGAGGAGAAGAGACTTAAAATTCTCCGTTGGCGACTTGGTGTTTGTCAAGATTTCTCCGTTGAAGAGCGTAATACGATTTGGCAGGAGAGGCAAGTTGGCACCAAGATTTGTTGGCCCATTCCCTGTTCTTGAACCAGTCGGGAATTTGGCATACAGAATTGACTTACCAGAGAAGATGGCGGGAGTTCACAACGTATTTCATGTTTCCCAACTAAGGAAGTTCGTTCACGACTCAGATATGACTATTTCACCTGATCAGTTAGAGGACTTCGAAGTAGAACCCGAGGCGGTTGGGAACCGCAAGCCGGCCCGTATTGTCGAGCACGACATGAAGCAACTTCAAAGGAAGGCAGTGAAGCTAGTCAAGGTTCAGTGGAACGAGGACGAGAATGATTGTACTTGGGAGACAGAGGAGAACATTAGGAAGACATATCCAGAACTCTTTGCCTGGTAAGATTTTGACTTCGATTTAGTTTTCCGCATGCTAGGATAGGCTTGTTTGCTTGTTTTGCATGTTTGATTGTTGTATGTGGTTGTTAGGCATGCGGGATCCTTTGTATGTTTTGGGTTAAGGAATTTCGGGGACGAAATTTCTTAAGGGGTGGGAGGGGGGAGTGTAACGACCCGTATTCTACACACCATAGAACCGTAGAATATTTGTTCCTTTCACATACGAAGTAGTATGGTCATGTAACTTTGGGAGACGACTATTGGGGTCATTTCCCATGTTCATGATTTTTCCCGATTTTTAAATGACCATTTTACCCCTAGTTGGTACTGTTTTGGCCATAACTTTTGACCAAAAAGGAATTTTGACCTGAAACCACTTCCATTGGCTCCGGATGATGGTTTACAATTCCGTAGAGTGGTCACAATAGCCAAACGGACTTACCGTTTGTGAGATATGGCTGAATGAAGATTTAGAGGGTTAATTTTAGCTAATTGGGCTTAACCGGTTGATTAGCAGTTAGGCCCAGAGGGGAATTTCAGGTTTAGAGGCATAGGAGGGCTGATTAGGGTTAGGAAATCACTTTCATTTCAGTTTTGAGCCGCCACAAACCTTCTTGAGACCTTAGTAATGGCTTCCATCCTCTAAAACCACTCAAAAACACATTTTTAGTGAAGATTGAGCCTAAACTACATCAAAACAAGGCCAAGTAGCAACAGAGCAAGGTTGGAGCTGCTGCTATACATAGGAATTCGACCCAAACAGAGAGTATTTCAGATTTGGTGTTTTATTTTGTGGCCAAGGTGAGTGATTTGCATGATTTCTCACTAATTACGGTTGATTAAGGGGTAATTAGCGTTAATTAGCGAATTTACACACAAATAAAATCTGGAAAAATGTTGATAAACTCGAATACGATGTTTTATGCCTCTGTTAGAAAATTTGGACGATTTGATTAAGATTTACTGAGTATGTGCTTAATCATGATTAAGTGAGATTATGGGAAAATATGAGGTTTTAGCCACTTTTGATCCATTTTGATTCATTTGAATTGTTGTTTTGCTGTTTGTGGTTGCTATTACATGTTGCTATGACTCTATGGTGTGTTTTATGATTGATTAGAAGTGTTAGATTTGCCAAAAACGTCGTCGAATGGCGTAAAATACTTGCTGGAAGAGTTGCAGAAAAAGTGCAGGTTCTGGACCGGATCGGATATGTAGGCTCGGATTGGATGAGTTGAACTGGGCAAGGGATCTGATCGGATCGGAACTTGACACTTGAGACAACTGGCAAAAAGGAAGGCCACGCTAAATGAACTAGGATCAGATCGGATAAAGGAGGAGAGATCGGATCGACTTAAGGACGAAGGGCTCGGATCGGATCGACTGAAGGATGAAGGGCTCGGACTGAAGTAAGGCGAAGGGATCGGATCGGAGCAAATGAAGGACGAGGGAGCGGATCGGAGCGAAAGCACGAACTGGAAGGGAGATGGCACCCGACCCGACCCGGAGGAGGACACCCGACCCGACCCGAAGTGGAATACCCGACCCGAACCGATGCAACGCTGTGGACCCGAACCGAACCGCTACAGGAGAAGATTACGAACCGACTCAAAGTAGAGGTCCCGACCCAAACCGATGGCTAGAAGGAGAACCCGACCCGACCCAGTATTGACCAATTACCCGAGATGCAAAGGTAGTCCAATATGGGAAGTTAGAGCTCAGGATCCTGTTGGGAACCGATGAGTTCACTTCATGGTTGGGCTTTGCTGCGGGACGTGTGCCAAGGGGCAGTCGATGTTTATGACTTTGGATCACTATGTATGGGAAGTATATGAACGGATTCAGGGCTGAAATAGCCTAGGTACGACTAAAGGGCTATAAACCAATAAAGTGGGGTCATTTGTAAAGATTTGGTCATGACTCCATGTGGCAAGCTTGGTAGTAGCAGTAGTTGTACAAGTCGAACTCCATCACTACTTCGATGGGTCTAGTGATTGACAGTGGTGGACATCGTATGCTTTACGCACTGAGTGAGAGATGTGAGAATGGTTGCTATGGTTGATTGTTTGCTATCATTATGACATGCACACCCCACCCTCGTATTCTTACACTACTTGTTATGGCACCTTTGAGTATTGTACGGTATGTGGTACTAACTCTTTGGCTGCAGGTCCAGGTTCAGGTATGGTTTAGTATACCTGTTATTGTTTTGTTTAGATGCTTATCGCTCATACCAGTTTTATGTCTGACCCAGAGTTTTATGTCTCCTCTTATTACTCTGGGTGCTCACACGAGCAGACAAGAGACAGGTTAGCTGGTGATGCACGAGTAGATGATCTGGAGACGAGCAGGAGGCTTCCACGTAATATATATAGTATTCTCCCTGTGTTGTTGAAGATCACTGCTTGGGCATTGGTGGTGCATCTTCTACTTTAGCTTTCTTTTGTTTAGAGACAGTAAATTTGAAAAGTTGTAATAAGCTGTATTTGGATTTCCGCTGCTCTGATGTTGATGTTGGTTTTAGTTATCAGCTTACACACTGTCTCGCGTGTTTTATGTCAAGTATGTTATTATTATTATATTTTACTCCATGCGCTGTGAGACATTCTACAGGTTCTTGATTAGTTCGTTCCCTTCTTACCTTTCTTCTGATGACCGTCCCGTGCTAGTCAGGCATGTGTACAGCGCACTTTCGGAGGAAATGCAGGCTGGTGCGGGGCGGGCCATCACAACAGACCTATTTACAGATGTCACGGCGTCTTATATCCTCAGAGAAGACCGGATCCATGCACGCACATGACCCGGTTGGAATGCACCATCAACACCCCTCGCCATTATCAGAATGAACCTCTTATAATTAGTTCAGTAAGCGTGCCCTGGACCCCTACCTAGTATTGGGTCATAGTTTTGATACCAGAAAAGGTTACTGACTAATATGGGTTCCAAACAACAGATGACACAAGTACTTTCCCCCTCCTAAACTTGTGTCCCCAGACTAACAGATTTCAGATTAACTTACTTACAGATTTCAGATGTACAAAGTTCAGATTAACTAGTTCTCAGATCAGACATATAAGTCAAGTCTTCAGACTAACAGATCAGATATACAGATTAACAAGTTTTCAGACTTAACGGATCAGATTACAGATTACCAGACTTACAAATTGTTTCGCCTAACCTTGTATTGGGCCTACAGACTTTCAAATGGGTTTATTAGATTCATCAGTCCAGTTGTTTTAACCCTCTCCACCCAACACGTTTTAAGTATCACATTTATCTTAGATTTGCATTAATTAAATATTTATGCACAGACCTAACACATTAGGTCGGTAGCTTGTGGTCGCTGGATGTGCCGAACGGTTCCGGGCAGACTTCTGCCACAAGCCAGACCTAACCTCGTGTCTAAGCATCTTTATGCCTATGACCTCTCACATTAGACTGACAGTTTCCGGTTGCTGGTTAAGACGGTTGGGTCCGGGCAGGCTTCTACCGAAAACAGAGTCTGACCTCGTGTCTCGGCATTCTTATTTTTTTAGCTAAAGTAATCATTAACAGATTATGCCAATATCAGACTAATTACACATATTCAACAGATTAACTTCTTTACAAGTTACAACAGATTATCCACGGTTCTATTAACATGTTTTGCTCAATTTTAGATCGATCCTACAGATTTTCATACCCTAAATTACCACATTTAGTTTCAACAGATTTAGCAGATTAGGAAATTTAACAGATTTAATCTTCCCTTGAAATTCCATTGACATTCCTCGCTTAATCATAAAATTAAGCCTAATTTTACATGCTCAAATCATGGTCAAAATTCACAATATAACATATGCCCCAAACTTCTAGTTAAATTTACATAGTACAGAATATTCTCCAAAAACCCCAAATCATGATATACAATATGAATTATGCCAAATTATAGCCTTTGATATCAGCATATGTAAATACCCAAAATTCCCATTTAGGCGTATTCACAATTAATAGTTATCCTATTTTTAATATAGACCTTTTATGCCTAAATCGTATATCCTTTTTCTTTCAAGTCATAAATCGTTATAAAAAATATGCCCCCAAATATAGATCTTAAATTTACAACATATATTATGTCCTCAAAATCAGATCATGCATTATGTTCCCAAATTACAAGTTATATGTTATCATACAAAAATTCTCCTTCATCCAAATCATAAACCATCATATATAGTATGCCTAGATCTAGATCTTAAATTACAACATATGCCCATTTCTTAAATCAATCACAAATCAGTCATGTCCAATTATGCATCATTCATTATTTTCCCCAAATTTAGCGTGCGTGCATCAATCTCTTAAGAGATTTGGCTCAGGCTCGTGGTAGCCTGGCTATAGAACAGATGGAAGGAAGAGATACAGAATAGATACAATAATAAGATAGATCTACACAGAAAAACAGATCAGATAAGCAGGAATAAGATAGATCTACATACAAAAATAGATCTGATGCGTAATCTCCAATTCAGATTTATAACCATGTCAACATCATAATTAAATTTCATATATGAAAATAATTGTATTCACAATTTGTGGTTTAAGAAAGAGAAGAACAATTCTGGGATCTGATTTTCTAGAGTTGATTTAGCTTTCCATTGATGTAGGTGTTGATTTGTTATCTTTTAATCCTATTTAGATTGGAAGAAGAAGAAGCACTTGTTCTAGCTTAGGTTTCAGCAGAGTAGCGACGCCATTGATTTATTTTAATATGAATTAGAGCAGAGTATAGGAGAAATGAAATTGTGTGGAGAGAAAGTGAGGTTTGGGGGTGTTTAAATAGCGTTGGAGCAACGAATCTGGTCAGAACGGGCGTCTAAATACAGAAAACTGAATATGTCCTCGGATCTGGAAAAGGGGGGAGGTCGACCCCATGGTCGACCTGCCTACCCAGGTCGACCCCCTCGTCGACTTGGGTCCTAGGCGGGAATTTTCTCGCCCAGCCCGAGTGTGTGTTTTGAATTCGAATTTTGAAATTTTGACCGAGCTGTTTAAATTTTCTGAAAACTTTTGAAGCTCATAACTTCTTCATTCAAAGTCCGATTTATGCAAACTCGGACTCTATCTCAAGCAGAATTCCGAGACTAACACAATGGCGTAACCCGTTTTCCTTAATTCTTCTTTAAAAATTAATTATACTTTGTTTTGTAACTTTATGTTCATAGAAAATACGGGGTGTTACAAAAAGCTCACAAGGTGAGTGGATTTAAGCCATATTATTTTAAATAATGGTATATCACCATTTGGCATTCCCCATTATGAAAAATTGAAATGTGACATGTTAGGTCGCCTAAACATATGATTAGTAATGATTTAAATGGTAAATATGATATGTTGGAATGATTAATTAAAATGACATCAGTTATTGAAAAGGGAAAGTCCATATGTTGAATCAGTTAAAGTGTTGAAATGTCTATGTGTTGAAGGATAAACTCATTAGTATACAGGTAATAACTACTGTTGTTATAATTCTATGATTCAGTTGTGAACTATTATTGGGTAAATGACATGCTAACTGATAGGATCTAAACGAATTACCCAATTTAACATTTACAGGTCAAGATAAGGCTAAACACATGTTAAAGAAAGATATGCGACCTGAAATAAGCATAATTTGACGACACGTAACATATGGAAGGGGCAACGTGCCTAGATTCACAATAGTTCTACAACCGTAATGCGCTTAGACATGAGGTTAGATTAAAACTTGTGATAGAAGTCTGCCCAGAGCCGCCCGGCATATCCAGCATTCACAAGTGGAAAATCTAACGTGTGTGGTCTAAGTGCATAAATAAAATATGTAATGGTGCTAAGACACCAGGTTAAGCCAACTTGTGGTAGAAGTCTGCCCGGAGCCGCCCAGCAAATCCAACATCCACAAATATAAGCTTAATGTGAGAGGTCTAGTGCGTGAATATGTGCATAAATATTTAAATATATGTATATAACAAGATATGAATAAATGGTAATGATGGTAATTAAATGTCTAACTCTGAAAATAAGAAAGAAAGGGATGTAATAAACTGAGTTAGTGTGATACGAAGGGAAAGTGATGTATTTCCCTAAATGACCTATTTCTGAGAACGTGGTTGCAGGTAGACCACAATAAATAAAGTAAGAAAAATAAAGAAATTACTTGCCACCACGGATTTAGATGGGAATACATTATGAAAATAAATCATTGATTCCTTATATCAAACCGATAAGGTGCATGACGTGTTTTCCTTAATTAAATGAGGAACATATATTACAACGAAGAACACTGGAATACAACAATAAAAGAAAATGGTTTAAATAGGGAATGATAATCACCTATTATTAATAAGTAACATTAATGAAAATGTTGTATAATAGGTAGACTTGTCCTAGGGACAGGTGAAGATTATAACTTAGGTTATAATAAACTAATAAGGAAATTGGATAGCTGGTGAAATGAGGTAAGCTACACTTAATTGTAAATTAATTAATCAGTAAATGGGGAAAATCGGAAACCAGTTGAGAAAAAGGGAAAATTATAATGGTTGTTATAATAAATGGGTAAAGAAACTTATTAATGGACCTTAGTCAAGAGAACTAAGTTAATAAGTAAACAACGATAAGTTGTAGTGACGGTGTAAATTGAATTTGTGATTAAACGAGAAAGAACAAGGAAAACTTATGAAATGAAATAAGTTATATTTAATCATAAATGGTAAGTGACATGTTAATTAGAAAACATGTGAATTGAGATATACTTAATAACATATTAAGTAGAACATGTTATTGTAACCTTGAAATTAAACAAGTATATAAAGTGTTGTGGATCACAGACCTTGGGCCACAATCTAGAGAATGACATGTTGTGGGCTTATTAATAAACTTAAATGGGTTAAGTTATATAACTGAAATTAATAAGCAAGAGGAGCTTGGTAACTTAATTAAGAATTCAATATGAATGAGAATAATCAAATTAAATGGAAACCTGATGAGGTAAGGCAAGCGCGTAAAAGGATGATTAGACATAGGGTCAGCAATATATTAAAGTAAGGCGCTTGGACCAGTCTGCACGTTTGAGGTTGAATAACCCAACAGGGTAGATCATCATGGTGTTATAAGGAACGAGGGGAGCGTATGTTCATCTAAGTATTATGTCGGCTCTGAAGGACTGGAAGGGGAAGCACGCGGCTTCCTGAGATACGTAAGGTGCTCCTAGTAGCCCTCTGTGCAGTGACAAATGTTTAGGCTGTGCTCGCAGAGGTTTGGTCTGCGCGTAACTACTAGGTGGGTGGGCCTTGACTGCAAGTGTAGCTTTGCAGTCAGAATGTTGTGACACGGTGACACTAGGGTGATTCCGCGGTTGCCTCAACGGGGAGGTGAAAGGTCACAACCAATAATAATAGTAGATCATCGGATAACCCGTCATCGGCAGCCAGTGGGATACGAAAAGACTAAAGCAAAAACCAATAGACTATTCACCTTTCACTATCGGGGTACGGTGGTTGAGGGAAGACGCCAAATGGATGTTTAGATTGTTTTCTTTAGGGGCATTCGTTTAGCTCTTGTAGTCTTTACTAGTTGAGAGAGGGGACGAGGTGGGGCCATAGGCACCGTAAATACAAACCCTAGGTATATCTGTACGTACAGGATCTTAAAGACGGGCCTATATAGATATGGAAAAGCTCTCGACCGAGTTCTGTGTTTCTAGTATTGCCCTGCTATGGGACTCGGTGCACATTAGAGGACGTTCGATTGAGGCATCGAGCTACAATTAACGGTATGTACGTGGGACAGTTTAGATACATGCATATCTTCTCCGGGTGGTGTATCATAGACTAGAGGGCATTACTCCAGTATGAGATTTGATTCAATCGACGATGGTAGTCCGTACGCTTACGTAGCATAGTAATGGCATATATAGGCAAAACATAACATTGTTATGTAGGGATTCGTACGTCGCTCCGGCGTAGGATGAGGGACTGCGTACATTTTTGTGATATTTCGGTGGAGACCGTGCGAGTGGGGTACCACGGGGTGTACCTTAAATATGGGGGTAGCTACATACATACAATTATTAGATTAATTCACTGGGAAGAAATTGGGTACGACGTGTGTGAAGCCTTGAGTGCTATCAACCCAAAGTAACCTAATAAATAAGAAAATATGATTGAACGGTATATGTAGGATTATTTAAAGTGTATAGTTTAAATCCAGTCACCAGAGTTTATGTTCTGACCCCCTCCTCATAACAAACTCGCAGGTTAGATTGTGGCAGATACATGATAGCCTTGGGTATTGGTTAGGCAGTATTATTAATATGTTAAGGCTATATTTTAGTTACATTATATTTTATCCATTCCGCTATGAGATATTTTATGAGCTCTGACATCTTTTATGTCTCTGTCTTTTCTACAGGATACCAGAGCAAACCAATCCGAGTTCCGATAGATTGGAATTTTGAAAAAAAAATCGGTCTGTCAGAATTCGGGTTGTTACATCTGGTATCAGAGCATAGGTTTAGGATTCCTATATAAATAGTGAGTGAACGTATTTGTATTTTAAAAATATAAATATATTACATATATACCTAGATTCATAGAGGAACCCACTAAGTAAAAAGAGTATAATATGATAAGAAATGGGATGTTTGTTTTGTACACTAAAGGAATGAATATAGAAATCTGAGACCCTTAGGTAATTTGGGTGGATAAGTGTACAATGAATTTTGTATGGAAGGAATGTGAATCCCATGTGATTATTATTTTTGGTTAGTAGGCTTGAAAACCTTATAAATTGGAAAAGGTTGAAAAGAAAAAATGGATTAGGAATATATTTAGTTGAGAGAATTGACATTGGGGAGTGTCTAGGAAAGCCTAGAAAATTGGAAACCCGCTTTGACTCTAACCCCATTATCAACTTTTAAGAACTTGAAATTATAAAAGTTTTGGGAAAATGGCTTATGGTGTTTTCAAGTTTTAATCTTAAAAGTTATAGTTTTAAATTTTTAAAGTATACATATTGATTTTTTAAGTAAAATGGGGTATATTTTGCAAATAGTGATTTCTTGCGAAAATTTTGTCTAAGATAAAATTCTCTCAATAAAAGGTGCATATTATAGAGCATGTATAGCTCGCTAGTTTTCTTGTTATATTTCATACAAGAATTTTTAAAGAAAGTTTTGAAGTCTTTGTTCTCTTGACAACCCTTTTTCATAAATTGTTTTAACTAGATAATTTTGTTGGGTGGACAAAATAAGTTGTAGAAAATAAGAATAGAGTGGATGTTGGCACCTTGTAGTAAAAGACTAAACCGACCTTATAGGTAAGAACAAGTCATAAACCCGATTGAGAAAATAGTTGTCCGTATCTACTCTAGTTTTGTGATATGAAAAAAAAAATGATGATTTGCATTTTTTTAAGATGACATGTTTTTATGGTTTGGCAAAAGAAAGTTTTCATGAGGAAAATAAAGTTTTGACACTTTAAATTTTTGGAAGGAAATTTTAATGAAAAAAAAGAAAGAGGCCAAACCATGTTTTAAAAAGTATGGAGTAGGTAAGGGTTAGTGCCTAGGAAAGACGGGAAAAGTTTTGAGACTGTGAAATAAATAGCGAGAATTATCTTGGAATAATAGTAAGTTCTCGTAGAATGTTTAAGCAATGAAAATCCTAGAGTGTTGCTTGAAATAATTGTTGGTACACAGCTAGGACTAGTGATGACTACTAGATAGTAAAAAGGGCAAGCAAGTGTTTAGATGCTGTTGCTAATTTTCCATGTTAGGGGTAAAACCCGTTACTACATTTCTGTTAGGATCATTCCATTGTTTTGTACTTGTTGGGTAGTTAGGGTAACACCTAAACCTATCGTTGATCCCATGGTCTGGACTTTTCTGTCTGAGGGGGACACAGTCCCTAGATTCTTGGACCTTAGTAGTAGCTGTGTAGGGTGTTTGTCCTCCTGTTTTAGTTGGAAGACTAGAAGCTTATTTAAATTTGAACTAAGATCAATTGATTAAGCAAGCTAAGAAAAGAGAAATGTTACAACTAAAAAGGAAATAGAAAATTCAGTAAAGCAACAAAAATGGAAAATTGTGACAAAAGATAGATAAGATGAAAAGAAAAAAAGCAACAAAAGAAAATTTTCTTATGTGGGCTATGCTTGGATAGGAAAATAGGGAGTCTTTATAAATAGTTACAAAAAATCCAAGTACGGTTGGAAAATGGTACATAAAAGAAAAACAGAAAATGTGGAATTTTTTGTTTTCCACCTTTTTGTAACATAAGAAATCGAATTTAGAAAATCAGATTTTTCCGAAATTCGAAAAATAAAGTTGGTTGGTAGGATTTTGGATGCAACAATTGGATTAACTATGCTCTTACTCAGTAAGGGTGTGGGAAAATTTGGATGAAAATGTATTTTGGTTTTCAAAATATTGCATTCACGTGGAACTGCCAGTATATTTAGGATGTGAGCATCATATTCTAAAAGGATTTTTGAGAAATTTGCATACACATAGGAGGTACCGCCGAGGCATACATGCATTATTATGTTGTGCTTCACTTTGCACAAGTGCACGATGTTTGCAAAAATTGGATGCACACATGATGGATTATATTATGCGAGGGGTTAATTTATTTACCCTTATCAAATTTCGGCGACGAAAATTCCTAAGGGTGGGAGAATGTAACACCCCGCATTTTTTAACTTAAGATAATAAAATAAGAATAACTTAATTAAAAGTTCAAAATTTAGCAAAACGGACTACACCATTGTGTCCATCTCGAAATTCTGGTCAAAATAGACACTTGGTTTGCGTAAATCGGACACCGTATGAAGAAGTTAATAAGGATTGAAGTTTGTATACACGCAAGAGAATTATGTATATACGTATAGGTCGGGAAAATCAGATTTTCAGTTCGAATTTCAAAAATTTCGAGTTCTAGGGTGAGCGGGAAGATTCCTGCCCATGGGAGTCGATCCCACCAAGGGGGGTCGAGCCATGGGTCGACCCTACTGAAGTGGGGTCGACCCCGGGGTTGACCCTCCCCCCCCCCTCCCCCGGTCAGATCCGAGTAGAATCCTATTTCTGAACCTGGGTACATCTCTTAACCAAATTCGTCAATTTTAGGCTATAAATAGGACCCCAGACCCATTGTTTTATTCATCTAATTCAATGACGACGACGAAGTGTTGCTCCAACGTAATTAGCTCTAGCCTTTTTCTTTTTCAGTAATCAAAAGCTAGACTGGTTCAGAAATCTGTGATTTGACAACCGCAACTATTCTCCAAATTCTTAAGATCTAATCAAAGTAAGGTAATTCCTAGATCCGGTCTATTTTTGTTCCCTTCTCCTTTCTTTCTTTTTCTTTTAAGTAAGAGGATTATAACTCCATGATTGTTAGGTGCTAAAACCAACTAGGAGAACACCGTAGAGGGATACATCTGGACTAGATCTAGGACTTGGAAAGCTCACAAGGTGTAAGCCATATTATTATAAATAATGGTATATCACCGTTTGGCATTCCCCATTATGACAAATTGAAGTATTACATGTTAGGTCACCTAAACGTATGATTAGTAATGATTAAAATGGTAAATATGATATGTGGGAATGATTAACATAAAATGACATCAGTTATTGAAAAGGGAAAGTCCATATGTTGAATCAGTTAAAGGGTTGAAATGCATATGTGTTGAAGGATAAACTCATTAGAATATGGGTAATAACTATTGTTGTTATAATTCTATGATTCACTTGTGACCTATTATTGGGTAAATGACATGCTAACTGATAAGATCTAAACGAATTACCCAATTTAACGTTTACAGGTGAAGATAAGGCTAAACACATGTTAAAGAAAGATATGCGACCTGAAATAAGCATAATTTAACGACATGTAAATTAGATTACAAAAAACATATGGAAGGGGCGATGTGCCTAGATTCACAATAATTCTACAATTGTAACGCGCTTAGACACGAGGTTAAATTAAAACTTGTGATAGAAGTTTGCCCGGAGCCGCCCGGCATATCCCGCATTCACAAGTGGAAAATCTAACGTGGGTGGTCTAAGTGCATAAATAAAATATGTACTGGTGCTAAGACACTAGGTTAAACCAACTTGTGGTAGATGTCTGCCCGGAGCCGCCCAACAAATCCAGCATTCACAAGTATAAGCTTAATGTGAGAGGTCTAATGCCTGAATATGTGCATAAATATTTAAATATATGTATATAACAAGATATGAATAAATGGCAATGACGGAAATTAAATGTCTAACTCAAAGTAATGTATTTCCCTAAATGACCTATTCCTGAGAACGTGGCTGCAGGTAGACCACAGTAAATTAAGTCAGAAAAATAAAGAAATTACTTGCCACCATGGATTTTGATGGGAATACGTTATGAAAATAAATCACTGATTCCTTCTATCAAATGATAAGGTGCATGAAGTGTTTTCCTTAATTAAATAAGGAACATGTATTACAACGAAGAACGCTGGAATACAACAGTAAAAGAAAATGGTTTAAATGGGGAATGATAATCACATATTATTAATAAGTAACATTAATGAAAATGTTGTATAATAGGTAGACTTGTCCTAGGGACAAGTGAAGATTATAACTTAGGTTATAATAAACTAATAAGAAAATTTGATAACTAGTGAAATGAGGTAAGGGACACTTAATTGTAAATTAAATAATCAGTAAATGGGGAAATCAGAAACCAGTTGAGAAAAAGGGGAAATTATAACGTAGGTTATAATAAATGGGTAAAGAAACTTATTAATGGACCTTAGTCAAGAGAACTAAGTTAATAAGTAAACAACGATAAGTTGTAGTGACGGTGTAAATTGAATTTATGATTAAACGAGAAAGAACGAGGAAAACTTATGAAACGAAATAAGTTATATTTAATTATAAATGGTAAGTGACATGTTAATTAGAAAACATGTTAATTGAGATATACTTAATAACATATTAAGTAGAACATGTTATTGTAACCTTGAAATTAAACAAGTATATAAAGGGTTATGGATCACAGACCTTGGGCCACAATCTTGAGAATGACATATTGTGGGCTTATTAATAAACTTAAATGGGTTAAGTTATATAACTGAAATTAATAAGCAAGAGGAGCTTGGTAACTTGATTAAGAATTCAATATGAATGAGAATAACCAAGTTAAATGGAAACCTGATGAGGTAAGGCAAGCGCGTAAAAGGATGATTAGACATAGGGTCAAACACCATATTAAAGTAAGGCGCATGGACCAGTCCGCACGTTTGAGGATGAATAACCCAACAGGGTAAATTATCGTGGTGTTATAAGGCACGAGGGGAGAGTATGTTCATCTAAGTATTATGTCGGCTCCGAAGGACTGGAAGGTGAAGCACGCGGCTTCCTGAGATACGTACGGTGCTCATAGTAGCCCTCTGTGCAGTGACAGATGTTTAGGCTGTGCTCGCAAAGGTTAGGTCTGCGCGTAACTACTAGGTGGGTTGGCCTTGACTGCAAGTGTAGCTTTGCAGTCAGAATGCTGTGACGCGGTGACACTAGGGTGATTCAGCAGTTGCCTCAACGGGGAGGTGAAGGGTCACGACCAATAAAGATAGTAGATCATTGGATAACCCGTCATCGACAGCCAGTGAGATGCGAAAAGACTAGAGCTAAAACCAATAGACCATTCACCTTTCACTATCGGGGTACGGTGGTTGAGGTAAGACGCCAAGTCGATGTTTAGATTGTTTTCTTTAGGGGCAGTCGTTTAGCTCTTGTAGTTTTTACTAGTTGAGGGAGGGGCCGAGGTGGGGCCATAGGTACCATAAAAACAGACCCTAGGTATATCTGTACATAGAGGTTCTTAAAGACGGGCCTGTATAGATATGGAAAAGCTCCCGACCGAGTTTCGTGTTTCTAATAATGCCTTGCCACGGGACTCGGTGCACATTAGAGGACGTGCGATTGAGGCATCGAGCTACAATTAACGGTACATACGTAGGGCAGTCTAGATACATGCATATCTACTATGGGTGGTGTATCGTAGACTAGAGGGCATTACTTCGGTATAAGATTTGATTCAATCGATGATGGCAGTCCGTACGCTTACGTAGCGTAGTAATGGAAGATATAGGCGAAACGTATCATTGTTATGTAGGGATCCGCACGTCGCTCCAGCGTAGGATGAGGGACTACGTACATTTATGTGATATTTTGGTGGAGACCGTATGAGTGGGTACCACGGGGTGTACCTTAAATATGGGGGTAGCTACATACATACGATTATTAGGTTAATTCACTGGGAAGAAATTGGGTATGACGTGTGTGAAGCCTTGAGTGCTATCAACCCAAAGTAACCTAATAAATAAGAAAATATGATTGAACGGTATATGTAGGATTATTTAAATTGTATTAGTTTAAATCCAGTCACCAGAACTTGTGTTCTGACCACCTCCTCATAACATACTCGCAGGTTAGATTGTGGCAGAGACATGATAACCTTGGGTATTGGTTATGCAGTACTATTAATACGGTAAGGCTATATTTTAGTTACATTATATTTTATCCATTCCGCTGTGAGATATTTTCTGAGCTATGACATCTGGTATGTCTTTGTCCTTTCTGCAGAATACCAGAGCAAACCAATCCGAGTTCCGATAGATTGGAATTTTGGAAAAAAAAATCGGTTTGTCGGAACTCGGGTTGTTACATCTACCTTCGAGCCTAGGCATGCTGCTGAAATATGCGAACACGTTAAATTGGAAACAAGGGGAAAACGGTGAAATCGGGGCTTAACTTGTAAATGGGAAATTTAGGAATAATTTGAATGAAGTATATGAATTTGAGAGCATAAATTGAATTGTGATAAAAGAC
Source organism: Allium sativum (assembly GCA_030737875.1). NCBI lineage: Eukaryota > Viridiplantae > Streptophyta > Magnoliopsida > Asparagales > Amaryllidaceae > Allium > Allium sativum. The sequence goes on along the minus strand of CM060912.1, from coordinate 255,942,078 downwards.
CTTAATTTGGGGCATTTGGTTCATTATGAACATGACTTGGGGAAGGGGCATGAAAACCTATAACGAAATAGGAATAATTGGATAATAATAGAAATGTCTAGAATTATAGTAATTAGAAACTAAACCGCGGTTAGACACGAAGATAGATTACACTTGTGGTGGAAGTTTGCCCGGAACCGCCCGACATATCCAGTGACCACAAGTGGTGAATCTGATGTGAGGGATCTAAGTGCATAAACACGAGACGTGCTAAGACACGAGGTTAAGCCCGGGTTGTGGAAGAAGTCTGCTTGGAACCAACCGACATATCCAGCATCCACAAGTTGTCGGCTTAATGTGGGAGGTCTAGTACATTATAACCACAAATGAATATGGTAATGAAATGGAATACTTAACCTAGTTGAATCCATAGGGATTGTATGAACTATGTTAACTTGAGTAGGGGTTAAGTAAACTTGTATGAAACAGTGGGAGGGTTAAGTATATCTTGGGGGTAGCGAGTAATATTTACATATAGTCCCACAAACTTAACCTATGGGGTTATGCAATCTTTTACTCTGGTATGGCATAACCTGTGGAAAATCTAGTAGTGGGGATACAATCATAGGGGGAAGCTTGTACCATCTTGTGTGTGGGACCCGTTTCAGTCAGCAACCCATATATAGGTATCAAATGAGTACTCCGAACTAGGTCGGAGTCGGGGCACGCTTATTGGGCTGATTGTAAGAGATCCAAACGTGGGGACGGTGTGGGCGGCGCATACCAACGGAGTCATGTGCGTGCATGGGTCCGGCAGAGGAAGTTAAGACGTCATGACACCTGTAGATATGGTTCTGCATGTCTTGAAAACGAAGGGTTGCCACTTTAGGAAGTGATACATCCTATTGTGGGGCCAGCACAGGGTATCTACGGAGTAGGGAGCCAATCGATTAGGTAGTAATTAGGGTACATCTAGACTCTGGTATGTTTAGGATCCCATTAATACCCTTAGGGGTAACTCCGGTATGTTAGGCTGCATGTTGGTTGTATGGGTTTAAACCTCTCACTATAAGTACACCAAAGTCTACATTCTTATAGTAATTGGGATCATCTCATTCTGGTAATACTAGTATTGGTGCAGAGAAAGAGAAAAAGGAAAGTGTTAGAGAAACGCAATATATTCTATCATGTTTATCATGTTTACCTTATCATACCTGCCTTATATAATGTTATCTCTCTTATCCATTTTATATGTCTGTCATGATACTTTTACTTATTTATATGCTAAAAGTAACTAGACTCGCCAGACTTTATGTTTGACCTAGTTTGTTTCCTCTTCTTTCTCTTCCGTTCACCCCCCCAAGGTTCTCAGGGTGGGAATACTCAAGCTTGATTAGGACTCTGCTTTCATCTTGCATGGAGTTGTTTTAGATGTACGACTTGATTTCATATCTCTCTACTATGGCTATGTTTTGGGGATTATGCTTCTTTTATTATTGTACTCTGATGTTTTAAGTACAAGACAGAAATTTTCATGATGTACTAGGTTTTATGTTTTTCAGACATATGATGTAACCATGTTTTGAACTACGAGCTTTCTACTTAATAAAATTATAAATTCCGCTGCTATTTTATGTCTATCTTGTAACGTTTCTATTTCTGTGTGCCTATAACGCTTCATGAAACTTAATGCATTCTCTTAATGAGTGACATTAACGGACGTGGGGTATCCAACATGGTATCCGAGCTGAAGGTTACCAGATTGGATAAAAGATTTTAAAAATTATTTTCTAAAAGGTTTTAAAAGAAGCATTTTCAAAAGAAAAGTTTGTTTTAAAAAACATATTCCCCAAATCCATATGTAACATCTTTTGATTCTCTGTTTGAATCCCTTTTCCTTTTCTTTTCTGCATGTCTGGGAAACCTAATGTTCCTAAGGGAGTTACGATACCAGGCTGGTTCCGTAGGTATCTAGAGGCCATGACGCCCGCCGATGGCCAAGCAGACGTTCCTCCCCCAGTTGCACCCGCTATTCCTCATCCTCCTCCTACACGAGCAGATAATTTCTTTAAGATCTGCAAAGATTTCTATGCTATGGGTGGAAAGTCATTCCGAGGAACCAAAACTTTTGTAGTGGCAAGGAATTGGCTCAAAGAGACGGAGGAATTATTTGGAATTTTCGAAGTGGACGATCGTAGGAAGATTCAGTTAGCCGCTTGGCTTCTGAAAGATGAAGCTTCGTTCTGGTGGGAAGTGACGTAAGCAGGGTGACCAGTAGAGACTTAGGATGATTTCCAATAGAGGTTTGAAATGATATTTCTTTCTCAAGCTGAGAAAAGCATGCAAATGGAAAGGTTTCTGGCACTCAAACAAGGAGGCATGACTGTCAAATAGTATGTTAACAAATTCAATCAACTGGTGAGGTTTGGTTTGGAGATAGTGGATACTCTGCATAAGAAAGCTTTGCGGTTTTCTAAAGGAATGAATGAACCCCTTCATGGGTTGGCTATGTCTCATATTCCGATGGGGGCAACTTGTAAGAGGCTTGTCGATATGGCATTGATGCATGAGGAAGATAAAGGTGAAAACAAGGGGGCTAAGGTTGAGGAAACACAAAACAAGAAGGTGTGGCCCAAGAAGGGACAACAACGACAAGAAAAAAAGGAGGAAAGTACGACAAGGCTAGGGACAAGAGGAAGTGTCATAATTGGGGACACGGGGGTCATTTGATCAAGGACTGTAAAAGAAAGAAAAATGCTTGCATTAGTTGGGGAGAGGTCGGACACTTTTCTAAGGATTGACCGAAGAAGCAAGGAAAAGGTCAAAGGGCAGGAGCTTCTGAAGGGCAGGTGCATGCTCTCGTGACCAGTGCTCCGAATCGAGGTAGGAAAGTTTCCGTTGAAGGTTTGATTTCTCTTTCCAATCATCTTGCTAGAACTATTTTTGATTCGGGCGCTTCACATTCTTTTATATCTAATTCTGTGGTTGAGTCTCTTCACCTTAATACTAGTATGTTTTTGGATCCTACTGTTGTCTCAAACCCCATTGGTGGTATGGCTCAATTTTCCATGATTTGTCGGGGTTTGAGAATATCTGTGTTAGGCGTCGAATTTGAGTGCGACGCATATTTGCTCGGTTTTATGGGCTATGGTTTGATTCTAGGGAAGGATTGGCTAGACAAGTATGGTGCCATTCTAGATTGTGAGACGTGGATCGTTAGACTTTTGACTTGTCATGAGAGGATCCTCGAGATTTCATGTGACCCAAAAGGGTCTGTTATGCTTAGTTTCCTAGAGTCACTTGAGGCATCTATTGATGATATGTGATCTATACCAGTAGTCTGTGAGTATTCTGATGTTTTTGATGAGGTTCGGGGATTACCTCTGAGGCGCGAGATCGATTTTCGTATATACTTGGTAGACAATGCAAAACTAGTTGCATTTCCTATGCGCCATATGGCTCTAAGGGAAAGGAGGGAGCTTAGCAAGCAAGTAGGGGAGCTACTTGAGAAAGGGTTTATTAGGCAAAGCATATCTGAATGGGATGCTCCGGTGGTATTCGCAACTAAAGAGGATGGTTCGCTTTGCTTATGTGTGGACTGTAGGGAGTTAAATAAGCTCACTAAGAATAATAGGCACCCACTCTCGAGGATAGATGATTTGTTTGACCAACTTGTTGGTGCACCAGTTTTCTCTCAGTTAGACTTGGCCACAAGGTTTCATCAGTTGAGGGTGGCCAAGGACAGTATAGACAAGATCGCTTTTAGGACTCCAGATGGTTTCTTTGAATGGCTAGTTATGCCTTTTGGGATGACGAATGCACCTGCCTATTTTGTCGATTTGATGAGTAGGATGTTTCTGGAGTTTCTAAATAAGTTCATCCTGGTCTTTGTTTACGATGTCTTGATCTTATCGAAGAGCGCGGAAGAGCATGCCCAACATTTGAGAGAAGTCTTGAAAACTCTCCGTGTGCACCAACTTAAGGCAAAGTTCTCCAAATGTCATTTTTTGGAGTAAAGAGGTGAGATTTCTAGTGCATGTGGTTTCTAAAGATGGGATAGAAGTAGATCCCGTAAAGGTAGCTACAGCTTAAGATTGGAAGATCCCAAAGAATGCAATGGAGGTTAGAAGTTTTATGGGGTCGGCATGCTATTATAGGAAGTTCATTAAGGACTTCGAAAAAATATCAGCCCCACTCACCAGGCCGACGAAGAAGAATCTGACGTTTTCGTGGGATATAGATTATGATGTTGCTTTCCAGCGATTGAAAAGGGCTTTGACAACAGCCCCAGTATTGATCTTGCCCGATGGGAACAAAGTGATTACAGTATACACTTATGCATGTGGTACAGGGTTTGGTGCGGTTCTGATGCAAGAAGGAAAGGTAGTATGTTATGGGGGTAGACAGTTAAGAGTTCATGAGAAGAACTACCCTACCCATGATTTAGAGCTAGCTGCCATAGTATTCACGCTTAAGACTTGGCGCCATTATTTTCTTGGAGAGAATTTCGAGTTGTACACCGATCATAAATCTCTCAAGTACTTGTTCTCGCAGAAGGATCTTAATTTAAGGCAACAAAGGTGGATGGAGTTCCTAGCATATTATGACTTCGAGATTGCTTATACCCCTGGCAAGGGTAATGTGGTGGCAGATGCACTGAGTAGGCATAGGATGGCCTTAAATCCTCTGTTTGTTGAGAGGAAAAGCTTGGAGTTTATATCAGCTTTTGACTTTAGACCCTCCACTGAGTTTTTGCCTGGCTTATTTGCATCCCTAGAGGTGCGACCTACTCTTATGGAGCAGATAGGAGCTTCGCAGCGAAAGGATCCATAGATTTTAGATATCTTGGATAGAATCTATAGAGGGGAGACTTCTAGTCACCTCAGTAGATATTCCATGGACGATAGAGGGTGGTTACAACGAGATGGAAGACTATGTGTTCCCCAAGTTGGGAGTTTGCTAAAGACAGTCCTAGAGGAAGCCCATCATTCCAAGAGACTATTCATCCAGGTTGTGATAAGATGTATAGAGACATGAAGAGGGTTTTCTTTTGGGTTGGGATTAAGAAATATTTGGCAGAGTTTGTTTCTTAATGTTTGATTTGCCAGCAAGTTAAGGCTGAGCAAAAGAAGCCCAGTGGTTTACTTCATCCTTTGGAGGTTCCACAGTAGAAGTGGGAGAGCGTCTCTATGGATTTTATCGATGGCTTGCCTAGATCAAGGAAGGGCAACACCAACATTTGGGTTGTAGTAGACAGACTTACTAAGAGCGCTTATTTTATTCCAGTTAAAAGTAAGAGGATGGCGACATATTTGGCAGCAGCTTACGTTCATGAGATAGTCTATCTTCATGGAGTACCTTCGAGTATCGTAAGTGATCGTGACCCCATTTTTACCAGTGAATTTTTGAGGGGATTGCAAGAAGAATTCGGTACACAGTTGCGTTTGAGCACCGCTTATCACCCTCAGACCGATGGAAAAACGGAAAGGGTGAACAGAGTTCTTGGGGATCTTTTAAGACGTGTATACTAGACTTCAGAGGGACTTGGGAAGAGCATCTTCCTTAGTAGAGTTCGCTTACAACAATAGTTTTCAAGCTAGCATTGGCATGGCACCCTTCGAAGCATTATACGGACGACCATGTAGATCACCGACTTGTTGGTGGGAATCTACAAAAAGACTTCTACTGGGATCAGATATGATTAGAGAAACGTCCGAAAAGATCGATCTCATTAGACAGCGAATGAAGACAACTTAGGATAGGCAAAAGTCATACGCAGACAAGAGAAGGACTGACATTGAGTTTGAGGTAGGAGACATGGTTTTCATTAAAGTGTCACCTTTGAGGAATGTGGTTCACTTTGGATCTGTAGGGAAATTGGCACCAAAATTTGTAGGGCCATTTCCCATAACTGAGAGGATTAGCCAAATGGCCGATGGAGTAAAGCTACCAGATAGAATATCTGGTGTTCATAATGTTTTCCACGTTTCTCATTTGCGGAAGTGCTTACATAGTACTGCCGAAGTAGTTGAGCCGAGTATATTGGAAGAACTAGAGGTGGAACGAGAGGCGATAGTTAGACGTTCCTACCTGTACTCTTGGATCAGAATTTAAGAAGCTACGCAACCAAGAAGTTAAGTTGATAAAAGTTCAATGGGGAGATAACCCAGAGGATGCAACTTGGGAAACCGAAGACAAGATTCGCACTTCGTACCCTTTTCTTTTTGAGGGTATGTTCTTAATTTCTTTTCCAAAGCTTTTGTTTATGCTTGTTTCTATCATTTAAGTACATCCTATCGATCGACCTTTAGGTAGGAATCTCATGAATGTAAACATGTGTTTGATACATGTTATGTTTGATAGATGCAAGTGGATGCAAATGTTTGCTAGTGGTTGCTCGTGGACGCATATACACACACATTAAGCACTAGATCGGCTCAATCACTCTCATACTGCATATGGATGTGTGTGCATATTTTTCTTCTTTTAATGGATGAAAGTGGGTGTATCATCATATGGATGTTGCATTTGGACGGATGATTGTGCACACATATAGAACTAACATGTTATAATAGGATTATTTGCATACATGTTGGATTCATGACACTAACATTCATTGCAATAAGTAGGCCGACTAAATCAGTTGACCGCCTGATCTCTCGCATTAGTGTTAGGACATATACACACACCTTTGCATGTGTTCACATAAACATTAGAAATCTCTTAAGGACAACGGATGTCTGTGATTGGTGGATGATGGATGGTAGGATATACATTCTTCTTAACTTAGAGATTTCGAGGACAAAATCCTTTAGGTAGGGGAGAATGTAACACCCCGTAATTTTTTAACAAACTAAAGATGATAAATTAAAAAATAATGAAATAAATATTCAGAATAAGGGAAATGGACTACGTCATTGCGTTCGTCTCATAATTTTACTTAAGATAGACACCAAGTTTGCGTAAAACGGACACCGTATGAAGAAGATATTAAGGTTTGTAGTTTGTATATGCATAAGATATATATATATATATATATATATATATATAACAAGTCAAAACCGTTCAAATCAGTTCAAAATCAGAAGCGGGAGATCTAGGAGGGAATTGGATCAGCTGGGGGTCGACATACCCTAGGGGTGTCGACCCATCAGTCGACACCCATGTCGACACCTCCAGATCCGAACCAGGATCATTTTTGTGCACATAGACTTGTATTCTGACCAGATTCATGACCCCTAGGCTATAAATAAGTCCCTATTCTTAGTGTTTTATTCATTCTAAAACAATGGAAGACTAGATGTTGCCTCTGCTTGGATTGAGAATAGCCTTTTCTTCTTCAACAACCAAGTTATTCAAGTGTAGAGATCTATGATTCAATATCTACAATCTTTCTTCTATTTTCTTCAATTTCTTAGATCTAATCTCGGTGAGTCTGTGTTATTTTTAGATAGAAGCAATTAAAAGTTAATCTTGACATGACTATAACTTGGATCTATGCCTATGACTATTTGAATCATATCAGATCTGCTATAACCTGTGAATCTAAGTTATTCTAATATGACTAAGAACTAGATCTAGGCATATACCTGTTTATCATGTTTGATCTGCCATTGTTTATAGATCTAATTTACGGTTAGATCACACCATGCATGTTCGTATTATGTTTGTGGCCAAATCAGATCTGTTGTTAGTTGGTTCCCCACTTCATCGTTTAGATCATATCACGTCTGTTATGATGTCCCTATTATGTTAGAATCAGTTCTATTGTCACATGTTCGTTAGATCTGTTCCTATATGCATATCTTGTCATTATACAACTATATGTTTATGCCTATTCTGCCATTATATGTCAATCTTGTTAGTATGTTCATTTCTTTCCTCTTCCCTTCTTCTTTTCCCTTTTTTATTTTTATAACCAGGCTACCTTCGAGCTTAGGCATGCCGCTGAAATATGCGAACGCGTTAAATTGGGAACGAGGGAAAACGGTGAAATTGGGGCATAACTTGTAAATGGGAAATTTGGGCATAATTCGAATGAAGTATATGAATTTGAGAGCAATAATTGAATTTTGATAAAAGACCTTAATTTGGAGCATATGGTTCATTATGAACATGACCTGGGGAAGGGGGATGAAAACCTATAATGACATACGAATAATTGGTTAATAATAGAAATGCCTAGAATTACAATAATTAGAAACTGTAACCACGCTTAGACACTAGGTTAGATTACACTTGTGGTGGAAGTCTGCACGGAACCGTCTGGTATCTAGCGACCACAAGTGGTGAATCTAATGTGAGGGGTCTAAGTGCATAAACACGAGACGTTCTAAGACACGAGGTTAAGCCCGGTTGTGGAAGAAGTCTGCCCGGAACCAACCGGCATATCCAGCATCCACAAGTTGTTGGTTTAATTTGGGAGGTCTAGTACATTATAACCATAAATGAATATGGTAATGAACTAGAATACTTAACCGAGTTGAATACATAGGGATTGTATGAACTATGTTAACTTGAGTAGGGGTTAAGTAAACTTGTATGAAACAGTGGGAGGGCTAAGTATATCTTGGGGGTGGTGGGTAATATTTACATATAGGCCCACAAACTTAACCTGTGGGGTTATGCAATCTTCTACTTTGGTATGTCATAACCTGTGGAAAACCTAGTAGTGGGGATACAAGTGTGGGGGAAGCTTGTACCATCTTGTGTGTGGGACCTGTTTCAGTCAGTAACCCATATATAGGTATCAAATGAGTACTCCGAACTAGGTCGGAGTCGGGGCATGCTTATTGGGATGATTGTAAGAGATCCAAACATGGGGATGGTGTGGGCGGCGCATACCGACGGGGTCATGTGCGTGCATGAGTTCGGGAGTGGAAGTTAAGATGTCATGACACCTATAGATATGGTTTTGCACATCTTGAAAACGAAGGGTTGCCACTTTAGGAAGTGATACATCCTATTGTGGGGCTAGCATAGGGTATCTACGGAGTTGGGAGCCGATCGATTGGGGTAGTAATTAGGGTACGTCTAGACTCTGGTATGTTTAGGAGCTCGTTAATAACCTTAGGGGTAACTCCAATATGTTGGGCTGTCTGTTGATTGTATGGGGTTAAACCTCTCACTAGAAGTACACCAAAGTCTACCATCTTATAGTAGTTGGGTTCATCTCATTCTGGTTATACTAGTATTGGTGCAGAGAAAGAGAAAAAGGAAAGTGTTAGAGAAGCGCAATATATTCTATCAAGTTTATCCAGTTTATCTTGTCATACATGCCTTATATGATGTTATCTCTCTTATCCAGTTTATATGCATGTCATGACACTTTTACTTATTTATATGCTAAAAGTAACTGGACTCGCCAGACTTTGTGTCTTACCTAGTTTGTTTCCTTTTCTTTCTCTTCCGTTTCTCCCCCCAGGTTCTCAGGGTGGGAATACTCAAGCTTGATCAGGACTCTGCTTTCATCTTGCTTGGAGCTGTTTTAGATGTATGGGTTGATTTCATATTTCTCTACTATTGCTATGTTTTGGGGATTACGCTTCTTTTATTATTGTACTCTGATGTTTTAATTACAAGACAGAAGATTTCATGATGTACTGGGTTTTATGTATTTCAGACGTATGATGTAACCATGTTTTGAACTACGAGGCTTTTTGCTCAATAAAATTTTAAATTCCGCTGCTATTTTATATCTATCTTGTAATGTTTCTGCTTATGTTTACCTATAACCCTTCACAAAATTTAATGCATTCTCTTAATGAGTGACATTAATGGACTTGAGGTGCCACACCAAATCTTTAATGTGACCACTCTACGGAAAGGGAAACATCATTTCCTTTCCAATGACACGGGTCTTAACACCTGGTTCGACCTGAGTCAAAAGACATGCCCTGTACAAGACTGACAGGGCAAAAATAGTAACAGAAAAAACTGGTAAAAAGTATGGACATGTTTCATATCCCCATAAAAAACATATTAAAATATGAGAATGATCCAACCCTCAGGGAATAAAATAAAAATATTTTATGATCCTCCGATACGTAAAATGCGGGCTATTACACTAGAGTTACAATGCAAGTGGTTCATGTTATACTTGGTTCAGTTTTGGCTCAATATAAATCTACTGAACACTGTCATAATATGTGGATGTAGTATAAATGGTAATGTCGGTCAAAAGCCAATTTAAATTTTAAGCCGGACATTACTTACTTTGTTAATATAGGTTTAATTTAACATAAATGTTAATCAGTTTAATCTGAACGTCGAAAGCCAGTTTTTTTTAATAAGTACAAAATATGTAATATGTTATATTCAAAAAAAACCTTGTAATGTTTTTTGGTCCCATTTGATAAGTATTCTATATGATCGTTATGTGGGTATCCTTCTCTTAACAGAACAGACATATCCAATATAAATGATGATCTTCGTCAATGGATATAAATTTAATACAAATAAATACCGTGCTGAAAAATTAACTAACAATACTAGTGTATTTGTTAATGGTAGTAATTATCCAAATGATCATATAAATGATTTTTTATGGCATGCTAACCCAAGTTTTGTAATTGACAAATTTCACAATGCCCATGGAATAAGTGTTTTTGTTTAAATGCAACTGCTTCAGCAACGTTTCAGGTTCTTAAATCCAAGTGCACCTAAAATATAATCTTATATAAATAAAACATACTTCAAGTTATTATAAAAACGATCCTTTTGCATTTGACAAACAAGCTCTTTAAGTTTATTATGCTTTTTACCCATCTTTAAGAAGAGATAAAACAGATTGGTCAGGTGTGTTTAAAACAAAAGCAAGGTTTACTTTTGATGGATCGAATATTCCCAATGAACATGCTTACCAAGAAAATATTTAGAAAAATAGAGGAATAATAATAACCGGCGATCATATTGATTTTAGACCTCGAAACGATGAATCAAATGCATTAATAACTAGAAGCACTTGAGACTACAGAGGTACAAAATATAAAGTACGAAATGGAGTCTGAATCCGAAAGTGATGATGATTGATTAATAATCTACATTTTAATTTATGTTTGTTTATGTTATATTGTTTTCATTAAAAATGATTTGTTATGCTAATGATATATTTCACAAAATCCTTTTATGTTCTGCCATTATGTAGTTCCACGTAATCCTTTTATCTTCTGCCATAATATATGTTTCACAAAATTAAATGATATATTTCTCATTTATTATATATATTCTATAACAGGTAGCATACATGTTGTTTTATAAATGTACCACTTCTCTTTTTAGATCTACCACTTCCTCTCAAGAAGGGACTGATCCTTCTTTAGCAGTTAGTAATGGCAACGGCCTATCACAGGAGCTAGTGCATTATGTGGTGCGGTTGCAGCGCAAAGCTAATGGAGGAAAGTATTAAGTTTCAAAATTAAATTTTATTTCTATACAAACTATATATTTATATATAGTAGATATGAAATAATAAATGTTTTTTCTAACACAGTGGTTTTAGGCTTGAGCCATCTGGTATAGTTCTGGGTATCTTCCAACAGGCACACATGCTTTGCATGACTGCCGAAGTGGTCAAAGATTCCAAATAAATGAGAGAGACCATTCGGTAGGACTTCTTGGTAAATGTGAATTTACATTGTTAATTTACAACATATCTTTTAATAGACATGCATGCTACTTATGTAAGCGTTTTCGAAATTAATCCAGTCAAATTTTGGAAAAATTAGTGGTACATTTATTAAGGACTAATTTTCTCTTGCCATCAAAGGCACCACCATATCACACATGCGCGGAAAACACTTAGCGCTTTCCACGTGCATTGCAAATTTAGTTACTGCACCTTTTTCCTTTGGCTGTTTGTTGTATTCGTTTTCCTCCTTTGTATTAAGGCGCAGGGTTGTTGTCTTTCATGTTAGAGAATAGCCACAACATCTCTACTTACTGCAACCTGTGTTGCACATGCCACATATGTGATATTATGAAACTTTCCCACAGGAATTTCAATATATCAATTTATCTACATGCCACTACATGTTTCATTCCTTAATCTACCCACAGGAATTAAGGAACTGAATCTACAGTTTTTTCATTTATTTATTATGAATCTTCAAATATAACTTTAGCCCACAGGCAAGTTTTATATCGCAGGATTCATATATATTTTCAGCATGATTTACATTGGTAAACCATGATAAATTTTACATCTCAAAAATCTGTTCCTAAACATGTACTTTACTTTGTTTACAGCAGTCTTACGTGGAATTTCTTCTGATGTCAAGTGTGACATTCCTGAATTAATGGGTGATAACTATAAGGCATGGAAGGAAAGGGTGTTGCTGCAGTTAGGATGGATGGATATTGATTATGCTATTAGGAAAGGCGAACCACCTAGTATTACTGACACTAGTACTTCAGATGAAATTAGCCTTTGTGAAAAGTGGGAGAGATCAAACTGTCTCTCTGTTATGTTCATAAAGAATAAAATTTGTACTAGTATTCATGGTTCTGTCGATCAACATACTAAAGTCAAAGATCTTCTAAAGACCATTGATATGCAATTTTCTTCTTTAGACAAAGCTCTTGCTAGCAGTTTAATAATGCAGTTTTTATCCATGAGGCTCACTAAGATTAAAGGAGTGTGTGATTATATAATGCGCACAAGGGACATTGCGGCTCAGCTAAATAACTTGGAAGTTACCGTGTCCGAGTCTTCTCTTGTCCATTTCATTTTATGCACTCTACCCCATCAATATGGTCCTTTTAAAGTATCTTACAAAACACATAAGGATAAATGGTCAATTAATGAACTTATGACCATGTTTGCTCAAGAAGAACGAAGATTGTTGATGGAGGGTGAAAAAGTGAACCTTACTACTTCTGAGAAGAAGAAGAAGAAGAAGGATTGTGCTAAGGAAAAAAGAAAGGGAAAGACGTCGACTAAGAATGCCATCAAGAAAGAGTCTAGTTGTTTCTTCTGTAAAAAGTAGGGGCACATAAAGAAAGATTGTCCTAACTTCAAAAACTGGCTTGTGAAGAAAGGTATGACAAACCTAAGGAAACCAGTTGGCAGTGAACAGTACATCTATTCTGGAAGTCAGATGGGTTCACATGTAGAAGCTGTTGGGACATGCAGTTTAACTTTGAATAATGGTTTTGTTTTGCATTTGGAAAAGATGTTTTATGTAACAAATTTCTTTAGAAATTTGATTTCAGTTTCAAGACTTGTACCTTTGTGATTTTCCTTTAATTTTTCAGTTTATGGTTTTAGTTTATCTGAAAGTTCTGAAATTATTAGTTATGGCATTCTGTCTGATGGTTTATATCGTCTTGAATTGCAAAATGACAATAGTCATAGTTCAAGGGTACTGGTTTAAAGAGATGTATTATGAATGAAATGTCCTCACGACATCGGAGATTGGGACATATCTCCATTGAGAGAGTTAAGAGATTAGTAAAGGATGGAGTATTTTCTACTCTAGACTTCACTGATTTGAGACTTGTATTAGTTGCATTAAAGTCAAGCAAACTAATATAAATATGAAAGGTGCAAAGAGGTGTTCAGATCTATTAGAAATCATACATACAGATATTTGTTGTCTGGACATGAACGCTAATGATCCGAAATATTTCATCACCTTCATAGACGATTATTCACGATACATGTATCTCTATTTGCTTCATTCTAAAGAAGAAGCTTTGGAAGCCTTCAAATTGTTTAAGGCTGAAGTAGAGAATCAATGCGGTAAGCACATTAAAATCGTGAGAGCAAATAAAGGTAGTGAATACTATGGCAGATACACTGAAAACGGACAAGCATGTGGTCCATTTGCGAAATTTCTTCAAGAGCATGGGATTGTTGCCCAATACACTATGCCTAGTTATCCGGACCAGAATACTGTAGAAGAAAGAAGAAATCAAACATTAATGGACATGGTGAGAAGTATGAGAAGTAATGTTAAACTTCCGTCTTTCTTATGGACTGAAGTACTCAAGACAACAACGTACATATTAAACCGAGTTCCATCCAAGGCCGTCTCCAAGACGCCTTTTGAATTTTTCAAAGGTTGGAAACCAAGTTTTCGACATGTACACGTTTGGGGTTGCTCGTTGGAAGTGAGAATATATAATCCAGAAGAAAAGAAGCTTGACCCAAGGACTATTAGTGAGTATTTCATTTTATATGCCAAGAAGTCAAAGGGTTATAAATTTTATTGCACGTCCCATTGTACCAGGATTGTGGAATCAAGGAATGCAAAATTTCTCGAGAGTGATTTGATCAATGGAAGTGATCAATTTTAGAACATTAGTCCTGGAATAGACCATTGTGAAGTTCCACTTTCTGATTCAATGGGTAGGTTGATAATCATTCACAGTCCTCAAGTTTAGCCAAGTGTTAGACAACCAAATACAGAAATTTCACAAACTGTTGATCAAAATCGAATAGATCATGTTGTAAATGCGGAACCGGTTCAACATGATAATAAACAAGTCCCACTAACGAGATCTATTTGAGAAAGGCAATCAATTAAACCTGATGACTATGAAGTGTACCTACAAGAATCGGATTATAATATTAGAGTCGATAATGATCCTTTGTCATTTTCACAAGCCATAAGTTCTACAGATTCAAACTTATGGATGAATGTTATGAAAGAAGAGATGAATTCAATGGCGTCTAATCGAGTTTGGAATCTTGTCGAGTTTCCTAATGGTGTAAAAACCATTGGATGCAAGTGGTTTATATGAAACTTTTTCCATTGTATCAAAGAAGGATTCTCTCCAAGTGTCCATGGCATTAGTAGCTCATTTTGACTTCGAGCTACATCAGGTGGATGTGAAAACGACTTTTCTAAATGGAGATTTAGAGGAAGAGGTTTATATGAAACAACCTGAAGGATTCTCCTCTAAGGATGATGAGCATTTAGTTTGTAAGCTAAATAAATCCATATACGGGTTAAAATAACCTCCCACCAGTGGTATAAGAAATTCCATGAAATAATTACTTCATTTGACTCTGAAGAAAATATCATGGATCAATGTATATTTCTTAAAGTCAGTGGGAGTAAAGTTTCTTTTCCTGAGTTGTATGTGGATGACATTTTGCTTGCAACCAATAATAAAGGGATGTTGCATGAAGTGAAACAATTTATTTTAAGTAATTTTGATATGAAAGATATGAGAGAGGGATCATATGTCATTGGCATAATGATCAATAGAGATAGATCTCGAGAAATTTTGGGATTGTCCCAAGAGGCATATATCAACAAAGTGCTTGAAAGATTATTCACCAAATGCAGCACCAATAGTGAAAGGTGATCGGTTCAGTTTGGACCAATGCCCTAGGAATGACATCGAAAGGGAACAAATGAAGAACATTCCACATGCTTCAGCTGTTGGCATCATGATGTATGCTTAAGTCTATAACAGACCAGATATTGCATATATAGTTGGAGTGTTAGGAAGATATCAAAGCAACCCAGGGATTGATCAGTGGAAGGCTGCAAAGATGGTGTTGAAATATCTTTAGGGTACTAAGGATTACATGGTTGTGTATAAACGGACAAATAGCCTTGAAGTGGTAGGCTACTCCAACTTTGATTACGGTGGCTGCATTGATTCATGAAAATCCACTTCAGGATATGTGTTTATGCTAGCTGATGGTGCCATTTCATGGAGGAGTGTGCAGCAGACCTTAACGGCCACCTATGGAGGTCGAGTTCGTTTCTTGCTTTGAGGCTACCTCGCATGGTGTATGGTTGAAAGGTTTCATATCTGGGTTGCGAGTTGTGGACTCAATTTGCCGCCTAATAAGAATGTAATGTGATAATTCAGATGTTTTTATGGCTAAGAATAACAAAAGTGGAAGTCGAAGCAAACACATCGACATAAAATTTCGAGCGATAAAGGAACATGTTCAAGAAAAGAAAGTGATCATTGAATATATTAGCACCGAGCTTATAGTTATCGATCCCTTGACTAAAGGCATGCAAATTAAGAATTTCAAAGATCGTGTAGTAAGAATAGGACTTTGTACCGTCATGTGATACATTCATTTATGTTGTATTAAAAAATTTCATTTAGTTGGATATTTCACATTTGAATTTAAGTATGTACATATTTAATGACTATTGCTAAGAAATGTCGTTATGTCTTGACTTGAAGTAAACATAGTGTTTACTCATTAAGTTAAAGTGTGAGTGATAAGAGATCGAGCATAATGTGATATATAGAAGATTAATTCTCACTCTAAGAGAGTTTGTCACTATGATCCATATATGAAGTCTCTCTAGTTAAATGGACCAAGTGGGAGAATGTAAGCGTTTCCAAAATTAATTCAGTCAAATTTTGAAAAAAATAGTGGTTCGTTTATTAAGGAAAAATAAGTGGTTCAATTTATTAAGGATATTTATTAAGAACTAATTATCTCCTCATTTTTTGGTTGCTGCCAATTTTTTCTCTCACGTTCCTTTCACATCCTCAAATGTCTCTTTGATAGCAAAAACAGTATAAAGGGAGAACTCAAGTTGAATTTCTGATAAGGCCACTGAACCAACTCTCTCATAAAGAAAATACACCATCTAATTGAAGAGTGTGAAGGTTTGGTACTATATCGGAAACTACAGCACAAATTGAACAAGTTTGTAGATATACTTTCTCTTATTTCAGATCTAATTCATTCTTCATATCCTTCACGAATTCAATTGCAATGGCTGGAGGTAAATATATCGATTTTGCTTACAGCTTCCGCATTTAATCTTCAGTTTTGCATGTTTGTATTGACAACATGATTGCTTATGTACAAATAATTTTACAACTTACAATAGTATATATGTGAAAAAAAACTACAAAAAATTATAAAGAAATGGTAGTTAGCATTAAAAAAGCGGGGAAGATACCAAATTGGATGGACGCTGCTCAGTGGGATAATTTGGTCGAATGGTGGGGGTAGTGAGGAGTTTCACGTAAATTTACCACATATTTGGTTTAAATTGTTCTGTGCATTAATACATAAATTAGAATAGTAGAACATTATTTTCAATTTAAATTTGCAGAGAGAGTCAGAGGGGAACTTGGCGAACAGAAGCAAGAACCCTATCACACATCGTGGTTTTTCCAAGTCATTCAAGCATCATCGTGAGGAGTTGGTAGATTTATTAATTATGATAAAAACAGTTATTACATTTCTATATTTCAATTTCTAAGTTGTTAAAAGATAGATAATATATACAATATATATTTATACGTGCATATTTTAGGAAAGAGAGAGCAAGAGGCTCCTATATGTTATTGAGATGTTTTCACTCATACCCATGTGATGTGTCAGACCGACGATCATGCACAGTCTTATACTCTTTGGATCATGATGGTAAAGTAAATCCGACATATGTAATTATAACATAATTAATTTAAAATTTATAAGTTACTTAAAATAAAATTGTTTAAAATTCGACTGTCTGTTGCATTACAGCAAAAGTTCCAGCAAGCACGGACACAATTACTAAAGGATACTGGACGAGAATTTGATTGCTGATGAGGAAGATATCATTTTTGAGGTTGTCATTGATCCACTGACCCGCAACAGACTCTATGCATTTAGGAACCAAGCAATAATTTTAAATTAAATTTATGTAAATTACGTTTATGATATTGGAAACATTATGAATATTTATACTTGTTTATATGCTAAAAGAGATCAGATGGCGTGTCAGATGGCCTAAGAGAAAGTGGAGATTGCACGGCTAGGAGTACAAATTGTCGAGCCTGAGGAACATGGTCGTCACCGTGATGTGCAGATTGAACAATTGGAACTAGCGTTTGGCGAAGTTTATACAACAACACAAGAGGTTTGCTTCGTCTGGCGGTTTCGAGGGGACGACGTGTGATTTGAGGTATGTTGAGTTATAGGTTGTTGTATGTACATATACTTTTTGAGTGGGTAAGGATTTGGTTGGTACATTATAACAAATGTACATTATTTTAAGTGGATTTGGGTATGTTTATGGATTTTTTGGATGTTGAATGTTTGATGTTGTTGGATGTTGGTTTGAATGTTGTATATATTGGATTATATTGTATATATTAAATTGTATGTGTGTGATTTGGATTGAATATATATTTTTGAGTACATATTTGATTATTGTTGTTGTATATATGCTCGAAATGGAGCTGTTATGGTATATATATGATCGTATGTGGCTGGAAGCAAGCATGCCTAAATTTAGAAAAAATATACCTAAATTTTCAATGGTTTATAGGTTGTTGATTACCAAGGCAAAGCGGCACATAACAACATTTTTCAATTTTTTCTAATGGCTTTCAACAACTATTTGATCAACAGGTTTTGCCACATGCCTTAATTTGCAATTGGAAATATCACATGAATGTCATCGGAAAGCGTAATGTTGGTACGTATGCCAATGGCTTTTCCAAAGGCTGATTGTTGTTGAAAACACCGTTCTTCTTGTAGTATAAAGGTGTAGGAAATAAGCTTATGTATGAAGCCATGGGTTTCCCACTTTGCCTCTCACCTATTACTATTTATGTTAATCCACATTATTTAGCTAACTCTTATATGTACAAATCTCAACTCAATAATCTAACTATATTATTTTTATCTAATATATCCAATTAAATATTTTGAATAATATGTGCAAAAAATATGAAGGGTGTTACGCAGGAGCGGATCCACTCTTTGATGAGCTAGGGCAGAGGCCCTAGCTGAAAATTTTGATTTCTTTGTAAAATTTGGTGTTTTAATGGTTTTGTCTCATCTCGAACTGAATGCTGGCCATAGCTGGCTACCTGCTGCCCTATCTAAATTCAAGTTCTAGGTCCGCCGCTGGTGTTACGTTATATTTACGTTATAGACAAAATGGAACCGTGTGAAAATTCATAGTATGAACATGTGTTGTAATCCTACAGGACGTAACAATTGTATCTATTGAAAAATTGGGAAGGGGCTGTTCATAGAGTGGAAAAAAAAAACACCATAGAGATGCATGTTTTTGCTTTTCGATTTGAAGTAAATGCTTAGCGATGCTGGGTTGAAAGGTTTTTCACGGTCCGCAGATTGTACGAATGGTTCAAATAATATGGTTCTAGTGGTTATGCAAAGTTATTTGGCTGACGGAACCACACATCCTTCAGGGTATAAGGTCTGTGATTCTGCTGCGACTGTATTAGTTCATGAAAAGCAATGGCTAAGGTATTTTGGCAAATGTGAACCAAGCATCTTTCTCTTCCGCAAAACGGAATGCATGAAGACTTTGAAGTCGTCTCCTTTCGTACAATAAACACTAAAAACGCCAATAATAAACAGTAAACGAATAAATCAGAATTCACAGTTTGTCATCCAAATGGCTTTCCATTCATACATCTTACCCTTCCTGTTGCTGCTTCAGCTCTTTCTACTCAAATCTACATGCCAAAAGATAACTCTGGGTACAGTTTTATCTCCATCCACTAACAGTTCACCTCTGCTCTCCCCCTCCGGAGATTTTGCTTTCGGTTTCCGTGCACTTGATACTGATCTAACGCTCTTTCTTCTTGCTGTTTACTACAACATAATCGAGCCCAAAACTGTCGTATGGACTGCAAACGGAGACAATCCTGTATCAGAGCAGTCCACAGCTCAGCTTAATTCAGACGGGCAACTGACCTTACAAGACTCCTCAAATCAACAAATTTGGAGTACTTCAAACATTGATGGAGCAAGCTATGGTTTTATGCAAGATGATGGAAATTTCATACTTTACTCTAATGCCGCTTCTGTAGTGTGGCAGACATTTGATTCTCCTACTGATACTGTATTGCCTGGTCAAGTATTGAACCAAGATACAGCTATGTTTTCAAAACTTACTGACGATGATTATTCAAAAGGGAGATTTAAGTTTATTATGCAGCTTGATGGAAATTTAGTTTTGTATCAAGTGGATTTTCCTACACAAACTGATGAAGACAACGCCTTTTATGCTACAGCTACACAAGGAAAAACTAGCCTTGTGTTTAATCAGACTGGAAGTCTGTATGTGAAGATTGCTAATGGTACTAGAGTTGAAGTGCTCTCAGAACCTGTTCTAACTGGAGACAACTATTTAAGGGCAACCCTGGACCCAGATGGTAACTTCAGGTAGTTTGTTTAATACTTTCAAATGCGGTATGATTTAATGGGGGCAGCTATTTAGACATAAACTTAGATGCAAACTTAGAAATACAAAGCATTTTGTTTCCAAATAGACTTTCTGAATTTAATATGACTTACCTTGTGTTAGTTGGTATTGTGATAATTTGAGGTTCTCTGACACTTGTATACTATACTTATTATCCTTTGACAAAACATTTGCATGAATGTTTCAGGCAATACGCCTTTTCAAAAACCCAGTTGACCACTGGAAATTGGAACATCGCAGGAAACCTTATTAGAGATCTATGCGGCAAAATGTTTAACTTTGGAAGTGGAATCTGTGGTTTCAACAGTTACTGCACCCAAAGTAATGATGGATCGACCAATTGTTTGTGCCCTCCTCACTACACTTTCAATGACCCAATCAAAAAATACAAAGGCTGCAAACCTGACTACGTTCCACAACTCTGTGAACAAGGCAGCGAAGCATCTTTCGCTGTTCAACCCATTAAGAATCTTGATTGGCCACTTGCTGATGCTGAAAAGCTTACTCCAATGAATGAAACCCAATGCCAAAATGTGTGCTTGATTGACTGCTCTTGTACAGTTGCTATATACAACAATGTCGGAACATGTTGGAAAAAGAAGTTCCCACTTTCTAATGGAAAATTAGGACAAAGTGTGAACAGAGTGGCTTACATCAAGTATAATAAATTAAACATTAGTTATAATAAATTAAACATTAGTGTCAATGGGTCTAGTGCCGTTGAAAGTTATGATCGATCGGGTAACTGGAGAACAATGATGCTTATAGTATCATCAATTCTGGCTTGCTCCGTGGCTTCAAACCTTTTACAAGTTTGTGCTTGTTTTTACATGCATAGAGAAAGGAAACGTGAAAGGGATTCAGCAAAGATGAATAGTACTGTCTCTGTTTCTACAGCGTGTTCTTTCACGTACAAAGAGCTGGAACAGGTTACTAATGGATTTGGTGAAGAGCTTGGTAAAGGAGCTTGTGGTGTAGTTTATAAAGGAGTCATGCCTTCACAGTGTAGTAATAATACACTAGTAGTAGCAGTCAAGAAATTAGAAGAAAGCCTGCTTGAAGAAGGAGAGCAGGATTTCGAAAACGAAATTGCAACTATTGGCCAAACACATCATAAAAATTTAGTACAACTTATTGGCTACTGTAAAGAAGGGTCACATAGGCTTATAGTATTTGAGTTCCTTCGTAAAGGATCGCTTAATAAGTACATTTTCGGAAGCAATCGACCTAGCTGGAATCAAAGAGTAAAAATTATTCTTGGTATTGCAAATGGGCTTTCGTATTTACATGAGGAATGTAGAAACCAAATCATACATTGTGATATAAAGCCTCAGAATATACTTTTGGATGAGAATATGGAAGCTAGAATCTCGGACTTTGGGTTGGCAAAGCTATTAAGGTTCGATCAGACACGAACAGCAACAGGCATTAGAGGAACTATTGGTTATTTTGCACCTGAATGGTTCAAGAACGTTGCAATTAGTGCAAAGGTTGATGTATACAGCTTTGGAGTGATGTTACTGCAGACTATTTGTTGTAAGAAGAATTTTGAGGGTGGACTGCAGAGTCATGAAAGAACAACAGTTATAGACTGGGCAAAGAATTGTCTTAGGAAAGAGAAGTTGGATTTGTTAGTGGAGGATGATGAAGAAGCAAAGAATGATGGGATTAGATTAGAAAGATTTGTGATGGTTGGCATTTGTTGCGTTGAAGATGAGCCATTGTTAAGGCCTACCATGAAGAAGGTTGTGCACATGTTGGAAGGTAATACCGAGCCTGTTATCTATTGAAAAATCCATTCAGGTTTTGTGCTGCTGATCAGCTTAGCCAACTCCCTAAAATCCGACATGATATATTTGATATTTGATTTTTTGTATGTATTTATTTGCTACTTGACAACTGTGGAATATGAAGGTTATCTTAGTTGTCTTAGACCACTGTATTATGTGATTGCTTCTGCATACGAATGTATGAGTTTAAATTAGCATGTTTCTTCAAATGATCTATGTCTGCATGATTACCACTTTGGATTTATCTTGTTTGGCCATGTAATGGTGTGTGTAGTTAAATCTGTTAGCATTGCCGCTGAAGCGTTGGATGACCGAAGTTGCCAATTTTAGAAATAGCTAAAATGGGAGCGTTGCCTATGGTGTTAAGGTTCGTCTTTCAAGCAACTTAATTATCTGCATTGTGTCAGATTGAAGCTTGGATAAAATGCACATGATGAAGCCGCCCAGATGAGTATGGGAAAAGCAGTCAAAGGAATTTCGGGATTGAAATGATCCATCATATCGAAGTATGAAGAGTGAAGAGAGATGAAACGCAAAACTTGAAAGATAATAAAGTGAACATTGTTGCTTTAAAGTGATGTGTGTTTTCTGTGGATTATATCCCGGTTTGTTTATAAACTGAACTATATAATCTTCGGACTTGCAAAGGAAAAGGTTCAGACTAGTACAAAATGAAGCGACTACTTTGTCAATGCAGCTTACTGAAATATGGCCGATTTCTGAGAAATGGAAACTCAGAACTCTGGCTGCAAGCTGTCAAACAACAAGTTGCGTGTCATGTGGTGATGCAGATAGGGAACTAACAGAGGGGGAAAGATGATCAGTGGTGCAGAAAAGTGGGGGGAAAAAAAAAAATTCGAGTGGTGAAGATAATTTCCATAATAATCGATTGATTTGTTGGTAGCTTGACAAGATACTATTTTATGAGTGATAACGACACAACAACCAAGTCTAATTTACATGGGTAGAAACAAATTTTTTGATGCTCAGGAGCATGGGTTTCTATATCCAAGCCCAGTGAAAATTATAATCTGCATCAAAAACTGGTCAATCATCAATTGACCTGACTCAACAATCAATCAAATCCATAATAAAACTACAGAGCCAACTTATCTCAATACAACTCGACGAATCAAATTTCTTGCTCTGGAAGCTGCAAATTGAAACTGCAGCAAAGGGATATGGGCTCGAAGAGCACCTGTATGGAACAAAAACAATCCTACGAAAATACATACGAGATGCTGAAGACAAACTTATACTAAATTCAGAATTCACTACTTACCAGAGACAAGATAATTTGATCAGTTCTTGGATTATGTCATCAGTTGGAGCAAATTTGCTACCACAACTGATAGGTTGCAATTCCTCACATGAAATCTGGTCAACATTGCAAAGAATCTTCACCTCTCAATCCTCTGCAAGGATCATGCATTACAAGAGGCAACTTCAAAGCATAAAAAAAGAGAACTTAACAATAAATGACTATCTGATGAAAGTAAAGAACTTGTGTGATCAATTAGCTTGTACTGGTCAATAAATTCCAGAAAATGAGCAAGTTCTTTGTATTGTAAGTGGTCTTGATGAGGAGTATGAGGCAGTTGTGGCATTCATAACATCAATAGAGCCAACACCCTCTCTACACAGTGTTCACTCAATGCTGTTGAGTCATGAGGGAAGACTCCAACAAAAGAAGGAAGTGAACACTGAAGTAAATTTGACTACCAGCAAATTCAAAAATCAAGAATAAAGAAATAACTCAAAGAATCAGTCAAACACATACCAGAGAGGTGGACAACCTGGCAGAGGAAGAGGAAGATCTGGTAGAGGCAACAACAACAACCGACCAAAATGTCAGATCTGTGATAAAGTTGGGCATACTGCCAACAGATGTTATTTCAGATTCAACAATAGTTTCAATACAGGTCAAAATGCCAACAACAATCGATACAACCCTGCAGCAAATCTGGTTAATAATCAAAGTGATAACAAAACCTCTCAAGAAAGTGGAAATGAGGTTGCTAGCATGTCAGATGTTCAGGATGATGCATGGTATCCAGATTCTGGTGCCACAAACCATGTAACCAACAGCCTAAGCAATCTAAATCTTGGCAACAGAGAGTATAGAGGTAAACAATCTCTATCTATGGGTAATGGCAACACTGTAACACCCCCACTCTGATATACTTATTCAGAGGCGGTGATGTTACATATAAGTCATGGTGCTAATAGAACAGTATCACAACTTAACAGAAACTTGTCAGAACATAAAATCATTCTCAGTATATGGTTTTACACGGAAGAGCTATTATACAATCATCCCATCACAGCATAAGGTTACAAACATTCACTAGTCTAGTAATTACACATATGAGTACATAAAAAGATAATCTACATAAAGTAAGTCTTCACTTCAAAGCATCCAACTAACCATCTAAACCTGAAAAGTTTTAAGTGTAGCATCATGAGCAACACAGACCCAGTGAGATAGCTATTTAAGCTCAGTTTTTCTCATCATTTCTTAGTGGGTTGTAATATAGTTTCATCATGACTCTTTTCCTCAAATATTTCATCATCCCAAGTTTAAGACAAAAATCAAGGAAGATTTCGGGATATTGAATCAAACAAATTTATGGTATCTTCATTTCATCAAAATTTCATAATTGATCAAACATATATTCGTGAGTCTAAACCACCCCCTCTACTTGGTTTAGATGTTAGGATATGTTATCCTATTGCGGTCGGCATCCCGTCACTAAGTAGGGATGTACTCTACCAACTTAGAGTAATAGTGCACTACTCAAGATCTATTGTCTTATACCGCACCCCATCGAAGAAATATTACTAAGAAAATGATTCCCAAAGTAATCTTAATTTACTCTTTCTTCATAATGAATAAAATTATTTTTGAGCTCAAATAATTCTAATTAAATTTCAAATTAAATCTTGAATAACCATCTCGTCTGTCGGATCAGTTAGGGATAGCCAGGAAGAGCAGGAAACTATATTTTCCAAACTCAAGCCTAGGCGCTATCCTCTCTGTCACCCTAGAACGTTCCAGTCATTCATTTTAAAATACTTTTCTAAGGGTTTAAGACTTTCTCAAAATTATTTCAATTTATAGTTAAGAAGAATTTCAAAACTACTTGAAAAAGAAAAGTAACATTTTAAAAAGTATGCTATGAAAAATTCTAGACTTATAACAATTATTATTGCGTTTTGGTCACGCTATAAAAAGGTTTTGGTTTGATTCCGTGCTTCATTAATAGCTAAAAAAAAAGATGGCATTTCGAAATGCTATAAAAGTTCTAAGATTTGGGTTTTTAGCTTGTTTTTAAGCTAAATGTTTGGTGATGTTTCTGTATACTAGAAAAAGATTTTAGCTTCAAATTTTCTACAAGGTAAAACTCTCATTGTCTACTTACTTATCATAAGAATAGATCCATAAAATAGTGTATCTATCTAATAAATAAAATTTAACAATACAAGGCACTTTTAACATGACTATTTAGGGCCAATTTTTACCTAAACTTGCATCCAGTTTCCAAGTATGAAAATGGTCGAATTTGGAAAAAGTCACCTAGATCAAAGTTGTAGGTAATTGAATTACCTTTCCAAATTGATAAATTGATCGAAATTTCGTTAAGAATTGCAAAAGTTATGGCCAAAATACCGAATAGCGTTTTCAAAAATCAAGAGTAATCATTCAATCTAAACTTTCACAACTTAACTTCAAAACATGAAATGAAAATATGAACTTAAATAGTTTTTCTCACCCTATACTTGTATCCTTATCTTCTCTTTATCCCCTTAGCTTCTCCTAAGCTTCTCCTGTCTATCTTCTCTTAATTTTGTTTTTGTGAATGTATGAAATGAAGTGAACATTTCACCCTTTTATATAGTAGTGTTTTAAGGCTAGTTTGGTAATTTGGTTTTGGGACACTTGTGCACCTTATCTTCATGCATGCTTTAGGATGTAGGCACATGTCCTCTTAGGTGTCTTAAGTGGTTTCTACACATGGACACCTAAGGACCATATGTGTCTTAACCTTGTTTTCTTATGAGACATTTATTCCATTAATTTGATAACATGTGTACTTATCAAATTAAGCCATTTTTTTTGTCATGTTTTAGAATTTGTACACATATGACATTTGTGTCATGTATATATTCATACATATATATATCATATATGAATACACATATATGTATTTTTATCATACTAAAATCTTTGGATCGAATTGAGCTAACATATTCAAAATCTCTAGAAACTTTTTCATACCTGGATTTTTGAGCTAGGCCGTTACACTCTACCACCCTTAGAAAAAAGATTACGTCCTCGAAATCTAGGCTTCAAACAATTCAGGATAGTCTTTACGAATTTCTGACTCCACCTCCTATGTTGCTTCATCGTCGTTATGATGGTTCCACTGAACCTTTACTAAGGGAATTTCTTTCGTTCTTAGTTTCTTAACTTTTCTGTCAAGAATTCGAATAGGTCTTTCAATGTACTTGGCTCCCTTTTTAACATCAATGCTGCTTAAATCAATCACATGAGATGGGTCAAAAATGTACTTTCGTAGCATTGATATGTGAAACACATCATGTATTTTTGATAACTTCTCGGGTAAGTCAAGTTTGTATGAGACTTTTCCAATTTTCTTGATAATACGAAATGGTCCGATAAATCTTGGCGATAGTTTGGCCTTCTTCATTTCATATCGCATTACCCCTCGTACCGGAGAAACCTTTAAAAGGACTTGATCTCCTACTTCGAATTCCAAATTCTTCCTTCTATGATCTGCATAACTCTTTTGTCTACTATGGGCTGCTTGCAATCTTTCTCTTATAATGGAAATCTTCTCAGTTGTTTCTTTTACTAGGTCTGGACCAAGAAGCTCACGATCTCCAACTTCTGCCCAACATACCGGCGAACGACAAGGCCTCCCATACAAAGCTTCATAAGGGGCCATACCAATACTTGCATGATAAATGTTGTTATATGCAAACTCGATTAATGGTATGTGAGTCTCCCATGTGATTTCGAATTCCATTACACAAGACCTTAGCATATCTTCTATGACCCGGTTCACCCTCTCCATTTGTCCATCTGTTTGAGGATGAAAAGTTGTACTTAGATTTAATGATGTCCCTAGTGCTTTTTGAAGACTTTTCCAAACCTTGAAGTGAATCGTGAATCTCTATCTGAAACTATGGTAACGGGTATACCATGTAGTCGAACAATTTCTTTCAAATAGAGTCTACTCAGTTTCTCCACTGAGTAAGTCATGTTGTAAGGTATGAAATGTGCTGACTTTGTTAAGCGATCTACCACTACCCATATTGCATCATGACCTTGCTTTGTCATTGGTAATCCAGTGATAAAATCCATTGTTATATGCTCCCATTTCCATTCAGCAATAGGAAGTAGTTGCAGAAGTCCTGCTGGTCGTTGCTGCTCTGCTTTAATTTGTTGGCACGTAAGACATTTTGCAGCAAATTCAGCAACATCCTTCTTCATTCCATTCCACCAAAACTGACGCTTGAGATCCTTAAACATCTTCGTGCTTCCTGGGTGCACCGTGAGTCTTGAGCGATGTGCTTCACTAAGAATTTCATTTTTCAATTCAATTTGATTTGGAAGACAAAGTCGATTTTTAAATCTATAACCTCCGTCTTTACCAGTGTTCCAATATGTAGGTTCCTTATCCTTCATTTTCATAAATAATTCTTTTAATTCCTCATCATCTTCTTGGGCTCTCAATATTTTATTTATCAGAGTTAGTTGAATAACAAGATTACACAGAAGTGCTACTTTGTTAATCATGGGTCCATTGACTATCCTGGCGCAAATATTCATATCAGCAAGAGTCTCTAAAGCCCTCCATTCTCTCATCATTAAATGAGCTACTATGCCATAGCTCTTTCGACTTAACGCATCTGCCACTATATTTGCCTTTCCCGGATGATAATGTAATGTGAAATCATAATCTTTTATGAATTCCATCCACCTTCTTTGCCTCATATTTAGTTCCTTTTGAGAGAACAAATATTTTAAACTCTTGTGATTAGAGTAAACATGGAATTGTTCTCCATAAAGATAATGTCTCCAAATTTTTAGGGCAAATACAATCGTAGCTAATTCTAAGTCATGAATTGGATAATTTACTTCATGTGGCTTTAATTGACGAGAACCATAAGCGATAACTTTGTCATCCTGCATTAAAACACATCCTAATCCTTGTCCGCATGCATCAGAATATACTTTATATGGAACTCCACTCCTTGGTAAAGACAGAATTGGTGCCTCTGTTAATTTTTTCTTTAAAGTTTCAAATGCTATTTTACATTTTTCATCCCAAATAAACTGGGTCTCCTTACGAGTAAGTTTTGTTAATGGAGATGCTATTTTTGAGAAATCTTGAATAAATCTTCGGTAGTATCCAGCTAATCCTAGAAAACTTTGAACTTCTGTTGGTGTTGTCGGAGGGTTCCATTTCAACACGCTTCAACCTTTGATGGGTCTACACCTATTCCATTCTTTGAGACAACATGTCCAAGAAATTTTACTTCCTCCAACCAAAATTCACATTTACTTAATTTTGCATATAGCTGATGCTCTTTTAGTGTTTGGAGACATAAACGCAAATGACATTCATGTTCCTCCTTTGTCTTAGAGTAAATAAGGATATCATCGATAAACACAATAACAAAATGATCAAGATACGGACGAAATACACGATTCATTAGATCCATGAATACTGCTGGAGCGTTGGTAAGGCCAAAAGGCATCACCAAGAATTCGTAATGTCCGTACCGTGTTCGGAAAGCCGTCTTTGGAATATCTTCTTCTTTTATTCTTAATTGATGATACCCTGATCTTAAGCCGATTTTTGAAAACACAGTAGCTCCTTGGAGTTGATCAAATAAATTATCGATTCGTGGTAATGGGTATTTGTTCTTAATGGTTACCTTATTATGCTCTCGGTAATCTACGCGCAAGCGTAATGTCCCATTTCATGTTTCTTTACAAACAGTACTGGTGCTCCCCAAGGAGATTTACTAGGTCTGATAAACCCTTGATTCTCCATCTCCTCAATTTGTTTCTTTAATTCATGATTTTCCTTAGGAGACATACGATAAGGGGCTTTAGCAATAGGGGTGGTACCAGGGATTAAGTCAATACTAAAATCAATTTCTCTTTTAGGTGGTAATCCTGGTAGTTCCTGAAAAACTTCTTTAAATTCATTTACTACTGGGATTTGGTCCATCACTTGATTATTATCCTCAATATTGATATGGGCAAGGTATCCAGATATAAAAGCGTCCTCAACTTTATCACATGTATAAACAATGGTCTCGTCTTCTCGAATTGTCAAACTTATAGTTTTGTTGTGACAATTCAAAATGGCTCGATATTTTGAAAGCCAATCCATCCCAAGGATAATATCAAATTATTCCATTGGGAAAATAATTAAATTGGCCACTATATCCTTACCGTCAAAGTTAAGGATACAGTTTCTACACATATTCTCAAGTTTAGTTATCCCTCCTACTACACTTGATATTACTAAAGGTTTTAATAGTTGCTCAATAGGTAATCCTACCTTAATAGCAAATATTTCAGATATAAGAGAATGTGTTGCACCAGTATCGAATAAAATTCTTGCCTGAAAGTTAAAAAGAAACACAGTACCTTCTACTTGGGCTTGTTCAGAAACCACTGCATACACCCGTCCTTGTTGTTCCTTTTTGTCCTTCTTTGGCTTCTTACAATTCCGACTAATATGCCCAGGTTCATTGCAATTGTGACACATAATTGGATTTGTGCAATTCGGAGAAATGTGTCCGGTCTCATGGCATCGGTAGCAAGTTCTTAGCTTGTCAGGCTCCTTTTGTCGTCCCGTTGGTCCTTTACTTTCTCCATTTGGTTTCTTTTTCTTCTCATCTGGTTTCTTTTGATTGTCAGAAAGATTGTTTTGTTTCCTTTTATTTGAAATCTTTCTTTCTTGCTGGAACTGATGATAATCTTCTTCCAAATTTAAAGCTTCAGCTACTATCATCTCATAAGTTTTGCGTCCATCACCAATAACATGTCTTCTTATGGGAGGAATTAATCCCTTTGCAAATCGTCTAGCACGCTTTTTGGGTTTATCAATTAAATGATTCCTGAATCGGGATAATGCTTCAAATTTGTTTTGATATTGGGCTACAGACATACCTTCTTGAGTGAGATTTTGAAAAAAAAATTCCATCTTCTCTCTCTCTCATTCTACGGAAAATACTTATCCAGAAACTTTTCCTTAAATTCTTTCCATGTCATCCGTTCCATTTCATCTGGGCTAGTTGTTGTTCGAACTAGCTCCCACCAATTTCGAGCCTCCTCTGATAATTAGAAGACTACCAGCTTTCTTTTGTCAACTTCATTACATTACATAACTTCGAATATATCCTCTAGATGTTGAATCCACTGCTCAGCTTTTATTGGATCTGCATCACCAATGAATTTGTCAGGTTTCAAACTTTTGAAATGGCTTAAAAGACTGTTTGCTGAAGATGTTGAAGAAACTTGCTCCATCTGCTTGATGAAAGATGCAAACAGTTCCATAGCATTTGTTTGTGCGGAGGACTGAGCCTCTTGACTTTCAGTTGTTGAGTTGTTTTGATTTGCCATGACCTTCAATAAAGAATTTCCAGTTATGGTCATGGATGATATATGCTTTAGTTATAAACAATATCAATGTATCTAATGGCATACTTAAGTCATAAACACACAAACATACTATATTATTTGTAACCCTTATTTACAACCAAAATTTGGGTGTTCATGCACAACCTCCCCAAAGATACAGATAGTCAATCATACTTACTAATTGATAAGTTAATTTCCTAATTCATTTCTAATCTATCACTATTATTTCTATTTCCTTTGATGAGGGAGAGCCTGCTTCATTCTTTACTACTCGAGAAGGTCCAGTGACTTCTTGAGAGTAATAGCTGGAGCCAACTGACTCAGACTCCTCTTCGTCGTATTGTTCCACTGTGTTGTTTGGAAGTCGTTTACGTCTTATATTCCTTCCTTCTAGCGGTAATGCTCCTTCTTTCCTTAAATATTCTACCGCTTCCTCATACTCAGTCCGTTCAGCCATTTTAATTGCCATCTCAAGAGATTTCCTCTTCTGGCGCAGACGGTAAAGAATAAGATCTCTCTTTAGACCGTCTTCGTAATCATTAGCCCTATTATAAACTTCATATATCTCATTGCCAAGAATCATCCTTGCACTCCTCTTAAGCTCATGCCTCTCCATTGTGGGGCTTGCAGCAACTAACCGTTCATTTGGTATAGTGGTGCACTTAACGCCTCCCCATGTATCCCCCGTATACCAGGTTTTATTGCTTGCCATAACTTATAACTGCAAATAGCCATAAGGATGTCAATAATTGTATAAACTTCCTATTCTGACCAATTAAATTGTGATACTATAAAGTTTTCCAAAAGCACCCCTTAAACCTTGGCTCTGATACCAACTTTGTAACACCCCCACTCTGATATACTTATTCAGAGGCGGTAATGCTACATATAAGCCATGGTGCTAATAGAACAGTATCACAACTTAACATAAACTTGTCAGAACATAAAATCATTCTCAGTATATAATTTTACATGGAAGAGCTATTATACAATCATCCATCACATCATAAGTTCACAAACATTCACTAGTCTAGTAATTACACATATGAGTACATAAAAAGATAATCTACATAAAGTAAGTCTTCACTTCAAAGCATCCAACTAACCATCTAAACCTGAAAAGTTTTAAGTGTAGCATCATGAGCAACACAGATCCAGTGAGATAACTATTTAAGCTCAGTTTTTCTCATCATTTCTTAATGGGTTGTAATATAGTTTCATCATGACTCTTTTCTTCAAATATTTCATCATCCCAAGTTTAAGACAAAAATCAAGGAAGAATTCGGGATATTGAATCAAACAAATTTATGGTATCTTCATTTCATCAAAATCTCATAATTTATCAAACATATATTCGTGAGTCTAAACCACCCCCTCTACTTGGTTTAGATATTAGGATATGTTATCCTATTGCGGTCGGCATCCCGTCACTAAGTAGGGATGTACTCTACCAACTTAGAGTAATAGTGCACTACCCAAGATCTATTGTCTTATACCGTACCCCATCGAAGAAATATTACTAAGAAAATGATTCCCAAAGTAATCTTAATTTACTCTTTCTTCATAATGAATAAAATTATTTTTGAGCTCAAATAATTCTAATTAAATTTCAAATTAAATCTTGAATAACCATCTCGTCTGTCGGATCAGTTAGGGATAGCCAGGGAGAGCAGGAAACTATATTTTCCAAACTCAAGCCTAGACACTATCCTCTCTGTCACCCTATAACGTTCCATTCATTCATTTTAAAATAATTTTCTAAGGGTTTAAGACTTTCTCAAAATTATTTCAATTTATAGTTAAGAAGAATTTCAAAACTACTTGAAAAAGAAAAGTAACATTTTAAAAAGTATGCTATGAAAAATTCTAGACTTATAACAACAATGTAATGACCCGCATTGTCAGAGGTATTATAATTAATTTATTTAATTATATAAATAGTGATTTAGGAAATTAAATCGTCGTTAATTAAATTACAGTGAATATTTAATTAAATTAAATAATTAAATAATGTATTTAATTTAGAAATAATAAAAAATATTGGAAATCACAATATTCTGTGAAGTGGGTCATCCCTTAGATTTAATTCATCTTAGAGTTGGATTATATTAATGAATATATTCAATCGACGTCAGTTTGAACGTATAATTATAATATAATTAAAATCGAGCTTGAAATGGCGCTGCAGTTCGTAAATTGGCGATTCGAACTTCAACTGAATGTACAGGATTCGTTTTAAGCCGGATTTCTGTGAAACAAGAAACGTGTGGAGCTGGTGGAGTATATCTTTCTAGTGGAAGAGAAAAATTGAGATTTCATCGTGTAGATTTTGATGTACGTCCAAATCAAATTTTAGAAAAGTCGTTGTGGAATTCCTTTATAATTTGCAACGCTTTATTTACGTTATAAAAGGATTTTCGATATAAACTGAATATCGATTAATCTAAAATATCAAACTGTAAATTCTAATATGATATTCTGGAGTGGTACGATATCATATGTGAAGATATACAATAATATTAATTTATTAATATTTAATTTAATTATATTTAAATATATTTATATATTTAAATGGTCTATTCAGCGCTTTAAAAATAGCCAGTTTTGCAAACGACCTCAGAATTCAGCGAAACTAATTTTGTTGGATCCGCAATATCAAATTATTGTTAGATGTCCAGTTCCGTGATTTTTGAAATCAGTATGTGGTCGTACCGATTTTTAAGGTGAAAAACAGTCGATATTCTTACAGTTAAAAATACGCTGTGTGAGCATACGGAGTCAGAATTCGATGAAACCAGTTTCTTTGGGACCGTAATGTCGAACTGTAGCTGCATGTCCAGTTTCGTGATTTTTGGGTATCATGTGTGATCATAGGAATTTTTAGAAGACGAATTAACAAAGGATTATTCCGAGAATATTCTCTACCTCAAAATATCTAGATATTTTCCAACTCTATAAATACCAAACTAAATTCCTAAGACCTAAAATCACTTCTTAGTCAATGAAAAAAAAAGGCGCCGTTGTTCTTATGCTTTCAGTAAACAATCCATCTTCAAAATTCTCAAACAGATACAAATAAAATCCCTAAAAATGTAAAACCAAGTTAGTGCTTTCCTCTTGGCTTGTACTTCAGTCTCATATGAAGTTTGTGGTGTTCGAGATCCGTTTTTGGGGTACCGAGGATTCCAACATTGGGCTCCATTTGCTAGGGTTACAGTTTGTACTAAATCGAAGCATTGTTTGTTGAAATCGAAATCGAATTCGAATTAAGGGTGGAAATCCGCACTTGTGTGCATCATTTCAATGAACACGATGGAAGTTTTTGTCGCACCAATTTCTGAGGTCAGTAGCTCGCGATGTGGAGGTTGATATCGAGTTCTTCGATGTAGGTATTAGGTGAAAGAGGTCGCGAAGGGGAGTTGATTGGCGGTGGTTGTGGCCTCGGTAGGTGACGGAAGTGGAGGTGATGATGGGTCAAAGGGTCGGTCAACAAATGGAGCTTTGGGTTCGAAGTTTACTGGAAAGGAGCCATCCACTTTGGGGAAGAAGGAAATTAAAGGTGCGGGTCTTTTATTTTCGAATGGGCTGTTGTTAAATGGGCCAAAGTTAAAGTGGTGAGCCCAGTTTAATTAATAATGAAATTAATTAATATAATTATTTGTTTAAACTTGTATATATCATATCTCGACCGTACGATATCAGATTGACGAACCGTAAGTGGCGTTGGGATCGTAAGGACGGACACTACACTATGGAACTGACCGGGAGTGAATCGGGACTCGTATGAATTTATGGCAAAATAAATTGTTTGATTCAAATCAAATAACAGTTTATCGTTCTTTAACGATGAACTGCAATTGTGAGTAAAACTCACCAACTCTGTACCGTTCTATTTTTATAACATATCCTTAGAACTGTTAAATATTGTTTGTTTGACTGTGTGTTGATTGTTTGATTGAAATGCTAGTCAGTTTGTAGAAATTATATGTATATATATGTATATATATATCTGTGTGTGTATATATATATATATATATATATATATATATATATATATATAAACCGTGAAATATTTACATGTTGATTCTGCTATCAGAATATTTCATATCGAAGTGAAAGTGATGTTAATTATATTGTTTAACACCTGTGATGCAGGGAAACAGGTTGGAGGAATCCAACTGGATTCCTCAACAGTTATTTTATTGTGATTTATGTATTGTGATATATAATGTGATATACAATCTGCTGTTGATTATGTGTGTTGAGACGATATTTATCGTTGTCATATGGCGTGTTAAATACCATAAGAAAAACCCGAGTGTAGAAAAGAGATTTTCAAAGTATATTTTGAAATAATTTATTTATATTAAATCAATTGATTTTATATTATAAAAGAAAAAGGATTTTGAAATAAAGAATTATATTTGTTAATCAAATATAAGAGAATTATATTTGTTAATCAAATATAAAAGAATTATATTAGTTAATCAAATATAAGAGAATTATATTTGTTGATCAAATATAAGGGAACGATATTTGTTAATCAAATATAAGGGAATGATATTTGTTAATCAAATATATGGGAATTTATTTGTTAATCAAATATAAGGGAATGATATTTGTTAATCAAATATAAGGGAATTTATTTGTTAATCAAATATAAGGGAATTTATTTGTTAATAAAATATAATGGAGATATATTTGAAATGAAATATAAAGGAGATATATTTGAATTGAAATATAAAGGAGATATATTTGAAATGAAATATAAAGGAATATATTTGAAATCAAATATATAGGAAATATATTTGGAAGCAAATATAAAGGAATATATTGGTAAAACATAAATAAAGAGTTGAAAGAATTTATTTATTTAGGAAATAAATAAAAGTAAAAGGGTTTATTTATTTAGGAAATAAATAAAGAGTAAAGGAGATATTTATTTGTTAAATAAATAGGATTAAATCAAGGAATATTTATTTGATGAATAAATAGAATTAAACCAAAAGAATAATTAGAAAATGAATAGAAAATGGATATCTGTGTAACAACCCGTAAAATGCGAGCCAGTTTGAAATTTTTATTTTGGCAATTTTAGCGAATTTTGAATATTCAAAATGAATTATTTTAAAAAATATCGTCGAAAAATTTATTTTGAATAGAATTCGAACGAATATATTTATATACGTCGTCGTTAGAATATATAATAATTATATATAATTATAAAAGGAATTGAAAATGGCGCGGTAGTTCGAAAATTCGATTTCTAATTTCAAATGAATATACAGAATTCAATATAAGTCAGAATTGAACGAAACAAGAAATATTTGAATCTGTATAACTATATCTTTGTAACGAAGTTGACAAACTGAGATTTCACTTTAGAAATGATAAGATATGTCCAGTAGAAAATTCAGAATAGTCGCTGTGGAATTTATATATATTTTATATAATATATAGCCCTTAAAAATAGCCGTTTTGCAAACGACCTCGGATTTCGACGAAACCAGTTTTGTTGGGTCCGGGATGTGAAGTTATTGCTAGATTCCAAATTTCATAATCTTTCGAATCAATATGTGCGCGTGGCAAAGGAAAACGTGTTTTGACCATTTCAGTTGATTTTAATCGACTGGAAATTGGCCATTTTTTTTAACAGTCTCAGGATTCGACGAAACTAGTTTTGTTAGGACCATATCGTCAATACGAAGCTAGAAAATATTTTTCTAGAATTTTTCTAGTTTGTATGTGACCCCGGTAATTTGAAATGTACGTTTAATATTCAATAAAATGATTTAAATGTAAATTCAACGGAAAATGATTCAAACGGTCAAATCAGCCTACGATACATATCCCATTGCGTTCGGAATGGGGGTATTGCCCTAGGGACGACAGTCGGTGGGCTCAAAAAGGAGTTCGAATTTTTAAAGTAACTTTTTGAAGATAAAATTAAATTAAAAATAATAAAATAATATATATAACTATATAAATCTCACCCCTCTTCTCTCTCTCATATCAGAAAAGTAATCGAAATAAAAAAAAAAAATTAAAAACCCGTCAGCCCCTGTCGACTTCATCCGCCGCCACCCCTGGAGGACTCCGTCGCCGTCGATCTCCGGTAGACCCCCCCCCCCCCCCAAACGCCTCGTCGCCCCCTTTTTCCGCCTCGAACCCCTCGAAACCCCAACCCGTGGACCAGAAACCCATACCCCTCGAACCCTCATCCGCCCCCAACCCCTCCTCCACAGTAAACCGCCGCACCTCCTTTGGCCCCTCCTGAACTCGAGCGCGCCCCCCCCCCCCCCCCCACCGAATACTGTAAGTTTTTTTTTTTTTATTATTATTTTATTTATCTGAATTTTATTTTTATTAAAAACTGATTTCGACTTTATTTTTAAAACTGAGTTTTTACTTTATTGTTAAAACCGATTTTTACTTTATTGTTAAAACTGAGTTTTTACTTTATTTTTAAAAACTGAGTTTTTACTTTATTTTTAAAACTGAGTTTTTACTTTATTTTTAAAACTGATTTTTACTTTATTTTTAAAACTGAGTTTTTACTTTATTTTTAAAACTGAGTTTTTACTTTATTTTTAAAACTGATTTTTACTTTATTTTTAAAACTGAGTTTTTACTTTATTGTTAAAACCGATTTTTACTTTATTGTTAAAACTGATTTTTACTTTATTTTGTAAAGTGATAAAAATATAGTTTTTATATTTTTAAAGTGATAAAAATATAGTTTTTATATTTTTAAAGAATAAAAAAATATAGTTTTTATATTTTTAAAGAATTAAAAATATAGTCTTTACTATATAGGAATATTAAAAATGTAATTTTTATCTATTTGACATAGCGATAGAAAAAGTCAATTTTTATATATTGAACTTCGATAGAAAATTCGATTTTTATATATTGAATAGCGAACTAAAAAATTCGATTTTTATATATTGAACTTCGATAGAAAAATTCGATTTTTATATATTGAATAGCGAACTAAAAAATCGATTTTTATATATTGAATAGCGAACTAAAAATTCGATTTTTATATATTGAATAGCGAACTAAAAATTCGATTTTTATATATTGAATAGCGAAGTAAAAATGTGATTTTTACGTATGTAGTGAAAGCAGCAACGAAGGTGACAAAAAGGCGAAACGACGAAGACTTCTGCAAAAGAAGAGCCGTGGAGCTAGGATAGCTATAGGTGAGAATTTCTCACCTTCCAATTTTGTTTCTAGTTATATATATATACTAGGATGCAGACGGTGCTTAGTAGCACCCGACACAACCGTCCACAGACCATGGACTTGTTTGTTTGGTTGCATAGATTAGAGATTGTTTGATTGAAATTGAATTGTGTGGTGAAATGAATTGATTTGATGATGTGTGAATGGCGTGGGCCTTCACTAGTCCGGGGATAAGGCTAGGCCTTGTCCCGTTTCTAGTATCGTGCCGTTATGCCGCCGAAATTTTCTAAAATATGTTAGAAAAATAAAAATATCATTTTATTTAAAGAATGAACTGAATAGATATTCATACTTTGAAATAAAATGTTTTATCGTTAAAAATATAATTTTTAACGTGAATGTGAATAAATAAAATATTCATTTACAAACCAGACGGTTTGTTTATGTACACTTATTTGAAGGACATTGATTGGGTCGATAAATTTTACACATCGCCCAACTGCACAAATAAAATATTTGTTTGATGGTTTGAAACCCCACACGGGTGGTGGGATGAAATTTGAAGTTCACTCATCCTGATTGATTAAATATGTCGATCGATCGATTGACAGGCTGTTATAAGAGTTAGATATCTATATTTGATGCTTATACAGTGTAGTGCACTTTGGTTGATGGTTGATTATTTTTCAATGCTATGATACACATGTGTTGTATGAAATTCCATATAATTAACCTTATATGGTAATTGATTGGGTCTCATTCCAATTTGAAAAATAAAGAATACTATAAAATAAAAGTTCATGTGTTGACAGTACTCATTCATTGAGATTGGTCATGTGTTGAACGAAATATTTTGATAATAACAACTACTTTGAAAAAGAAATATTTGAAATAGAATGTTTGAAAATAGAAATTTATGAAGCCGTGTTGATTAGATTGACGCCATTTTGAAGTGAACGATATTTATATCGATTTGAAAACGATTTCGAAATGAATTGAATTGAAAACGATTTCGAAATGAATTGAATTGAAAACGATTTCGAAATGAATTGAATTGAAAACGAATTCAAATTGAATTGAAAGCGAATTGAAATGAATTCAAATTGAATTGAAATTTGAATTGAATAGAGATGAATTTTAAAACGAATTTATAAAGAAGAATTCGATTTTGATTTGAATTGAAAAGAAGGTTGAAATAGCTTTTGAAACGATTTTAAAACTATTTATATAATTCGTTTTAAATAGAAATCGACGAAATATATATTATATATATTATATATATAATATAATGGCCTGAATAGAACGCGTCGCGCCGCGGCAGTTCGCGAATTTCGACCATTTATTTCAAACGGACATTACGGGAGATCCGACCGTCGGATTCTCCTAAAACCGGAACCGTTGGGTTCGTATCGACAAGAGCTTTCTAAGGAATGTTAGAAATTTGAAATCTAACGGTTGGATTTGGAGATACGTCCAAATCAAATTCGAAAAAGGTCGCTGTAAGTGCAGTTCGATGGCCATTGATGGAAATCGACTGTACGGACCTTGATAAAATTATTAAAAATAGTAATAATTTGTGTAAAATCATAAGGAATGATTTAGAAAGAATTGGGATGAAAAACTCCATATTTGAAAAGATAAAAATAGATTTTTATCGAAATGAACAAGTTTTGAACTAGAATTATAATTCTATTTATTTTTAAAGAAATAAATTGAATTCGAAAAGGGTTTTGAAAATAACCAAAACTTCCAATGATTGCATTGGAGTGGATTTGAATCGAAATTGTCTTCGGAATATTTCGATGTTGGAATTCGCGATTATACAGGTGTTGTTATGGAAATTTGAAAGATATATATTTATATCGTTATTTCCAATACGACGTTTGTTAGTCGTAGAATTTGATATTGAATATAAGCCGATATATTTTCTATTCAGAGCCTTGTATTGAATATCAAATGTGATTTGGGTTTGTCGTGAATGGTGTCTTCACTAACACTGTTCTTGAACCCAGTTGAGAAAAGATTAAATCTTTTTATTTAGATTTAATGAAGTGTACCAATTAAAAATGATATTTAATTGGAATTGAATTAGTATTGATTTTTGGGTTTATCGTGAACAGTGTTTTAAATAACACTTGTTCTTTAACCTGATAATTAATGGATTGATTTTTGGGTTTATCGTGAACAGTGTTTTAAATAACACTTGTTCTTTAACCTGATAATTAATGGATTGATTTTTGGGTTTATCGTGAACAGTGTTTTAAATAACACTTGTTCTTTAACCTGATAATTAATGGAATGATTTTTGGGTTTATCGTGAACAGTGTTTTAAATAACACTTGTTCTTTAACCTGATAATTAATGGAATGATTTTTGGGTTTATCGTGGACAGTGTTTTTAAATAACACTCGTTCTTTAACCCGATGATTAATGAATGTGATTTTGGGTTTATCGGGAACCGTGTTTTTTAAATGACACTGATTCTTTAACCCAGTCAAAGATTAAAACTAAGTGAAGTTTTAATGAATCTTTAATTAGATTGAAATGATCGAAAATGGAGTATCACCAGTTTTGCTCCAGGCGATAGTTAAATCTTTAATTAGATTTGAACGTGAAATGGTAATTGAATTTACCGATAACACTGTGGTGTTAGATATGAAGTATTACCAGTTTTACTTCATGGGATGAATAGGTTGGGATTGGGAAATTAAAACAAATGATTACTTCGGTAAGGTTCGCTAATCCCGACTAGTTTGAATTGATATTCAAAAATAGAATAAAGAATAAATTCAAGGAATTTATCTTTGATAAAATTAATGGGAATCTTTCCCTATGAATGTGAAATTTAGAAACTAACTGTCGGTTAGCCAAGTAGAATGGTTTTCTGGATATTGATCTGATGTTGGTTTTGGCCTTCGGGGTTAATATTTGGGGAATTATTCTCTTGATTAATTTACGGTTAGTGACTAATGAATTGGAATGAGGCGTATGTTGTGTTTGTGTAACACTTTTATAATATATACGCGAGTTATTCGGAAAGACCGGGTTTATCCCATTCTGAATAATTGATACGACGATAAGTCGAAGATGGAGACGATGGTCGAAGACCGGAGGTCTTCACGTCGTTTGGGTAATTACTGATGATCTTGATTGGGCAGTACACCCAAGAAGATGGAAACAGTTAGTGATCGTCCAGACGTACTTGGAGATCGATGGATATGCGGGGTACTAGGTGCCTCCGGTTTCGTTCAGACCCAGGACGGACTTGTAAATGGACTGTGTGTCTGACATCGGATTTCATTCTGTGTGACTGATATCGGTTGCATAGGATGGTTTGCCTGTGTGGCATGCTAAGATG
Source organism: Allium sativum (assembly GCA_030737875.1). Classification (NCBI taxonomy): domain Eukaryota; kingdom Viridiplantae; phylum Streptophyta; class Magnoliopsida; order Asparagales; family Amaryllidaceae; genus Allium; species Allium sativum. The sequence goes on along the minus strand of CM060912.1, from coordinate 255,900,906 downwards.
CAAATGATCAAGGCTTCTGTTGAAAAGCAAAGTCTTGTGGTGATGATCAAAGCAAGGCCTTTGTGGCGTAGCTTTGTGTAACGTTTACTTCGCGTGTTTCACACCCGGTATGAACCAAAAACGGGAGACGGACCTCAGGGAGGGCATGCGTTTCTTCCTAGTTAGAAGTGGCGTCAGTGGTTTTACACGCCCTGACGAGTTTGACTTATGTGGTTGTTGCTGTTGCGAGACGCCTCGGATTGATCGGTCGTTCTCGAACCGATGGAGTCATTTAGTTGGCTCATTTACGCCCCAAAGGGCGGGGAAACGCATGTTCAGGCATTTTAATCCACTCCGTGTGGACCGGCCCTGACGATCCAAGGGTCGATGCGCTCTGACCCTGTGGCTCGGGCTAGGCAGTCACGAAAACGGTTGAGGACTATCTTTTGCCTCGGTTCATAGATGGAAATCCAATTTCCAAATACGTGACATTTGCGGTTTTGTTTGTAAACCTATATATGGCGACATGATATATGGTACCCATGCCGCCTATGATTGATACTTATGATTTGAAGTTGTTTTATACACTATGCACTTATAATAGTATCAAATGATTTGTTTTAAACGTATCAAGCATTCTTTGGCTGTTATAAGGGAAAACCCTATCCTCGGCTGCGTTGCATTGTGTGATGGGACCTGGGTCTTATAACAGCTTCATTTTTCCTTATTTAGCATTGCGCTGTTTGTTTTATGCATTGGTATTCTTGGGAGGAAACCCGTTCCGTGTTATACGGCGTGGTCCCTTGATTTACCTTTAAAAATAAAGATTAATAACTGTTTTAGTTCTCACACCAGTCACATGACTGACCTGGAGTTTATTGTTTTAACCTAAACTCTGGGTGCCCCTATTTTGACACGGGCAGCTAGTAGTTTTGGTTTTGCAGATTTATATTCACAGGATCCTGGTTTACAGCTGGAACGATATCCGGAAAGCTTTGTATCCGTATATCTCTTCTAGTTGTGTATTGTATTATTTTCCGCTGCTATGTATTTAAATGTAATTTGAATCTCTGATATTTCTGTGTAATATTCATTTATACTCTGTATATTCTTGTAATCTGATGCATTGTTGTAATATACAATGAAATGTTCTTCTGTATGCGTTCTGTTGTGGCTTGTTCTCGAACTATCCGACGCTTTCCTTTACGGGGAGGTTGCGGGTCTTTACAATCTGTTTTTAACAGATAAATAGAAAAGATTTAATTTATAAATAACAGTTTATAAATTAAATAAAATATTTATCATTCGATGAATGGAATCTATAAGTCTGAACTTATAGAGAGAAGAGATATTGGTTTTAACACCGATAGTTAAATAGAACATGCACACAACATTTGTATAAGTGAAGTAACGTTATTAAAGAGAACATTTATAAAGTGAAGAACCGTTACTAAAAGTAAATCTTTATAAATGAATAAACGTTATCAAATAGGAGTTATTAGAATTTGAGTTAATCGATTAGAGTTAGAGTTAATCAGTTAGAGTTATCCAAATGGAATTAATCGAGTAGAGTTATCGAATATAGTTTATTCGAGTGGAGAAATCAAATGTTATTCATTTGAGAAGAGTTATCGAATATTATTTATTCGAAGAGGAGTTATCGAATATTGGTTATTCAAAGTTAGTTAATCCAAAGGAGTTAGTCGAAGAGTTAATCCAAAGGAGTTAGTCGAAGTTAGTTAATCCAAAGGAGTTAGTCGAAGAGTTAATCCAAAGGAGTTAGTCGAAGTTAGTTAATCCAAGGGAGTTAATCGAATATTGGTTATTCGAAAGGGGAGTTATCAAATCTAGTAAAATTAAAGGAGTTAATCGAATATAGTTTATTCAATTAGAGTTAAAGGAGTTAATCGAATATAGTTTATTCGATTAGAGTTAAAGGAGTTAATCGAATATAGTTTATTCGAATAGAGTTATAGGAGTTATCGAATATAGTTTATTCGACAGGAGTTAAGAGAATAGGGTTAATCAAATAGAGTAAATCAAATAGAGTTAAGCAAATAGAGTTAATCCAAACGTAGGAGTTTTGGAAATGTTTTCCAAACAAGAATCAGAAATGTTTTCTAATATAGAAAACAAGGAATGGAAATGTTTTCCAATGGTAATAAATATATTTTCTAAATTTAGATAATAAGAAATATAGGGAAACAGGAGATGAAAGTGAACTAAGGAGATAAATGTTAAATGATGTTTGATCGATATAATTTCCATCTGGAAATAATATCGTTGTTTGCACACTTGTTTTTCTTTGATAGTTAACTCACAGACTATCGAAGTTTTGACCATTTTAACGTTGTTAATATGGAGAGACTGGTTGGATTATTATCCAAAGAACCACTCTGTATTGGCATAAGCGTTGCGAATCATATATGCCAAAGATAATTGAAGACGGTGTAAAATGCAAGGGCTGTTGTATAAGTCTTAGATAACAGTGACTAAGATGGATATACTGAATAGTACCTTCGGTTTGTCCAGTCCTAGGACAACTTGTATGGACGAAGGTCTGACAGAGTATATCCAATGGATCGCGTAAGTTGATCTGTTCAAACGTATTCACGTTTGGTGGCGGAGGAATTCATTTCTCTTAGCTGTATACTCGTGTTATTTTTGGATAAGTCAATTTGTGATTTGGCGGGTATGACGATCTGACATTCTAAGTGAATGAGGATGACTTGTATGAATGAATGTCTGACAGAGTATTTCCAGAAAGGTCATGTACATTGATTTCTTCAACCGTACCAAGAGTGGAAGCGGAGAAGGAAACTTCTTTTAGCAGACACGTAATGTATGGTTGTAGACGTCAATTAGTGATTTTCGATGGATCTGACAATGTGGCATTCGAAGTGAATCTGATGTGATGAGAACGCGTAGCTTCTAGCCTCATTATCCGGTAATGACAGAAATCGGGCAGGCAGCATGGCTAAGTCGGTCGCACCGAAGTAGGGTGTATAATCACCTATCTAGAGAATATTCATTTGCTTCTTAAATCTATCAATGTTGTCCCATATATATACGGGAACTGTTGCTGATCCCAACCGTTGCTGATATACATTCGATACACTCAAGCGAAATGAGTGGTTGGTCATGTGTGGCCGGGTGGCAAGATGTTCTTGTTGAACCTAGTGTATTCCTCTCTAGAGGTACACTAGCGAAAGGTGGTTCCATACCTTGTCATAGTTGGAAACCCATAACCCAATACGTGCTTGCGGTTTTGATTGTACACTATATATGTAGAAGTGAGATGAAAGCGTTTCTATTAGATGATTATTATATTGTGGTTAATAGACATTATTATAATACCAAAAGGTTTTTGATATAAAGATATTTTGGATTTTCATAAGGGAAAAACCCGTTCCGTTATACGGCGTGGTCTTATGAGATATCATTTACTTGTTCGAACTGTTTTAAACTGTTTTACTCATACCAGTCCCATGACTGACCCGGAGTTTATTTTGTTTTGTTTTCCCTAAACTCTTGGGTGCCCAATTTTGTACGGGCAGTCAAGTAGTCAGGAATTTACAGATATACTTGGAGAGCTTGGAGCAGGAGGCTTCAAGATCATATAGCTATAGTTTATTTCCGCTGTGTTGTAAGTGATGTACTCTGATAAGTGCTATTATATACATAACTGTTATATTTCAAAGTTATGATATATATTATATGTTATTCGTTCCGCTGTGAGATTCGTGTTACTCTGATGATCTAAGTTCTTCTTTTCTTCTTATATTCTAAGTTTCTATCTTATCTATCCTCACCCTCTAATTTCTTTCATTAATTACCAAGATTTTTCAATGATTTTGGTTATTGACATCGAGTTTATGTCGATAACCAAAGTCGCTCAAAATCCGGGTCGTTACAGTTGGTATCAGAGCTTAAGTTAAGTTTTACCTTGGCTCTGTGGCGTGACTCGGTAGAGATAGGGTTAGTAATACCCTAGATTAAGTTTGAGTGTATATATACGAGTGAACGTATTTGTTATTTGATATAAAAATGGTTTTATATTATGGAGATTCGTTGGCTGAGTTGTTTATGAGTTTTGGTCGATCAGTTTGATCCACTGTATCTGTAGGAGTTACTAAACACTTGAATACGATGGGTCGTCACGATATGTTTTGAAAAGGGGGTAAATTAAAATAAGTTTACCCAAGGTATATCTTGATATAGAGAAGATATATATATATCAAAATTATAATATATTGGATATATTGGTTGTTAATATAATCGAGTAATATTATAAAGTGAAATGGTTATATATAACCAACCAGAATTCATATAAGTGAGAAATGTGAAATCAGATGAGTTAAATCTGAAATTTAAATCAGAATTGGAATTAAAATCCCAGAAATTGGAAAGAAGTTTGTAAATGAATCTGGATTAAATATAAGTGAATTTTAAGACCTTGGGAGATTTTAATTTGTTTACAACATTGTGAAAAGATATTTTGAACTGATTTCAAAATGGAAATATTCAGAAATGGTTTGAAAAGTGATATAGTATTGAACTCACTTCGATAGTTGGAAAATAATTCTGATGATGACTGCAGCATCATCAGTGTTCATTTTCGAGTTGATAAGTGACGGATAACTACCAAGGATTTTGTTTTTGAATTGTTTGAGAAAAACAAGTTGTTTTGGTACTTTGAAATAAACACTTTGATTTTTGATATGATAAAGTGATTTAAAATACCCAGGAAAAGATTGTTGAATTAAAACCAATTTGAATTGAAGGTTGGAAAAGCAATTGGAATAAAAATTGAAATCAATTAGGTGAAAATTGAATTAAATTGGGTTAGAATGATATCAAGACAAATTGGATTGATGAGTTAAGAATTTGAAATCAAGAATTGGACTTTGATTTGAAATGAAAATCGACTTAGGTATAAGCGAATGGTTGAATTTGTGGATAAGAATTGATTGGAGTTTGATTGGAAATACATTGGTATATGCTGAATTGACAGCAGGTGAAAGTGATAGAGTTGATATGACCGACAAAAAGGTACAAGTTTATATTCGATATAAGCATGAGATTTATGAGCCGAATTGGCAAGCCGCTTGGTTGTTTGATTTTCTTTTGGGTTGGAGATGGCCTAGAGAGGCGAGTGGTGGTTTTACAGATAGGGCTATACAAAGGAGGTCATGGCGAAATTTTCCGAAAAATTTAAAGTGTTAGAAAATTTTCAGAATTTTTGAAAATTTGTAGTTAGTCGGAAGGAATTAATATTTTAGTCGATATTAATTGGTTTAGAGAAACAAGAGATAAGGGGTAAACCGATAAGCTTTTACCAAATAGATAGGGTCGTCCTCTAACTTAGCAATTTCGAGGACGAAATTATTTTAAGTGGGGAAGAATGTAATGACCCGCATTGTCAGAGGTATTATAATTAATTTATTTAATTATATAAATAGTGATTTAGGGAATTAAATCGTCGTTAATTAAATTATAGTGAATATTTAATTAAATTAAATAATTAAATAATGTATTTAATTCAGAAATAATCAAAAATATTGGAAATCACAATATTCTGTGAAGTGGGTCATCCCTTAGATTTAATTCATCTTAGAGTTGGATTATATTAACGAATATGTTCAATCGACGTCAGTTTGAACGTATAATTATAATATAATTAAAATCGAGCTTGAAATGGCTGCAGTTCGTAAATTGGCGATTCGAACTTCAACTGAATGTACAGGATTCGTTTGAAGCCGGATTTCTGTGAAACAAGAAATGTGTGGAGCTGGTGGAGTATATCTTTCTAGTGGAAGAGAAAAATCAGGATTTCGTCGTGTAGATTTTGATGTACGTCCAAATCAAATTTCAGAAAAGTCGCTGTGGAATTCCTTTATAATTTGCAACGCTTTATTTACGTTATAAAAGGATTTTCGATATAAACTGATTATCGATTAATCTAAAATCTGAAATATCAAACTGTAAATTCTGATATGATATTCTAGAGTGGTACGATATCATATGTGAAGATATACAATAATCATAATTTATTAATATTTAATTTAAATATATTTATATATTTAAATGGTCTATTCAGCGCTTTAAAAATAGCCAGTTTTGCAAACGACCACAGAATTCATTGAAACTAATTTTGTTGGATCCGCAATATCAAATTATTGTTAGATGTCCAGTTCCGTGATTTTTGAAGTCAGTATGTGGTCGTACCGATTTTTAAGGTGAAAGACAGTCGATATTCTAACAGTTAAAAATACGCTGTGTGAGCATACGGAGTCGGAATTCGACGAAACCAGTTTCGTTGGGACCGTAATGTCGAACTGTAGCTGCATGTCCAATTTCGTGATTTTTGGGTATCACATGTGATCATAGGAATTTTTAGAAGAAGAATTAACAAAGGAATATTCCGAGAATATTCCCTACCTCAAAATATCTAGATATTTTCCAACTCTATAAATACCAAACTAAATTCCTAAGACCTAAAATCACTTCTTAGTCAATGAAACAAAAAGGCGCCGTTGTTCTTATGCTTTCTGTAAACAATCCATCTTCAAAATTCTCAAACAAATACAAATAAAATCCCTAAAAATGTAAAACCAAGTTAGTGCTTTCCTCTTGGCTTGTACTTCAGTCTCATATGAAGTTTGTGGTGTTCGACATCAGTTTTTGGGGTACCGAGGATTCCAACGTTGGGTTCCATTTGCTAGGGTTACAGTTTGTACTAAATTGAAGCAGTGTTTGGTGAAATCGAATTCGAATTCGTATTGAGGGTGGAAATCCGCACTTGTGTGCATCATTTCAATGAACACGATGGAAGTTTTTGTCGCAACAATTTCTGAGGTCAGTAGCTCGCGACGTGGAGGTTGATATCGAGTTCTTCGATGTAGGTATTAAATGAAAGAGGTCGCGAAAGGGAGTTGATTGGCGGTGGTTGTGGCCTCGGTAGGTGACGAAAGTGGAGGTGATGATGGGTCAAAGGGTCGGTCAACAAATGGAGCTTTGGGTTCGAAGTTTACTGGAAAGGAGCCATCCATGTTGGGGAAGAAGGAAATTAAAAGTGCGGGTCTTTTATTTTCGAATGGGCTGTTGTTAAATGGGCCAAAGTTAAAGTGGTGAGCCCAGTTTAATTAATAATGAAATTAATTAATATAATTATTTGTTTAAACTTGTATATATCATATCTCGACCGTACGATATCATATTGATGAACCGTAAGTGGCGTTGGGATCGTATGGACGGACACTACACTATGGAACTGACCGGGAGTGAATCGGGACTCGTATGAATTTATGGCGAAATAAATTGTTTGATTCAAATCAAATAACAGTTTATCGTTCTTTAAGGATGAACTGCAAATGTGAGTAAAACTCACCAACTCTGTACAGTTATATTTTTATAACGTATCCTTAGAACTGTTAAATATTGTTTGTTTGACTGTGTGTTGATTGTTTGATTGAACTGCTAGTCAGTTAGTAGAAATTATATATATATATATCTGTATATATATATATATATATATATAAACCGTTAAATATTTACATGTTGATTCTACTATCAGAATATTTCATATCGAAGTGAAAGTGATGTTAATTATATTGTTTAACATCTGTGATGCAGGGAAACAGGTTGGAGGAATCCAACTGGATTCCTCAACAGTTATTTTACTGTGATTTATATATTGTGATATATGATATATAATCTGCTGTTGATTATGTGTGTTGAGACGATATTTATCGTTGTTATATGGCGTGTTAAATACCATAAGAAAAACCCGAGTGTAGAAAAAAGATTTTCAAAGTATATTTTGAAATAATTTATTTATATAAAATCAATGGATTTAATATTATAAAAGAAAAAGGATTTTTAAATAAAGAATTATATTTGTTAATCAAATATAAGAGAATTATATTTGTTAATCAAATATAAAAGAATTATATTAGTTAATCAAATATAAGAGAATTATATTTGTTGATCAAATATAAGGGAATGATATTTGTTAATCAAATATAAGGGAATGATATTTGTTAATCAAATATAAGGGAATTTATTTGTTAATCAAATATAAGGGAATGATATTTGTTAATCAAATATAAGGGAATTTATTTGTTAATCAAATATAAGGGAATTTATTTGTTAATCAAATATAAAGGAGATATATTTGAAATGAAATATAAAGGAGATATATTTGAAATGAAATATAAAGGAATATATTTGAAATCAAATATAAAGGAAATATATTTGGAAGCAAATATAAAGGAATATATTGGTAAAACATAAATAAAGAGTTGAAAGAATTTATTTATTTAGGAAATAAATAAAAGTAAAAGGGTTTATTTATTTAGGAAATAAATAAAGAGTAAAGGAGATATTTATTTGTTAAATAAATAGGATTAAATCAAGGAATATTTATTTGATGAATAAATAGAATTAAACCAAAAGAATAATTAGAAAATGAATAGAAAATGGATATCTGTTTTTAACAGATAAATAGAAAAGATTTAATTTATAAATAACAGTTTATAAATTAAATAAAATATTTATCATTCGATGAATGGAATCTATAAGTCTGAACTTATAGAGAGAAGAGATATTAGTTTTAATACCAATAGTTAAATAGAACATGTACACAACATTTGTATAAGTGAAGTACCGTTATTAAAGAGAACATTTATAAAGTGAAGATCCGTTACTAAAAGTAAATCTTTATAAATGAATAAACGTTATCAAATAGGAGTTATTAGAATTTGAGTTAATCGATTAGAGTTAGAGTTAATCAGTTAGAGTTATCCAAATGGAATTAATCGAGTAGAGTTATCGAATATAGTTTATTCGAGTGGAGAAATCAAAATTTATTCATTTGAGAAGAGTTATCGAATATTATTTATTCAAAGAGGAGTTATCGAATATAGGTTATCCAAAGTTAGTTAATCCAAAGGAGTTAGTCGAAGAGTTAATCCAAAGGAGTAAGTCGAAGTTAGTTAATCCAAAGGAGTTAGTCGAAGAGTTAATCCAAAGGAGTTAGTCGAAGTTAGTTAATCCAAGGGAGTTAATCGAATATTGGTTATTCGAAAGGGGAGTTATCAAATCTAGTAAAATTAAAGGAGTTAATCGAATATAGTTTATTCGATTAGAGTTAAAGGAGTTAATCGAATATAGTTTATTCGATTAGAGTTAAAGGAGTTAATCGAATATAGTTTATTCGAATAGAGTTATAGGAGTTATCGAATATAGTTTATTCGACAGGAGTTAAGAGAATAGGGTTAATCAAATAGAGTAAATCAAATAGAGTTAAGCAAATAAAGTTAATCCAAACGTAGGAGTTTTGGAAATGTTTTCCAAACAAGAATCAGAAATGTTTTCTAATGCAGAAAACAAGGAATGGAAATGTTTTCCAATGGTAATAAATATATTTTCTAAATTTAGAAAATAAGAAATATAGGGAAACAGGAGATGAAAGTGAACTAAGGAGATAAATGTTAAATGATGTTTGATCGATATAATTTCCATCTGGAAATAATATCGTTGTTTGCACACTTGTTTTTCTTTGATAGTTAACTCACAGACTATCGAAGTTTTGACCATTTTAACGTTGTTAATATGGAGAGACCGGTTGGATTATTATCCAAAGAACCACTCTGTATTGGCATAAGCGTTGCGAATCATATATGCCAAAGATAATTGAAGACGGAGTAAAATGCAAGGGCTGTTGTATAAGTCTTAGATAACAGTGACTAAGATGGATATACTGAATAGTACCTTCGGTTTGTCCAGTCCCAGGACAACTTGTATGGACGAAGGTCTGACAGAGTATATCCAATGGATCGCGTAAGTTGATCTGTTCAAACGTATTCACGTTTGGTGGCGGAGGAATTCGTTTCTCTTAGCTTATACCTGTGTTATTTTTGGATAAGTCAATTTGTGATTTGGCGGGTATGACGATGTGACATTCTAAGTGAATGAGGATGACTTGTATGAATGAATGTCTGACAAGGTATTTCCAGAAAGGTCACGTACATTGATTTCTTCAACCGTACCAAGAGTGGAAGCGGAGAAGGAAACTTCTTTTAGCTGACACGTAATGTAGGGTTGTAGACGTCAATTAGTGATTTTCGATGGATCTGACAATGTGGCATTCGAAGTGAATCTGATGTGATGAGAATGCGTAGCTTCTAGCCTCATCAACCGGTAATGACAGAAATCGGGCAGGCAGCATGGCTAAGTCGGTCGCACCGAAGTAGGGTGTATAATCACCTATCTAGAGAATATTCATTTGCTTCTTAAATCTATCAATGCTGCCCATATATATACGGGAACGGTTGCTGATCCCAACCGTTGGTGATATACATTCGATACACTCAAGCGAAATGAGTGGTCGGTCATGTCTGGCCGGGTTGCAAGATGTTCTTGTTGAACCTAGTGTATTCCTCTCTAGAGGTACACTAGCGAAAGATGGTTCCATACCTTGTCATAGTTGGAAACCCATAACCCAATACGTGCTTGAGGTTTTGATTGTACACTATATATGTAGAAGTGAGATGAAAGCGTTTCTGCTAGATGATTATTATATTGTGGTTAATAGACATTATTATAACATCAAAAGGTTTTTGATATAAAGATATTTTGGATTTTCATAAGGAAAAAACCCGTTCCGTTATACGGCGTGGCCTTATGAGATATCATTTACTTGTTCGAACTGTTTTAAACTGTTTTACTCATACCAGTCCCATGACTGACCCGGAGTTTATTTTGTTTTGTTTTCCCTAAACTCTTGGGTGCCCAATTTTGTATGGGCAGTCAAGTAGTCAGGAATTTACAGATATACTTGGAGAGCTTGGAGCAAGAGGCTTCAAGATCATATAGCTATAGTTTATTTCCGCTGTGTTGTAAGTGTTGTACTCTGATAAGTGCTATTGTATACATAACTGTTATATTTCAAAGTTATGATATATATTATATGTTATTCGTTCCGCTGTGAGATTCGTGTTACTCTGATGATGTCAGTTCTTTTTTTCTTCTTATATTCTAAGTTTCTATCTTATCTACCCTCACCCTCTAATTTCTTTCATTAATTACCAGGATTTTTCGATGATTTTGGTTATCGACATCGAGTTTATGTCGATAACCAAAGTCGCTCGAAATCCGGGTCGTTACAAACTATTATTGCGTTCTGGTCACGCTATAAAAAGGTTTTGGTTTGATTCCACGCTTCATTAATAGCCAAAAAAAAGATGGCATTTCGAAATGCTATAAAAGTTCTAAGATTTGGGTTTTTAGCTCGTTTTTAAGCTAAATGTTTGGTGATGTTTCTCTATACTAGAAAAAGATTTTAGCTTCAAATTTTCTACAAGGTAAAACTCTCATTGTCTACTTACTTGTCATAAGAATATATCCATAAAATAGTGTATCTATCTAATAAATAAAATTTAACAATACAAGGCACTTTTAACATGACTATTTAGGGCCAATTTTTACCTAAATTTGCATCGAGTTTTCAAGTATGAAAATGGCCGAATTTGGAAAAAGTCTCCTAAATCAAAGTTGTAGGTAATTGAATTACCTTTCCAAATTGATAAATTGATCGAAATTTTGTTAAGAATTGCAAAAGTTATGGCCAAAATACCGAACAACGTTTTCAAAGATCAAGAGTAATCATTCAATCTAAACTTTCACAACTTAACTTCAAAACATGAAATGAAAATATGAACTTAAATAGTTTTTCTCACCTTATACTTGTATCCTTATCTTCTCTTTATCCCCTTAGCTTCTCCTAAGCTTCTCCTCTCTATCTTCTCTTAATTTTGTTTTTGTGAATGTATGAAATGAAGTGAACATTTCACCCCTTTATATAGTAGTGTTTTAAGGCTAGTTTGGTAATTTGGTTTTGGGACACTTGTGCACCTTATCTTCATGCATGCTTTAGGATGTAGACACATGTCCTCTTAGGTGTCTTAAGAGGTTTCTACACATGAAAACCTAAGGAGCATATGTGTCTTAACCTTGTTTTCTTATGAGACATTTGTTCCATTAATTTGATAACATGTGTACTTATCAAATTAAGCCATTTTTTTTTTCATGTTCTAGAATTTGTACACATATGACATTTGTGTCATGTATATATTCATACATATATATATCATATATGAATACACATATATGTGTTTTTATCATACTAAAATCTTTGGATCGAATTGAGCTAACATATTCAAAATCTCTAGAAACTTTTTCATACCTGGATTTTTGAGCTAGGCCGTTACAAACACTGCCTATATCACACACACTGGTCACACTAGCATCAGGGTTACTAGACAAATATTCTTGAATAATCTCTTAAGGGTACCCAACATAAGGACAAATCTTATAAGTGTGTCTCAGTATGCTAGGGACAACAATGTCTCATTTGAATTTTACCCCAATAATTGCTTGGTTAGAGATCTTCTAACCAAGAACATCATTTTGCAGGGTAATGAACAAAATGGCCTTTACAAGGTTGATGTTGACTCAAGAAATAGTTCTAATTCTAAACAATTTTATGGATGTAATGTGACAAAACTGAAAAATGATGAACCCTGTAAGAAATTTGATATATGGCATTGTAAGCTAGGTCATCCTAGCATGAAGATTGTGATACAAATTCTACATAACAGTAATATTGCAATCAGTATTCCTGAAAATTATTTCTGTTCATACTGTCAACTAGGTAAAAGTCACAAACTTATGTTTCAGAATTCTGAAACTGTATATAACAAACCTCTTGAACTAGTTGCAGTGGATCTATGGGGTCCTGCCCCAGTGAACACTGATTACAAATATAACTATTACATATCCTTTATTGATGCCTATTCTAGACTTGTCTGGATTTACTTTATGAAATCAAAATCTGAGACTCACAGTGCAGTTACAAAATTCATCATAAATGCTGAAAATCAACTAGACAGCAAAGTCCAGATGATTCAAACTGATGGAGGTAAAGAATTTTTACCCCTAAAAGAATTCTTTATCAAAAAAGGGATCACTCACAGACTAACATGTCCTTACACTTTTGAACAAAATGGGCTTATAGAAAGGAAGCATAGACACTTAGTTGAGACTGGGCTAACACTGCTGGCACAAGCATCACTGCCACTCAAATTCTGGCCTGATGCCTTTGCTACAACAGTGCATCTTATAAACAGACTACCAACAAAAGTTCTTAATTTTAAAAGTCCCATTGAAGTCATCAATAATACCAAACCATAGTATGATGATCTAAAAGTTTTTGGATGTCTATGCTTCCCTTACATAAGACCTTATAACTCACACAAGCTTGATTTCAGATCAATGCCATGTACTTTTCTAGGTTATGCTCCTAGCTACAAAGGCTATAAGTGTCTAGACAATAATGGCAGAATTTACATATCTAGACATGTCACTTTCAGTGAAAGAGTATTTCCTTTCAGCAATGAAAAGTACAGAACAACAAAGAAGGTATACAATCCAAAAGTATCAATACCTGCCATACCTGATCTATGTGTTGAAACTATTCCTGTTTATAAGCAAAGCAGTTCACTGCCAAATCAAGTGAATACAGAAGACACAAGTCCCCAACATACACCAGTCATAGAAGTTTCTACACAGGAGTCAACTGAATCACCTGAAAACTCTACTGAAGACTCTCAAAGAAGTGTCAGTGATAGTAATCTAGGGGACATCAGATAACAGGATGATGACCAGAATAAAGAAGACACTACTACTCAAGTTCAAAACAGACATCACATGACCACAAGAGGCAAAAGTGGCATCTTCAAACCAAAAGTGTTCTACACTGAAGGATCCCTTGATGAACCATACACTTATTATCAGGCAAAGCAAAATGATAAGTGGATGTATGCCATGCAAGAGGTATATAATGCACTCATGAAGAATAACACATGGACTCTAGTACCATGTCCTAAGGACAAAAACATTATAGGATGCAAATGGACCTATAGGATCAAAAGAAATTCTGATGGCTCTGTATCAAAATATAAGGCAAGACTGGTGGCCAAAGGGTACTCACAACAGTATGGAATATATTTCAAAGAAACTTTTTCACCTGTTGTGAAACCCACTACCATATGAGTAATATTAACCATTGCCTTACATAACAACTGGGCCATTAAGCAACTAGATGTAAATAATGCATTTCTGAATGGTATTTTACAGGAAGAAGTCTATATGAATCAGCCTAAAGGGTTTATAATGCAGGGAAAGGAGAACTGTGTATGCAAGCTCAAGAAAGCTATCTATGCTCAAACAGGCACCACGAGTTTGGTTTGACAAACTCAAGTCAACCCTATCAAAATTGGGTTACAATCCAACAAAGGCTGACAACTCCCTCTTTACTAAATTTCCTAACAACACTGTCACCTATATACTTATTTATGTTGATGACTTCTTAATTACAGGTAACAGTAGTAAAGAGATTCAGGTTGTTACAAAACAATTAAACAAAGAATTCTCAATTAAAGACCTAGGGGAATTGTCATACTTTCTTGGAATTGAGGTTATCAGAAGTCACAATGGTAAAATACAACTGTATCAAAGGAAATATATCAAAGACATTCTCACAAGATCTAACATGGACAAAGCAAATCCACTACCAGCTCCTATCGTCAGCAGCATACAAATCAGCAGAGATAAAGGTGAATCCATTGACAATGAAAGGCAGTACATAAGCATAGTGGGAGCCCTACAATATGTCACTATTACAAGACCTGATATAACCTTTAGTGTGAACAAGGTCAGTCAATACATGCACAAGCCTTTAAGTGATCATTGGATAGCTATGAAAAGGATACTAAGGTATCTCAAAGGAACTAATGATCTATGTCTAAGCATGAAGCACAACAAAAATTTAAGTCTAACAGGATATGCAGACTCAGATTGGGCCAATGATAAAGATGACAGGAAATCAACATCGGGCTACTGCATATTCCTAGGTGATTAACCTATATCATGGTGTGCAAAAAAACAATCAGCTGTGTCTAGATCCAGTATAGAAGCTGAATACGGAAGCATTGCTAGCACTACAAATGAACTAATGTGGATTCAATCCCTATTAAGAGAACTCAAATTAAAATCAGTGGAAACCCTACAATCTGGTGTGACAATTTAAGTGCTATAGCTATCTCTGCAAACCCAGTTCTACACTCAAGAAAAAAACACATGGAATTTGAAATTTACTTCATGCGTGAACAAGTAATGAAAGGGAAAATCACGATTAATCACGTACCTTCCACTTACCAAGTAGCTGACATTCTAACGAAGCCTCTATCAAAGCCAAACTTCATAAAGCACAGGAAAAGCCTACGCGTCTGCAAATCCATGCTCAAATCGGACGCCAGCAACAACGAAGAAGAGTCCAAAGCTCATACAAGTTGCAAAGATCACCAAGGCTCAGACGCTCAGCAAAATCAAGAAAGAAGAGGCAACGTCAGCTCAGCAACTTCAAATCAGACTGGAACTGATAGAAATCAGACTCATTTTCAATGCAAAAGCTCATACACTACATCGGAGAAGAAAATTGAAGCTGATTCCTCAACAAAATTGAAGAATCATATGAATTTCTGAGGAGATAGCCAATTCAAGCCGCCATTTTTTAGTTTGAGCAAACCCTAGCTTGTGAGTTGGGTTTGAGGGGGCGTATTAGAGTATACATTCGTGTCTGTATATCATTATTCACGTTACAATATGTACTCAGTCAAATGGTGCATTGGTTCAACCACTTCCTGAGCCAACACGTTTACTGATGGGCTTTATCTATCCAAGCCCATTACACGTTGTATTTAAACCTTTGTACATCGTTCTGTTTTATCATTCAAGAATAATACAATTACATTTCTGATTCAATACTCTTATACATTGTGATTTTGGAGATCCCATTTCAGCCATATGAGCAAAATTAGATACTCATTTCATTCCTTTAGTATTGTGGTTTTTTATTTTATTGAGTGGGAGTGTAGAAAGTTCAGATTTGTGTTTAGGAAGTTACAAACATTTGATGTTTTAAAAACTATTGTACAAAACTAGTGTTTAAATGTAACCCCAATTGGGAGGCACATTAGTCTAGTTGTTGCAACTTGTAAACAGAGGTGAGATGAAAACTTTTAAATTTTCCCTCTCTAACCTGCTTAAAACCCTATATTTTTTCATGGTCTTCAATAATCCATTATATTCCATCTTAAATCCTTTCTAATTGTTAATTAGAGATTAGATATCCGATTATATGCTAAGCTCGTCATTTTGATTATTTTAAGTTCTATTGGCTACTATCCGTAATAGGTTAAACTTAGATCTCCTCGATTTCAAAGAATTAATAAGTTGGTTATAATTTCTTACTTGCCTATATTAAATTATATATTAGGATTTGGTGATTGTATTCTTAAATTGTAGATCTAAATTTAATTTTGAAATTAAACCAAATTTAACCCTATCTAGTTGTTAACATGCATATAGTCTTGAAATTAATTAGATCGCAACCATTATGTGTATGCAAATTCATGTTTTTACATAGGCTTTGCTTAGAAAATGATTGCTTATTTGAATTTAATAATTTGAATATTTGAATTGGATTAAATTATATAACTTGGATTGAATGACGCTGTTATGTTTTTTTTGGACATTACGCTTTGATTTGCGTGCCAACGTTGTGATTTGCATAGGTTACTAGATAGGAGGATCGAGTATACTGTAAGTTACGTTTGTTGGAATTGCATGAAATTTAGCGGATAGGCACTGCAGCAAAGCGCGAAGAAGCTTAGAAACTCGCAAGTGATTTAGAGTTTAAGTGATGAATCATTATCGAGTCATCCATATGAATCGATTCCAAATCATTAGGGAGAGAGCTATGGACCAATGACTCTTGTGGAAGGGAATGCAATGATTTAAAGAGTGGTTATATGGTTGATGCTGAAGATAGACTAAGTATGGAAGGGTTTGACAAATCAACTTATATAAGTTGTACCGTGATGCTCGGAAAAGAAGATAGGAATGCTACATCTAATAAGTCAGCGTCTCTGACATCAATGGTTGATACACTAGAGGATGGAATGAAGAACAAAGGAATATAATTAAGTTATGCCATAGTTATGAGTTATCTTTATAACTCGATACTGAATTATAAACGAAGATCCGATGAAAAGGCGACTCTTGGGAATAGTTGTAATGGTTTACTAGATGATGTTAGAGGTGGTAAACCATTCATATCGAGTAGGATAGTGATATAACAACATAATGAAGCTATGTTTCTTTGATTGACGACTCATTGTTGGAGTAGGAACTGAAATAGAAGCTCTCATGATGAACAAGTCGGGGATAATGGACTGGATTGAGCGAATGGGGCTCAATACCCAGAATAGATTTGGGAAGGCTCGAATGTTATGGGAGTGCTAAGAAGTCCTTGATAACTCAAAGTGTACTTGTTGTACCAGAAGAAGAAATATTATAAGTAAGGACATCCATGGACTGTTAGAGAAATTCCATATATCAGAGACTGCTGGACTGGATCTAGTGCCTAACTTTGGGTCAAGAAGACATGTAACGAGTTTCAAATTCTATAAGGAACGAGAAAATGGATTTTTTCCATTTGACTCTGTCATATGCAAATGTTCATACAAATTATCATATATCCATAGCATGTAGAGGGCGATAACTAGGTTTTTATTTGATGAATGTTAAGGTTGCTATGATTGTTGTAGATGCTCCATTGGCTAGCCTATCACCCATAGGAATGATAGAGATATTTATTGGAGATAAGGCTAGGGTTAAAGTCGATGACATGGTTGTTAGTGTTCTTTCATCCTATTCTATGTATAGCATCCCATGTTATTTTCATTGAGTAGGATATTACATACTAACTATGTGGTTGCAAAGACAAGTTGGGTATGGTTCTTATACATGTATATATCTACATTTTACTATATAGTTTTTGATTATTTTCCGCTCACATTAAACTGTTGTCTGATCCAAAGTTTTATATTTTTCTTTTTATTATCTTACGTACACTTAAATGAGTAGACCGGATGAATGATTTAGATGACACACCTATTATTTGAAGGGCAAGCTTAGAGGAGCTATAACAACCCGTCCGGAATAAGCCTGAATTTTGACCTATAAAAGGCCCATCAAAATTTAGAACCATTCTAAATGGAACATTCGTTCCGATAAGAAAATACTAAAACAAATATAATAGAGCAATCTAAACAAAAACAGAGTTTAACACAATGAAAGGAATAAAATATAATATCTCAAAATAGATGTACCATAAATAAAATCACCATTAATGTCAGATACAACGAGTCTAAATAGATAAAAAGGTACACCAATAATTACCCCGTTACATAATAATAAAAATAACAATAATACTTCCATAATTAACTAAAACTTCCATCATCAGGATCCACCTCCAAGTATCATTAATCATCACTGATCCAAGCGTCCTCACATACTAACTTGTTTATGTTAAGAGAAGGGAGTTCTGAACATAAAGTTCTAATGAATGGAAATCATATAAGTTTAGGTACAACTATTTCCTATATTTGGCAGTGTAAATTCTTCATGTTATGTCCATGTAAATAAGCATACACAAGTAAACATATGAGACAGACATCCTTACAGTCACTTAAGGCCTACATGTTGATATAAGGGTGGACATCCTTATAGTCACCGAATACTCCATGAGACGGGCTATACCCGGTCATTTAAGGATGTTACCTAAATTATTAAGGGAGTATTCCTATTATCACTTAATAGCCAATGGAAGACCCTTAGCCACTTAAGACCCCGTCCTTAACGTCAACTTTATTACATATATATACTCTCTTTATAGGTCGAGGGCTAGTTATAGGCACTTAATACCAGGTTTAAGCAGGAACACAATTTTATTTAAGACCCTCCTGGAGGACCATCTTGTTACTATTTAGTTGTCCTTACGGGTGAATTCCTAGTCACTTAATACTTCCCTTAGACAGTGGTTTCTTTAGGCTATTCATATAAACCGTCCCTTGGTCAGCCCTCATTAAGCCCCTAAATAAGAAGCAGACATTACTTGGAGAACTACCCCACTCTTACGCTACCATCTATTAGGACCATTCTTATAAGAGAAAGGCGGACCCATAGCCATTTAAGACCTAGAACGGCAGATCCCATGACTTTGGTCCAGAACCAAGGAGTGAACCTTAGATACGGGCGTAATCCTAACCACTTAATAGCCAGGAAGGTAGGTCAGCACTTAATGCCTTGTCAAGGCAGGCCTACTTCACATACACACACATACATACATACATACAACACTAGACATGTCACATTAATCTGACCATTTGTAGATGCAGGATTTGTCGGGCGGTTCCGGGCACGGTTCTACAACAAGTTAGTTTGAACCCCGCGGCTTAGTGTACTAATTATAATGGCCTATGACACCTAGACATCTCACATTAACCAATCTTACTTGTAAATGTTGGATATCCCAATCGGTTCCGGGAAGGCTTCTACTACTAGTAATGGTTAACCTCGTGTCTAATTATAATTAAAGCCATTAACTGACATACATACAAATATGCATAAAAATTCCAATGGGGACACTCATATTCTATTTCCTAATTTAAACGCATCTAATACGCATTAATGTTACATTTAATTATGCTATAAATATATAAATAAATAGGCATGAATTTAACGCACGAGAATAACGACCTAATACATTTGAAATGTCAATCCTAACAATCACAATTAAGGTATAAAAAGTTGATTTTCCTATCAATTAATATAGTCCAACATGCATATTCTCGTTAAATGATAAAAAAGGAGAAACAACACATATGTATAAAACTTGCAACCTAGGCTTGAATAATTATATAAATAATAGATATAAAGGCATAATGCAATAAATCCAATTACAGATGCAAAAACCTTGCTTTTGGCACTTCTCCACTTTTAAATTTATATTGCATACAATAACTTAAGAAAACATATTGTAAAACATATTGTATATAATACATTCAAACAAATCTATTTAAAATAGACGTTTAAATCTATTAATTTACAATATACGAATCTTAATTTTTTTTAGTACACAAACATATATGAACATCAAAAATAAGAACCAAGTGAATCAAAAGAAAAAAACTAAGAATTTCACAATACCCTAAGCCTAAGTTCAATTATTCAAGTTACACAAACCCAAGTACATCACTTTTGATTGACCATTTCAGCAATGAACAAAATATAGGATTGGAGGGTTTGTACCATTTTATTTTCGTTCAATCCTAATCTCTATAGGCATAATAATCTAAATCAAAACTACAAAAGATAGAAAATAGAAACTTATAGTGCTTCCACTCACAGTGATTTGAGAATGAAGAACAACACAGGATTTGTGTAGAATCAAAATCGAATTTAGCCTTCAAAATCATATTCCAATCATTCGACTAATATATATATATATATATAAGAATCAAGTGAATCATAATCTCATATATATAACTGGATTCCAGAGCTAAAACCTGTATTAATCTAGAATAGAGAGGATATGACTGAGGTTAGAAGAATGGAAGAGAATCCTAACCTTATTCTCTGGAATTTGCAATCGTAATGCACAGAGAGAAATGAAAGTAGGGTTTAGAGTGAGGCTAAAGAGTCATACTTATAGTTGCAAGTGTGAGTATAGACCGTTGGATTATTTAAATCTAACATGGACGGTCTACTGGATGCAAACTATATAAATCTCCCTAGAAAAATACACAACTACCACCACTTTACCCTGGAGGGCAGTCGCCCTGTAACACCCCACACCCGCTAAGGCCACTCACTAAGGGAATGCCTTAGTTTTGATGGAGTATTTTTAGTGAGTATAGAACAGAAAAATTACAACAAGACAGATATAAGTAATACTTGAAAATTTAAAACATCCTTTCATTTTCAGCGGAAAGTAAAACATGTTTGGTTACATCACAAAACCATAACAAGAGTCAAGTACATAATATCCATCCTGATAAAATAGAAGTACATAATCCCACTACATAGACAATAGCCATAATAGAAAAGATAAACCGAGCTTTACTTCTACGATCCAAGCCCAAAAGATAGATATAGCGGTCTGATCCAAGCCCACTAGTGCTAGGCCCACTCTGATAACCTGAGGGTTGGGAAAAAGATAAAAACAACGGGGTCAGACATAAGTCTGAGTGAGTCCTATAACCCTAACAATACAACCATTAAAGTAATTAGGGTATGCCATAAATAAGGTACGGTACCTCTGGGGATAATGACTACACTAAGTAGCCAACTAAACACCGGATGTATTACGATAACCTAAAAGACGCATTCATCCACCCAAGGATAATTCTTACACCACCCCAGACTTATTCACCCAAGGGTAATTCCTACACTGCACCACACCAGTTCTACCCACCAAGAGTAATTCCTACTTAAAGGTTGATCCCATCTAAAGTCTTAGAAAATATAACTAGTAGTTTCTGGTACTTCTAGCTGACCACGTAGGTGCCGTCTGCCCCTACATCCATTAGGTGTATAACTGACCACGTAGGTGCCGTCTGCCCCTACATCCACTAGGTGTACCTAGTAATCTTACCCAGTAGTTTCGTGTACCCCTACACAGGTGCCGTCTGCCCCTATCTTTACTAGGTGTACCTACTACTACCCATCGATCGGCTCCCTACCGTAGATACCCGTGCTGGTCCCACGATTGGGGTGTATCATTCCCCTAAAGTGGCTACCAGATAATATCACGGTGCACGGCTTTATATCTACACGATGCAACAACGACTTACCAACCAGCCCGGGCCCACACACGCATATGAAACCCGTTGGTCCCGCGTTGCCACCGCTAACCTGTTTTGGCCTCTTATAGTCAAGCCCAATATGCGTATCCCGTCACTCGACTTGAGTCGAGCCCACAAAGATACGTTTGGGATATTGGTTGAAATGGGCCCCCACAAGCTACTACTTAAGCTTGTCGTTTAATCTAGTGCATCCCACTTAACCCCTTTTTTTATAATCATGCCCCCTTACATGTTAAGGTTTGGTTAAGTCATCAATCATATTTCAATTTGCCACTAAGGGCACCCACTAGATTTCCACATGCCACCCAAAGCACTTACTTGATTCCCACATGCCACCCAAGGCACTTACTTAACCCTTTAATCATGTTTAATTACATGTTTCACTTTGGTTAAGTATTCTAATCGTATTTTCTATTGCCACCCAAGGCAACCCACTAGTTTCCTCATGCCACCCGAGGCACCCCCACTAGTTACTACATGCCACCCAAGGCACCCACTTAACCCTCATGTCCCACTACATGCTAATTTGGTTAAGTGTTTCTTAATTAATTAAGACCGTGATCCTCCTAAAGACCTCTCACATTAGACTATCTTTTATGACCGCTGGTTAAGCCGGTTGGGCCCGGGCAGCCTTACGTCATAACCGAGTCTAACCTCGTGTCTTTACGTTAATCACGTATTTAGTTTGTGACTAAGACCTCTCACATTGGGCCAATCATTTGTAGCTGCTGGATGGCCGGTCGGTTCCGGGCAGACTTCCGCTACAAAAGGGTCCAACCTCGTGTCTTAGTTGATTAATTACGCCTAATTAATCACCCCCACAATTAATTATCCCTAATTAATTACACATTTTTCATAACATGGGTAGACCTAACTCAATAGGTAAATTCCCATGGGGTAGACCTAACTCAATAGGTAAATTCCCACTTATGTTAATTTATTTTTATGGTATGCTTAATCATACCCAATCATACTTTTATTAACATATTTACCAACCCCATCGTTCCCCACGTAAATCGTTCTCATTTCATGACATAAATAAGGGGAAGATCATCACAAATATTATGGGTTTAGGATACAACTTTGTCATGGGTTAAGAGGATGTCAACTTGCATATATGAACATATATTAACCCAACTACATATAACCCAAACTTGCATATTATCATACACATGATTTGCATAACATATGACATATGAGTTTGCATATTATCATACACATATCTTGCATAACATGTTGAACTTGCATATAAGCATTCTCATAACTTGCATAACATGTTAAACATGCATTTAAGCATACACATAACTCGCATAAGCATTCATATACTTGCATAAGCATTCACATACTTGCATGAACATGCATAACTTGCATATCACATTAAACTTGCATTTAAGCATATATATAACTTGCATAGCATTATGCACATAACTTGCATAATCTTATACACATAACTTGCATAACCCATTCACATAACTTGCATATGAACTTGCATCTTAAAGGAGGATAAACATGCATAACATATAAGGGTATCATCTTGCATATGTATGCATCATATTTCAAAGGATAAACTTGCATGTTATGATTTATGCATAATACCAAACACTTAGCATGCATAAAACCACTTACTTATCATGCATGAAATCAAATACTTATTATGCATAAAACCACCACTTAACTCGCATAAACCCAAACACTTATCATTCATAAAACCCAATACTTAGTATGCATACAATCACATACTTAGCATGCATAACGTCAAATACTTTAGCATGCATAACATCAAATACTTAGCATGCATAACATCAAATACTTAACATGCATAACACCAACTACTTAGCATGCATAAAATCACATGCATAACTTGCATATCATGTTACATATAACTTGCATATATTCTCACATATAGTTTGCATAACATGTCACATATGCATAAATGTTTAACATAGTGTTATGCATCATAAAACATGGCCTTAAACTTGCATTTAACATAAAACTTGCAAATCACATATCATACAAACTTGCATAAATACATTTATCCACAAACATAGCCATGTCTTATCACATCCTACCATAATCAATTTAACAATTGATTATTAAAGCCATAGAAACTCACCAAAACCAAGATTAGCAAACTTATGAAGTGGAATTAGTGGCTTTAATTGAAGGAGATGTTGATTAGCTTGCAACCCTTCATTGATTTGTGGAGGCCATGCTCAAATTCCATTTTGCCATAGTTTAGTTACAAGACCTAATTATGAATGAATTAGGGTAGGGTTGGGGTCTTATTTACAGGATTAGGTGAGTGTTTTAGGCCCTTAGATTAACCCTAGGTTAGATTAGGACTCTTAGATTTAGGAAATCTCTAGAACCAGCCCACTAGGCCAGCACAAGGACCCAAACTGGTGCACCCAGTTTTACTGGGCGTCGCACCCCTGTCGACAGGCAAGTCGACAGGCATGTCGACACCCCTGTCGACAGGCCTGTCGACAGCCCTGTCGACATGGGTAGGGCGGGAATCTTCCCGCCTGACCCCGCTTGCTCTATTTTAAATCTGGTTTTAAATTATTTAAATCTGTTTTAAGCTTAAATTTTTCTGCAAACTTCATTGGGCCTTAACTGGGCCATACGGACTCCGATTTTCGAAAACTCGGACTCTATTTCGCGTATTTTTCCGAGACGAACGCAATGACGCAGCCCGTTACCCCCAATTCCTACATCTGAGATTATTTATCCTATAATTAGTGAATTTTAGTATTAACTAAAATTCAGGGTGTTACATTCTCCCCTCCTTAAAGGATTTCGTCCCCGAAATCTCTAAGCTAAGGAGAATGCATATCCTACCATCCAAACAACCATCTACTCAAACCATCATCCACGGGCATCCATTGTCCTTAAAACAATTTCTAATGATGTATGAGCATATGCAAAAAGTGTGTGTATATGTTCCCTATCTAACTTATGAACATATGCAAACCATGATAGTGCCATGCATCCATTATGTATGCGAGAGAACCCTATCGACACATACAATATCTACATGAGTGCACAATCATTCACCAAAATGCATCATCCATGTGATAACACAACCATTATACATCCATAAATATATTTTCCTACACACAATTTTATGCAATATGCAATATGAAGTGACTGAGCCGATCTAGTGCCTAGAGTGTGTGTATATGCATCCACGAGCAACCACTAGCAAACACTTGCATCCACTTGCATCCATCAACCATAACATGTCTCAAACACATGTTTCAACCATAGGTTTACCCTATCTAAAGGTCAAAGGTACTAACGAGAGGACATACTAAAGATAAGATAAGCACAAGATATGCGATGAAGGAGAAGCAAAAGGACATACCCTCCGAAAGAAAAAGGGTACCTCGAACGCATCTTCGCTTCCGTCTCCCAGGTAGCGTCGCTCTCTTCATCCCCCCTTCGTACTTTGACTAGTTGAACCTCTCTGTTTCTCAATTTCCAAATCTCTGACCCAAGGATGCAAGTAGGAGCTCGTCGAATCGTCGCATCACGCTCTACTTCCACTTCTCTAAGCAGGCTCGGCTCTACCGCCTCTGCGGTCTCATGTAGGAACTTTCTCAAATGTAACACATGGAATATATCATGTACACCACTAAGCCTGTCGGCCATTCCACTCTATATGTCATCTGTCCAATACTTTCCTTAATAGGAAATGGTTCAACAAACCTTGGTACTTACTTCCAAAGTGAACCATATTCCGTAACGGAGATACCTTGATAAAAAGCATGTCCTAATATCAAACTCAAGCTCTGTTCTCCTCTTGTCCGCATAAGATTTCTGTTTATCTTGCGTCGCTTTCATCCTTCTTTGAATCAAATCAATCTTTTCCCGAGGTCTTTCTAACCTCATCGGCCCAAGCAAGATCTCATCCGTAGATTCCTACCAACGTGTAGGTGATCGACAAGGCCTTCCATAAAGAGCTTCGAAAGGTGCCATATCAATACTGGACTGAAAGCTGTTATTATATGCGAACTCCACCAATGGAAGATGCTCTTCCCATGTACCTCCAAAATCTAAGATACAAAGCCTCAAAAGGTCTTCTAGGACATGATTCACCCTCTCGGTCTGGCCGTCCGTCTGAGGATGATATGCGGTATTCAAACACAACTGAGTCCCTACCGCCTCTTGCAAACTCTTCCAGCACTCGCTAGTGAAGATAGGATCTCGATCACTCACTATGCTAGAGGGTACCCCATGTAATCGAACTATCTCTCGAAGATATACTGAAGCTAGCCATGGAGCAGTCCACTTACTCTTCACAGGTATGAAATGGGCGCTCTTAGTAAGTCTATCTACCACCACCCAAATTCCTGTATTACCCTTCCTCGACCTGGGTAACCCGTCAATAAAATCCATCGAGACGCTATCCCACTTCCATTGCGGAACCTCCAATCGGTGAAGCAACCCACCTGGTTTCCCTTGCTCCGCCTTCACTTGCTGGCACACCAAACATCGAGCGACATACTCGGCCACATCTTTCTTCATACCGGCCCAAAAGAAAACCCTCTTCATGTCTTGGTACATCTTATCCCCACCGGGATGAATGGTCATCCTAGAACGGTGTGCGTCATCAAGAATAGCCTTCCTCAAACCCTCGTCTTGCGGTACACAAAGTCTACCGTCTCTACGCAAACACCCCTATCGTCTAGGGTGTTCCTACTCAAATGGCTGGACGACTTCCCCCCTTATGAGCTTCTCTACCAACTCAACCAACTGTGGATCGTCCCTCTGTGCTCTTCCAATCCGCCCCAAAAGAGTAGGTCTAACCTCCAAGGAGGCTAGCAAACCGGGTACAAAGTCAACGGAAGGTCTAAAGTCAAACTTAGAAATAAACTCTAAGCTCCGTCGTTCAACGAACAATGAACTCAAGGACAACCTTTTTCTACTTAAGGTGTCCGCTACCATGTTACCCTTACTCATAGGATGCTAAGGATCCCATCCACTTTTGCTGTCCTAAGACTATGTGCTCGAAGAGTCTCCAACACTTCCCTAAGATGTAGGGCATTCTCTTCTCCACCAGGATATCATCCAAAATTATCACAACTGTCTCCCACGCAGACCACCCTAGTCGAACTCGGCATCCCCCAAATGCAAGCCCCAAAGGCCTAAACCAATATCAGACAAACACCCAAGGGATACCTCCTTCGAATTCAGACGACCTACATGAGATGATACTAATAAAAATGGCTAAATAATTAAGCCCTTGACCAATTCTGGATGTTCTCGCCAGTCTCGCTCCAAAACCGTCGTTTATCCTATACTGGCTCTGCTCAGCCTATTGAGCACATACGAAAACTTATTTCGCTCCTAGAAAAGACCAAAATGTCATCCATAAAGACCATCACAACTTATTTAGGTACTCCTTGAACACCCTTTTCATCAAATTAACAAAATATGCGGGGCGTATGTCAAACCAAATGGCATCACCAGCCACTCATAAAAAAAAACATCCGGAGTCCTAAAGGTAGTCTTTTCTATGCTATCCTCAGCCACTCTCAACTGATGAACTTCCGTGGCTGAGTCCACTACTAAAACACTGAGGCGCCATCCAACTGATCAAAGAGATCATCAATCCTTGGCAATGGGTGTCTATTCTTCTTTGTGAGTTTCTTTAGTTCTCTTTAGCCTACACAAAGTCTGAGGGACCCATCCGCCTTCATAACAAAAACTACTGGAGCGCCCCACTCCGATATACTTCGTCTTATGAACCCCTTCTCAAGCAAATCGCCTACTTACTTATGGAGTTCCCTCCTCTCACTAGGAGCCATGTGGCACACTGGCCAAGATACTGGTTTAGCATTATCCACCAGATATATTCGGAAGTCAATCTCCCGCTTCGGAGGTAAGCCCTTCACCTCCTCAAACACATCCGGGTATTCCCGGACCGCTCTAACAGATCGCAGACTCTAGACCAACGTGTCAAGCGATTCTAGATACCTTAGCATAACAGATTCTATGGGATTACAAGAGATCTCGAGAGTGTTACCCAGGCGGCCCATAAGCCTAACAACTCTCCCTTCAAAATGAAGAACGGCACCCCTACTGGATAACCAGTCCATGCCCAAAACTAACCCATAGCTCGTGAAGCCCAAAAGCATCACATTTTAAACTCAACGCTAAGTATAGGAACTTTCAAACCCAAACACATCATGGAGCCCCAACTGGGTTTGAAACAACTAAGGGATCATCTACCAAACTGGTGTCTAAGTGCAGTGACTCAACTAACAATGGTGGGATAAACGAACTCAATATATCAGAATCAAATAAAGCTTGAATCGGATGATAAAGAAATCCAAATTCCAACCTAGACGGTCATATCCCCATCTGGTACCCTAGTCGTGAGGGAATACAACTACCCTCCAGAAGATTCCATACCTTGCCCTTGCTTCTTTGAACAATCCTAATAAGGTGTCCTATTCCTCTCAAAAGGATAACCACTTGCCTTCTTCTTCCCTATTCTCCACACGTAACCTCCCACCAATGAGGTTTCATCCTTCATTAACCAAACAATTATTTGAGCCTTCCTCCCATCGTTTATCCAATAGATACCTACCAGTCCTCCTCCTTCTTGAACCAACTTCTAATCCGACTAACGTCTAAGTCCCTTGAAGTGGTTTTCCATCCTTATCTATCTTAGAAAGATCATCTATACGCGGAGGGGAAACTCAAAACGAAAGAAAGGAAGAGATTCAAAATGGAGAATTCGAAAGATATAGATATGGCTATTGGGGATTATGCTTTTCTTTCAAAAACTTTTCTCTTAAAAGACATGTTTTTGAAAATACTCCTTTCCAAAAATATTCTTAGAAAATAGTTTTTCTAAAAATTTTATCTGTTCCGGTAACCTTAAGCTCTGATACCACGTGTAACACCCCACACCCGCTAAGGCCACTCACTAAGGGAATGCCTTAGTTTTGGTGGAGTATTTTTAGTGAGTATAGAACAGAAAAATTACAACAAGACAGATATAAGTAATACTTGAAAATTTAAAACATCCTTTCATTTTCAGCGGAAAGTAAAACATGTTTGGTTACATCACAAAACCATAACAAGAGTCAAGTACATAATATCCATCCTGATAAAATAGAAGTACATAATCCCACTACATAGACAATAGCCATAATAGAAAAGATAAACCGAGCTTTACTTCTACGATCCAAGCCCAAAAGATAGATATAGCGGTCTGATCCAAGCCCACTAGTGCTAGGCCCACTCTGATAACCTGAGGGTTGGGAAAAAGATAAAAACAACGGGGTCAGACATAAGTCTGAGTGAGTCCTATAACCCTAACAATACAACCATTAAAGTAATTAGGGTATGACATAAATAAGGTACGGTACCTCTGGGGATAATGACTACACTAAGTAGCCAACTAAACACCGGATGTATTACGATAACCTAAAAGACGCATTTATCCACCCAAGGATAATTCTTACACCACCCCAGACTTATTCACCCAAGGGTAATTCCTACACTGCACCACACCAGTTCTACCCACCAAGAGTAATTCCTACTTAAAGGTTGATCCCATCTAAAGTCTTAGAAAATATAACTAGTAGTTTCTGGTACTTCTAGCTGACCACGTAGGTCCCGTCTGCCCCTACATCCATTAGGTGTATAACTGACCACGTAGGTGCCGTCTGCCCCTACATCCACTAGGTGTACCTAGTAATCTTACCCAGTAGTCTCGTGTACCCCTACACAGGTGCCGTCTGCCCCTATCTTTACTAGGTGTACCTACTACTACCCATCGATCGGCTCCCTACCGTAGATACCCGTGCTGGTCCCACGATTGGGGTGTATCATTCCCCTAAAGTGGCTACCAGATAATATCACGGTGCACGGCTTTATATCTACACGATGCAACAACGACTTACCAACCAGCCCGGGCCCACACACGCATATGAAACCCGTTGGTCCCGCGTTGCCACCGCTAACCCGTTTTGGCCTCTTATAGTCAAGCCCAATATGCGTGTCCCGTCACTCGACTTGAGTCGAGCCCACAAAGATACGTTTGGGATATTGGTTGAAATGGGCCCCCACAAGCTACTACTTAAGCTTGTCGTTTAATCTAGTGCATCCCACTTAACCCCTTTTTTTATAATCATGCCCCATTACATGTTAAGGTTTGGTTAAGTCATCAATCATATTTCAATTTGCCACTAAGGGCACCCACTAGATTTCCACATGCCACCCAAAGCACTTACTTGATTCCCACATGCCACCCAAGGCACTTACTTAACCCTTTAATCATGTTTAATTACATGTTTCACTTTGGTTAAGTATTCTAATCGTATTTTCTATTGCCACCCAAGGCAACCCACTAGTTTCCTCATGCCACCCGAGGCACCCCCACTAGTTACTACATGCCACCCAAGGCACCCACTTAACCCTCATGTCCCACTACATGCTAATTTGGTTAAGTGTTTCTTAATTAATTAAGACCGTGATCCTCCTAAAGACCTCTCACATTAGACTATCTTTTACGACCGCTGGTTAAGCCGGTTGGGCCCGGGCAGCCTTACGTCATAACCGAGTCTAACCTCGTGTCTTTACGTTAATCACGTATTTAGTTTGTGACTAAGACCTCTCACATTGGGCCAATCATTTGTAGTTGCTGGATGGCCGGTCGGTTCCGGGCAGACTTCCGCTACAAAAGGGTCCAACCTCGTGTCTTAGTTGATTAATTACGCCTAATTAATCACCCCCACAATTAATTATCCCTAATTAATTACACATTTTTCATAACATGGGTAGACCTAACTCAATAGGTAAATTCCCATGGGGTAGACCTAACTCAATAGGTAAATTCCCACTTATGTTAATTTATTTTTATGGTATGCTTAATCATATCCAATCATACTTTTATTAACATATTTACCAACCCCATCGTTCCCCACGTAAATCGTTCTCATTTCATGACATAAATAAGGGGAAGATCATCACAAATATTATGGGTTTAGGATACAACTTTGTCATGGGTTAAGAGGATGTCAACTTGCATATATGAACATATATTAACCCAACTACATATAACCCAAACTTGCATATTATCATACACATGATTTGCATAACATATGACATATGAGTTTGCATATTATCATACACATATCTTGCATAACATGTTGAACTTGCATATAAGCATTCTCATAACTTGCATAACATGTTAAACATGCATTTAAGCATACACATAACTCGCATAAGCATTCATATACTTGCATAAGCATTCACATACTTGCATGAACATGCATAACTTGCATATCACATTAAACTTGCATTTAAGCATATATATAACTTGCATAGCATCATGCACATAACTTGCATAATCGTATACACATAACTTGCATAACCCATTCACATAACTTGCATATGAACTTGCATCTTAAAGGAGGATAAACATGCATAACATATAAGGGTATCATCTTGCATATGTATGCATCATATTTCAAAGGATAAACTTGCATGTTATGATTTATGCATAATACCAAACACTTAGCATGCATAAAACCACTTACTTATCATGCATGAAATCAAATACTTATTATGCATAAAACCACCACTTAACTCGCATAAACC
This sequence comes from Allium sativum, assembly GCA_030737875.1. Lineage (NCBI taxonomy): Eukaryota > Viridiplantae > Streptophyta > Magnoliopsida > Asparagales > Amaryllidaceae > Allium > Allium sativum. The sequence continues at coordinate 255,869,473 of CM060912.1, read as the reverse complement.
CAAACACTTATCATTCATAAAACCCAATACTTAGTATGCATACAATCACATACTTAGCATGCATAACGTCAAATACTTTAGCATGCATAACATCAAATACTTAGCATGCATAACATCAAATACTTAACATGCATAACACCAACTACTTAGCATGCATAAAATCACATGCATAACTTGCATATCATGTTACATATAACTTGCATATATTCTCACATATAGTTTGCATAACATGTCACATATGCATAAATGTTTAACATAGTGTTATGCATCATAAAACATGGCCTTAAACTTGCATTTAACATAAAACTTGCAAATCACATATCATACAAACTTGCATAAATACATTTATCCACAAACATAGCCATGTCTTATCACATCCTACCATAATCAATTTAACAATTGATTATTAAAGCCATAGAAACTCACCAAAACCAAGATTAGCAAACTTATGAAGTGGAATTAGTGGCTTTAATTGAAGGAGATGTTGATTAGCTTGCAACCCTTCATTGATTTGTGGAGGCCATGCTCAAATTCCATTTTGCCATAGTTTAGTTACAAGACCTAATTATGAATGAATTAGGGTAGGGTTGGGGTCTTATTTATAGGATTAGGTGAGTGTTTTAGGCCCTTAGATTAACCCTAGGTTAGATTAGGACCCTTAGATTTAGGAAATCTCTAGAACCAGCCCACTAGGCCAGCACAAGGACCCAAACTGGTGCACCCAGTTTTACTGGGCGTCGCACCCCTGTCGACAGGCAAGTCGACAGACATGTCGACACCCCTGTCGACAGGCCTGTCGACAGCCCTGTCGACATGGGTAGGGCGGGAATCTTCCCGCCTGGCCCCGCTTGCTCTATTTTAAATCTGGTTTTAAATTATTTAAATTTGTTTTAAGCTTAAATTTTTCTGCAAACTTCATTGGGCCTTAACTGGGCCATACGGACTCCGATTTTCGAAAACTCGGACTCTATTTCGCGTATTTTTCCGAGACGAACGCAATGACGTAGCCCGTTACCCCCAATTCCCACATCTGAGATTATTTATCCTATAATTAGTGAATTTTAGTATTAACTAAAATTCAGGGTGTTACACGCCCCCCTATGTAGGAGGGCATTCGACCCCCAAGTTGACCGCCCTCTTATAGGGGTGGTCAACACCCCTTTTGGGGCCAAGCCAGGAGATTTGGTTGTTCTGTTACGATGCTTTCTGTAATTTATTAATTAATTGCTTTGATATATTTTCTTATGTTGATTATCTTTGCCCTCTTTTCATATGAATATATACACACAAATTCAAATCCTCTTGGAATATTCTATCATGCCATTCTATTATTAAATATATTCTATATTCTATATTTAATCTATTTTAATTGCCAACCTTGTTTGTTAATATTTAAGCATAACCGTTTTATTAGTATTTCTTTCACGCAGACTCCATTTTCAGTAAATAAAATATGAAAATGGATCATAATCTCTCTATGAATGCAATGGCAATACTTTTGTGGACTAATTTTCAATTATTCAAAATCCCATTTTCAGCCCATTAATTTATTACTGATTGTTATTACTTATTTTAAATTAAATTACCTTATGTCTATTTCAATTTTATTTTACGGGGTGTTATACGAGCCATGACGTATTATATGTTATTACGTACGATTTTCATCAAGTGGTAGCATAGGTCCTAGGTAGTGTTCCATGCTCTGTTTTATTTTTGTATTTTCTAACAACTGATCTAGTTATGGCTTCTTTTTTTGTTTTGTATTCGTATTTTATGCAGTTTGTAAGGGTGAATTCGCCATATTTTGTATCATATCTTTGGTCACTCGATTAACATAAGTGGATTCAAGTATTCACATTGGATTTAAAAAATGAGTTATCATCTTAGACAGGATCGATTATATATGCTAATAAGGAAGCATATTTATTTACATGATGGTTTTAATGTATATGTTTTAGTTGCATTCACTTGTGTATAATTTACGCTTTTCTATCTAATATTTATGTTACAATTAAGAATGAATAGGATCGGGATGCACACTTTTAGAAACTCTGCTTCAAAAGTAGAGGAGCGGGGTCGAGAGCCGCTATACCTAACTTTTAGACTACTTTGATGAGATTATGGCATTAGTGTTTAGGAAAGCTCAGACTCCTCCTGGGATGGGTATAGGTGGTGGTATCCATATACAAGTACATAGTGTTGAATTTTTCAAGGTTATTAAGGATTTCATTACTCTTTGAGAGAATTCATTCCTTGGAACAAAATCATCCATGAAAGTTTAGAAATAGATGGATACCTATAAGCACATCTTCATTGATACAAAGGTAGAGGATGTTATTAAGAAGAAGTTTGCTTCAAGATAACTCCAAAACTAAGCTATGAATTGGTGGAACTCTGTTACAGTAATTTCTCCAAAAGACAACTTCTCTTATGATAAATTCAAGACAAATTTCAAGGTTAAATTCATTCCATGCTTAGAAGTCTATGTGTAACAGTCTGCATTTTACGAATCGGAGGATCGTAAAATTTTTATTTAGTTCTTTGAGGGTTGCATCATTCTCATATTTTGATATGTTTGTTATGGGGATGTGAGACATGTCCATAATTTTTACTAATTTTATATGTGACCATTTAGCCACTGTCAATTTTGTACAGGGTATAACTTTTGAATGAGATCGAATCAGGTGCTGAGATCGATTTCATTTGAAAGGAAATGGTGTTGCCAATTCCGTAGAGTGGTCACATGAAAGAATTGGTTCAGCAGTTTGGGAAGAATTGCTGTTTTAGTGCTGCACAATTTCTGTTCAGGTTTGGCTAGTCATTAGTGGGCTGATTTGGTGTGGCTCATTATTGGGCTGGTGTGGGGCTATAAATAGGGAGTTAGGGGAATGGAGAATAGTTTACTTTCTTCATTCTCTCATTTGGTTGAGCTCATGATCCTCCTTGCTCAGTTAAATACACCTTTCCATCATTATAATCTAGATCTAAGAAAGAAGATCTACTTCAATCGAAGCTAGATCTACATCAAGTGAAGAGAGATCGTGAAAAGTGGGTGTGTACAACTTAAGTTGGGTCTATATGGATATAGCAGAAATGTAGATGATATATTAACTAGCTAATATACAATAGTTATGCAAATAAATAAGAATTAATATGATATATCACACGTAAATAAATGCGGTAAATAAAGTAAAGTGACACCAGGAATTTTATACTGGTTCGGACTTCTCGCCCTACGTCCAGTACCGAAGCTCCTCTTCGGAATTCACTATCACGCCCTCTCTTAACCCGGAGGAATAGGTCAGTACACCCAATCCCCAACAAGGGTGCCTCTCGCCTGAGCAACTACACAGGACTTCAACAATTATAAGTGTTTTGACTTCTGCTTTGTGTTCTTTGATCAACACGGATAGTCAACAGTTTAAGTACACCCTTCGTATAATCTTATCCTCGAGTATTTGAAATGCTTGCAAAGATTTTAAGGAAGCTTGTTACTTGTCGAATCGAAATATGAAATGTGTTATTAAGGATTCAATAAGTAACTTGAATTTGGAGAGCTTTTGTTTGCAAAATATATAGAAGTTAATTTCAGAAAATAGAGAGAATATAATCTGAATTTGTTATTTGAAAAAATTATTTGAAATGTTTATATAATAGTAGAAAAGTTGCATTCCTTCATGAAGAGTTTTCGTAAAAAGTTGTGTCCACTTACATTGATTATTGAAGAGGAATCTCTTCATGAAAGATGGTGACTCTTCATAAATAGTTTCTGGGTCGAATCAGTCAAATGGTTAGAAAATCATCAGTTGACTGGTAGAATTAAACTTTAAATCGTATGAATAAAAACATGTTTCATAACTAGCCGTTGTGTACAAAATTTCTCTGACTAGTCGACTTGTCAATTCTCTACCAGTCGACTGGTAGAGCTTATTTTGTACACTTCATGTTTTTTAAAGCCATATGAATATATATATATATACACACTTTTTGTGTTCTACTTGAGGATAGATTCTAACATGACTCAATATATATATATATATATATATATATATATATATATATATATATAACCCTATCTCTCTAACATGATTTCCATTGCAACTTCTTTTGTTGGCATTAATCAAAATTTTGATATCAACATTCTCCCCCTTTTTGATTGATGACAACATATCTGATTTTCTCCCCCTAAGTATTTGCTCCCCCTGAATTTCTGCAATATTTTGTTAGTTTGATAAAATTATAATCTTACCGTTTTGATTCCTGCAACAAAATATTAGTACATATATTCTCAATAAATTCAATAGTAAGAGCATATCACATATATTCTAAATAAATTCATCATTAAAAGCATAGAATATATGTAAAATCAATGATATTTCTCCCCCTTTGTCATCAATTAAAAAGTAATTAATTACGATGAGCAAAAAAATAATCGATATAACATTTTAGAGATCTTTGATAGATACAATTCCTATCTCTCATCGGAGTCTTATAAATGAGTTCTCTAAAAGGGGTTTATTAAAGATACCAGCAATTTGATTTTCTGAATTTAAAAACTCTAAATTAATTGTTTGTTTTTCAGTATTGTCTCTCATGAAATGATGTCTAATATCAATGTGTTTAGTTCTAGAATGATTTACCGGATTTTTAGACAAATTTATTGCACTTGTATTGTTACAATATATTGTGGAATTAGACAATTTTACGGTGTTAATGTTTGCTGCATATATATTACTTGAGCACATGCTAGTGCAACATATATGTATTCAGCTTCGCATGTTGATAGTGAAACACAATTTTGTTTCTTGTTGAACCAAGATATAAGCGATTTACCAATAAAATGACATGTTCCACTTGTACTCTTACGATCCGTCCGGGATCCTCCAAAATCAGCATCACTATATGAAACTAATTCAAAGGAACAGTCTTTCGGATAGAAGAGTCCAAAGTCTTTAGTACTGCTAAGATAACGTAAATTTTGTTTAACTGCTCTTAAATTTGATTCTTTTGGATTAGCCTGAAAACGAGCACATAAACAAACACTCATCATAATGTCCAGTCTACTTGCAGTTAAATAAAGAAGTGAACCTATCATGCTTCTATATAGCTTTTAATCGACACTTTAACCATTTTCATCTTTATCTAAATGTATCGTCGTACTCATTGATGTAGGTTTACTTGACGTATTATCCATTCCAAAACGTTTTATCAAATTAGTACAATATTTTTCTTGATTAAAGAAAATTCCATTTGACAATTGCTTAATTTGCAATCCCAGAAAGTAAGATAGTTCTCCCATATATGACATTTCAAATTCATTGGTCATTATTTTTGAAAATTCTTGACATAATTTATCATTTGTTGAACCAAAGATAATGTTGTCTACATATATTTGTACTATTAGAATGTCTTTATTATCTTTCTTGATAAAAAGTGTTTGATCAACATTTCCGATTTGAAATCCAGAATCTAATAAATAAGTTTTGAGACGTTCATACCAAGCACGAGGTGCTTGTTTCAAACCATATAATGCCTTTTTCAATTTAAAAACATGATCAGGATATTGTTCATGAGCAAACAGTGGAGGTTGTTCAACATATACTCGTTCTTTAATATGGCCATTCAAGAAAGCGCTTTTAACATCCATCTAATATAGTTTAAAATTATTATGACAAGCGTATACTAATAGGATTCGAATTGCTTCTAGTCTTGCGACTGGAGCAAAAGTCTCTTCATAATCTATGCCTTCTTCTTGATTGTAACCTTATGTAAAAAGTCCAACTTTATTTCTAGTGATATTACCCAATTTATCTGCTTTATTTTTGTAAACCCATTTTGTTCCAATAACAGTTTGATCAGTCGGTCTTGGAAAAATAAATCCCATACTTTGTTACGCTCAAATTGATTTAATTCTTCTTGCATTGCAATTATCCAATTTTTATCTGTAGATGCTTCTTTAGGATTTTTGGGTTCGATATTTGATAAGAAGGCTAGATTACTTGCTAAATTAAGTTGACTTCTTGTTCTTACATTTGAAGTTATTTCTTCAACAATGTTTTGAGTTGGATGGTCTCGTAATATTCTTGGTGGATATCTAACTTCATTAACTGGGGTATTTTGATTATCGATATTATCTTGAATTTCTATGGTATTATTTTCTATGTTATTATGAATGACGTTTTCATCTTCTCTATATACTATGAAATCGTCATCTTGAGAAGAATTATTTGTTACAATATATGTATTAAATGAATTTTGAATAAAATTTTCATCAAATGAAACATGAAGTGATTATTCTATTTTATTGGTTTTCTTATTATAGATACGATAAGCCTTGCTATGCTCAGAATATCCCAAGAATATGCCTTCGTCGGATTTTGAATCAAATTTTCCACGCTGATCTTTTGTATTTAGAATAAAGCATTTTGAACTAAAGACTTTGAAATACGATATATTTGGTTTTCTTTCGGTAAAAAGCTCGTATGGAGTGTTTTAGTAAGAGGTCAAATTGAGACACAGTTCCAAACATAACAAGCTGTTGCAACTGCCTCAGCCCACAAATGTTTTGGTAGTGTGCTTCCATTTAATAACGTTCTAGCACATTCTTTCAAAGTTCTATTTTTATGATCTACAACTCCATTTTGTTGTGGAGTCCTTAGAAAGGAGAAATTATGAAAAATTCCTTTCTTTTGACAAAATAAGTCAAAATTTTCATTTACAAATTCTCGTCCATGATCACTTCGTATGTTCTTAATTTTTAAATTAGTTAAATTTTGAATTTGTTTGACAAAATTTTTAAAGATATCAAATGTATCGCTTTTATTCTTTAAAAACATGGTCTAAGTATACCTTGAAAAATCATCAACAATTACAAACACATATCTACTATGGTTTATATACTGAACTTGTGTTGGTCCAAATAAGTCCATGTGTAATAATTCAAGCGGTTGTAATGTTTACATGACCTTTATAGATTAAAAAGATGATTCGCTTAATTTTCCAAGTTAACATGCATCGCATAAATTTTCAGTTTTGAATTTTATTTTCGGTAAAACTCTTACAAGATCATTTTTAGATATCATGTTTATTGTTTTAAAATTAATATGACAAAATTGTTTGTGACATAACCAAGGATCATTGTTTTTGGCTAATAAACACATACTTGGATTATAATTAACTGTCATATTTAAAATATAAATATTTTTGTCTCGATTTCCTTCAAAAATAAGATTTTGATTTGAATCAAATATACTACATTTATTTCCAGAAAACGATATTTTAAAACCTTTATCACATAATTGACTAATACTTAATAAATTGTGTTTTAAGTTCTTAACCAATAAAACATCTGAAATAAGAGGTGAATTAGATATACCATAATTGCTCACATCTCCTTTACCAATGATGTATCCTTTTGAATTATCTCCAAACGTGACAGTTCCTCCTTTTGAGTAAATGATATTTGTTAGCATTTCCTTGTCTCCTGTCATGTGTTTTGAGCAACCACTGTCTAGTATCCATTTTCCTCTGTTTTGTTGAGTGGGACCTGCAAAAAGTAATTTAAAATTTTCATTGGTACCCACTTCCTCCGTTAGGGTCCTAAGGGTTAAATCTTAGGAAGCCAAACCCAAGAGGGTTCAGGATCCTTTATAAAGAAATAATTATCACTATAATAAAAAGAATCTAATTTTTATTTTAATATATTTATTTCTAATAAGAACATTATTTGTTTTAGGAACCCATATTCTAATATTTTCTGAATAATTTTTCTTAGAAGATATATTTGGTTTGCTACTAGAAATTTCCGGTTTAACATTAGAATTTTTAAAACTAGATTTTCTTTTTGATTTAACTATTTGTTTATATCCAAGACCTTTTTTACTAAAATCCAGTTTAGAATTTTCTAATATTCTAGATAAATTCTCTCTTCCTTTGTTAAAATTGTTAACATTTTTAGAAATGCTTTCTAATTTAATTTTTAAACTAGAATTTTTTAATTCTATAATTTTAATTTTAGTATTTAAATCATGATTTTCAGAAGCTAAAAATCGTTTTTATTCTTTTGAGTCTCGATTTCTTGACTTAGCATAGATATCTGAGAATTTGCTACTGAAAGAGATTTTTGTAATTTTCTAATTTCATTTTCTAAAATTTCATTCTCATCTTTTAAAAGATCTTTCTCAAATTTTGCTTTATTTTTATCTTCGTTAGCTTGTTTAAATTTTCGTTTAAAGCTTTTCTTAGATACTAAAATTTTAGTATTAATTTATACTAATTCATCAAAAGTAAAATCATTTATATCATTATCCTTAGCTATGAAGCATACGTTTGCTTGCTCACTGTTGTTGTCACTTTCAGAAGATGAATCCGAGTTGTCCCAAGTGACTGAAAATGCTCGTCTCTTTGATTTGTCGTTTTTGCGATTTTTCTTCAACTCTGGACAATTCTTTTGATAATATCCGGTCTTGTTTGTGACAATTAAAAGCATTCTTTTAGTGCAGGGTCAGGCTCTTTTGATGAATATTTCTTTACATTTTTGCTTTGGCCTTTTCTGTATTTTAGAAATTTTCTAAATTTTTTAGCAATAAAGGCAATATCTTCTTCATCTGAATCAGAATCTTCTTTCTCAGCATGGAAAGCTAAATTTTTCTTATCTTGTACCTGTGCTTTCTTTTCCTGCAAATTTACTTCATAAGACATTAGATTACCGATCAACTCATTTGGTTTCATGGCAGAGAGATCATTAGCTTCTTCGATTACTAATACTTTTCTCTTCCATTTTTCAGTTAAAGAGTTCAAAAGTTTTAACACTATATCAAAGTCGGAATATTTTTCTCCTAATCCTAATAAAGAATGATAAATGTTTTGAAAATGTGAATACGTATCATTTATGGATTCATTTTCATTCATCTTAAAATTTTGAAATTGATTCTTAAGCATGGATATTTTACTTTGTTTAACCTTGTTAGTACCTTCATGAGTAATTTTGATTGTTTTCCAGATTTCATATGCTGTGTTGCACATACAAATCCGGTTAAACTCGTTTCTTTCTAAAGCACAATGCAACATGTTCATAGCCTTAGCATTGGCAATAGCCTTTGCCTTTTCAGATGCAGACCATTCTGTAAATAGTAAAGTAGGTTGAGTGTATTCTTTTTGTGTGATATTTCATGCATCAAAACTATTTTCTTACATGTATATGCTCATTCGTGTAGCCCAATAACTATAATTCATGCCATTAAAGAAAGGTGGTATAGAAGTTGATTGGCCTTCAGTATATCCATTATTATTGCTAATACTAGTGTTATTATCCATAATGTCTATGTATCAGATAACGGCTTTACGGTTAAATTACTGTCTAGCTCTGATAACAATTGAAAAGTCGGTGTGTACGACTTAAGCAGGATCTATATGGATATAGAGGAAATGTAGATGATATACTAACTAGCTAACATACAATAGTTATGCAAATAAATAAGAATTGATATGATATATCACAAGTAAATAAATGTGGTAAATAAAGTAAAGTGACACTAGGAATTTTATACTAGTACGGACTTCCCGCCCTATGTCCTGTCCCGAAGCTCCTCTTCGGAATTCACTATCACGTCCTCTCTTAACCCGGAGGAATAGGTCAGTACAGCCGAGCCCCAACAAGGATGCCTCTCTCCTGAGCAACTACACAGGACTTCAACAATTACAAGTGTTTTGACTTCTTCTTTGTGTTCTTTGATCAACACGGATAGTCAACAGTTTAAGCCTACCCTTCCTGTAATATTATACTCGAGTATTTAAATGCGTGCAAAGATTTTAAGGAAGCTAGTTACTTGTTGAATCAAGATATGAAAAGTGTTATCAAGGATTCAATAAGTAACTTGAATTTGGAGAGCTTTTGTTTGTAAAATATATAGAAGTTAATTTCCGAAAAAAGAGAGAATATAATCAGAATTTGTTATTTGAAAAACATGTTTGAAGTGTTTATATAATAGTAGAAAAGTAGCGTTCCTTCATGAAGAGTTTCTATAAAAAGTTGTGTGCATTTCCATTGATTATTGAAGAGGAATCTCTTCATGAAAGATGGTGACTCTTCATAAAATAGTTTCTGGGTCGAATCAGTCGATTAGTTAGAAAATAATCAGTTGACTGGTAGAATTATACTTTAAATCGTATGAATAAAAACATGTTTCAAAACTAGCCATTGTGTACAAAATTCCTCTTACCAGTCGACTGGTCAATTCTCTACCAATCGACTGGTAGAGCTTATTTGGTACACTTCAGGCTTTTTAAAGCCGTATGCATATATATATATATATATATATATATATATGCTTTTCGTGTTATACTTGAGGATAGATTTTAACATGATTCTAACACGACTCTCTCTATATATATATAGCGATCAGGGGCACCCTTGTTTATGAGCACCCCTGCCGGTCCGTGAGCTACGGCGATCCAAATCGAACGAGAATTTGTAGATATTCAATCGACATATATTTAAGGACCTATCCAAAATTTGAGCTCGTTTCGACATCCGTACAATAATATATTTGGTGTTTAAATTTAACGGTTTGAATAAATGTCTGAACGATGAATAATTGAGCTAAGATTTTGAATATGCTACGGATGTCGGAACGAGCTCAAATTTTGGATAAGTCCTTAAATATATGTGGATAAAACATCTACAAATTCTCGTTCGATTTGGATCTCCGTAGCTCACGGACCGACGAGGGTGCTAAAAGGGTGCTCACAAACAGGGGTGCCCCCGATCGCTCTTCATATATATATATATATATATATATATATATATATATATATATATATATATATATATATATATATATAAACCTTATCTCTCTAACATGATTTCCATTGCAACTTCTTTTGTTAGCATTAATCAAAACCCTGATACCAACAGATCACATCAAATCGAGAAGTTTAAAGTTCATTCTTTGCTGTCTGGATTGAGAATTTAGTGATTTCGCGATAATTCGAAGGATTGGTGAGTGATAAGCATCTCTCACACGGATTCAATCAAGTATATGGGTTGTTTGATCTTATTATCATCATTTTAAGTTTTTTTCACCAAGATCTACATCATGGTAAGTATATTTTCGTTTGAATCACCATATGATCGAATCTAGCAACTTAAATCGGTAAATTCTTATGTTAATTCATATGCTTATGCAAGTTTAGATCCATTGTTTTTGTTTATGCATTGATTTATAATGATTTGGTGAATTCTATATGATTATTGATGAATAATTGTCATGTTGGTGTCATTAATGATTTCATAAAGTGTTGTTGGTTGAATTAGATGATTTGGATGAGTTGTTTGAATCGATGTTGTCATTTGGTGACGATTTGATCAAGTTTGGGGCTAGATTGGTCAGATCTTGATTGAGGTCATTTTTGTTAGGTCGGTGGTGACGTGGCAAAAGGTGGATTCGTGCTAGGAAAAGTCGGGTCATTCGAACTGAAGGCTTGGTCAGTGGTGATGTGACGGTAGATGATTGGATGGATCGGAAATTAGGTCTTGGTGCTCTAGGTCATGAAAGCATTGGGTCGTGAAGGCATGCAGGTGTAAAGTAGAGTCGGAACGACCTAAGTAGGTTTGGTCATTGTGGGATCTAAGGGTTATGGGAAAGAAACTTCATTTCAAACCTCTGTCTAAAATCATCTCAAGTTTCCACTGGACGGCTGCTTGGGTTACTTCCCACCAAAACGAAGCTCCATCGTTCAGTAGCCAAGCCGCTAACTGAATCTTCCTTCTATCTTCCACTTCAAAGATTACAAACAAGTCCTTGGTCTCCTTGAGCGAATTCCTTGCTTCTACGAATGTCTCGGTTCCATGGAATGGCTTCCCTCCCATGGCAAAGAAATCTTTGTAGATCTTAGAGAAACTGTCTGCACGCATAGGAGGAGGAGGAACGACGGGTGCAGCTGGGGGAGGATCGTTTCCTTGGCCTTTGCCAGGCGCCGTGGCCTCTAGATACCTGCGGAAACAGCCTGGTATTGTAACGCCCTCAGGAATATTTGGTTCCCCAGACATGCTGAAAAAAAAGGAAAGAGATTCAAACAAAGGATCGAAAGAAATTACATATGGCTTTTGGGGAATGTTTTTCAAAAAAGACTTTTCTCTTTGAAAATGCTTTCCTTTAAAACCCTTTTTGAAAATAATTTTCAAAATCTTTTATCTAATCTGGTAACCTTCAGCTTATATACCAAGTGTGACACCTCACATCAGTTAATGTCACTCATTAAGAGAATGCATTAAGTTTCGTGAAGCGTTATAGATAAACAGACACAAAATATTACAAGACAGATATAAAAGATAACAGTGGAATTTAAAATTTGATTTAAAACATAATTCATAACATTGTGGTCCAAATTATGATAAGTCTGGAACTACATAAAAACTAATACAATAATATAAAGCTTCTATCTTGTACCATTAGAGTACAGAAATACATAAAAGAAAAAGCATAATTCCCCAAAAGAGACAAAGCCATAGCAGTAAAGACAAGAACTTGAGCAATACTTCAAGAGCAGCTCCTAGCAAGATAAAAGCAGAATCACGGTCAAGCCTGAATGTTCCCGCCCTTAGAACCTGGGGGGGGGGGGGGGGACGGAAGAAAGAAGAGGAAACAAAAAGGGTAAAACGTAAAGCCTGGCGAGTCCAGTTACTTTTAGCAAGTAAATAAAAGTATCATGACAGGCATATAAAATGGATAAGAAGGATAAAAACATATAAGCCAGGTATGACAAGGTAAACAAGATAAACAGGATAAAGTGTATATGCTTCTCTATTGATTACTCAACACTAATACTAGTATATCCAGAAACAACATGAACCCAACAACTACAAGATGGTAGACTTAGGAGTACTTCCGGTGAGAGGTTTTAACCCCAAACAATCCACAGATAGCCCAACCTAACAAACTCCTAAACTTTACCAGAGTCTAAGTGTACCCTAATCGCTACCTTAATCGATCGGTTCCCTACTTCGTAGACACCCTGTGCTGGCCCCACAGTAGGAGGTATCACTTTCCTAAAGCGCCAACCCTTCGTGATGTGCACAACCATATCTACTGGTATCACAGTCGTCTTATCCTCTTCTAGCCGGCCCATGCACGCACATGTCCCGGTCGGTTTGCGCCGCCCACACCGCCCTTCACGTTTGGATCTCTTACAATCAACCCAGTAAGCGTGTCCCTACTCCAACATAGGACGGAGTGCTCGTTCGATAATGTTATGGGTTACTGACTGAAACGGGTCCCACACAAGTTGATACAAGCTCTCGCCTTTGTCTTGTATCCCCCACTTGGATTTCTACAGGCTATGTATACCTATTGGTGTCTTTAATTACATAACCCACCGCAGGTTAAGTTTGTGGGCCTATATATAAATATTACCCACCCACTCAGATTTACTTAACCCACCCATGGTTCAATCAAATTCACTTAACCCCTATTCAAGTTCATATTCCTACAATCCCTATGGATTCAACTAGGTTAAGTATTCAAGGTTTATTACCATATTTTCATTTATGGTTACAGTATGCTAGACCTCCCACATTAAGCCTACTATTTGTGGATGCTGGACATACCAGGTGGGTCCGGGCAGACTTATTCCACAAATCGGGCTTAACCTCGTGTCTTAGCTCGTTTCGTATTTGTGCACCTAGACCCCTCACATTAGACTACCACTTGTGCTCGCTGGATATGTCGGGTGGTTTCAGGCAGACTTCCACCACAAGTGTAACCAAACCTCGTGTCATAGGCAACAATTACAGTTTTTAATTACTGTTATCCAAGGCATTCCATTATTAGCCAGTTTTTCCTATGTCGTTATAGGTTATAGGTTTCATGGCCCTTTTTCCCCAATTATGTTCATATTGAATTGTATGTCCAAATTCATATACATAAACATTATTCAAGTTATGCCCAATTTCAATGTTTTCCCCTCGTTCCCAAACTAATGCATTCGCATAATTTAGCGGCATGCCTAGGCTCGAGAAAAGCCTGGCTATATGAAATAAAAAGGGAAAAGCAAAGGGAAGATGACAGAGATGATTATTCTAATGAAACTGATATAAGCATATGATGGAATAATGTTAAGATGAACATATAAGAACAGATCGGTGAACTTGTGATAATAAACAGGGATGTCAAAATAGGCATGATTAGATCTAAATAAAGATTTGGATGTCCAACTAATGACAGATCTAAATTAACTACAACATGATAGCCATAAAATGATCTAAATAGTAAATTAGATCTATAATCAAGAGTAGATCTAACATGATAAGGATTGAGATCCGTCATAGATTATTCAGAATATCATGGGTTCACAATTTCAATATATCTGATATGATTCAATCACAAGGATATATCCAAACTACAGTCATATCATATTTTACGTTTAGTGATTTAAATCTAAAGTTAACTTAAACTCACAGTGTTTGGATTAAGAACAATAGAAGGAGAGAAGCAGTTGACGAATCACAGATCTATACTTGAATCTCTAAACTTTGATTGACTTGATTAGCTTTAGTCGATTGTTGAAGAAGAACAGTTTGATTCAGTCCAGGCACCGACACCATTTATCCGTCCATTGATTTTCAGCGAAGAAAATAAGAGAAATGGGCCTATATTTATAGCTGTCAGGCCCTAGAATTCGTCTGCCACCTCGGCCCTAGGGGGATCGACACCCCCCTTGAGGAGTCGACCACGGGGTCGACACCCCTTTTATGAGGTCGACTCCCCTAGGTGGGGTATTTCCCGCTTCCCCCAATTTCTATGATTTCAAATTTTAAACTTAAATTTTGAATTCCTGGACCTTATATATATATATAATTATCTTGCACGTATACATACTTCAAACATTCATAACTTCTTCATGCGGTGTCCGTTTTACGCAAACCAAATGTCTATCTTGACAAGAATTTCGAGATGGACATAATGGCACAGTCCGTTTCCCTTAGTTATGATTATTAAATTAATTATTATTTAATTTACACTCTTTAATGTTGTTAAAATTATGGGGTGTTACAACAAACATTAGACTAGCGAACAAAATACGACTGAATCGGACAACGTTGTATGTGTGGTTCGAACACGTTATAAATTTAACAATTACTAATCCATAAATTAAATTTAATGTTTATGCAATAATATGCATAATTTATTTTCTTTTCTTTATTACAACCGTATGTTCAATTATTTCCATTCTGAAAGAAATTTACAATTACAAAATCAATTAGCATTTAAAATTAAAAACCCAAACATTATATTTTGGAGTCACATTCTAAAATAAAATTGGATTTTATATTTTCAAATATTCAATTTAATAACGTATATTTTCTAGAATGTTCGTATTAAAACAAAAGAATCCCAACATTAATGTAAATCACGTTTATTTGGCAAAACTTCCATAAATTTATGAAAGAAATCACTTTATAAATAACTCAACTATCGTCCAAAATAGGTAAAATTCCCAATACGAATATTTATTTCCATGTTAAATCTTAATTTATTTTATATTTTTAAACATCAAAATCTCCTAGTCGTTATTATCACCTTTCAAAAATCCGGGTTGTTACAAAAAGTTAGCTCCAAGATTCGTCGGATTGTTTCCGATAGTCGAGTGGATTGGAAAGCCCGCGTATAGGTTGGATTTACACAAGAAAATGTCGAGTGTGCATAATGTTTTCCACATGTTGTTTCTACGAAAAGTGTTTGCATGATTCGAATGTGGTGGTAGCTCTAGAGCAGTACGAAGACCTAGAAGTTGAGATCGCAGTTACGAAATCTCGTAAGCCACTTCGCATTGTGAGGAATGACACAAAACGACTTAGGTGGAAGACGGTTAAGTTTGTCAAGGTGCAATAGAGCGAGGATGATGGCGATTGTACGTGGGAGACAGAAGAGAGTATGAAGACGACCCATTCAGAACTCTTCGTCGATATGACCCGATAATGTCGTGTCACCTTACATCATTATAGCTTGTATTATCGTTGTTAGAACTCCACGTGCTAGGTTAAGGGTATGGATGCATGGCTTGATGGATGCTAGTTTGGATGATAAATTGGCTGCTTATGGATGATAAGCAAGTGGAATTAGTTTGGTTGCTTGTGTTTGTTTGGGATTTTGAGGGTGAAATTCATAAGGTGGGAGAATGTAACAGGCTGCGTTTTACGAAAAGGAGGATCGTAAAATATTTTTATTTTATTCCCTGAGGGTTGGATCATTCTCATATTATGATAGGTTATGGGGATGTGAGACATGTCCATAATTTTTACCAATTTTATTTGTAACCATTTCCCCCTATCGGTTTTGTATAGGGAATAACTTTTGACTGGGATCGAATCAGGTGCTTAAATCAATTTCATTGAAAAGGAAATGGTGTTGCCAATTCCGTAGAGTGGTCACATTAAAGATTTAGTTCAGTGATTTGGGAAGAATTGTTGTTTTAGTGCTGCACAACATCTGTTCGGGTTTGACTAGTCACTAGTAGGCTGATTTGGTGTGGCCTATCAGTGGGCTGGTATGGGGCTATAAATAGGGGGTTAGATGCATGGATAATAGTTTACTTTATTCATTCTCTCATTTGGTTGAGCTCGTGATCCTCCTTGCTCAATCAAATACACCTTTCCACCAATAGAATCTATGTCAAAGAAAGAAGATTGAAGATCTACATTAATCAAACCTAGATCTACATCAGGTGAAGAGAGATCGCATCAAATCGAGGAGTTTGAAGTTCATTCTTCACTGTCCGGATTGAGAATTTAGTGATTTCGAGTTAATTCGAAGGATTGGTGAGTGATAAGCATCTCTCACACGGATCCAATCAAGTATATGGGTCATTTGATCTTATTTTCATCATTTTAAGTTGTTTACACCAAGATCTACATCATGGTAAATATATTTTCATTTGAATCACCATAGGATCTAACCTAGCAACTTCAATCGGTAAATTCATATGTTTATGCAAGTTTAGATCCATTGTTTTTGTTTATGCATTGATTTAACATGATTTGGTGAATTCTATATGATTATTGATGAATAATTGTCATTTTGGTGTGATTGATGATTTCATGAGGTGTTGATGGTTGAATTGGATGAGTTGTTTGAATCAATATTGTCGTTTGGTGATGATTTGATCAAGTTTGGAGCTAGATTGGTCAAATCTGGGGTGGGATCGTTTTTGTTAGGTCGGTGATGACGTGGCAGGAGGTGGATCCGTGCTAGGAAAAGTCAGGTCGTTCAAATTGAAGGCGGGGTCGGTGGTTATGTGGCAGCAGATGATTGGATGGATCGGAAATTAGGTCATGGTGCTCTAGTTCATGAAAGCATTGGATCGTGAAGGCATGCAGGTGTGAAGTAGAGGCATAACGACCTAAGTAGGTTTGGTCATTTTAAGACCTAAGGATTAGGTTATTGGAACTAGGTCGGATTGACTTAGAGCTATAGGTTGGTTGAGATAGGTGGTTGGAGTGACCTAAAGTGTTAGGTCGTTGGGCGGCCTAACGATGCTTGGTCATTAAACGACCTAAGGTGGAAGACTGCGTTTGTAAATGCTGTGAATGGAAATTAAACGCTGTGGTTTCTTTTTCATAGCGGGAAGACTGGAAATGCTACAAAATGGAATATCAATCAAAAGGTGTATATTTTTGGATTGATGAAGATTGGGGTTTCGAAGTAAATTCAAGGGGGAATGTTCGAAGGGCTGTGATGTGTTCGTTGATCGTTGTAATGCAATGAATGTGAATAAGACTCAAGGTAGTGAATTCATGGATAATGGTTGCTCGAGAAGTGGCTTGAGCATATGTATAGTCATCGGGTTGGATGGCTAGAGATATCGAAGGCCGAGAGATTATTGTTGTCGTAGGTTCTAGCGGACTCAAAGCAGGAGTATAATAGTGGCACTTAAAAGACTAGAAGTGGCTAGTTCAATGCCCATTGCAGTCATGATGGGCCTAGAGATACGAGTCACGATGGCGTATGGAATTTTGCTAGAACCGGAGATTACCATTAGCCAATGACCAATGCACTACACCATAACAACCAATTTGGCATAGATGGATGCGGAGATATAATACGGGTAATAGCCGTATCACATTTGATAGTGCCCAGATCCGTATCAAACAACATTTTGCGATCCGCACCACCCAAATGCCCTAAATCTGACCGTCCATCAACGAAGCCCCGAATTAGTTAATTTGATATGGCTTTGGGCCAAATTGAATTCGTATCATATTATGCATCACATTAGGCACTTGGAATAAAAATTTTGGCCGCTCCATTTTCCATTTGTTTTACTTTAATCGTGACCGAAAACCCAAATTAGTGTTTTCGGTCACCAAATCGTACCTCCACCTTCGACAGCGCCGAACAACCCTCTCCTTCGGCAGAAACGCAACAACCCTTGGTCTCCGTAGCCCTCCTTCGATAATTTTAGCATGCATGACTGATAGTAGGGAACAAACTGAAATCTTTGTGTGATAGTTGATTGCTACTTTGTGTTAGTACTTCGTGTGTTAGCTGTTTTGATTGAATTGGTTTGTGTAAGTGTGTATATACCCTGAAATCAGAGAAATCAAATTTGAATCATGTTTTGTGATAATGTAAAAAACATCTGAATGTTTGTTAGATTGCGGTATATATTTTTTAGAATTGCCCTTGGATGTATAGTATAATTTTAGATTGTGGTATATCCATGAAACAAAGAAATAACAATGAGTTAGTTTGCCATGATTTCATCGTCATTTGACTGATTGTTTTCTTGCCTTATGATTGAAATTTAAATTGGGTTGTCTTATAACAAGTTTACTCTGTTTTGATGCTTTAACAAGTGTAATGAAAATATTTTTACAGGTTTGTTGAAAATTTTGGTAGATGGATGATTACTAGACTTTTTGGTTAATATTTTAATAGGTGATCCACTAGGTGGATGCATTTTAGCTCACGTTTAGGGTCGGGTATCCATGCTTATTACCTTTATCCAAATGTCGGATGCTGCTGCACTTAACCTAAGTAAAAAGTTGCTTTCACTAGCAACTTTCCCTTACTTTGTAGCAGAGACTTTAGTGTGAGTTATCTTGCACTACACGGCCTGCTTCAAAGAAACTGAAAGTTGCAAGTGAAAGAAGCTTTTTCCAAAGTTTAAGTGAAGGGGCATTCGACAATTGAATAAAGCTGATAAGTATGGATTACTGACCCTGCATGTGAGCTAATATGCATCCACCTGGTGGATCACCCAGTAAATTCTTAATCAGAAAGTCGAGTATGTGTGTCATCCGACTATGATGATTCGATATCTTTAGACGTTGGAGCAGGTATATATATTATTTTACACTTATCTCTAAGTAGTATCTTACATAAGAATTGAATGGACATGTACTTATGTGCACATCTTGAATATTCTTTTCGTTTATTTATTCCTTTTTGTACGTATAGGAGGATGTTCTGTATGCTAGGGTACGAAGTACCGGTGTTGCATATGGACTACACTTCGGGTGATTCTTCTTTTAGGTTTGCATTTTTAATGACTGTCAATTTTCCACTCCTATGTACAGTTAATTTCATTTAAATGTCTATGGTCATAGCAAGACTAGTTTACAATGTGTATTCATTCATTTTTGAGACATATACTGATCGACTACACAAACACATGGACGATGCTCAACTAGTCATGACTAGTCATCGACTTGTCTACTAATCGAGATCAAACCATCGACATGAAGTCTCGACTTGCTTTTTGTATGAATTTAGGCCATATGGGTAGAAATTAGTCGACTAATCGACTAGTCGATTCGACTAGGTTGTTATTAGTTCCCAGTGAAGCATTTGCACACAAACATACTGATCGACTACCGTTAAATTACACAAACACACTGATCGACACGATCTTCCCTTCACTGTTATTGGTGTCCAGTGAAATTACAAAAGTCCAAGATATTGAAATTACCATCTAATCAATTATATTTGTAATGTGATTCCCTCAACTATACATCCAACTCTGATTCATACGGTTCTATAACATCCAATTACTCATCATCCCACATTTCAAACTCAGATATACACTGCAACATTGATTTTTTGTTAGAACCGTTGTTGTTATCACTTTTTTTTACCATAATTAACATTCAATGGCGCATTCGGAACATGCTCTGAATACAGATTTTGTAAAGAAGAGGCATTATATTTCATATTTTGGACTGATTCTACAGCAAGATAAATATTTGGAAGACAAAACTCAATTAATTTCATTTTATATATGTATTAACATACACTTAGCTCTGTATTCATGTTTGCATCTCAGTCATAGTGAGTTACAACGTCGATCTACTGTCCAGCTGTGAATTATTCGTAACTTTTTTCTTGTATTTTATAAGCAACCCTGTTGGAGATTATGGTGCTTTTGTGTTTTTGGAACTCAGGGTGCAGGCTATATGTCACGATTCAGTTTTGCTACCAAATGAAACTTGAACTCCAGGCTGGCTATCGTGCTCAATCTTCCTGGCCACGACTGGAGTTTTATCAGACTGTTATGTTTTTACCTCATTTTTGTTACTTCGTAATTTGATGAAAATCTTTGACAGTTTCCTTTTATTGTATATGTTTGTATGTACATCGTGTTATGACAAACCTTGTAATGCTTTGAGTATATGTAAATATATTGTGTTATTCCTGTGTACACTTTGTGGTATATATGCTCTGTGTTAATGAAGATATGTGCTAAAGTTTCTGTTTATATATATATACACATATATGATATATATACATGTATATATATATATATGTGTGTGTGTGTGTGTGTGTGTGTGTGTGCACACACACATATAATTAGACACTGTCAAAGACCGTGTCTGATTAGACTTTAGATACGGCTATGAGCCATATGTTAATAGTAGTGAGATACGGTTTGTAGCCATATCTAATAATTTAACACGCCACTTTTTGATATGGCTTTTTACCATGCCTAACTGCTTTAAATACAGCAAAAAACACAGTCTAATTAGCATATATGGTGTAGTGATGGCAAGGTCGGTCGATCATACAATTAACAATGGTTTCAAAGAAGTGTTGGCGGTGATAGCCAGAGTCATGGATGATGATTGTTTGTTTTTTATTGTCTTGTGTGGATCGTTCGACGTCGAGGGAGATATCTCTTTGGTACTTTTCTGATGTTGGTTTAGGCCTTCGAGGCTTGTTCTTGGGAGATGTCGATATCGATAAGAATGGTCTATGCTTGATAACAGATTGACATGAATGTACTTATATTTCTACTTGGGTACGTTTGTAAAGGCTATCACTGTCGGATGTGGAGAAGATGAGTGCGGGTTCTACTATGTTGATGTTGCTAGATTAGTTGATTAATCTGCTTATTCTCATATACTTTATTGATGATGTTAGACAGCTGTTTTATCGCTCACTAAGACTGTTGTCTGATTCAAGGTTTTATGTCTCCCTCTTATTACCTTGGGTTTTTCATCCGGTTGTTGATGGGCAGACTAAGTAGGAAGTGATAGGTGATGGATCTTGGTGAGAATGATGCTGGTGAATGATGACAAACAGGAGGCTGGCGCATTGTTTTCTACTATCTATTAGTTGTTTCCGCAGTTTGATGTATTCTCTTAGTGTTGTAGTAAGGCTTATTATACAGACTCTTATAGTGTCATCCAAGGTTGTATAGATATTTCATGGTGATATGGAAAAGTTTAAGATTCTGTTCAAATTCTGGTTCACTATTATTACCTGTGCTATATGTTCTATTATATTTTATCATTGCGCTGTGAGTTATACGACAAGTTATGCTTGTGTTATCCTACCCTAATGATCGTCCACAACTCCCTAGCACGTCTTTCAGATCAATATTTTTCTTGTTTAGTGCAGAAGTTGTGGGCGGTCATCACACTATGCTATTCATAAAGATTGTCAAGCTTAAGAAGGATGACATGTGTAACATCATATACTTTTCTATGCCCAAATTTTGATAAAAATAGATATTCAAACTCATCCAAGCACGGAGGGTATGAATCCGGTACATGTAAATAATGTGCTTTGGCATAATCAAGGTAATATAAAATAACTTATAGTGGAAACAAGATAGGATAATAAGAAAGTACTAGGCAACTACCATAAAAGTGAATCGCCAATACCGAGCATGAGGGAACAAGAACAAAGAACCAAGCTTGGCTATTTTAGAAGACCTGTCTTCCCTAAGATCAACCTAATAGTTGATATAAGAAGAGGGTCAGAACAACAAGTCCTGGTGATTAGAAAATGTATAACGCTGTCTACAATACACAAATGTATCACGTTTGGTTTTATCCAAAATCTAATAAGGCTATTGATTCTAACCTAACATTGTAAGGTTACGCACAATGATTAACAACGATAGATAAGGCAACACTTCACAAAGATAACATTTTTGGAAATTCTAATATAAAACTTTTATCAATGGTATGAAGCCTTTGAACCACCGTTCAAACATCTAATGAAAATGATAGGTGGGCTCTCCAACTATTCAATATCCTACTAATAAACAAAGCGGGTTATCTTTATATAGCCACTTATGGCCTTGCTATCTATCTGACATAAGTCGGTCCCATTGATCGCTTAATACCTTAACAGGTGATTTACTACTTTCTAATATAAATTAGAGGACACAAGCTACTAAGTCCTACTAATTGAAGGCTTTCGTCATGGATGCATATTCCCAAAACCCTGCATAAGAAGTGTGAGAATAAGTAGTCACTTATTACCTATAGGCTAGGCGGATGATTAATCGTCATTTATAACCTTTCCCTTGTTGGACCATTGTATTACTATCTAGCTGACCTTATTAGATAATCCCTTAGTCACTTTGTACTTCCTACGGGACAGGCAGTCCTACGGACATTTTATACCTAAACACAAGGAGGACTTTACCCCAATCACTTACTACCTAAAGGAAGCAAACTATCATGAAGATTATCGATATCTTACCCAGTAAGCATTTAATACCTCTTGTTTACCGGGTAGTGAGCTATCTGATCACTTAGTATCTTTTTACGAGAAGACCGACTGACTTTTTTACCCTTATGGGGGAAGAGTGAGTCGAATTGCTTAATACCCGATAGTTGGATCCCAATACTTAATACCTCTAATCCCAAATTATGTTACGCTATGAATTATTACTTTTTTGGTTTCTTCTTTCGGAAGGGAAGTAGGCTCTACAGCCCCTTAATACCTTAACACTTGAAGTAAACCTTTTAGGATAATTCATGTTACACAATTAATTATTGTCATAGGTTCCAATGGTTAATGATATCTTACATTGGTTGTTCATAAACTCAACTTTTGGAAAGTACAGACTTCTCACGAATCAGGCAACTGACCCCGCATCATTAACCTACTAAGTCTAATCCTTATTTCTAATTAAAGGTATTAATTTTTAAAATTAAACAAGAATAAGATAAGGAGAATTCTCTATATCTTCCTATCCTAGGATATTTATTTATTTACTTCCTTATTACACTTAGTATCTATATGATCATTAATACCCATTAGATCCCATTTTAATTTCAATTTGTTACTATAATGGTTATATGCCAATATAACCATAACAGTTATATTTCCTAAGGCATCACACAACCTATTATATGCCATTTGTATCAGTCAAATTTAATTACACTAATTCTAATTGTTGCAATCCCAAAAATAACTATTGTTATTTAATTTCATTAGTTCTCATATGAATTATATATAAGTTTTATTATTATTAGTTCCCCCAATTGGAGTCGCAACACCTTTTCCTAATCACATTTGAATTTTAATCATTTGGTATTTATTTCCTTTTCAATTCATTTCTCCAAAACATACGTGGTTATAATATTTATTTCCTTATTTGTAACCTTTTATTTATAGCCACTAATTCCACATTTATTGCTGTAACGGTCACAAATATTCATTTTCATTTATTATGGGAAATATTCCCATATATTTATTCTCATAAATTGGAAACATTTCAAATTCGAACACATAACATACATTCAAGTTAATAATAATATAGTAGCGTTATTTACGTGATTTGGACGGATAAGATTATAATAATTATATACTTATAATTTAATTTATTATGATTTTATATTCCAGTGTAAACAAACGAACAGAACGATCCATTTTGTGTTTAATCTTGTTTAAGATTCAAAATCTCATGGAAAGATTAATTACTATAATTATTGTAAATTTTCCACAAACTATTTAAAAGAGAAATATTGACATATTTCAAATCATAAGGAAATAGGCTAATATTTTATTTGGAATAGATGTTGCAAACTACATACTAAAATACGTGAATTTACACATCTCTTCCTATTTTATTTGTTTATACTCCTTGTTGGTTTCAAAAAATGCATTTTTAATATAAGAAGAGGAAAAAGGGAAAATTTATAATAATCAAGTAAAATACCCATACAATACCAAACACAAACAGGTTTATAATTCTAAAATCATAACTGCACAAATCATATATTTACCCTAAATTCCTAGGAATGTAGAATAACAACATTACAAATTTGACAATATTTTAGGACTGATTTCTATATTCATGGTGTTTATAATAACCAAAAACTATCCAACAAAATTGTAGGCAATATAAGAATATCAAACTAAAAGGCCTACATATCATATCAGATTTCATATATATTATTTCAGATTTGACATAAGCAAACAAATCTGATACTTTTAATCATACAATCTGGATCCGATACGAACGAATTACATAAGGTATTCTAAACAATGAATATATTTCCCACTCACCTGAAAGCTATCCAATTCCAAATCTGAACACAGCTTTTAGGTTTATTATTCCAAATCTTACAGATCTACAATTCGTAAACAAAGGAGACACACACACACACACACATACACACACACACACACACACACACACACACACACACATATATATATATATATATATATATATATATATATGCACACATTTTAAGATTTGTAGATCTGAAAAAGAAATTGGAAAAGAAGAAAGGAAATGTAACAACCCGTATTTTCAAAACCAATTTAATTTTTTTTAATAGATTTTAATGGATCTTAAGTATTTAAGATGGTTTATTTTGAGAATTAACAATTTATTTAAATCGAAGTTAGAACGTATGAATTTAAAATTTAATTAAAACGAGCTCGAAATGGCACGGTAGTTTGAAAATTTGATTTTAAACTTTGAATGAATGTATAGAATTCAATATAAATCAGAATTTGATAAAACAAGAAACGTTGGAATATTTTGAATTATAATTTTCTAAAGAATGTAAGAAATTGATATTTCACTTTATAAATTGTAAATTATGTCTAAATTAAAATTTAGAATAGTCGCTGTGAAATTTATATATTTTTTAATATAATATATATAGCCCTTAAAAATAGTCATTTTGCAGATGACCTCCATTTTCAACAAAAACACTTCCATTGGGTTCAAAATGCCATTTACATAACTGTAAACATCAATACCTTTGGAGTGGGAGAAATTTGGTCTCTTTCATAGGGTGTATGACCAAAATATCATTTTTTGCATATGGACGAATTTGGACTCGAAACCACTTCCATTGAGTTCAAAATGTCGTTTACATGACCAAAAACTATAAGCATTGATATGTTTCGAGTTCGTGTAAATTGGGACCTTGGTTAGGGCTTGATTAGCCAACTTAGTCCACTTCACTTAAGTGCCACAAATCAACCCCTCTCCCTCATTCCTTCAACACTTAACAAAAAATATTAGAAAATGGAGAGTGGAAAGGGAAATTAAAATTCCTAAGCTAGGTTTTGCAAATTCACCCCCAAATCAAGGGGAAAATCAAAGAGATAACATGAGTAAGCTTCTGCATCTTCTCCTACTTGTTTTCCCTTTGATTTCTAAGATTTCCTATGACCTAATTTTTAGGAAATTTGTGCATTCATGTTTATATTGAAGATTTGTGAGTAATATAGGAAGAGTGGTTGTTCTAGCTTGTCTTTAGATCGATTTCCTTCTTCTAACCATCAAAGGTGAGAGCTTTGTGAGTTGTTCATGAACCCACATTTATTCCACAAGCTTATAGCTTGTAGGAGTGTAGTTTAGAGTTCGTTTGAGTTTGCGTATGCTAGTGAATTGGATAGGCTAGTGAAACTTAGTCAGTTTCATATACTCATGTTTCATTAAATTGGAAATTATGATTAGAATAGTCCACACAATCAAATGCTTATGCTATGAGTTGATTTGGCGATATTGTGAAGCTCCGTTGTCGCACTGGCCAGTTCTAATACTTAAAAATTCGCTTATATCACGTTTTATTGCTTTGGTTTAATATTATATTGGTTTTAGAGCCTAAAACCAAAATAATTGCAATCTCATGTATATATGTTTGTACATGTGCATTTCGGTGTCATGAGTTGCTTCGGTAAGTTATAGGAGCCTCATATTCATGTATATAATATCATAGGCCTTTGGACATTGGCCGATATCGTTTTAAACATGTTTTCTAGGCCAAATTGTGCTCTGGTTCAGATTCAGACGTCTGAATATTTTGGGTCAGACATCTGACCAGCTTCAAATAATTATGAAAACAGGCCGATAGCAATTCAGACGTATGAACTTTTAGATCAGACGTCTGATTCCCGTTTTTGGACTGTTGACCAGTGGAAACCACGTCAACAGTTTAGAACCATCCAGGCTCTTTCCCGGCCGAGTTTCGGCCCATTTCGACTTCGTTTGTGACTTGCTTGTTTCTCTGATTCGTAGATTTCTATAGCACGATTTTTACGAAATCGTTTTATAAATCATCAATTAAAGAATGACGAAGTGGAAACCAAAGGTGAGAACTCTCTCACTCAAATGTTTTGTATAGTTATTCATTTTCATAACTGAATATATATGGATTGTCTATGATTGCAATATTTGTTTGGTGATTGATCAATGTTTACAGTTTTAATGTTATCATTAGTAAACTGTGAAAATATGCATAGTTAAAATAATAGATATGTTCACATGGATTGTGACGTAAACCCCACACAGATATTGGGAAGATAATTTTACACATGGCCAAAGTGTACAAATAATAATCATTGTTTGATGGTTGAAAACCCCACACAGGTCTGGGGATGATAATAACTTCACATATCTCTCTTGTGTTTAGTTGTATGTCAATCGATTGAATGGCAGGCCGTAGTAAGCGTTATTTAATTATTTAATGCTTATACAGTTGTAGAGGCACTCTGGATGTGAATTGAATGCTTAGTAGTTGTTTATCACTATTTTCGAATACATGCGACGTACGGAATCCATATAATCAAAATTATATGGTAGTTGATTAAGTCACATTCTGATTTAGAATATGAACAAATATTTTAAAATAATATTCAGTGAAGAATCAAAATATGATTTTGATGTCTGATTTTGGATGGACAGGAAAATAGTGAAATGGTTAACAATTAGAATAAAGAATTGATATGGTTTTAATATAACCAGGGACTTTCCAACATAAGAATTGGAAAGGATTTGAATGGAAATAATCTTTGGAACATTTTGATATGGATTCCGTGATTATACGGATATTTTTGAGGAATTTGGAAGATATATATATATATATATATATATATATATCGTTATTCCCAATACGATATCCATTGGTTTTAGAATTTGATATTGAATATAAGTCGATATAATTTCTATTCAAAGCTTTGTATTTGATATCAAATTGGACTTCAGGTTGTAGTGAATCGTAAAATAATTTTCCATAGAAAAACAGACGTCTGCCACCAATAAAAACAGTCGTCCGAAAATGGTTGAAAATTATCTAAACCTTTGTTGTTTCAAACTTTTCTAAAAACAGACGTCTGATCCTTAAAATCAGATGTCTGATAGCTGAAGCAAAAATATTCCAACATATCAAAAACAGACGTCTGACTTCAGAGAAACAGATGTTTGAAATAGTACCAAATTGAAGAAAATTCTTGCGGGTTCAAACCAAAGAAAATTCAGACGTCTGAATCCTGTTTTTCTTCAACAATTAACAGTGAAGGTATAGTTTGGAATTTATAAATCTTTTAATTGAGATTAATAGAATTTTCCAAAGTAAAGTTTTTTTCCAGTTTAATATATTAGATTGGAATTGAGTGGAATTCGATTTAGTGATAATCGAAATGAGCTTCTGTGGAAGAAGGCGTTTACTATTTAGGGAATTTAAAAGGCCATGTCGTTATTCCACTTATAGTACTAGTCTGATATAGAAATTTATATCAATTATATATTTTTATGATTTCCGTGAAGGTTTCATTTTGATGGAAGGTGATTTTGGGTTTATCGTGAACGGTGTTTTAAATGACATTGGTTCTTTAACCCAGTTAAAGACATGACTAATTTTCCTAAAGTTGAATAATCATTAAGTATTGATTTTTGAGATTAAAACTAAGTGGAGTTTTAACAAATCTTTAATTAGACTGAAATGTGAATAAGGTAATTAAAATTTTCTGAATTCAAGAAATATTTGAGAATGGAGTATCACCAGTTTTACTCCATGCTATAGTTAAATCTTTAATTAGATTTGAACGTTAAGCGGTAACTGAATTTACCGATAACACAATGGGTGTTAGATATGGAGTACCACCAGTTTTGCTCCATGGGATGAATAGGTTGGGATTGGGATAATAAAATGAATGATTACTTCGATAAGGCTCGTAAATCCCGACTAGTTTGATAAATCTTAATTTGGTTTAAGTTGAGGAAAGGTACTATAAAATCTTTTGAAATGATTTCCAAGAATATTATGGATTGGAATGAGGCGTATGATGTGTTTTTATGGCACTTGATTTTAAGATACGCGAGTTATTGGAAAGACCGAGTTTAACCCATTCTGAATAACAGATACGGCGATTGAAAGTCGACGATGAAGATGATGGTTGAAGACCGCATATCTTCACATCGTTTGGATGATTAGTGATGTCTTGATTGGGATGTACACCCATGACAAGGTAATAAGTGGTGATCGTCCAAACGTACTTGGAGATCGACCAGATATGTGAGGGCCTCTCTCCTGTATTGGACATATGGGACGAGGAATAAGGTGCCTCCGGTTTCATTCAGACCCAGAACGGACTTGTAAATGGATGGTATGTCTAACATTGTATTCCTTTATGCGGTATTTGTTGATCTCTGCTAAATATATATCTATTTGGTGGTGAAGAATTTATTCTCTTGCTTTACACCATTCTATAAGACGTACGAGCTTAGAGGTTATATATTTGTGGAAATCAATGGTATGGTATGGATTGACAATGTGGCATACTGAGATGCATGTATCAAAGCTTTTGTTGAAAAGCAAGGCTTTGTGGTTCATGATAAAAGCACGGCTTTAAATATCACAGCTTTGTGTACCGTTAATTCGCGAGCTTCACACCCCGGTATGAACCAAAAACGAGATGAGGAACGTATGGAAATGGATATAGGTTAGTTTCTAGCTATGGGTAATGTCATAGTATGGAGCCCAAACATTTACTTACTGTGATGTTGGATATTATTTGATGGAAGGCGAGGTACCTCTGATTTGATATCGGGACCGACTAAAAGGATCTAGATGGTCGACATGACTGACCATTTTAAAGATTCAATAGAACCTACTAACGTATAGTTTGTAGTATAACTAATCAACGACGACTGACCGGCTATGCGGCTAACCTAGGGCTCACCGGAGTCTGAGTCCTGAGGCATGGTTAGTGTGTCTCGAATCGGTAAGGACGATCGATTGCCCATGTTCATAGATGGAAATCCAAATTCCAAAACGCGACCTTTCAGTTTTAGTTGTAAACCTGTGTATGGTGACATAATATATGGTACCTATGTCGTCTATGATTGATACATTTATATTTGAAGTTGTTTTGACATTATGCACTTACAGTAATATCAATATTATTTGTTTTAAAGCGTATCAAGCATGTATGGCTATTATAAGGGAAAACTCTATCCTCTAGCTTACGTTGCATTGTTGATGGGACTTGAGTCTTATAATAGCTTCATTTTTCCAAGAGCATTGCATTGTTTACAAATTGTTTTATTTTCAAGTATTCATTGGAGTAAACCTGTTCCGTGGCATGCGGCGTGGTCCCGTGATTTACCTTATTTTAAAGTAAAAATTAATAACTATTTTAGTTCTCACACCAGTCCCATGACTGACTCGGAGTTTATTGTTTCATCCTAAACTCTGGGTGCCCATATTTTCCACACGGGAAGCCAGTAGTTTTAGTTTTCGCAGATATTTATTTTCATAGGATCCATGATTACAGCTGGAGCTATACTCGAAAAGCTTTGTATTCGTGTATTTCTATCAATTGTGGTAGTTGATGTTTTCCGCTGCATGTTATGTTCATGTATTTAAATGTAATTTCTATATCTCTGATATTTTCCGCTATATGTTATTTATGTGTACTCTGATGTAAATTGTTTTGATAGCAATGAAATGTTCTCATGTTTGTGTTCTGATGCATCGTGTTCTCATACAATCCGCGTTTTCCCGTCTCTTCGGAGGCTGGGGAATTCGGGGAGTAACAGGAAAATTAGAAATAGAGATTACCTATTCGTGGAACCAACTCTTTTGCAGAAACCTAGATTCAATCTCTCCCATCTTTGTTTATATTTTTTGAATATGTTTATAATTTAGAATTTTAGAAGAGATTGGAGAATTGGGAATGTCAGAGCTTTATTGGTGCCTCCAGAAAATATGAGCAAAAGATTGGGGGTCAACCCCATTATATATTAATGTTGAAATGAACTTGAGACGTTAGATTTATTTCCAGAAAAATCCGACCGTTTATATGATATTTTTATATAACTTAACCCTAGCCGCTATAAGGAGATATCGAACTGGAGTCGATAGGTGGTTGACCACTGGTCGATCCCCAGGTTGACCTGTATCCTATGGGAGAAAGGGTAATATTTATTGCCTTATATATATATTATTCTGTTTTTTATTTTCCGTTTGTTTTTGTATTTCGTCCTTAACTATTTTACACGGACTGCGTCCACGAAGTTCAAATATGAAACTTGACTAGAATTCAATCATGAACGCAACCATGCAAGTTTCATGGTCAAATTCCATAGTTTATAAAAATTCAAATTTTGGGATATAACAAAATAGTTAATTTAATTAGTCAAATTCCGGGTTGTTACATTCTTCCCTCCTTCAAGGAAATTTCGTACCTAAATTTTACCAATGACCAAGCCATGGTGTTGACACATAGTTATCATATCCTACACAATTAATTTGTGTGTATCCAATTTTGCAACCAAATGTGAATATGTGCATAGTGTGCATAATGACTTGCAACTAAAAAATATGTATGCATAATGATTCTAAATCAGATCCTCCTATATATATGGATTTCATTTCGAAAGCACTTTTGAAAACATGATGCAACCATTATAAAATATAGTGGCAGTTCTACATAAATGCAAACTTTTGAAAATATGTTTCATCCAATACCCTCACATGACCACAAATAGAATAGCGAATCAACCATTTTGCATCAAAATCCTACCATTCAACACGTTAATGTATCTAAAATCGCTTCCTATTAATTTCTCTTATGTTGGAAAAAGGAAATCAAAGCGGAGAATTCAATGTTTTTACTACTTACAAATTTTCTGATCCCTGTCCTATAATGAAACTTTTGCCTCAATTTCCCTAAACATCCAAAAAAATCACATGTAAACAGCAAATGAGGCTTAAAACAAGCTCTAAAATGTAAAATGAGTTGAATAATAATTCATGCACGTCATCGATAAGGTATTGAAACAACATTTCCAAAGCTAAAATAGCTTTTCCCTTGTTCGTGTTAACGCTTTTAATGCACTGCCGTCCCTAGTGCATTGCTAAACCACGCAAACAAATCATCCAAGCTTTTTCTCATGCCTTAACAACCATAAAATCAAAATAATTCATCAAACTAATTTTTTGCTTCTTAAAGTTCATGTAAATTTTGAAATCCATTTTGGTACTGCTATACTTTTCATATGAGCTTTGTACGAAATTAAGATTTTGATAACATTCTTTTTATTGTATTTAAACTATCTACTAATGATTAAACACATGCACGTTACTGTATCCAAATGTAACAACCCATATTTTTGGAACCAATTTAAAATTTATTTTTAATTGATTTTCAGAGAAATTAAATATTTTAGAGGGATTATTTTGAGAATAAACGATTTACAATTTATTTAAATTGAAGTTAGAACATATGAATTTAAATTTTTAATTAAAATGAGCTTGAAATGGCATGGTAGTTTGAAATTTTGATTTTTGAACTTTGAATAAATGTATAGAATTCAAATATAAATTTGAATTCGATAAAACAAGAAACGTCGGAATATTTTGAATTGTAATCTTCTAATGAATGTAAGAAATTGAGATTTCACTTTATAAACCGTAATTTATGTATAAATTAAAATTTAGAATAGTCACTATGGGGTTTTATATATTTTAATATTATATATATCCCTTAAAAATAGCCATTTTGCATACAAATGAATTTAGACTCGAAACCTCTTCCGTTGAGTTCAAAATGCCATTTACATGTTCGAAAACTATAGACATCGATACCTTTAGAGTTAGGTGAAATTTGGTCTTTCTCTTCGTGTGTATGACCAAAATATCACTTTTTGCAATATGGACGAATTTGGACTCGAAACAACTACCATTGAGTCCGAAATGTCGTTTGCGTGCTCGAAAACTATAAACTTCGATATAATTCGAGCTTGTTAAAATTCGGACTTTGGTTGGATTATGGTTTGGCTAAACCTAGCCCACTCCATATAAACAAATTAGCTCTCGCCCTCTTATTCACCTTCAATACTTAGAAGAAAACTAAAAAATTGGGAAAGGAATGGGAAATTAAAATTCCTAAGCTAGGGATTTCAATTAGTTTCTCAAATCAAAGGGGAAATCGAAGAGGAAACCTTAGTAAGCCTCCTCTTCATTTTCTCCATCTTCTTTAGCTTATCTCCTCTTTGATTTTTGATGATTCCTATGACCTAACTTTTAAATCTCTTTCACTATTAGTCTTCCACTTTTAAATCTCTTTCATTATTTTGGTTAATTTATATTTTAGTTCATGATTTTACTTGGAACAATCCTTCTGTGTTTTGGATTATCATGACATAGTCCTATTTGTGATAATTTACATAATTATCCAAAATATCCATAAAGAGGAACATTAAAAATTACAAGGAAATGGTAAAATTTTAATATAAGTTATATTCCTTATCATTTCTGAATTCCTTCTTTTTACAAAAAAGGTTTATCTATTAAAATTACACAGAACTAGAAGAATTTGAAACATGGATAGGTTCAAAATTTTAAAATTT
Source organism: Allium sativum (assembly GCA_030737875.1). Classification (NCBI taxonomy): domain Eukaryota; kingdom Viridiplantae; phylum Streptophyta; class Magnoliopsida; order Asparagales; family Amaryllidaceae; genus Allium; species Allium sativum. The sequence goes on along the minus strand of CM060912.1, from coordinate 255,836,077 downwards.
ATCAACTTTCACAATTCTTATATTTTCAAAATAATTTAAAACTTTCGAAACCCTTCTTTCTTTAAAAAACAGTTTAAATAGATTTCTCTCTTATATAAGACCAAGAATTCAAAGGAATGGTTCTAACAAAAGAATATCTAGATTTCAAAACAAAGTATAGGAGGGATATACCTCGTAATCATATTTCTGGACTACTACGACCCATTAACATGAATTACCAACATAATTCCAAAACCAAGGAAAGGATATTGATTGGAGTCTCGAAACCCAAAAATCGTGACTATCTGAGTTGTAGCTAGCTTTTCATGCAGTCATCGAGCTTAGATCCATGGGATTCAGAATATCTTATCCTCATGCTCTACAAGACAAATCACGTGACGCAACATGGGGTAAGTTGGCATTGGCAAAAAACTCAAAATCAAAATACTTCTAACTCCTAGTCGTTTTAAACTAATCATTAATAAATAGGTTCACGACTATCTCATTTCAAAATTATTAATTTCTCTGACCGTCTAAACCTAAGATCTAATACCAAATGTAACATCCCATACTTTTCTAACCTCAAATTTCGACAAGAAACGAAACTCAAGTTCATACGAGCATGTAGGGTATAAATCTAGTACTTGCAAATAATGAGCATGAGCATAATCAGGGTAATATAAAGATATTCACAATGTGAATAAGATAGGATAGCAAGAATCAACTTAGGTAACTACCTTAAAAGTGAATTGCTGCATCAATACCGAGGATGAGAGAACAAGAACAAAGAACAAAACTTGGCTATATTTGAGAAGACTGGCCTTCCCCAAGATAAACCTGAGAGGTTTTATGAGGAGGGGGTCAGAACAACAAGTCCTGGTGAGTAGAAAATGTATAACACTCTCAATAATACACAAATGTATCCTATTTGGTTTCATCCAAAATCATCTATCTAGCAAGCTAGTGATTACAACCTGACCTTGTAAGGACTACGTACAACATTTAACTACCGTACCTAAGGTAGCACTTCATAAAGACAACATTTTCGAAATTCTGAGAAAGAACATAAGTATGTAGCCTTTAAATCACCATTCAAACAACTACTGAAACTAAGAGGCGGACTCTCCAATTATTCAATACCTTACTAATAAAAGAAGCGGGTCATCTCTATATAGCCACTTATGGCCTCGCTATTTGCCTAACAAAAATGTGGATCCATTGATCACTTAATACCTCACTAGATTATTTGCTATTTTCTAATATAAATTAGAGGACAATAACTACTAACTTCTACTAATTCAAGGCTTCCTTCATTCACGCATATTCCCAAACCCCCCATAAGGCGAGAGATGGTAAGCACTCACTTATTACCTATAGGCTAAGCAAACAATTAGTTGTTTATAGCCTTTCCCTTAGTGGATCCTTGCGTTAATATCTAGCATACCTTATTGGATAATCCCCCTAGTCACTTAGTAATTCCAACAGGATAGGTAGTCATGTGGACATTATACGTAATCCCAAGGCAGACTTTACCCTAGTCACTTACTACTTAGAGAAAGCAGACTATCGAGGTGAATAATGATCACATACCCAATTAGCCTTTAATACATCTTATTTTCGGGGAGATGAGCTATCTGATTACTTAATAACTGTTTAAGGACGGGCCCAATGACTCTATCCTTATGCGGAAGGGTGTCAAATCACTTAATACCCAATAGGTAGATCCCGCTACTTAATACCTATAATCCCGAAGTATGTTGCACTATGAATTATTTCCTTTTTGGTTTCTTCCTTTGGAAGGGTAGTGGGCCTTACAACCACTTAATACCTCGATACTTGAAGTAAACCTTTTAAGATAATTCACGTTATGCAATTAATTATTGCCACGGGTTCCAATGATTAATGATATCCCACATTAGTTGTTCATATACTCGACTGTTGGAAACTGTAAACTTCCGTCGAATAAGGCAACTAACCTCGCATCATTAACCTACCAAGTCCAATCCTTTTTTCCAATTAAAGGTATTAATTATAGATTTAAACTAGAATAAGAAAAGGATAATCCTGTATATCTTCCTATCCTAGGATATTTAATTATTTACTTCCTTATCGGACTTAGTATCCAATACGGCCATTAATACCCATTAAATACCCTTTTAATTTCAATTATTACTATAATGGTTATATGACATTAATCAACCTAACGGTCATGTTTCCTAAGGCATTATACAACCTATTAAATGCCATCTATATAAGTCCCATTTAATTACACTAATTCTAGTCGTTGCATTCCCAAATATTACTTTGTTATTTAATTTCATTAGTTCTTATATGAGTGTGTGTGTGTGTAAGTTTGGTTATTATTAGTTTTCCTAACTGGAGTCGTAACACCTATTCCTAATCACATTTAAATTAACCATCTGGCATTTATTTCCTTTTCAATTCATTTCCCCGAAAATTACATGGTGACAATGCTTATTTCTTTATTTGTAACCTTTTATTTATATCCACTAATTCCACATTTATTATTATAACGGTCACAAATATTCATTTTCATTTATTATGGGAAACATTACAATATATTTATTCTTGTTAAATGGAAACCTTTCAAATTCAAACGTACAATAACACTCAATTTAATAATAATATAGTAGCATTATTTTTGTCGGGGTTTGGATGGATAAGATAATAATAATTATATACATATCTATTTTCAGCGCGATGTTAATGTAGTTACTGATTATGTTTTATTTTTGTTATTATTACTTTATATTCCAGTCTAAACAAACGACCAGAACAATCCTTTTTGTGTTTAATCTCATTTAAGACTCAAAATCTCATGGAAAGGTTATTTACCGTAATTATTGTAAATTTTGCCCAAACTATTTAAGAGAGGAATATTGATACATTTCATTTTATTTGGAATAGATCTTGCAAATTATTTACAAAAACACATCTCTTCCTGTTCGGTTTGTTTATATTCCTTACATGTTTCAAATAATGCCTTTTTTATATAAAAAGAGAAAAAGGGCATATTTACAACAATCAAGTAAAAAACCCAAACAATAACAAAAACAATTAGGTTTATAATTCTAAAATCATAACTAGACAAATCATATATTTACACTCTAATCCTATGAATTTGGAATAACAAAATTATACATTTGATAATATTTTTGGATTGAATTTCAGATTCAACGTGTTTACAATAATCACAAAGTATCCAAAAGAATTGTTGGCAATATAAGAATATTAAGCTAAAGGCCTACACATGCATATCAGATTTGATTTTTTTCTTCAGATTTGACATAAACAGACAAATATGATGTTTTGAGGCATGTAATTCACATTCAACACAAAGAATTATATAAGATATTCTAAACAATGAATATATTTCTCACTCATGTGAAAGCTATCCAAATCTAAACACAGCTTTTTGGTCTATTACTCCAAATCTTACAGATGTATAATTTGTATACTAAGGGGATATATATACATACATATTAAGATTTGCAGATCTAAAAGAAAATTTTGAAAAGAAGAAGGGAAAACTAGAAATAGAGATACCTATTCGTAAACTAATCCTTTTTAACAAATCTAGATTCAGTCTCTCTAATCTTTGTTTATATTATTTCAATATGTTTATAAATTATAATTTTATAAGAGATTGGAGAATTAGGAACGACAGAGCTTTGGTGCTGCCTTTAGAAAATATGAGCAAAAGAGTGGGCGTTTAGTCCTTTAATTATAAGCATAGAAATGACCCTGAACCGTTAGATTTAATTCCAAATCTGTTTATTTATATGATATTTTTATATAACTTAACCTTAGCTACAACAAAGAGACATTGACCTGGAGTCAATGGACGGTCAACCGCCAGTTTGACCCCAGGTCGACCTGTCTCCTGAGGGAGGCCTGGTAATATTTATTACCTCATATATTATTCTATTTATCTATTTTTCTTCCATTTTCATATTTTATTCATATGTTTTCCATACGGACTCCGTTCGCGAAGTTTCGAACATGAAAGTTGACTAAAGTTCCATTACAAGCGCGACAGTGTAAGTTTCATAATCAAATTCCATTGTTTGAAAAAAAATATCCCTTTTTGGGATATAAATAAATAATTATTTAATTATCACCAAATTCCGGGGTGCTACAATATGAGTTTTTTTCGAGCATGCAGCAAGATTGATGCACTATCAAAGTATCGAGCGCCATTCATCAAAACTCCCTTGAAAAATAATTAAAAGTTCATCCTATGGTTGGAAGATTATGAGGGAGATACAATAGTTGGTCACATTAATGGACCATTTATGAAATTGGTTGATAAAGCACTTTTATATGAGAATATATACCCTAAGAATAAAGCTGCTACTGTGGTTTCTACTATTAAGAAGGAATATCCTAAGCACTATCAGTGTGGGAATGATAAAAGAAGTGAAATAGAAAAAGGAAACAAAAACAAAGAAAAGGGGGACAGAAGAAAGGTAAGCTTGTGCTAACTTTCTATAGCTATGAAAAAAGGGTCGATTGATTATGGACTACAAAGCGGCGAATGAAAATTGGTTGTAATTGTGATAATACTAGGAATTTGAAGAAGGACTGCCTACAACCTGTGAAGCAGAGACGAAGCTACAGGGGGGCAAGTAGGGGCCATGGCCTCCCCTTAACTTCCTGAAATTGTGTACAGGTAGTTTATAATTAAGCTGCTCTATGTAATGATGATGTTTGGATTTACTAGATGGAGGCTAACACTTTCTAGACCCGGCAGGTTGGATTTCTTTTTTGCTCCAATTTGGGAATGGCGGATAAAGGGTTAAATGAAGTCATGCTTTCCCTTTTTTTCTCTGAAGTTTTTATTACGTTTGGAATATTTGTTTGCTGTTGAGTGCTTTTGCATTGTATGTATTTGCTGTTTTAGGATGTTTTGCTTTTTATTTTATTTTGGGTACTTGGCAACAAGGTGAAGATTTCTTATTCTGCTAATCTAATTCGATGAGTTATTGCTCCGCAAGAAGTGGAGGCAAAGAACTAAGATCGGAAATCTCGATATACAAAGATTCCTAAGAGGCACCCCATTTTTACTACTAGAATAAAAGATTATATAAAAGACTAGCATATCAAAATAATTCTCTTAAACAATTTTTAATTTTATGTAGCATCTTGTGATTCTGTTGGGTATTAAATTAGATTGGATACAATGATAGGAAATAAATTCAGGGCTTGTAGAAAGGCACGAAGATATGTGTGATTTGCAAGCCCTATGTACTCTAAACCTTTGTACATATTTTATTGATGCATTATCAATAAACCAACACACTTTTTTTTCTTGGTCAGTACTTACACCGAGTATTGATTCGGGTTATTAACGAGGCGATTTACCAATTTCAAAAAAAAATTGGTATTTTTATAACAATATTTCAATTATTGCTTCTGAGATGATGTGTATTTTTTTTAAGTTTCAAAAGATTATCCAGTCAATTTTTATATTACATATCCTTCCAGCAACACAATTACCATTAGGAGGATAAGTAAAAAATATATAAATTATCTGCCATTATCTTCAAAAAAAAAAGTTGGCCCCCAATTGGTTGAAATCCTGGCTTCGTCCCTGCGGTGAAGGATAAATAAATTTCGAAAGCATGTATTTTAGAGGTCCTGAGTTCGTGGAAAGCTCGTTCGACGATGGATAAAGGGAATGGAGTCATTTTTCCAAGTATGATTTCCATTACAAATTTTATTGTTAAATTATATTTGATAACGGGGCTTCGTGTTCTTTAATTTTTGCTGCACTAATTGATTATTTAGTGTTAGAACCGGGATAATAAACTGACCTCTTGTTGTGATGAATCTTGTTTGAGACTTTATAAGTCTTTGCATTGTATGCCATTGTCTTTTGTCATTGATTCAAGAATATTTTCTTATTTATGATTGTTTTTCTAAATTTTCTTAGGTTCAACATTATCTTGGAATGGCCTGGCTTAGGAAATATGTAGTAGTATTGTATTATGAAAAATTAGAGGTGACCAACGTGGACGTGGAAGGGAAATGATGGTGTAACGACCCGAAAAAGTTCTGATAATGATTTTTGATACTAGTAAATATCCTGTATCACATATCGTCTAATCAAACATCAAAAATTAACAGATCATTAATAGAAAGAAGTTAGAGGATGAGAAATAGAAAGAAAGAAAGTTAGAATAGAAGAAAGAGAAGAACTGAATACAACAGAATAAGAGTATAACGAATCTCACAGCGGAACTGAAAAATATATATTATATAACATTTTGAAATACAAAACTGTATTTACTTACACCCATTATCAGAGTACAACTCATATACAACACAGCGGAAATAAACTCGATGTATCTAACGTTGAAGCCTCTTGCTCCAAGCTCCTTCAAATGAATCTGTAAAATCCTAAAACCTCTTGACTGCCCATGCAAATTTGGGCACCCAAGAGTTTAGGGAAAACACAGAAAAATAAACTCCGGGTCAGTCATGGGACGGGTGCGAGTAAACGATTTTAAAACAGCTCGATTTTAACGTTAAAAAATTCTTTTGGAATAAAAGATAATCGTAAGACCGATCCACACATAAATACGGATGATTTTTACCTTACGATAACCCAAAACATTTCGAAATCAATATATTACTCTGATATTATAATAGTGTCTAAATACAAATAAATATCAATCTAGCGGAACGCTTGCATCTCACGCTCCACATATATAGTATACAATCAAAACCGTGGGGGCTTATTGAGGATTGGATTCCGACTATGACAAGGTATGGAACCACCTACCGATAGTGTATCTCTAGGGGCGAATACATTGGGTTCAACAAGAATGTCTTGCTACCCGGTCACACATGACCGACCACTCATTTTGCTTGAGTGTAACGACTGTATATCACCAACGGTTGGGATCAGCAACCGTTTCCCGAAAGAGACAGCATCAATAGATTAAAGAAGCAAAAAAGGAATTTCTCTAGATAGGTGATTATACACCCTAATGGGAGTGACCCACATAGCCATGCTGCCTCCCCGATTTTTGCCATTCCCCAGTTGTGAAGCTTGAGGTTAGAATTTACCATTAGAACATTTGGCCATCATTTACTTTGAATTCCACATCGTCAGATCCGTCAAATCACTAATTGACGTCCACAAATATACTCTGGATGTAAAAGAAGTGTCTTTCTTTGCCATCAACTTGGTATATTTGTAAAAATCAACGTACGTGATTTTTTTAGGAAATACTCTGTTAGACATTCGTCCATACAAGTCATCCAGGAACAAGATGAACCGAAGGTACTCTCCTACTGCATACAATATAGGAATCACCCCATGGATCAGTAGCGAATAGTCCTTGCAAATCCGAACATTTCAATCACAAAAGAATCACAAGTTAGAATAACTTGGGTGGCCACCAGATAATTTTAACAAGTAGTTCTTTTGCTTATGAAGATCTACGGTCTTCAATTTCACCATTTATATGAGCATCCCTGCAAGTTAGTTTACGTAAAGTTGGTTCGAAGTGGTTTTGGATCCAGTTCCCACCCCGGTCTCTTCAAACTAACGCGTAGGGAATATTATTTGATAGTCGGTGTTTTAACTATCAAATTTAAACAGTATAGATAGGTAAAACTTTATACAATTTGTTTTATAATTAAATAAAATTTCCATGGTATGTTCGCACAAATTAATTAACTTGTATAAATATAAATTCTGATTTCAAAGCAGTAATCAACACAAGATGATCAAGTGAAACATGTCAACATTTTATTTTAACTTGTTTAGATTCGACTTATCCTTTCATAGATTAATAGGTAATTAACACACATACATCACAACAGTAAAAATCAAAAATGGTTTGACGTTTAAATTTCAAACTTAACAGTTTGAAATATGTGATGTTGGATAACAATTAATTTTGCATCATATTCATTCCAAATTTATTGGAGATAAATACATCGATTTATTTAAATATTCATTTCATTTCAATAGATCATGTAAATTTGGAGATTCGAACATAATTTACACTATGACGTATATTATGTAATTACGACTTATTTCAGTAGTTTCCCGATACTTTGTTTTATTTTTCTTATATATATGAATATATCTTATTAAAATTAATCTAATTTAAAACTTGATTAATTTATATAAAATCCAAATTCAGATTTCATAGTAGTAATCAGCACAGGACGATTAGAGTCCAATAAAACATGTCAACGTTTTGTTTTACTAATTTTAGATTTAATTTATCACACTTCATATTAAAATAAATAATTAACAACGATTATTCATCATAACATTAACAGTCAACAATGATTCACTGTTTCACTAATAACAGTTGCAATTATGTGATTTTGAATAGTAACTTTATTCATATAATATTATACACAATTCTTATGAATTAATTCTTTTTATTTTACCTTTAATCTGATTTCAATAATATATGTGAATATATATATATATTGAAGACTCGAACTAAATCTTAGACGATGACGACCAATTTTGTTCTTACGATATAATTCCCCGATCCTTTCTTTTATACATAAATTCCTCGACCCATTTCAGTTTATTTTGCATGCTTATGTTTTATTTACACCTGTCAGTTGCTGTAAACTCCTCACTTTTAAACTATATAAATAATATTTATATTTTGAAAGGAAGTTTAAATTTTGAAAACAGCATTAACTATATATTTGTATTATGGATATTATTTTATTTTATTCCCGACTTGGCCCCTTAAACCCAGAAAGCCCCAACCTTTTCGTCACTTCTCTCTTACTACCGGTAATTCAGAACCAATGCAAACATGAGTTTACCTTATCCTAAAACAAGGATCTGGCAACGTGATCCAATGAAAAAATCGCGTCTGTCATCACTGAAACAAGCTCAACTCGATCTGCTCCTTTCCTTTCTTCTATTTCCAATGGTTCTCCCTCCACCTACATGCTACCACTACCGTGCACATGCACAACCAAAATTGCCACCATCCCAATATCCTGATCTTCACTGCACTTCCCATTGTCAGCTTCGAACTCGTTGCCACTACCATTAAATTCATCGCACTACTGTGCCATAATATCCAGGTTCAACTGAAGCTTCACAATAGTACACTTCCATGGAAAAACCCTCAGCGTCGCTCCAATGACTCACTAATCATCACCAAACTCCTGTCGATAAAAGATGACCCTACTTCCTAACAAAAACCTCCATATGCACACCCCTACTTACTCCGACCAAGTTGCAGTTCGCCGTTAACTATGTCGTCCCAATAACAGCAGTCGCTCCTATTTAAATCCAAATCCCTTAAAGTACCTGTTTAAAAATTAAGATAGTATTTTTCCTACGATCATCCATCCATCTCGATCCTTTGGCTCCGGCGCCATCGCCTACAATTCCCCAGATTGCCATAATTTGCTCATAAAGCACCTTTTGATCAACACAGAAATTCTCATTCACTAAGCCACTAAAAATTCTAATTTTGACATTATAATTTGTAACACCCCGTAATTTTAAATATTGAAGTTAACAAATTAAAGAATACTTAATTTCAAATATGAGAATCAAGGGAAACGGGTTACACCATTGTGTTCGTCTCGGAATTCTGGATGAGATAGAGTCCGAGTTTGCGTAAATTGGACTTCGTATAAAGAAGTTATGGCTGTCGGAAGTTTCCAGAAATTCAAATTTAAATTCAAAAACGAATTCAGACTCAGAACTGGGTAGGGCGGAAAATTACCCGCCCAAGGCCAGGTCAACTTGGGGGTCGACCCTAGTGTCGACCTCCCCCCATACAGGTCGACCTTAGTGTCGACCTGGGGGTCGAGCTGCCCCCCCCCCCCACCAGGCAGATCTGAAAGATGACGATTTTGTGACTCGGTGCTGAGTCATTAGGGATGAGGTGTCACTCTATCTTGACTGTATGGTCTTGATTGATTCTAGGTTGATCGTATGGCCTAAATTAATCCTAATCTCTATATAAACACATGTAGACTCAAAACCTAAAACCTAATCAAAATTAGAACCATGGCCGTCATGCTATCACTCCGCAACCTAGAGTAGCCACCACCAACTAGAGGAAAAGTAAATCAATTCAAGTCTAAAACAACAACAACAACGAATTTATCTACTTCAAAGGCGAGCTAAATCAATTTCAGAACACAGATCCTAGAACTCAAGACCTTCTTTGAGTTGTGAGTTCGATTTCTTTAATAAGATAATCAACAAGTTAATTAGGTTGAGTTATAATTGGGTTATATGGCTATGTTTGTGAATCACTGGAAAAATGTGATATCATGTGAATATATGCTAGTTGTTCATAATGATAGTTTTTTTGTGGATACCTTTTTATATGCCCAATCATCTATGTTCAACTTGATTCATGTTTGACATCAATTTATATGCAAGTTTGGGTGTAGATTATATGCTAGTTTCTATATAAATTGTACACAAGTTTACATGTGAACCAAGTAAAATGGCTATATGCAAGTTCAGGTAGAAATTGGATTCACATATATGCAAGTTTACACCTTTAGATTTAGATCTATGACATACATAGTTTTATGCAAGTTTGTGACTATGGCCTATGCAAGTTTGGGTGAAAACTATGTTCATACCTGCAAGTTCACACCTTTAGGTCTATGTTTAGATTCATGATAATACAAAGTTTATGCAAAATATGTTGGAATCCTTATTTGTAAGTTAGTTCCATTTTTGTGTATTATGCAAATTTGCGGTGTTTCTTCCCTTTTATGTGATTAGACTAATTGCTAGTCTTATATATATATATATATATATATATATATGTCAGATAAGCGAACGAACAACATGGGGAAGATGGGGGTAATATTGAATATACTCATATTGAGAATTGGCATGTAAAGGCCTTAAAAGGCATACAATAAATTTGAGGAAATAAATAAAATTTGTTATACCTAAAATAAATGGACATAATTTAGGTGACAATTATGGACATAAGTATATTTGGAATTTATTGACAAATTTGAATAGGGATATAAATCCACTTTGGGGTTAAATAAAGATATGTAATAATTAACCGCCTAAGACACGAGGTTAGACTCATTTATGGTGTAATACTGCCCGGACCCGCCCGGCAAATCCAGCAGCAACAAATGGCAGTCTAATGTGAGAGGTCAAAGGCACGAATTAAATGCGTAACAATTGTAAAGTCACAAGGTTAGGCTCTTTTGTGGTGTAAGACTTCCCGGACCCGCCCGGCAAATCCAGCAGCCACAAATGCCAGTCTAATGTGGGAGGTCTTTACGAGGTTATGGTTTTAATGAATTAAGAAACACTTAACCGGATAAACATGTGGTGGGACATGGGGGGTTAAGTGGGTGCCTTGGGTGGCATGTGAAATTAAGAGGGTGCCTTGGGTTTCACGTGAAATATGATTAGATGCACTTAACCAAGATTGAAACATGTAAGAAGACATGAATAAGAATGGGGTTAAGTAGGAAAACCTTAGAGGGGACCAAACATAGGTGGAAAGCTTGTGTCATGCATGAGAGCCCTTTTCAAACCAGTAACCCATTAAGTATCTTTGTGGGCTCGACCCAAGTCGACGACGGGACACACATACTGGGTTTGATTGTAAGAGGTCAAAACGGGTTAGCGGTGGCAACGCAAGTCCAACGGGGTCATGTGCATGTGTGGGCCCGGGCTGGTAGGTAAGATGTTGTTGCATTGTGTAGGTATAAGTCGTGCATTTTTGGTGGCATCGGGTTGCCACTTTGGGGAGTGATACACCCCACCGTGGGGCCAGCACGGGTATCTACGAGTTAGGGAGCCGATCGAATGGGGGTAGTGGGTACACCTAGTGGAGATAGGGGCAGACAACACTTATAAAGGAAGCTAGGGGTACACAAACTACCATTATCATTATTAAGTTCTGTAGGCGGGATCAACTTTTAAGGTGTTTGGTGTGGTGCAATGTAGTAATTATCTTATAGTGATTATGTGCGCCTTTAACGTTATCTTTGTTCATCTTATTTCCTTTGTTTGCTCTGTCATGCCCATTTGTTCACAGATCATTTCCTTATTTTCCAGCTTATGCCTTATCCTAGTTACTTTAATGATTATAATGTTAAAGTTATTGCACTCGCCAGACTTTATGTCTGACCCTCTTTGTTTCTACCTCTTTTCTTCCTCCCCCCCCCCCCAAGGTGCTCAGGGTGGGACTAGTACTGGTGGAGCTTGATTGGATAGCTTTATCCCTTTCTTTTGGAAGTTGCTTGGATTGCTGAAGTAAAGTTCAGCCTATCTTATTTATGGCTATTTTATGTTGGGATTATGTCTTTTAATTTATGTACTCAGAACTTATTTGTCAAAATGGATAATAAGTGTATTTTGTTTTGTAGTTGGTTTTTGATAGGATGTAACTAAACTATTTCTCCGCTGCAATAAAAGTGGTTTTTATTTTCCAAGTACCAATATATTTATCTGTCTTGTTTACTTTTTTGTTCTACACACAACAAACGCTCCACCAAAATTAGGGCATTCCCTTTGTGAGTGAACTTAATGGAGATGGGGTGTCACACGTGGTATCAGAGATGAAGGTTACCAGACCAAATATGAATTTTGAAAAACTAATTTTCAAAATGCATTTTTATAAAGAAATACATTCAAAAGTACGTTTTAAGGAGAGTATTTTCAACAGAAAAGTTTATTTTAAAAACATAACCCCCAAGAGCCATATATCTTTCTTTCGAATTCTTCGTTTGAATCTCTTCATTTTCTTTTCAGCTTGTATGGAATTCCTGAGATACCCGAGGGGATACTGATACCAGGATGGTTTAGAAGGTATCTAGAAGCTAGGGCCCATGTCGTAGGCCCAGCAAATACTCCTCCTCCTCCTCCCCGTGTTGATACCTTCGCAAAGATATGCAAGGACTTTCGGGCAATGGGCGGGAAACCTTTTCACAGGTCAGAGATGCTTATTGAAGCTCGAAATTGGCTAAAGGAGGTGGAAGAATTGTTTGGAATCTTTGAGGTAGAAGATGGAAGAAAGGTCCAGTTAGCTGCCTGATTAATGAAGGATGAGGCCTCGTTTTGGTGGGAGGTCACTAATGGAGAGCGTCCAGTAGATACATGGCCGGATTTTAGGCATAGGTTTGAGGCAAAGTTTCTCTCACGGGCCGAATAGAATCTATACATGGAAAGATTTTTGGCATTGAGGCAGGGAAATCTATCAGTGAAAGAGTACGTCAACAAGTTCAATCAGTTGGCGAGACTTGGCTTGGACTTGGTGAATACACCCGAAAAGAAGGCCCTGAGATTTGTGAAGGGTTTGAACGAGTCGCTACATGGGTTAGCTATGATCCACATCCCAATGGGGGCCACCTTTGAGAGACTAGTTGACATGGCGCTTATGCATGAAGAGGAGGAAGGAGCCAATGCTAATAAGGCACCTGAGAAGAAAGGGGATCAAAAGAAACCATAACAGCAACAGCAGAACAAGAAGGGTAGTAAAGACAACAATGGCAAGGGAAAGAAAAGATGCTTTAACTATGGGACACCAGGCCATCTAAGCAAAGACTGTCGGAAGAAGAAGAAGACTGGTTGTTTCCACTGTGGCGAGGCAAGACATCTAATTAAGGACTGCCCAAAGAAAGGGCAGAGGGCAGGGCCTACCTCTGGAGGGCAGATTCAGGCTCTCATGGCACCAGGGCAGGCAAGGGGGCAGGTCCAGGCTCTCGTGGTCCCACCGCTGCAAGAACGAGGTAGAGCGATTTCCGTTTAAAGTTTAGTCTATCTTTTTGATCATCCCGTTCGCGCATTCTTTGATTCTGGTGCATCGCACTCTTTTATATCCACTGCTTTAGTTAAGACACTACACCTAAACACCAGTATAGTAGAGGATCCCTTAGTTGTTTCAAATCCAATTGGGGGCTCAGCCTATTTGTCGATGATTTGTTTGGATTTGGAAATTTCTATACTTAGCTTTGGGTTTAGATGTGATGCTTATGTTTTGGGCTTCATGGGCTATGGGTTAATTCTGGGAATGGATTGGTTATCCAGTAATGGAGCCGTCCTAGATTGTGAAAAGAGAGAGGTTAGGCTTATGACTCGCTTGGGCAACACTCTCAAAATCTCTTGTAATCCCATGAATTCTGTTCGGCTAAGTTATCTAGAATCGCTTGACGCTTCTGTTGAGAATTTGCAGTCTGTTAGAGTGGTCCGTGAATACTCGGATGTCTTCGATGAAGTTCGAGGTTTACCCCCGAGGCGTGTGATAGACTTTTGAATATACTTAGTAGATAATGCAAAGCCAGTTGCACTACTAGTGCGCCACATGGCTCCGAGAGAGAGAAGAGAACTCAGTAAGCAAGTGAAAGAATTGCTTGAGAAAGTGTTCATAAGAAGAAGTATTTCGGAGTGGGGTGCTCCAGTCATTTTTGCTACAAAAGCTGATGGTTTACTTAGATTGTGCATGGACTATAGAGAGCTGAATAAGCTAACAAAGAAGAATAGACACCCGTTACCGAGGATAGACGATTTATTTGATCAGTTGGTGGGTGCTTCAGTTTTCTCGCAACTGGATTTGGCTACAGGGTTTCATTAGCTAAGGGTGGCTGAAGATAGCATCGATAAGACAACATTTAGAACTCCTGACGGTTTCTTTGAGTGGCTCGTCATGCCTTTTGGTTTGATGAATGCACCCGCATACTTTGTTGACTTAATGAGTAGGGTGTTTAAGGAGTTTCTGAACAAGTTTGCGGTAGTCTTTGTAGACGATATTCTGGTTTTCTCTAAAAATAAGGAAGAGCATGTCCTACATCTTAGGGAAGTCTTAGAGACCCTACGAGCGCATCAGCTTAAAGCTAAGTTCTCCAAGTGCCATTTTTGGAGAAAAGAAGTGAGGTTCTTAGGACACGTGGTCTCTAAGGAAGGGATAGCTGTGGATCCCGCTAAGGTAGTGGCAATCCAAGATTGGAAAACGCCTAAGAACGCAATAGAAGTAAGGAGCTTTTTAGGGCTGGCTGGCTATTATAGGAAGTTCATTAAGGACTTAGCAAAGATATCAACCCCTCTCACTCGATTAACGAAGAAGAATTTGACTTTTACTTGGGATGTTCACTGTGATGAAGCTTTCCAACGTCTGAAGAGGGCCTTGATGACAGCTCCAGTTTTAGTTTTGCCAGACGGGAGTAAGACATTCACTGTATATACCGATGCTTGCGGGACAGGGCTTGGCGCAGTTTTAATGCAAGAGGGAAGGGTGATATGCTACGGTGGAAGACAGTTGAAAGCCCACGAGAATAATTACCCTACCTACGACTTAGAGTTGGCGGCCATAGTTTTTGCGCTTAAGTCATGGCGTCACTATTTGCTTGGCGAGAGGTTTGAGTTGTATACAGACCATAAGTCGCTAAAGTACTTATTCTCTCAGAAGGACCTAAACTTGAGGCAACAAAGATGGATGGAGTTTTTGGCATCCTACGATTTTGAGATTGCATATACCCCTGGTAAGGGTAACGTTGTAGTCGACGCCTTAAGTAAAAAGAAGTTAACTTTAAGTCCTTTGTTCGTAGAACGGCAGAGTTTGGAGTATATATCTACTTTTGACTTCAGACCCTCTGTCGATTATGTACCCGGATTGTTGGCATCATTAGTGGTGCAACCTACACTTTTGGGTCGAGTTAGAGAGGCACAGCGAAACGACCCACAGTTGGTTGAGATAGTAGACAAGCTTATAGGAGGGGAGTCCTCAAGACATCTTGATAGATATGCTATAGATGAGAGAGGTTGGCTACGTAGAGATGGGAGACTTTGCGTACCACAAGACGAAAGTTTGAAGAAGGCAATTCTTGAAGACTCACATCGCTCTAAGATGACCATACATCCCGGTGGTGATAATATGTATAGGGATATGAAGCGAGTTTTCTTTTGGGCCGGAATGAAGAAGGACGTGGCCGAGTTCGTTGCTAGATGCTTAGTGTGCCAATAAGTCAAGGCGGAGCAAAAGAAGCCCGGAGGTTTGATCCATCCCTTAGAGGTTACGCTTTGGAAATGGGAAAGTGTTTCCATGGATTTTGTAGATGGGTTACCAAGATCGAGGAAGGGTAATACGGGGGTTTGGGTAGTTGTAGACAGACTTACTAAAAGTGCCCATGTTATTACTGTTAAAAGCAGAAGAACCACCGCATGGTTAGCATCTGTTTACCTTCGAGAGATAGTTCGTTTTCACGGCATACCCTCCAGCATTGTGAGCAATAGAGATCCCATTTTCACAAGCGAAATTTGGAAAAGCTTACAAGAGGCGGTTGGGATGCAGTTATTCTTAAGTACCGCTTATCATCCTCAGACGGATGGCCAGACCGAGAGGGTAAATCGGATTCTAGAAGACCTTCTGAGGCTATGCATCCTAGACTTTGGAGGAACATGGGAAGAGCACCTTCCACTAGTAGAGTTCGCCTATAATAATAGTTTTCAGGCTAGCATTGTCATGGCACCTTTCGAGGCTCTTTATGGACAACCGTGTCGATCACCTACATGTTGGTGGGAATCCACGGATAAGGTTTTGCTTGGAACGACATGATTAGGGAGACTTCGGAGAAGATAGACCTGATTCGATGGCGAATGAAGACGGCGCTAGAGCGACAGAAGTCATATGCTGATAGGAGACGAACCGATCTTGAGTTCAATGTTGGGGACATGGTTTTTATTAAGGTGTCACCGTTGAGAAACGTAGTCCGTTTTGGATCAGTAGTGAAGTTGGCACCAAGGTTCGTAGGACCCTTTCCAATTATGGAGAGGATTGGGCGAATGGCGTACAAAATAAAGTTACCAGAGAAGCTCAGTGGAGTTCATGACGTGTTTCACGTTTTGCATTTGCGTAAGTGTTTACACAATATGGCGGAAGTGGTAGAGCCGAGCATGCTCGAAGAAGTGGAAGTAGAGCGCAATGCCACGATCAGACGAGCTCCTACACGCATTCTCGGATCGGAGGTCAAAAAGCTTCACAACAAAGAGGTCAAGTCGGTCAAAGTGCAATGCGGAGATGATCAAAGAGACGCGACTTGGGAGACAGTAGATAAGATGCGTACATTGTACCCTTTCCTTTTTGAGGGTATGTTTTATTTTCTTTTTTTTCTACCACTTTGTTGATACTTGTCCTATCTTTTAGTATTATTTTTGTGAGGACATCTTCGATCTTTAGTTAGGAAGAACCTTATGGTTGAAACATGTGTTTGAGACATGTTATGTTTGATGAATGCAAACGGATGCAAGTGGTTGCTAGTGGTTGCTCGTGGATGCATGTACACACACCTTATGCACTAGATCGGCTCAATCACCTTCATGTCGCATATAAATGTGTGTGCATATTTAAATTAATGGATGTATAATGGTTGTGTTATCATATGGATGCTACATTTTGATGAATGGTTGTGCACACATGTAGAAATAATATGTATTGATAGGATTCTTTCGCATACATAATGGACGCATGGCACTATCATGATTTACATTAAAGAGGTCAACTGAATCAGTAGACCGCCTGATTTTGCATTAGATAATGAACATATACACACACTTCTTGCATATGTTCATACATCATTAGAAATTTTGTAAGGACAATGGATGCCTATGTTTAATGGTAGAGTAGATGGATGATTGGATGTTAGGATATGCATTCTCCTTAACTTGGAGATTTCGGGGGTGAAATCCTTTAAGGAGGGGAGAATGTAACACCCCATAATTTTAAATATTGAAGTTAACAAATTAAAGAATACTTAATTTCAAATGTGAGAATCAAGGAAAACGGGTTACGCCATTATGTTCGTCTCGGAATTCTGGTTGAGATAGAGTCCGAGTTTGCGTAAATTGGACTTCTTATGAAGAAGTTATGGCTGTCAGAAGTTTCCAGAAATCCAAATTTAAATTCAAAAACGAATTCAGACTCAGAACTGGGCAGGGCGAGAAATTTCCCGCCCAAGGCCAGGTTGACCTGGGGGTCGACCCTAGTGTCGACCTCCCCCTATACAGGTCGACCTTAGTGTTGATCTAGGGGTCGACTTACCCCCCCCCCCACCCCGGGCAGATATGAAAGATGACGATTTTGTGACTCAGTGCTGAGTCATTAGGGCTGAGGTGTCACTCTATCTTGACTGGATGGTCTTGATTGATTCTAGGTTGATCGGATGGCCTAAATTAATCCTAATCTCTATATAAACACATGTAGACTCAAAACCTAAAACCTAATCAAAATTAGAACCATGGCCGTCATGCTATCACCCCGCAACCTAGAGTAGCCGCCACCAACTAGAGGAAAAGTAAATCAACTCAATTCAACTCAAGTCTATAACAACAACAACGAATTTATCTACTTCAAAGGCGAGCTAAATCAATTTCAGAACACAGATCCCAGAACTCAAGACCTTCTTTGAGTTGTGAGTTTGATTTCTTTAATAAGATAATCAACGAGTTAATTAGGTTGAGTTGTAATTTGGGTTATATGGCTATGTTTGTGAATCACTGGAAAAATGTGATATCATGTGAATATATGCTAGTTGTTCATAATGGTAGTTTTGTTGTGGATCCCTTTTTATATGCCCAATCACCTATGTTCAACTTGATTCATGTTTGAAATCAATTTATATGCAAGTTTGAGTGTAGATTATATGCTAGTTTCTATGTAAATTGTACACAAGTTTACATGTGAACCAAGTAAAATGGCTATATGCAAGTTTAGGTAGAATTTGGATTCACATATCTGAAAGTTTACACCTTTAGATTTAGATCTATGACATACATAGTTTTATGCAAGTTTGTGACTATGGCCTTTGCAAGTTTAGGTGAAAACTACGTTTATACCTGCAAGTTCATTCATTTAGGTCTATGTTTAGATTCATGACAATACAAATTTTATGCAAAATATGTTGGAATCCTTATTTGTAAGTTAGATCCAATTTTGTATGTTATGCAAATTTTCGATGTTTCTTCCCTTTTGTGTGATTAGATTAAAAGCTAGTCTAATATATATATATATATGTGTGTGTGTGTGTGTCCTGATAAGCGAACGAACAACGTGGGGACGATGGGGGTAATATTGAATATACTCAAATTGAGAATTGGCATGTAATGGCCTTAAAAGGTAAACAATAAATTTAAGGCAATAATTAAAATTTGTTATACCTGAGATAAATGGACATAATTTAGGTGACAATTATGGACATAAGTATATTTGGAATTTATTGACAAATTTGAATAGGGATATAAATCCTCTTTGGGGTTAAATAAAGATATGTAATAATTAACCGCCTGAGACACGAGGTTAGACTCGTTTGTGGTGTAAGACTGCCCGGACCGGCCCGACAAATCCAGCATCCGCAAATGCCAGTCTAATGTGAGAGGTCAAAGGCACGAATTAAATGCGTAACAATTGTAAAGACACGAGGTTAGGCTCGTTTGTGGTGTAAGACTGCCCGCACCCGCCTGGAAAATCCAGCAGCCACAAATGCCAGTCTAATGTGGGAGGTCTTTACGAAGTTACGGTTTTAATGAATTAAGAAACACTTAACCAAATAAACATGTGGTGGGACATAGGGGGTTAAGTGGGTGCCTTCGGTGGCATGTGGAATTAATAGGGTGCCTTGGGTGGCATGTGAAATATGATTAGATGCACTTAACCAAGATTGAAACATGTAAGAAGACATGAATAAGAATGAGGTTAAGTGTGGAAAACCTTAGAGGGGACCAAGCATAGGTGAAAGCTTGTGTCATGCATGGGGGCCCTTTTCAAACTAGTAACCCATTAAGTATCTTTGTGGGCTCGACCCAAGTCGAGGACGGGACACGCGTACTGGGTTTGATTGTAAGAGGTCAAAACGGGTTAGCGGTGGCAACGCAAGTCCAACGGGTTCATGTGCGTGTGTGGGCCCGGGCTGGTAGGTAAGACGTTGTTGCATCGTGTAGGTATAAGCCATGCATTTTTGGTGGTATCGGGTTGCCACTTTGGGGAGTGATACACTCCACTGTGGGGCCAGCACGGGTATCTACGAGTTAGGGAGCCGATCGAATGGGGGTAGTGGGTACACCAAGTGGAGATAGGGGCAGACGGCATCTATGAAGGCAGCTAGAGTACACGAAACTACCATTATCATTATTAAGTTCTGTAGGCGGGATCAACTTTTAGGGTGTTTGGTGTGGTGCAATGTAGTAATTATCTTATAGTGATTAGGTGCGCCTTTAACGTTATCTTTGTTCATCTTATTTCCTTTGTTTGCTCTGTCATGCCCATTTGTTCACAGTCATTTCCTTATTTTCCAGCTTATGCCTTATCCTAGTTACTTTAATGATTATATTGTTAAAGTTATTGCACTCGCCAGACTTTATGTACGACCCCCTTTGTTTCCACCTCTTTTCTTCCTTCCCCCTCTACGTGCTCAGGGTGGGACTAGTACTAGTGGAGCTTGATTGGACAGCTTTATCCCTTTCTTTTGGAAGTTTCTTGGATTGCTGAAGTAAAGTTCTGCCTATCTTATTTATGGCTATTTTATGTTGGGGTTATGTCTTTTAATTTATGTACTCAGAACTTATTTGTCAAGATGGATAATAAGTGTATTTGGTTTTGTAGTTGATTTTTGATGGGATGTAACTAAACTATTTCTCCGCTGCAATAAAAGTGGTTTTTATTTTCCAAATACCAATATATTTATATGTCTTGTTTACTTTTCTATTCTATACACAACAAACGCTCCACCAAAATTAAGGCATTCACTTTGTGAGTGACCTTAATGGAGATGGGGTGTCACATAATTCATGGCTTTTAAAATTAGTCCCATCCATATCCCTGAATTTATGTACAACGATGTTCGAGAATTGGAGAATTTTTGCTTCTTTGCTGTGATTCTATGGTTTCTGGTGATATGTACTTTTGTTTAGATGACAACTAAATTCACAAGACAAAAAAACATGTTTTGATATTGATCACAACTTCCATATCAATCTATAATTTAAGAAAATGATTTCTCATAGGGAATAATTACTTCTCTCTGTTTAACAGATATATTATTGTTCCCAATGATAAATCGAACATGTACACTGATGTTTACACACATTTATACCATTAGTAACACTTGTGAAGACACACACACACACACACACACACACACATATATATATATATATATGGATGTGATATATGTATACCGTCTCTAGAATAGATTTTTGAAGGGGAAAAATTTAGAGTTCACTTACTGACATTATTTTGCTACTTTTTTATTGTAATTAGTTGCTCAGGTGGTTTTAACTCATTCTTTTTCTTTTTTCCAGAAATTAGATCTTAAATAACATCAACATTTATATCAATTTACTGGGTACATGCTGATGAAGCTTTAATCCTGCTTAGAAATTGAAGTAAATATTAGAGAGTATATCAAGTATTACTTATCTATTACTATTGCCTTGAATGGTGTTTCTTCACAGGCGTAAAACTTCTCAAGTCATGTTCTACCTATTGTAATCATTAACCGTTGACCAAACATAGGAGTTTGAACCAACTACTGTAGGCATATTTCAGCATATATACGTTTTAAATACATTAGAATTAAATATGAAACAACAGAGTATTTAGTTGTTTACTCCCATTATATATACTGTCTTTTTTATTTTTATTTATACTTCCTAGGTTGTTCAAAACTCTCAAGCCTTAAGTCTCAATATTTCCAGAGATTAACTCTCAACAACTTTAATCATTAACTCAAATATGATGGATAATAACATACCTATAGTTCGAATCCAAGTCAAGATTCATATAAACAGCCAGGAAATTAAGTGTCTACTCACCCATGATGATATTCATGATAGATCCAAACAATAAATGATATTTAGACATAAGTTAAATCACAGCATTTTTCACAAATTTATTGGAAAGAGGTAGAAATGTTTACTCACCACATCATGTTTACTGTTCTGTTTCACATTTTCCCGATTTTCATGCTTTTGTTCATTTCCTTATTCTATCCAGTTTCTTTCCAGCCTTCAAGTTCTTGTGCTCCACGGTCCATGGCCATTTTTAGTTTAGTTTTTTGCTCATTGTTCTCATTTGTAAACTGGTATGGATTTGTGGAGTTTTATATATGTATTTATAGGTGGGTTTCAACACACACACTTAGCTAGGCATGTAGGCAAACATGTACTTTGCAGCAGCCTTATTAGTGAGGTAATACTTGATTGAAGAAAAGTTTGCTAAAGGTCTTTTCACTCTACATTTTCCAGGCAATGCACATGTATATTAGTCATAACTGAAGTACATATACACACCCAAGGCCATGTGCTAATGGACATGGAAACTAGGCTTTACAGTCGAAAGTTTTACGCTAGCTCTAAGCTGCTAGGAGGTAGATGTTGCAACAGCTAGATGAAGTGATGTGTTTGAGATATTACAGCCTATTTAAACTAGTATGATATGTTGTTTATATCAATCAGATCATTACTTTCAAGCTATGAAAATAGCCATGTTACAAGCTGTACAAAACATGTGCATGTCCTCTTATTCCATATAAAAGTCAATCCTAGTGCGCATGTATGTACTTTATATTTTTATATAAATCAGTCTTAACAACTAAGCAATATCATCCTATCAATGACCAATATCCTTTACTATCACTTTTCTTACAAAATCTTGCACATGTAATTTGGTAGCCCTTTCGTTTTCTATCATTTCTACTTAAATGCCAAAGTCCGGGCTATTTACAACTTGCAGTGACACTATCCTTCTCGTATAGCTTCTATTTAGATTACCAAGATTAGCATTGTTCTTTATATGCTTTGATGTGAAATAAAATGTAATATTACTCCAAGTAGTACTCATTGTTACTTAGATAACTCAGTATCTTCAAGAATTTAAAAGCAAGTTTTAAACGTACACAAAAAGTGTAAAAATAACATTCATTTGTTTATATATACATAAAACAAATTATTTATACATAGAAAAATGATTTTTTTCTAATTTTAAATGAATTTAATCTTATTAGCATTAAATAAAATAAATATCTTGCATTGAATAATCTATACTTGCGTCCTCTTTCTACATAAAGTGATCTCATTATATAAGCGATTTTCTTCTTCTTACTAAGGCAGTTTTATATGCATACGGGTTTAAAAAAAATATACAATAAAATGATAAAACATAAATCACTTATTTAATATACACATACATTGGTTATAGGATGTTATGTTATATATATATACACACACACACACACACACACACACACATTGATTACAAAATTTTAAACCATCAACAAATATATTTAATCGGAATTTTCCTAATATTTTCCAATTTATATAATCTTATAATTTAATTAAATTACCTATACAATCTATACATTATGAATTATAGAACTAGTCCAAAACTGGGTCGTTACAATCTACCCCACCTTAAAAGAATTTATTCCCCGAAATTAAAGGATAGCGAAGAAATTCCGTCATAATTAACATAATATATAAGCTATATACAACACCCAAAACATACATGTTATTTATCAAACAATCCAAATCAGTCAAAACATTCAATATATCCGTAATTTGCTATCTGTCATAGTCATTTTCATAACTAGAAATATCCGGGAAATATTTTCATTTTATATTCACACTACTATTCCTCAACCTTCATCCGTCCCTGACTGTAAATCGATAAGAGATTAATCCTCTAAGTATCGACCTCGAAGACCGAAATCAACATCGGATCAATACTCAGAAAATCGTTTAACTTACCAATTTCCAGTTAGGTTCCATTTGCTTAACTCTCTTCTTGATTCTTACAACCCCAAATATCTCTGATTATAGTTTGAAAATAATTCCAAAACCCATCTACTCCATTAATTTGGATCAGCCCTGTTCAAACATATTTATTTGCCTCAAATTCTATTTTTAAACTCCAATCAAATTCAATTATATTCAAGTCAACTTTACTATTTTAATCTTATTCCAGTTGAATTTTCCAATCTCAGAATCTTAACTCCTCGTTTTATTTCAAAATAGTTTGAAATCACATATCTTTATTCCATTTTAAATTCAAAACCTTTGAATTTCTCGAACACTTTTCTGCTTGTCTTATTTGTATATTTCATTCCTTATACAAATTCAACTTGGTTTACTAAGATAACCATTTCAATTTTATAATCTGATACCAGATTATAATAGCAACCAACACAGCTAATAATTTCAGAAAATTATTCTTTTTATATCAAAATATAATTTTGAGTAACATTCTTTTATTTAATCATAATTTAAAAATAATACTGTGTCGAATTACTTTATTCAAGAGTTTAGAAAAACTTTTCGATTCAATGTTCGACCACTTTATCAACCAGAATTCATAAACCACTCGATAAACCAATCAACACAATATAATACATTTTTTTATATCAATTAACAAATACTCGCTCATATATATACACTCAAAATTCAATCTAGGGTATTACTAACCCCATCTCTATCGAGCTACACCACAGAGCCAAGATTGTTACTAAACCATCACCCTGATACCAACTATAACGACCCGAAAAAGTTCTGATAATGATTTTCAATACTAATACATATCCTGTATCACATATCGACTAATAAAACATCAAAAATTAAAAGATCGTTAATAGAAAGAAGTTAGAGTATGAGAAATTGAAAGAAAGAAAGTTAGAATAGAAGAAAGAGAAGAACTGAATACAATAGAATCAGAGTAAAACGAATCTCACAGTGGAACTGAATAAAATATATTATATAACGTTTTGAGATATAAAACTGTATTTACTTACACATATTATCAGAGTACAACTCATATACAACACAGTGGAAATAAACTCGTGTATCTAATGTTGAAGCCTCCTGCTCCAAGCTCCTTCAAATGAATCTGTAAAATCCTGAAACCTCTTGACTGCCCGTACAAATTTGGGCACCCAAGAGTTTAGGGAAAACACAGAAAAATAAACTCCAGGTCAGTCATGTGACTGGTGTGAGTAAACGATTTTAAAACAGCTCGATTTTAAGTTCAAAAATTCTTTTGGAATAAAAGATAATCATAAGACCGATCCACACATAAATACGGATGGTTTTTACCTCACGATAACCCAAAACATTTCGAAATCAATATATTATTTTGATATTATAATAGTGTCTAAATACAAATAAATATCAATCTAGCGGAATGCTTGCATCTCGCGCTCCACATATATATTATACAATCAAAACAGTCGGGGCTTATTGGGGATTGTATTCCGACTATGACAAGGTATGGAACCACCTGCCGATAGTGTATCTCTAGAGGCGAATACACTGGGTTCAACAAGAACGTCTTGCAACCCGGCCACACATGACCGACCACTCATTTCGCTTGAGTGTATCGAATGTATATCACCAACGGTTGGGATCATCAACCGTTTCCCGAAAGGGGCAGCATCGATAGATTAAAGAAGAAAAAAAGGAATTTCTCTAGATAGGTGATTATACACCCTAATGGGAGCGACCCACATAGCCATGCTGCCTGCCCAATTTTTTCCATTTCCCGGTTGTGAAGCTTGAGGTTAGAATTTACCGTTAGAAGATTTGGCCATCATTTGCTTGGAATGCCACATCATCAGATGCATCAAATCACTAATTGACGTCCACAAATATACTCTGGATGTAAAAGAAGTGCCCTTCTTTGCCATCAACTTGGTATATTTGTAAAAATCAACGTATGTTATTTTTTTAGGAAATACTCTGTCAGACATTTGTCCATACAAGTCATCTAGGAACATGATGAACCGAAGGTACACCCCTACTGCATCCAATATATGAATCACCCCATAGATCAATAGAGAATAGTCCTTGCAAATCCGAAGATTTCAATCACAAAAAATCACAAGTTAGAATAACTCGAGTGGCCACCAGAGAATTTTAACAATTAGTTCTTTTGCTCAAGAAGATCTAAGTTCTTCAATTTCACCATTTATATGAGCATCCCTGCAAGTTAGTTTACGTAAAGTTGGTTCGAAGTGGTTTTGGGTCCAGTTCCCATCCCGGTCTCTTCAAACTAACACGTAGGGAATATTATTTGATAGTCAGTGTTTTAACTATTAAATTTATAGAGTGTAGATACGTAAAACTTCATACAATTTGTTTTATAATTAAATAAAATTTCCATGGTATGTTCGCTCAAATTAATTAACTTGTATAAATATAAATTCTGATTTCGAAGCAGTAATCAAAACAAGATGATCAAGTGAAGCATGTCAACATTTTATTTTAACTTGTTTAAATTCGAATTATCCTTTCATAGATTAATAGGTAATTAACACACATTCATCACAACAGTAAAAATCAAAAATGGTTTGACATTTAAATTTCAAACTTAGCAGTTTGAAATATGTGATCTCGGATAACAATTAATTTTGCATCATGTTCATTCCAAATTTATTGGAGATAAATACATTGATTTATTTAAATATTCATTTCATTTTAATAGATCATGTAAATCTGGAGATTCGAACATAATTTACACTATGACGTATATTCTGTAATTACGACTTATCTCAGTAGCTTCCCGATCCTTTGTTTTATTTTTCTTATATATATGAATATATCTTATTAAAATTAATCTAATTTAAAACTTGATTAATTTATATAAAATCCAAATTCAGATTTCATAGTAGTAATCAGCACAGGACGATTAAAATCCAATAAAACATGTCAATGTTTTGTTTTACTGATTTTAGATTTGATTTAACACACTTCATATTAAAATAAATAATTAACAAAGATTATTCATCACAACATTAACAGTCAACAATGATTCACTGTTTCACTAATAACAGTTGCAATTATGTAATTTTGTATAGTAACTTAATTCATATAATATTATTCACAATTCTTAAGAATTAATTCTTTTTATTTTACCTTTAATCTGATTTCAATAATATATGTGTGTGTGTATATATATATATATATATATATATATATATATATATATATATATATATATATATATTGAAGACTCAAACTAAATCTTAGACGATGGCGACCAATTTTGTTCTTACGATATAATTCCCCGATCCTTTCTTTTATACCTATATTTTTCATTCACTTTTGTAAGAAAAATATCAATTTTATTAAAATCGACTAAAATAAATAACATAAATTCCTCGACCCATTTCAGTTTATTTTGCACGCTTATGTTTTATTTACACCTGTCAGTTGATGTAAACTCCTCACTTCTAAACTATATAAATAATATTTATATTTTGAAATGAAGTTTAAATTTTGAAACCAGCATTAACTAAATATTTGTATTATGGATATTATTTTATTTTAGGCCCAACTTGGCCCCTTTAACACAGAAAGCCCCAACCTTTTCGTTACTTCTCTCTTACTGCCGGTAATTCAGAACTAATGCAAAAGTGAGTTTACCTTATCCTAAAACAAGGATCTGGCAACATGATCCAATGAAAAACTTGTGTTTGTCATCACTGAAGCAAGCTCAACTCGATCTGCTCCTTTCCTTTATTCTCTTTCCAATGGTTCTCCTTCCACCTACACGCTACCACTACCGTGCACACGCATAACCAAAATTGCCACCATCCCAATATCCTGATCTTCATTGCACTTCCAATTGTCAGCTCCGAACTCGTTGCCACCCCCATGAACTTCATCACACTACTGTGTCGTAATATCCAGCTTCAACCGAAGCGTCGCAATAGTACACTTCCACGGAAAAACCCTCAGCGTCGCTCCCATGACTCACCGATCATCACTAAACTCCTGTCGATCAAAGATGACCCTACTTCCTAACAAAAAACCCCATATGCGCACCCCTACCTTACTCCGACTAAGTTGCAGTTCGACGTTAACTATGTCGTCCCAATAACAGCAGCCACTCCTATTTAAATCCAAATCCCCTAAACTACCTGTTTAAAAATTAAGATAGTATTTTTCCTACGATCATCCATCCATCTCGATCCTTTGGCTCCGGCACCATCGCCTATAATTCCCTAGATCGCCATAATTTGGTCATAAAGCACCTTCTGATCAACATAGAAATTCTCATTCACTAAACCACTAAAAATCCTTATTTTGACATCATAATTCATGGTTTTTAAAATCAATCCCATCCATATCGCTGAATTTAAGTACAACGATGTACGAGAATTGGAGTATTCTTGCTTCTTCGCTGTGATTATACGGTTATGTACTTTTGTTTAGATGACAACTAAATTCACAATACAAAACAAACATGTTTTTATATTGATCACAACTTCCATATCAACCTATATTTTAAGAAAATGATTTCTCACAGGGAATAAATCATGGTTTGAAAACTCGGTTTCGGTTTCGGTCATTTGAAAATTTACTAGTTTCGGTCAATTTCGGTAGTTTCGGCGGTTTAGGTTTTTGTTTCGGTTTCGGTCCAAAAAACAATTTTTATTTTTTTATGGAAAAGTTAATGATAAATGTTGCAAATACACATAGAAGTATAGTCTACAAAAATATTCAAGTCACTGTTGGGTAAGGGTAAATTGACATATGCATTTTATATTAATTCCAAGATATAAATTCAAAGCCAAAGCCCATACCAATTCTAAGCCCATTTCAAGCATAAACAGATTAACTGAATTTGCCCCAATTATTAGCAGCACCAAACCCACAGCCCATACCATTATTTAACACAATTAGCTTATGTGTTCCACACAACCACAAAACAAACAGCGGGAAAAAAAAACCGTAAACTCGAGGCGGAAAGTGAGAAAATAATCAAAAAAGTGACCTGCGCTGCTTTTACTGAGCTCGAAGACGAAGATCGACATCGAAGATCGAAGCTTTCTATGCTCGAATTAGGGCTTTCTCTGTTCTCGAATTTCCTATGCTCAAATTAGGGTTAGTTTCTTTTCTCCAATCAATCGATTTTGCGTCTGTTGAGCACGGTTTTCAGTGATTTCGCGAATTTGGGGTTTTTTCGTTGTTCATTGATTTCGTAAATTAGTTTTTTTTTTTTAAAGACTGGTTTAAACGAAACGAGATTTGCGATCGATTTTGTCTCGTTCACTTCCGGGACCGGTACGAGATTAACGAGATCTCGCAGTACCGGACGAGTTTTCATACCATGGAATAAATACATTCTCTCTGTTTAACAGATATATTATTGTTCCCAACGATAAATCAAACAAGCAGACTGATGTTTACACACATTTATACCATTAATAACACTTGTGAAGACATATATATGGATGTGATATATGTATACAGTCTGTAGAATAGATTTTTGAAGGGGAAAAAAATTAGAGTTCACTTACTGACATTATTTTGCTACTGTTTTATTGTAATTAGTTGCTCAGGTGGTTTTAACTCATTTGTTTTCTTTTTCCAGAAATTAAATCTTAAATAACATCAATATTTGTATCAATATACTGGGTTCATGCTGATGAAGCTTTAATCCTACTTATAAATTGAAATAAACAATGGAGAGGATATTAAGTGTTACTTATCTATTACTATTTCCTTGAATTAAGTTTTTCACAGGCTTAAAACTTCTCAAGTCATGTTCTACCTATTGTAAACATTAACCCTTGATCAAACATAGGTGTTTGAACCAACTACTGTAGGCATATTTCAACATACACATGTTTTAAATACACTAGAGTTAAATATGAAACAACAGAGTATTTAGTTGTTTACTCTCATTATATATACTGCCTTCCTTTATTTTTATTTATATTTCCTAGGTTGTTCAAAACTCTCAAGCCATAAATCTCAGTATTTCCAGAGATTAAACCTGAATAACTTTAATCATTAACTCAAATATAATGGATAATAACATACCTATAGTTTGAATCCAAGTCAAGATTCATTTAAACAGTAAGGAAATTAAGTGTTTACTCACCGCAGATGATATTCATGATAGATCCAAACAATAAATGATATTCAGACATAAGTTAAATAACAGCAGTTTTCACAAATTTACTGGAAAGAGGTAGAAATGTTTACTCACCACATCATGTTTATTGTTCTTTTTCACATTTTCCCGATTTTCATGCTTTTGTTCATTTCCTTATTCTATCCAATTTCTTTTCAGTCTTCAAGTTTTTGTGCTCCAGGGTCCGCGAACATTTGTAGTTTTTTTTCTCATTGTTCTCATCTGTAACTGGTATGGATTTGTGGAGTTTCATATGTGTATTTATAGGTGGGTTTCAACACACACACACACACACACACACACTTAGCTAGGCATGTAGGCATACATGTACTTTGCAGCAGCCTAATTAGTGAGGTGATACTTGATTAAAGAGAAGTTTGCTAAAGATCTTTTCACTCTACATTTTCCAGGCAATGCACATGTATATTAGTCATAACTGAAGTACATATACACACCCAAGGCCATGTGCCAATGGATATGGAAAGTAGGCTTTACAATGGAAAGTTTTAGGCTAGCTCTAAGCTGCTAAGAGGTAGATGTTGCAATAGCTAGATGAAGTGATGTGGTTGAGATATTACAGCCTATTTAAACTAGTATGATATGTTGTTTATATCAATTAGGTCAGTGCTTTCAAGCTAAGAAAATAGCCATGTTACTAGCTGTACAAAACATGTGCATGTCCCCTTATTCCATATAAAAGTCAGTCCATCAATATATATGTTCTTACTGCAACCAGTGCGCATGTATGTACTTTATATTTTTATATAAATCAGTCTTAACAACTAACCAATATCAGCCTATGAATGACCAATATCCTTTCCTTTACTGTCACTTTTCTTACAAAATCTTGCACATGTAATTTGGCAGCCCTTTTGTTTTCTATATTTTCTACTTAAATGCCTAAGTCCGGGCTATTTACAATTTGCAGTGACACTATCCTTCTGGTATAGCTTCTATTTAGATTACCAAGATTAGCATTCTTCTTTATATGCTTTGATGTGAAATAAAATGTAATATTACTTCAAGTAGTACTCATTGTTACTTAGGTAACTCAGTATCTTCAAGAATTTAAAAGCAAGTTTTAAACGTACACAAAAAGTGTAAAAATAACATTCATTTGTTTATATATACATAAAACAAATTATTTATACATAGAAAAATGATTTTTTTCTAATTTTAAATGAATTTAATCTTATTAGCATTAAATAAAATAAATATCTTGCATTGAATAATCTATACTTGCGTCCTCTTTCTACATAAAGTGATCTCATTATATAAGCAATTTTTTCTTCTTCTTACTAAGGCAGTTTTATATGCATACGGGTTTAAAACAAATAAAATATACAATAAAATGATAAAACATAAATCACTTATTTAATATACACATACATTGGTTATAGGATGTTAAGTTATGTATATACATACACACACACACATTGATTACAAAATTTTAAACCATCAACAAATATATTTAATCGGAATTTTCCTGATATTTCCCAATTATATAATCTTATAATTGAATTTAATTACCTGTACAATCTATACATTATGAATTATAGAACTAGTCCAAAACTGGGTCGTTACAGATGGTGATTGACTACCTATGAAAGATGAGGTTAATGTTAGCTTCGCTGAAAATTCTATAGGAAGAATTGTCATTGGTCTATCATTAGACAGTACCCAAATGTCTTTAAGTAACAAGACTGCTACCATGAAAATAGGGATCATCGATTTGGTGAAGGAACCTAGTGTAACGACCTGTTATGTCCAACCATTTAAGTCGATAGTTAAACCAACTCTAATTGTTCAACACGACAGATTGTTATTAATATGGGAATAAAAGAAAAACCATCATAAAATTATAAATAAATCACGGGCACAGAATAACAGTTCATGAGGCTACTAAATAAATACATGGTCTCAAACAAATACATACTATCAGGGCTAGAAAGCAAGTACAAAGGAAGTCTATATATAAAACATTTCTAATACATAAGACTATAAATGAAACAAACAGATATAGCTAAGGTCTTTAACAAGTCTCAAGCTCTTAAAGTTGCAATCTAAATACGGTGAAACTTGGTGAAGCCAGACCAAAAAGTAAAACAAAAAACACTCAAGCTTGGATAAACATTCTCATATAAGTGAATTAACTCAAGTGAAATGTTTAGTATAAATGCAACAATAACTTATAGGATGTTTAGGATTCCAATGCTATAAGGATCGGTCAAACAATATGTCATATAATATGTGACATCCCACGTCTGTTAATGTCACTCATTAAGAGAATGCATTAAGTTTCGTGAAGCGTTATATGTAAGCAAACATAGAACATTACAAGATAGATATAAAAGATAGCAACGGAATTTAAAATTTTATTTAAAACCTAGTTCATAACATCGTGGTCCAAAACATCATATGTCTGGATTTCATAAAAACCATTGCAATAATGTAAAGCTTCTGTCTTGTACCATCAGAGTACACAAATACATAAAAGAAAAGGCATAATTCCCCAAAAGAGAAAAAGCCATAGTAGTAAGGATAAAACTTGAGCAATACATCAAAAGCAGCTCCAAGAAAGACAAAAGCAAAATCACGGTCAAGCCTGAGTGTTCCCTTCCTGAGAACCTGTGGGGAATGGAAGAAAGAAGAGAAAACAAAAAGGGTCAGACATAAAGTCTGGCGAGTCCAGTTTCTTTTAGCAAGTAAATAAATAAAAGTATCATGACAGACATATAAAGTGGATAAGAAAGGTAACAACATATAAGGCAGGTATGACTAGGTAAGATAAATATGATAGAGTGTATACGCTTATCTAATGATTACTCTGCAAGTGCTAGTTTATCCAGAAATGATATGATCCTAACAACTATAAGATGGTAGACTTAGGCGTACTTTCGGTGAGGGGTTTTAACCCCCATACAATCCACAGGCAGCCCAACCTAATAGGCTCCTAAACTTTTCCAGAGTCTAAGTGTACTCTAATTACTACCTTAATCGATCGGCTCCCTACTCCGTAGATACCATATGCCGGCCCCACAGTAGGAGGTATCACTTTCCTAAAGTGGCAACCCTTCGTGATTTCACAACCATATCTAATGGTGTAAAGGTCGTCTTATCCCCTTCTACTAGGCTCATGCACGCACATATCCCCAGTTGGTTTGCGCTGCCCACACCGCCCTTCACGTTTGGATCACTTACAATCAGCCAATAAGCATGTCCCTACTCCGACCTAGGACGGAGTGCTCGTTCGATACCGTTATGGGTTACTAACTGAAACGGGTCCCACACAAGATGATACAAGCTCTCCCCTTTCCTTATATCCCCCACTAGGATTTCTACAGGCTATGTATACCTATTTGTGTCTTTAGTTACATAACCCCTTAGGTTAAGTTCGTGGGCCTATATATAAATTTTACCTACCCCCTCAGATTTACTTATCCCACCCACTGTTCAACCAAAATTTACTTAACCCCTATTCAAGTTCATGTTCATAGAATCTCTATGGATTCAACTTGGTTAAGTATTCAAGATTTATTACCATATTTTCATTTATGTTTATAGTATGCTAGACCTCCCACATTAAGCCTACCATTTGTGGATGCTGGACATGCCGTGCGGGTCCAGGCAGACTTATTCCACAAATCGAGCTTAACCTCGTGTCTTAGCATGTTTCGTATTTATGCACCTAGACCCCTCACATTAGACTACCACTTATGGTCGATGGATATGCCAGAAGGTTCTAGGAAGACTTCCACCATAAGTGTAATCTAACCTCGTGTCGTAGGCACAGTTACAGTTTCTAATTACTATAATCCATGGCATTTCATTATTAACCAATTTTACCTATGTCGTTATAGGTTATAGTTATCATGCCCCTTTATCCCCAATTATGTTCATAGTGAATTATATGTCTAAATTCATATACATAAACATTATTCAAGTTATTGTAATTTCCCCCTTTTTCAAGTTATGCCCAATTTCAGTGTTTTTCCCCTCGTTCCCAAACTAACGCATTCACATAATTTTAGCAGCATGCCTAGGCTCGAGAATAGCCTGACTATATAAAATAAAAGGGAAAGAGAAGGTGATAGAGATGATTATTCTAACAAAACTGACATAAGCATATGATGGCATAATGTTAAGATGAACATATTTGATCAAATCGATGAGCTTGTGGTAATAAAACATGTTCCAACATAGTAGGGATGTCATAATAGGCATGATTAGATCTAAATAAGGATTTAGATGTCCAACTAATGACAGATCTAAATTAGTCACAACATGATAGGTACAAAATGATCTAAATAGTAAATTAGATCTATAATCAAGAGTAGATCTAACATGATAAGGGTAGAGATCCAAGTCATAGATAATTGAGAAAATCATGCGTCGCAAATTATAATAGATCTGATATGATTCAGTCATAGACATAGATCCAATTTTACAGTCATATCATGTTTTACTTTTAATTATTTAAACTTAAAAGTAACTTAAACTCACAGTGTTTTGATTTAGAACAATAGAAGGAGAAAAGCAGTTGATGAATCATAGATCTACACATGAATCTCTAAACTTTGATGGACTTAATTAGCTTTAGTTGATTGTTGAAGAAGAACGTTTTGATTCAGTCTAGGCACCGACAGCATTTAGGCCTCCATCGATTTTCAGTCAAGAAAACAAGAGAAATGAGCATGTATTTATGACTACCAGCCCCCAGAATTCGACTGCCACCTCAGCCCTAGGGGGGTCGACGCCCCCTTAGGGGTCGACCCATGGGTCGACACCCCTATTGAGGGGTAGACCCTGGGGTCGACAACCCTTCTATGGGCTCGACTCCTCGAGGCAGGACATTTCCTGCTCCCTCGAATTTCTGCGATTTCGAATTTTGAACTGTAATTTGAATTCTGAACCTATTATATATATAATTATCTTGTGCTCATACAAACTTCAGACCTTCATAACTTCTTCATATGGACTCCGTTTTACGGAAACCAAATGTCTATCTTGACCAGAATTTCGAGATGGACGCGATGACGCAGTCTGTTTCCCTTAGTTCCGAATATTAAATTAATTATTATTTAATTTATCCTCTTTAGTGTTGCTAAATTTATAGGCTGTTACATTCTCCCCTACTCAAAGGATTTCGTCCCCAAAATCTTCAAGTTAAGAAGAATGTATATCCTACCATCCATCACCCATCTACTCATCCATCAACCACATGTATCCATTGTCCTTAAAGACTTCTTATGCTTATATGAACATATGCAAAGGTGTGTGTATATGTCCCAATACTAATGCGAAGATCAGGTGGTCTACTGATTCAATCGACCTCCTTAATGCAATGTATGTTAGTGCCATGAATGCAATATGTATGCAAATAATCCTGTTATAACACGTAAGTTATATATATGTTCACAGTCATTCGTCTAAATGCAACATCCATATGATAATACATCCATTTCCATCCATTAAAAGAAAGAAAAATGCACACACATCCATATGCAATATGAGAGTGATTGAGCCGATTTAGTGCCTAATGTGTGTGTATATGCATCCACAGGCAACCACTAGCAAAAACTTGCATCCACTTGCATCCAACAAACATAACATGTCTCAAACACATGTTTACATCCATAAGATTCCTACCTAAAGGTCGAAAATACTATCGATAGAACATACTCTTATGGTAGAAAACAAGCATAGATAAAATTTTGGAAAAGGAGTTAAGAACATACCCTCGAAAATAAAAGGGTACGAAGTACGAATCTTGTCTTCGGTCTCCCAAGTCGCATCCTTTGGGTTATCTCTACACTGAACTTTCACCAACTTGACTTCCCTATTGCTTAGCTTCTTAACTTCTAATCCAAGAATACAGGTAGGGACTCGTCTGACTGTCGCCTCCCATTCCACCTCTTCTTCCTCCAATATACTCGGCTCCACTACTTCTGCGGTGTCATGCAAGCACTTCCGTAGATGATAAACGTGGAAAACATCATGAACGCTAGACAATCTCTCGGGTAGCTTTACTTTATAGGCCATTTGGCCGATCCTCTCTATTATGGGAAATGGTCCTACAAATCTTGGTGCTAACTTCCCTACAGATCCAAAGCGAACCACATTCCTCAAAGGTGATACTTTAATAAAAACCAAGTCTCCCACTTCAAATTCGATGTCAGTCCTTCTCTTATCTGCGTAAGATTTCTGCCTATCTTGGGCTGTCTTCATCCGCCGTCGAATAAGATCAATTTTCTTAGACGTTTCTCTAACCATATCTAGTCCAAGTAATAGCCTCTCTGTAGACTCCCACCAACAAGTTAGTAATCTACAGGGTCGTCCATACAATGATTCGAAGGGTGCCATGCCAATGCTAGCTTGATAAATGTTGTTGTAGGCAAACTCTACTAAAGGAAGATGCTCTTCCCAGGTCCCTCCGAAGTCTAGGATACACAGCCTTAAAAGATCCTCAAGAATTCTGTTGACCCTCTCCGTGTGTCCATCAGTCTGAGGATGATAAGCAGTTAAGAGAACACGTAACTTCCCCGGTAAGGAAAGAACATATTGTTTTGAGAACACGACAAATCAGAACACAAACAGAAGAACATTTCATTGTTATTACAACAATTCCATTAGAATACAAGAATATACAGAGTACAAATGAATATTATACATTTGATAATGATCAGAGATTTAAATACATTACTACAGCTGAAAAATAATACAAAACATAACTGAAAGAAATACACGGATACAGAGCTTTCCGAATATCACTTCAGCTATAAACCAGGATCCTGTGAATATAATATCCGCTAAACCCAACTACTAGCTGCCCGTGTGGAAAATAAGGGCACCCAGAGTTTGGGTTAAAACAATAAACTCCAAGTCAGTTATGTGACTGGTGTAAGAACTAAAACAGTTATTAATCTTTGTTTTAAAGTAACATAAGTCAAGGGACCACGCCGTATAACACGGAAAGGGTTTCCTCCTAAGAATACCAGTGCATAAAAAAATAGTGCAATGCTAAATAAAGAACAATGAAGCTATTATAAGACCCAAGTCCCATCACACAATGAAACGCAAGCCACAGGATAGGGTTTTACCATATAATAGCCAAATAATGCTTGATACGCGAAATTTAATCTTTTATTATTTCTATAAGTGAAGAAAACAACTTCAAATATAAATGTATCAATCATAGACGGCATGGGTACTACAATTAAAACCGCAAAATGTCGTATTGGAAGTTGGATTTCCATCATGAACCAAGGCAAGGCGCAATCCTTTCCATTTCGAGACCCTCTAGCCCGCGTCTCAGGACTCAGCCGCAACTGTACCTAGGCAACATGCAGGGCCGGTCCACACTAAGTGCAATGGTGAATTAATAATTCCTAAGCATGCGTTTCCCCGCCCTATGGGGCCTAAATGAGCCAAATGACTCCATCGGTCCCGGATCGACTGATATATCCGAGGCGCCTCACATTCCAACAACCACATAAGTCAAACTCGTCAGGGCGTGTAAAACCACTGACGCCACTTCTAGCTAGAAGGAAACGCAATGCCCTCACTGCCGTCCTCTCCCGTTTCTGGTTCATACCGGGGTGTGAGGCTCGCGAATTAACGCTACACAAAGCGGTGCCACAAAGGCCGTTCTTTGATCATCAACCACAAGACTTCTCTTTTCAATAGAAGCCTTGATCATTTGCCACTTAGGCATGCCACACAGGCAATCCACTCCACGCGACTGATGTATATCGATATACAACCTCTGATCCCATACATCTCAGCGAAGGGTGAAGTAAGAGAAAAATTCTCCTTCACCAGGCAGATGTATATTTAATAGAGATCAATCAACACAGAGCAAAATTCAATGTCAGACACACAGTCCATTTACAAGTTCGTTCTGGGTCTGAACGAAACCGGAGGAACCTTATTCCTTGCATATCCATTGATCTCCAAGTACGTCTGATGATCACCAACTGATTCCCTCCTCTTGGGTGTACGGCCCAATCAAGATCATTAGTAATTATCCAAACAATGTGAAGACCTCCGGTCTTCATCTTCGACTTATCGTCGTATCAGTTATTCAGAATGGGATAAACCCAATCTTTCTGAATAACTCGCGTATTTTATAAACAAGTGTTACGCAAACACAACATACACCTCATTCCAATTCAGAATATTTTTTTATTCAAATATTCACATTACTAGGGAAAGGTTGCCATTAATTTTATCAAAGATAAATTCTTTAAAATTTATTCTTTAATCTTCCTTGGAATATCATTTCAAACCTTGTTAAGGTTTTCCAAACTAGTCGGGATTAGCGAACCTTACCGAAGTAATCACTTATTTTATTTCCCAATCCCATCCTATTCATCCCATAGAGCAAAACTGGTAATACTCCATATCTAACACCTACGGTGTTATCGGTAAATTTAATTACCATTTCACATTCAAATCTGATTAAAGATTTAACTATCGCTTGGAGCAAAACTGGTGATACTCCATTCTCGATCATTTCAATCTAATTAAAGATTCATTAAAACTCCACTTAGTTTTAATCTTCCCGAAAATCAATATTTATGATTATATAACTTGGGAAATCATATCCTGTCTTTAACTGGGTTAAAGAACCAATGTCATTTAAAACACGATTCACGATAAACCCAAAATCACACTCCATTATCCATGGAATCTTCACGGAAAATAGATCAATATATATAATCGATACAAACTTCCATATCCAACCGATAATATAAATGGTATAACGGCAAAGCCTTTTAAATTCCATATATAGTAACAGCCTTCCTCCACAGAAGTTCACTTCGATTATTACCAAATCCAATTCCGTTCCATTCCAATATATTTTGTTAAACTGGAAAACTTTACTTTGGAAAATCACATTAAATCTTAATAAAAGATTTATATATTCCAAATCATATTTCACTGTAAATCGGGTTAAAGAACGAATGTCAATAAAAACACAGTTCACGATAAACCCAATTCACATTCAATTTCAATCCCAATTAAATATTAATTAATTGGTATATTCTTCTCTAAATTTTAATTAAAAGATTTACTCTTTTCTCTTCTGGGTTTAAGGATAGTGTTAGTGAAGACACCGTTCACGACAAACCCAAAATCCCATTTGATATTAAATACAAGGCTCTGAATAGAAAATATATCGGCTTATATTCAATATCAAATTCTGAAACCAAAAAATATCGTATTGGAAATAATGATATAAATATGTTGACACACTTTTTGGTAAAAGCTGTCACACTGAATATCTAGATAGCATCGCGCTCGGATATGGAGAACAACATCAAAAGATAGGCAGCGATTTGGTCAAAGTCGCATCACGAACAAAGAAAGGCCCGAAACTCCTATCAGACGACCTTTTTTGGGTCCAAAAACAGAAATTATAGAGCCGAGTTTTTTAGCACTTATAGATCTCTGAATAAGCTTCAGTTTGAGCTTTGGGTTGGCTCAATCGGACTTACGG
Organism: Allium sativum; assembly: GCA_030737875.1. Classification (NCBI taxonomy): domain Eukaryota; kingdom Viridiplantae; phylum Streptophyta; class Magnoliopsida; order Asparagales; family Amaryllidaceae; genus Allium; species Allium sativum. The sequence continues at coordinate 255,796,672 of CM060912.1, read as the reverse complement.
TTTGAAAGTTACGCCCGTTTCCGTGAATGGGTGTAATCTGGTAATTTCCTAGATAAAGCGACGAAGCGTCACACAATCGGAGTACGACTTGTGCATCCTCTCAAGCTCGTGGTGCACCCTCAGTTCACCCTTCATCGGATCGCCCCCCACCCCTCGGATCGTGGCACACCCTCAGACCACCACCCGTTCGTGGTACACCTCCTTATCACGACTCGCTCGTGACACACCAGCTTCACCATTTAGCTCACTATCATACCTCGGTTCGTGGAGCCCATATCATGATCCGATCCCATAACCACGAACCGACACCTACACCTGCTGATACACGCACTGTTTTGACCTGTTTTCATGCCACATCTTGCTCCTACTTTTCCGGATCGGGTGCCATGTACCCCATCACGAACTGGTCTTCCCAGAAGCTCTCCTACAACTATAAATACACCTCTACATGGAATTTTAAGGGGATTTTCTCTGACTTTTTTGGCTGAGACTTTCTCCTACATCTAGACAGCCTCTGCCATTACCGATTACAAGGACTTTGCACCTTTCTACACATATATTCTCCTCTTGTAATCTCAATTAACACACGGATTGTGTATCTGCATATAACTGATTCTTGTAATCTGTCAGTATAATAATAAGATTATAAAGTAGACGTAGGCTACATCTACATTCAAACCACTATAAAAACCTCGTGTGTCTCCTCTTTATTTACTTTTTTCTACATTCTGTGATTTGTGATCTGCATTTGGGTGTTAGGCCCAGATTTTGGTCTAACATTTTGGCGCGCCAGGAAGGTGGCACACGACAACTTCAACTTCTGCTTGGATTTTTTGGCTATTGGATAAATGGAAAACAAAAGGAAGAAGACTGGAACTTCCACTCATGTTGATGATGCTGACGCTGAAGACACAAGGAATGAGGCAAGCCAGGAAGCTTCCTCTCATGGAGATCCTTCTGCATACTTGACCAGAGACGAGATGGACGGAGTTCTCACTGAACTGAGAGATCAGATGGCACGGTAAGATGATCACCTCAGGAAGCAACAGGAAATGATCAACCAATTCTTCGCTCGGATGGATGAAAGGTCGAGCAACACTCAAGTCATTGGAAATGAAAACACAGAAGCGGCTCATGCATCACATGGACTGGGGCAACCCCCTTCCTATTGGAAATTCACTGCTATCTACCTCCGCTCCAGATCAGATGAACACAAGATTGCGAGCTCCTGCTCCTCAACAGCATCAACCATCTCGTGATACTCCTCTGAATCGCGACCCGGATCTTGGCGCACCACCAGGCTCACGAGCCGATCCCAGCAACTTGCTCCCGCCTGCTCAACATCAACCGGTTCGTGACCTACTTCCAGGACCCGATCAGATTGAACCTCATGGACCACGAACCAGCCACCATGATACACTCCACCTCGACCCGCGAGCCGCGAACCGCGAGCCCCATGCTCCACGAACCAGCCCCCACGATCCGCTCCCGGCAGCTCACCAACAGCTTCCATCAACTCTTGCATTCAACGCTGGGGGAACCAGCTCTGATCTTGGCAATTTACATCAACTTTTTGAAGGCTATCGGCTCGCAAATCTGATTCAACGCCTCACAAGAGGCTGCACTTTTCAGAACGATGTGGATGACATCAATCACAACCCTTTCACATAAGAAATCAGGAATTCTCGCAATCCTCCGGATTTCAAACTTCCACAACTGGAGCCCTACAGTGGCAGGACAGATCCTACCGTGCACTTGACGCGCTACAAATGGCATATGGAAGTTCAATCGACATCGGAAAACGTCATGGCTAAATGTTTTCCCCTCTTTCTAACTGATATAGCAGCCATGTGGATTCGACAGCTAGAAACGGAATCGATCAGCAGTTGGAACTTGTTGGTCGCATGCTTCCTTGAACCATTTTGGGTCCACATCGCACGACCCAAGAATGTCATGTTCCTCACCACAATCAAGCAGAGGCCCAGAGAAACTCTGCATTCATTCCTAGAAAGATTCAACGTTGCAGCAGCATCAGTTGATCGCCCTGAACCATCGATGGTACTGACGGCAGCAGTATCCGGCGTTTTAGATAACCCGGAGTTTAAAAAATCCTTGTACCGAGATCCACCACGAAATCTCGGCGAATTCAACCTTGAAGCAGATAGATTTTTGCGGGAAGAAGATGTAATTTCCAAGAAGAAAACCATCGAAGTCAACATGCTCAAAGATGGAGAACCATCTGATTCTGGAAAAGGCAAAGGAGCAGCCAATGCAAAGAATGATCGTAATGCTCCATCCTGGAGAGGGTCTAGATACGACAAATACACTGAACTGAATGACACCCTGAGCAATATCTACGTAGATACAGGGGGTGCTGCCTCATATCCAAGGCCTCCCAAGAGGGAACCAACACTAGCACAACGCAATTCTGGCAGACACTGCATATTTCATGACATGGATGGTCATAACACTGATGACTGCAGACATTTGCGAGACCTTATCGAGGATCAGGTCAGGCGAGGAGAACTACCCGAGTAAGTTATTCAACCAACAACTCCTGCATCTGCCCCAGCTCTGCCACCACCGACTCCCCGGAGAGGGAATGATCCTGGATCGAGAAATCATGGGATTATTATCAACTGATCCCACTCAGCGGATCCCTTCAGTTTGCCGGACTCTGGTTCGTAGTTCATGTTTTTAGGTTTTTAGGCGACTTCTCGCCCCTCTTTGTTTTCAACACATGTAATAAGCGCGGCAACATCGGCCCACACGCACGAAACCGACCTGTAGTCTCCAGTCATGTTCGGGGTTATAATAACTGCCGCTTAGATTTCATGAATCAATAATGATCATTCTTGAGCTCCGGCTCCTAACTGGATCCGTCCAGTATAAACATTAAGCTCCGGCTCCCAACTGGATCCATCCAGTACAAACATGATCTTCGGCTCCCAACTGGATCCGTCCAGTATAAACAAATTCTCATGTACTTTTTCTTGGTCGTCTTACCCCAGTAAGGCCGTCATGGAACTTCATGTGCTTTTCCTTGGTCGTCTTACTCCGGTAAGGCCGTCTTGGAACTTTCATGGCATTTCCTTGGTCATCTTACTCTGGTAAGGCCGTCTTTGAACCCCTCTAACATCTCCTCAGATGGTTTACTCTGGTAAGGCCATCTAGGAAATCTTCTTGCATTATTTGTTTTATCTTCTTGCAGGTACAAACTCCTGGTCTTCTTGGATTTCTCTGGCCTTAATACGATCCCGTGTAATTGTCGGTTCTCTGGCCGTAATACGATCCGGCGTGATCGTCGCATTCTGGGTTTGGATTTCTCAGATTATCCTGAACTCATCTTCCTTTAACCAGCAAGATATGTTCTGGAGGGGCAAACATGTTGAAACACTTTTTCGTAAAAGCTGTCACACTAAATATCTGGATAGCATCGCGCTCGGATTTGGAGAACAACATCAGAAGATAGGCAGCGATTTGGTCAAAGTCGCATCATGAATAAAGAAAGGCCCGAAACTCCAATCAGACGACCTTTTTTGGCCCCGAAAAAAATAATTATGGAGATGAGCACTATATCTCTTGTAGATCTCTGAATTAGCTTCAGTTTGAGCTTTGGTTTGGCTCAATCGGACTTACGGTTTGAAAGTTACGCCCGTTTCCGTGAATGGGTGTAATCTGGCAATTTCCTGTATAAAGCGACGAAGCGTCACATGATCGGAGTACGGCTCGTGCGTCCTCTCTGGCTCGTGGTGCACCCTCAATTCGCCCCTTATTGGACCGCCCCCCTAGGATCGTGGCGCACCCTCAGACCACCACCCGTTCGTGGTACACCTCCATATCATGACCCGCTCGTGACACACCAGCTTCACCATACACCTCACGATCAGACCTCGGTTCGTGAAGCCCATATCACGATCCGATCCCATAACCACGAACCGACACCTACACCTGCTGATACACGCACTGTTTTGACCTGTTTTCATGCCACATCTTGCTCCTACTTTTCTGGATCGGGTGCCATGTACCCCATCATGAACCAGTCTTCCCAGAAGCTCTCCTACAGCTATAAATACACCACTACACGGAATTTTAAGGGGATTATCTCTGACTTTTTTGGCTAAGACTTTCTTCTACATCTAGACAGCCTCTGCCATTACCGATTGCAAGGACTTTGCACCTTTCTACACATAAATTCTCCTCTTGTAATATCAATTAACACACGGATTGTGTGTCTGCATATAACTTATTCTTGTAATATGTCAGTATAACAATAAGATTATAAAGTGGACGTAGGCTACATCTACAGCCGAACCACTATAAAAACCTCGTGTGTCTCCTCTTTATTTACTTTTTTCTACATTCTATGATTTGTGATCTTCATTTGGGTGTTAGGCCCAGATTTTGGTCTAACTTTTTGGCGCGCCAGGAAGGGGGGCACACGACAACTTCAACTTCTGCTTGGATTTTTTGGCTATTGGATGAATGGCAAACAAAACGAAGAAGACTGGAACTTTCACCCATGCTGATGATGCTGACGCTGAAGACACAAGAAACGAGGAAATCTAGGAAGCTTCCTCTCATGGAGATCCTTCTGCATACTTAACCAGAGACGAGATGGATGGAGTTCTCACTGAACTGAGAGATCAGATGGCACGGCAAGATGATCTCCTCAGGAAGCAATAGGAAATGATCAACCAATTCTTCGCTCGGATGGATGGAAGGCCGAGCAACGCTCAAGTCATTAGAAATGAAAACACAGAAGCGGCTCATGCATCACATGGACTCGGGGGCAACCCCCTCCCTATTGGAAATGCACTGCTATCTACCTCAGCTCCAGATCAGATGAACAACAGATTGAGAGCTCCTGCTCCTCAACAGCATCAACCATCTCATGATACACCTCTGAACTGTGACCCGGATGGTGGCGCACCACCAGGCTCACGAGCCGATCCCAACAACTTGCTCCCGCCTGCTCACCATCAACCAGTTCGTGACCTACTTCCAGGACACGATCGGATCACACCTCATGGACCATAAACCGGCCACCATGATACACTCCACCTCGATCTGCGAGCTGTGAACCGTGAGCCCCATGCTCCACGAACCAGCCCCCATGATATGCTCCCGGCATCTCACCAACAGCTTCTATCCACTCTTGCATTCAACGCTGGTGGAACCAGCTCTGATCTTGGCAATTTACAGCAACTTTTTGAAGGCGATTGGCTCGCAAATCTGATTCAACGCCTCTCAAGAGGCCGCACTTATCAAAACGATGTGGATGACGTCAATCACAACCTGTTCACACAAGAAATCAGGAATTCTCGCAATTCTCCGGATTCCAAACATCCACAATTGGAGCCCTACAATGGCAGGACAGATCCTACCGTGCACTTGATGTGCTACAAACGGCATATGGAAGTTCAATCGGCATCGGAAAATGTCATGGCTAAATGTTTTCCCCTCTTTCTAACTGATATAATAGCCATGTGGATTCGACAGCTAGAAACACAATCGATCAGCAGTTCTAACATGTTGGTCGCACGCTACCTTGAACAATTTCGGGTCCACATCGCACGACCCAAGAATGTCATGTCCCTCACCACAATCAAGCAAAGGCCCAGAGAAACTCTGCTTTCATTCCTAGAAAGATTCAACGTTGCAGCAGCATTAGTTGATCGCCCTGAACCATCGATGGTAATGATGCAGAAGTATCCGGCGTTCTAGATAACTCGAAGTTTAAAAAATCCTTGTACCGAGATCCACCACAAAATCTCGGCGAATTCTACCTTGAAGCAGATAGATTTTTGCGGGAAGAAGATGCAATTTTTGAGAAAAAAACCCTCAAAGTCGACATGCTCAAAGATGGAGAACCATCTGATTCTGGAAAAGGCAAAGGAGCAGCCAATGCAAAGAATGATCGTAATGCTCGACCCCGAAGAGGGACAAGATATGACAAATAACCTGAACTGAATGACACCCTGAGCAATATCTACGTAGATACAGGGGGTGCTGCCTCATATCCAAGGCCTCACAAGAGGGAACCAACACTAGCACAACGCAATTCTGGAAGACACAACATATTTCATGACATGGATGGACATAACACTGATGACTGCAGATATTTGCGAGACCTTATCGAGGATCGGGTTAGGCGAGGAGAACTACCATAGTACGTCATTCAACCAACAACGCCTGCATCTGCCCCTGCGCTGCCACCACCGACTCCCCTGAGAGGGAATGATCCTAGATTGAGCAATCGCGGGATTATTATCAACTGATCCCACTCAGTGGATCCCTTCAGTTTGCCGGACTCCGGTTCCTAGTTCATGTTTTTAGGTTTTTAGGCGACTTCTCGCCCCTCTTTGTTTTCAACGCATGTAATAAGCACGGCAACATCAGCCCACACGAACGGAACCGACCTGTCGCCTCCAGTCGTGTTTGGGGTTAGAATAACTGCCGCATAGCTTTCATGAATCAATAATGATCACTCTTGAGCTCCGGCTCCTAACTGGATCCGTTCAGTATAAACATTGAGCTCCGGCTCCCAACTGGATCTGTCCAGTACAAACATGAGCTCCGGCTCCCAACTGGATCCGTCCAGTATAAACAAATTCTCATGTACTTTTTCTTGGTCGTCTTACCCCGGTAAGGCCGTCTTGGAACTTCATGTGCTTTTCCTTGGTTGTCTTACTCCGGTAAGGCCGTCTTGGAACTTTCATGGCATTTCCTTGGTCTTCTTACTCTGGTAAGACCGTCTTGGAACCCCTCTAACATCTCCTCGGATGGTTTACTCCAGTAAGGCCATCTAGGAAATATTCTTGCATTATTTGTTTTATCTTCTTGTAGGTACAAACTCCTAGTCTTCTTGGATTTCTCTGGCCTTAATACGATCCCGTGTAATCGTCGGTTTTCTGGCCTTAATACGATCCGGCATGATCGTCGCATTCTGGGTTTGGATTTCTCAGATTATCCAGAACACATCTTCCTTCAACCAGCAAGATATGTTCTGGGGGGGAAACATGTTGAAACACTTTTTGGTAAAAGCTGTCACACTGAATATCTTGATAGCATCGCACTCGGATATGGAGAACAACATCAGAAGATAGGCAGCGATTTGGTCAAAGTCGCATCACGAACAAAGAAAGGCCCGAAACTCCTATCAGATGACCTTTTTTGGGCCTGAAAACAGCAATTACGAAGCTAAGCTCCGTAGCTCTTGTAGATCTCTGAATTATTTTCAGTTTGATCTTTGGTTTGGCTCAATTGGACTTACGATTTGAAAGTTACGCTCGTTTCCGTGAATGGGTGTAATCTGGCAATTTCCTGGATAAAGCGATGAAGCGTCACACGATCGGAGTACGGCTCGTGCATCCTCTCTGGCTCGTGGTGCAACCTAGGTTTGCCCTTCATCGGATCGCCCCTCCCCTTGGATTGTGGCGCACCCTCAGACCATCACCCGTTTGTGGTACACCTCCTTATCACGACCCGCTCGTGACACACCAGCTTCACCATACAGCTCGCGATCAAACCTCGGTTCATGAAGCCCAATCACGATCCGAACCCATGACCACGAACCGACCCCTGCACCTACTGATACACGCGCTATTTTGACCTGTTCTCATGCCACATCTTGCTCCTACTTTTCCGGATCGGGTGCCACGTACCCCATCACGAACCGGTCTTCCCATAAGCTCTCCTACATCTATAAGTACACCTCTACATGGAATTTTAAGGGGATTCTCTCTGACTTTTTCGGCTGAGACTTTCTCCTACATCTAGACAGCCTCTGCCATTACCGATTGCAAGGACTTTGCACCTTTCTACACATAAATTCTCCTCTTGTAATCTCAATTAACACACGGATTGTGTGTCTGCATATAATTGATTCTTGTAATTTGTCAGTATAATAATAAGATTATAAAGTGGACGTAGGCTACATCTACAGCCAAACCACTATAAAAACCTCGTGTGTCTCCTTTTTATTTACTTTTTTCTACATTCTATGATTTGTGATCTGCATTTGGGTGTTAGGCCAAGATTTTGGTCTAACATTATGGCTCGCCAAGAAGGGGGGCACCTGACAACTTCAACTTCTGCTTGGATTTTTTGGCTATTGGATAAATGGCAAACAAAAGGAAGAAGAATGGAACTTCCACTCATGCTGATGATGCTTACGCTGAAGACACAAGGAACGAGGAAAGCCAGGAAGCTTCCTCTCATGGAGATCCTTCTGCATACTTGACCAGAGACGAGATGGACGGAGTTCTCACTAAACTAAGAGATCTGATGTCACGGCAAGATGATCTCCTCAGGAAGCAACAGGAAATGATCAACCAATTCTTCGCTCGGATGGATGGAAGGCCGAGCAACGCTCAATTCATTGGAAATGAAAACACAGAAGCGGCTCATGCATCACATGGACTCGGGGGCAACCCCCTCCCTATTGGAAATGCACTGCTATCTACCTCAGCTCCAGATCAGATGAACACCGGATTGTGAGCTTCTGCTCCTCAATAGCATCAACCATCTCGTGATACACCTCTGAACCGCGACCCGTATCGTGGCGCACCACCAGGCTCACGAGCTGATCCCAACAACTTGCTCCCGCCTGCTCAACATCAACCGGTTCGTGACCTACTAACAGGATCCGATCGGATCGCGGCTCATGGACCACGAACCGGCCACCATGATACACTCCACCTCGACACGCGAACCGCGAGACCCATGCTCCATGAACCAGCCCCCATGATTCGCTCCCGGCAGCTCACCAATAGCTTCCATCCACTCTTGCATTCAACGCTGGGGGCACCAGCTCTGATCTTGGCAATTTACAGCAACTTTTTGAAGGCGATCGGCTCACAGATCTGATTCAACACCTCTCAAGAGGCCGCACATATCCGAAAGATGTGGATGACGTCAATCACAACCCGTTCACACAAGAAATCAGGAATTCTCGCAATCTCTCAGATTTAAACTACCACACCTGAGCCCTACAATGGCAGGACAGATCCTACCGTGCACTTGATGAGATACAAAAGGCATATGGAAGTTCAATTGGAATCGGAAAACGTCATGGCTAAATTTTTCCCCCTCTTTCTAACTGATATAGAAGCCATGTGGATTCGACAGCTACAAACGGAATCGATCAGCAGTTGGAACATGTTGGTCGCACGCTTCCTTGAACAATTTCGGGTCCACATCGCACGACCCAAGAATGTCATGTCCCTCCCCACAATCAAGCAGAGGCCCAGAGAAACTCTGCGTTCATTCCTGGAAAGATTCAACGTTGCAGCAACATTAGTTGATCGCCCTGAACCATCGATGGTACTGATGGCAGCAGTATCCGGCGTTCTAGATAACTCGGAGTTTAAAAAATCCTTGTACCGAGATCCACCACGAAATCTCGGCGAATTCTACCTTGAAGCAGATAGATTTCTGCGGGAAGAAGATGCAACTTCCGAGAAGAAAACCCTCGAAGTCAACATGCTCAAAGATGGAGAACCATTTGATTCTGGAAAAGGCAAAGGAGCAGCCAATGCAAAGAATGATCGTAATGCTCCACCCCGAAGAGGGTCCAAATATGACAAATACACTGAACTGAATGACACCCTGAGCAATATCTACGTTGATACAGGGGGTGCTGCCTCATATCCAAGGCCTCCCAAGAGGGAACCAACACTACTCTACAACAAAATGACCCTATTACAACGGTGGAACACTGTTTTAATGTACATTTTACAACGGTGGGCAAACCGTCGTGTATGAAGAAGTTGTAATAGCCTAATATCTTTTACAACTTTTCTGCACTGTTGCAACACCGTTGTAATATGTATATTTTACAACTTTTTCCACCGTTGTGATATATTTTATTACAATTTTATATTTTATAATTGTAATATATCCACAAATTATATACATATTACTAATATACGAATTCATTGCAGAACATATTATCTACCAAACTGAAGATATCAAACAAACTAAAAACATGAACCAAAACAATATATTATTAATTTCAAACGCATCATTTTTTTACATAATATACTGACAAAACTGAAGATACAAAGACTTTATAACAGTTCTAACTTTCTTATGCTCCTGTTAATCTGCTTGTGCTCCTTTTTCTCCTTAATATCCATTCCTAAGAAAGAAATTATCAAACTGTTAGTGCTGCAGTATAGATTTATGCATGTAATGAAATTTGTAAAAATGTGAGTGCACAAAATAAACAGCTAATACAATGCATTCAAACCATTATATACGTAAATAACCTGACCATTATATACAATGCATGTAACGTTGGATGATTCATTTTGTTACAGCAAGTGTATCAACCAAAGTTTGAAGATTGATGAATCAATTTATTTGAGAAGAGACTAATAACAATTTAAGAAACTTATTACTAGAAAAAATTGAGAAAAAACAAATTTCCCAGCAGCCAATGACGGTGGACATTTTTTACTCTATCTAAATATTGCCTAATGGAGAAATAAACAACAAAAAGTGGCCAATATAACAGAGAACAAACTTTGATTTTGATTTTGATTTGCAAAAATATTTACACAAAATGAGCATCATTTTAACGGACTAAAGAAAAAATTTAAGGATTGCAGGAACCATATTACTGGATTGAAATATCAAGAAACTAACATTGGTTATCTTGCTTGCTTGAGTAAGTGGATGAGTTGGAGATCTGATTAAAAAAACAACCATTGATCGAAGTGTGCAGGAACATATTAACAAGCACATCCATCGCTATCCAATGAATGAAATCCCATGTTATTATTGGCAGATAAACTCAAAATCCTATTCATTAAAAATATCAAAGAAGCAATAAATTTTTGTGTTATGATTGACTGTATATCATAGTTCACATGTATACCAGAAGGAACAAATATCATGACATGATGCGTGATATCTCAACAAATAATTTTTATTAGATCTCAAAGGTGAACAATACATCTTCTCTTGGCTATTTTAATTAACCCGAAATTATGCCAAAGCATCTTGAACTAGATGATGACAATAAAAAAGATCAAGGATATGAAGAAACAAGAAGGCATTTGCTGGAAATCGAAAACGATCAAGGCTATTTTAATTAACCTGAAAGTATGCCAAACCAGTAAACAAGAATTCATACCACTATCAGTCTACCTTGAGTACAGGCGGCGTCGCTGGAAATCGAAAGTAGAAGATTGCTGGGATGCTCGATTGCTGGGAATAAATAAACGGGTCCTTCCTCGTTGGATGCTCGATTGCTGGGAGCTCGGAACTCGGAGATGCTGGAAATCGAAGGAGGATGAAGAGATGCTGGAAATCGGAACTCGGAGATGCTAGAAATCGGAAGTCACCATTTTTTTTCTTTTGGAACTAGGGTTTTTTTCCAAGTGAATTGGAATGCAAAAGGTATAGGCGGCGGCTCCTTGTTGAGTGAGTCTTGCGTGTTAGGGTTTGGTAAATCAAATGAGGGCTGCACGTTAATAATAGGCTGGATCCTGAAATTGGGCTAAAATTAAGTTTAAATTTTTAGTATAGTTATCCTTGGTTTGATTTGCGAGTCATTGGTTAGTTCCAATGTAATTCAAATGCTCAATTTTGCCAAGTTTTCTCTTAAGTTCATTATCAAAAAAATTCAAAGTTTTTAAAATTAACTATTATTATTTAGAATTAATAAGTAAAAACTTATATATTAAATATAATGTGGATTCTTGATAATTATCTTTTACTAAAATACTAAATATTACTTACTAATAATAGCTATTATTGCCTTGCCAAAAAAATTATTATTATTATTAATTATTACTCATTTCTTATTAGTTATAATTGAATAATAATGATTAAAAGTTAATTATTATGTATATATGTTACTACTTGACTATTAAATACGTAACAGTAATTATAAAAGCTTATGTTACTAATTATTAATTAATAAGTAGTTAACATACATTAACTATTAAAAATAAATTACTATTTATTAACTATTTAATGATAATTGATAAATATTATTGATTCCCAATGTTTATTATTAATTATTATTATTAAATATTAATATAATAGTTATTAAATATAGGTATTATAAACATGAAGTTTGTAATATGCATCTATTACAACTAATAAAATGAAAAGTTGTGATATATATGTTTATTACAACTTTAGGGAACTGACAGTTGTAAAAAACCATTTAATACAACGGTGCTTTTACCACCGTTGTAAAAAACCATTTACTACAACGGTGCTTTTACCACCGTTGTAAAATTAAAGTTGTAATATGGTGTTTTTGTTGTAGTGCTAGCACAACGCAATTCTGGCAGACACTGCATATTTCATGACATAGATGGTCATAACACTAATGATTGCAGAAATTTGTGAAACCTTATCGAGGATCGGGTCAAGCGAGGAGAACTACCCGAGTACGTCATTCAACCAACAATGCCTGCATCTGCCCCTGCGCTGCCACCACCGACTCCCCGGAGAGGGAATCATCCTGGATCGAGCAATCGCGGAACTATTATCAACTGATCCCACTCAGCGGATCCCTTCAGTTTGCCGGACTCCTGTTCGTAGTTCATGATTTTAGGTTTTTAGGCGACTTCTTGCCCCTCTTTGATTTCAACGCATGTAATAAGTGCGGGAACATCTGCCCACACGCACGGAAACGACCTGTAGTCTCCAGTCGTGTTCAAGGTTAGAATAACTGCCGCTTAGCTTTCATGAATCAATAATGATCACTCATGAGCTCCGGCTCCTAACTGGAGCCGTCCAGTATAAACATTGAGCTTCGGCTCCCAACTGGATTCGTCCAGTACAAACATGAGCTCCGGCTCCCAACTAGATCCGTCCAGTATAAACAAATTCTCATGTGCTTTTCCTGGGTCGTCTTACCCCGGTAAGGCCGTCTTGGAACTTTATGTGCTTTTTCTTGGTCGTCTTACTCCGGTAAGATCGTCTTGGAACTTTCATGGCATTTCCTTGGTCGCCTTACTCCGGTAAGGCCGTCTTGGAACCCCTCTAACATCTCCTCGTATGGTTTACTCTGGTAAGGCCATCAAGGAAATATTCTTGCATTATTTGTTTTATCTTCTTGCAGGTACAAACTCCTGGTCTTCTTGGATTTCTCTGGCCTTAATACGATCCCATGTAATCGTCGGTTTTCTGGCCTTAATAAGATCCGGCGTGATCGTCCCATTCTGGGTTTGGATTTCTCAGATTATCCAGAACACATCCTCCTTCAACCAGCAAGATATGTTCTGGGGGGCAAACATGTTGAAACACTTTTTGGTAAAAGCTGTCACACTGAATATCTGGAAAGCATCGCGCTCGGATATGGAGAACAACATCAGAAGATAGGCAGCGATTTGGTCAAAGTCGCATCACGAGCAAAGAAAGGCCCGAAACTCCTATCAGACGACCTTTTTTGGGCCCGAAAACAGCATATACAGAGCAAAGCTCTGTAACTCTTGTAGATCTCTGAGTTAGCTTTAGTTTGAGCTTTGGTTTGGCTCAATCAGACTTACGGTTTGAAAGTTACGCCCGTTTCCGTGAATGGGTGTAATCTGGCAATTTCCTGGATAAAGCGATGAAGCGTCAAACGATCGGAGTACGGCTCGTGCATCCTCTCTGGCTCATGGTGCAACCTTAGTTCGCCCTTCATCGGATCGAACCCCTCGGACCGTGGCGCACCCTCAGACCACCACCCGTTCACGGTACACCTCCTTATCACGACCCGCTGGTGACACACAAACTTCACCATACAGCTCAAGATCAGACCACGGTTCGTGGAGCCCATATCACAATCCGATCCCATGACCACGAACCGACCCCTGCACCTGCAGATACACGCACTGTTTTGACCTGTTCTCATGCCACATCTTGCTCCTACTTTTCCGTATCGGGTGTCACGTACCCCATCATGAACCGGTCTTCCCAGAAGCTCTCCTACATCAATAAATATACCTATACATGGAATTTTAAGGGGATTCTCTCTAACTTTTTTAGCTGAGACTTTCTCCTACATCTAGACAGCCTCTGCCATTACCGATTGCAAGGACTTTGCACCTTTCTACATATAATTTCTCCTCTTGTAATCTCAATTAACACACAGATTGTGTGTCTGCATACAACTGATTCTTGTAATCTGTCGGTATAACAATAAGATTATAAAGTGGACGTAGGCTATATCTACAGCCGAACCACTATAAAAACCTCGTTTGTCTCCTCTTTGTTTACTTTTTTCTGCATTCTGTGATTTGTGATCTACATTTGGGTGTTAGGCCCAGATTTTGGTCTAACATTTTAGCGCGCCAAGAAGGGGGGCACACGAAAACTTCAACTTCTTCTTGGATTTTTTGGCTATTGGATGAATGGCAAACAAAAGGAAGAAGATTGGAACTTCCACTCATGCTGATGATGCTGACGCTGAAGACACAAGGAACGAGGCAAGCCAGGAAGCTTCTTCTCATGGAGATCCTTCTGCATACTTGACCAAAGACGAGATGGACAGAGTTCTCACTGAACTGAGAGATCTGATGGCACGGCAAGATGATCTCCTTAGGAAGCAACAGGAAAGGATCAACCAATTCTTCGCTCGGATGGATGGAAGGACGAGCAATGCTCAAGTCATTGTTGCATCACCTGGACTCGGAGGGCAACCCCCCCCCCCCCCCCCGTATTGGAAATGCACTGCTCCTAAACAGCATCAACCATCTCGTGATACACCTCTGAACCGCGACCCGGATCGTGGCGCACCCCCAGGCTCACGAGCCGATCCCAGCAACTTGCTCCCGCTTGCTCAACATCTTCTGGTTCGTGACCTACTTCCAAGACCCGATTGGATCGCACCTCATGGACCACGAACCGGCCACCATGATACACTCCACCTCGACCCGCGAGCCTTGAGCCCCATGCTCAACGAACCAACCCCCACGATCCGCTCCCGGCAGCTCACCAACAACTTTAATCCACTCTTGCATTCAACGCTGGGGGCACCACTCTGATCTTGGCAATTTACAGCAACTTTTTGAAGGCGATCGGCTCGCAAATCTGATTCAACGCCTCTCAAGAGGCCGCACTTATCAGAACGATGTGGATGACGTCAATCACAACCCATTCACACAAGAAATCAGGAATTCTCGCAATCACCCGGATTTCAAACTTCCACAACTGGAGCCCTACAATGGCAGGACAGATCCTACCGTGCACTTGATGCGCTACAAACGGCATATGAAAGTTCAATCGGCATCGGAAAACGTCATGGCTAAATGTTTTCCCCTCTTTCTAACTGATATAGAAGCCATGTGGATTCGACAGCTAGAAACGGAATCGATCAGCTATTGTAACATGTTGGTCGCACGCTTTCTTGAACAATTTCAAGTCCATATCGTACGACCTAAGAATGTCATGTCCCTCACCACAATCAAGCAGAGGCCCAGAGTAACTCTGCATTCATTCCTGGAAAGATTCAACGTTGCAACAGCATCAGTTGATCGCCCTGAACCATCGATGGTACCGATGGCAGCAATATCCGGCGTTCAAGATAACCCGGAGTTTAAAAACTCCTTGTACTGAGATCCACCACGAAATCTCGGTGAATTATACCTTGAAGTAGATAGATTTCTGCGGGAAGAAGATGCAACTTCCGAGAAGAAAATCCTCGAAGCCAACATGCTCAGAGATGGAGAACCATCTGATTCTGGAAAAGGCAAAGGAGAAGCCAATGCAAAGAATGATCGTAATGCTCCACCATGGAGAGGGTCCAGATACGACAAATACACTGAACTGGCTGACACCCTGAGCAATATATATGTTGATACAGGGGGTGCTGCCTCATATCCAAGGCCTCTCAAGAGGGAACCAACACTAGCACAATGCAATTCTGGTAGACACTGCATATTTCATGACTTGGATGGTCATAACACTAATGACTACAGACATTTGCGAGACCTTATCGAGGATCGGGTCAGGCGAGGAGAACTACCCGAGTACGTCATTCAACCAACAACGCCTGCATCTGCCCCTGCACTGCCACCACCGAATCCCCTGAGAGGGAATGATCCTGGATCGAGCAATCGCGGGACTATTATCAACTGATCCCACTCAGCGGATCCCTTCAGTTTGCCGGACTCCGGTTCGTAGTTCATGTTTTTAGGTTTTTAGGCGACTTTTCACCCCTCTTTGTTTTCAACGCATGTAATAAGCGCGGCAACATCGGCCCACATGCATGGAACCGACCTGTAGTCTCCAGTCGTGTTCGGGGTTAGAATAACTGTCGCTTTGATATTAAATACAAGGCTCTGAATAGAAAATATATCGGCTTATATTCAATATCAAATTCTGAAACCAACAAATATCGTATTGGAAATAATGATGTAAATATGTTGACACACTTTTTGGTAAAAGCTGTCACACTGAATATCTGGATAGCATCGCGCTAGGATGTGGAGAACAACATCTGATGATAGGCAGCGATTTGGTCAAAGTCGCATCACGAACAAAGAAAGGCCTGAAACTCCTATCAGATGGCCTTTTTTGGGCCCGAAAACAGCAATTATGGAGCTGACTTATATACCATTTGTAGATCTCTGAATTAGCTTCAGTTTGAGCTTTGGTATGGCTCAATCGGACTTACGGTTTGAAAGTTACGCCTGTTTCCGTGAATGGGTGTAATCTGGCAATTTCCTGAATAAAGCGACGAAGCGTCACACCATCGAAGTACGGCTCATGCATCCTCTCTGGCTCGTGGTGCACCCTCGGTTCACCCTTCATCGGATCGCCCTCCTCAGATCATGGCGCACCCTCAGACCACCACCCGTTCGTGGTACACCTATTTATGACGACCCGCTCGTGACACACCAACTTCACCATACAGCTCACGATCAGACCTCGGTTCGTGGAGCCCATATTATGATCCGATCCCATGACCATGAACCGACCCCTGCAACTTCTGATACACGCACTGTTTTGACCTGTTCTCATTCCACATCTTGCTCCTACTTTTCCGGATCGGGTGCCACGTACCCCATCATGAACCAATCTTCCCAGAAGCTCTCCTACAGCTATAAATACACCTCTACATGGAATTTTAAGGGGATTCTCTCTGACTTTTTTGGATGAGACTTCCTCCTACATCTAGACAGCCTCTGCCATTACCGATTGCAAGGACTTTGCGCCTTTCTACACATAAATTATCCTCTTGTAATCTCAATTAACACACGGATTGTGTGTCTGCATATAAATGATTCTTGTAATCTGTCAGTATAACAATAAGATTATAAAGTGGGCGTAGGCTACATCTATAGCCGAACCACTATAAAAACCTCGTGTGTCTCCTCTTTATTTACTTTTTCTGCATTCTGTGATTTGTGATATGCATTTGGGTGTTAGGCCCACATTTTGGTCTAACAAAATATATCTTTCAAATTTCCATAATCATATCTGTATAATCACGAAATCCAACATCGAAATATCCCGAAGATAATTTCGATTCAATTCCATTCCAATTCATATATTGGAAATTCTAGTTATTTTTAAAATCACTTCAAATCCAATTTATTTATTTAAAAATAAATGGATTTTAACTAGTTCATTTTGATAAAATATATTTTTATCCTTTAAAATATGGAATTTTTCATCCCAATTCTTTCTAAATCATTTACTATGATTTTACACAAATTATCGATATTTTTAATAATTTTATCAAGGCCCGTACAGTCGATTTCCATAAACGGTCATCGAACTGCACATACAACGACCTTTTTCAGATTTGATTTGGACATAACTCCAAATCCACCCGTTAGATTTCAAATTTTTAATATTAGTTGGAAAGCTCTTTTCGGTACGAACCCAACGGTCCCGGTTTCAGGAGAATCCGACGGTCGGATCTCCCATAACGTCAATTCGAAGTCAATGGTCGAAATTCGCGAACTACCGCGGCGCGGCGCGATCTATTCAGGCCATTAAATATATATATTATATATATTTCATCGATTTCCTTTTAAAACGTATTTTACAAATCGTTTTAAATTCGTTTTCAAAGCGATTTCAACTTCATATTCAATTTCAAATCAAAATTGAATATTCCATATCGTTAATATAAAATTGATAATATTTTCAATATATCATATTTCGAAATCATTTCCTTTTCGATATTCATTTTAAAAATGAATAAAATCGATATAAATATCGTTCACGTTTAAATGGCGTTAATCTAATCAACACGGCTTCATATATTTTCAATATATTCGTGTCCACCCTAAATCGGATATCAAAAATATATTTTGATTCTTTACTGAATATTATTTTAAAATATTCGTTATTTTAAAATATTCCATCTTTCTAAACTGGAATTAGATGCAGTCAATTCCCATATAATGTGATTATATGGATTTCATGCAATACATGTATAGAATAACAACGATAAACAATCAACCATCATCCAGAGTGCATTCTACATGGTATAAGCATTAAATATAAATATTTAACGCTTACAACAGCCTATCAACCAATCGATCGACATATCACTAAATAGTTGGGATTAGTGTACGTCAAATATCATCCCAACACCCGTGTGGGGTTTCAATCAACAAACCCTAAATATTATTTGTGCAGTTGGGCGATGTGTAAAATTTATCGTCCCAATCAATATCAGTCAAATCAGTGTACATAAACAAATCGTCTGATTTGTAAATGAATATTTATTTTATTTATATACACGTTAAAAATTATATTTTTAACGATAAAATATTTAGTTCGTTCATTTACACAATAAAAATGATATTTTTATTGTTCTAACATATTTTAGAAAATTTCGGCGGCATAACGGCGCGATACTAGAAACCGGATAAGGCCTAGCCTTATCCCCAGTCTAATAATGGCATGCGCCATACACATACCAATCTAATCAATTCATTTCACATTCCAAACCAAACAAATAAATCAACCACCAAATAATCAAACAAACAGACAAGTCGTCCATGGTCTGTGGACGACGGGGAAACAATTCATATATGCAGTTATAAAATAAATAACTGAACAAAGAAAATTATGATGAGGAGTTCTCACCTTTGGGTTCCATTCCGCCAGTTTTTTTTTTGAATTTCTGAACCGTCTGCATTTGCCTAGAATTCTAACGTAGTCTGTTCTACGCTGTTCATATTAAAAATCACATTTTTAATATGATGTTTATCTTAAAAATCGCATTTTTTTATATCGCTACAAATATAAAAATCAAAATTTTATATTCTTCATCATATAAAAATCATATTTTTAATCCGCTACTCATAAAAAAATCGAATCTTTATTCTCACTACTTCATGATAAAAATAAAGTTCATATTTTTATTTCACTTCTCATATAATAGAAATTATATTTTCATAATGTTAAATATATAAAAATCATATCTTTTTATATTTCAAAATCAAATCTTTTTACATATATAAATCTAGTCTTTCTATTTTAAAAATCTAAACCTTTCATATAAGAAAAATCCGATCTTTTCATATTTAAAAGTCCATTCTTTTTATATTTAAAAATCCGTTCTTTACGTATTTAAAAATTCGTTCTTTTTATATTTCAAAATCCGTCCTTTCCATATTTAAAAAATTCGTTCTTTGCATATTTAAAAATCCGTTCTTTTTATATTTAAAAAATCTGTTCTTTTTATATTTCAAAAACTGATTTTTTTTTCATTTTAAACAATGTATAAATATTTTTAAACTGATTTTAAATCACTGTATAAATATTATATAAAAACTGAAATTAAAAAAAATTATTATTAAAAAAATAAGGAATGCTCACTGTATCTTCTTCCATCAGTTAACCGAACCCCGTTGTAACCCATAGCTCCGACCTAGGGTTCCATTTTACACACGCAACGAGGCACGGAACTTCGATCTGAGGCCGCCATGAGCTTCGGCGTCACGAGCTCCTCCTATGCCATGAGTGGAAGTCCGTCTGGTGGTCTTTGGGCTCCATCATCTCGGTGCGAACGGAGGTGCTTTGAGCACCAGTTACGGCGAATCTGCTCCTCAATACTTCATCACAACCGTTGAACACGACGGTCTTAGGAAGCTCTACCATTTCCTTTTGGAATCAACTCGAAATGATGAGAAACGGTGGAGATCGATGGCTTTGATTTTGAGAGGGCAAGGAGCGTTCTTTTTTGGAGGAGGCAGGTTTCCCAGTTTAACTAAGCGGCTGAACGAATTAGGGGTTTGACCCTATTTTGAAAGTGAGATATTATATACATAATTTATTTTATTATTTAGTTTCCAAACTTTATCTACTTAACACTCCGAACACCAAATCAAGTCCAACGACTGTCGCCCCTAGCTAATTACCCCCATTCCGACGCAATGGGATATATTTCACAAGCTAGTTCGACTGTTATGATCAGTTTTCATCAAAATTAAAATATAAATTAGTATATTCAATTTTAAACGTACATTTCAATTCACCGGGGCCACATACTAACTTTGAAAATTCCAGAAAAAAATATTTCTAGCTTTGTATTGACGATACGGTCCTAACAAAACTAATTTCATTAAATTTGAAGACCGTTTGAAAAATGGTCATTTTCTGGTCGATCCAAATTGACTAAAACTGTTAAAACACGTTTAACTTTGCCACGCTCACATACTGATTCAGAAAATTATGCAAATTGGAATCTAGCAATAATTTGACATTCTGGTTCCAATAAAAGTGGTTTCGTCGAAAACAGAGGCCGTTTGCAAAATTGCTATTTTTAAGGGCCTTTATATATATTAAAATATATATAAATTCCACAGCGACTTTTTTGAATTTTAAACTGGTTACACTCTATAAAGTAAAATCTCAGTTTCTTACATCCGTTAGAAAGATATCGTTAAACAGATTCAAATATTTCTTGTTTCATCCAATTCTGACTTAAAACGAATTCAGTATATTCATTTGAAATTTGAAATCGAATTTTCAAACCTCCGCGCCATTTCGGGCTCGAATTATAATTAAAATAATTTTATTCGTTTTAACTTCGTCGAAAATAAAATTTCCATCGTTATTATTTAAAATAAATCATTTTAAATATTCAAAATTCATTAAAATAACCAAAATAAATTTTTTAAATTGGTTCAGATTTTCCGGGTTGTTACAGCAGTGCTCAAAAACAACTGTGTATCTAATGCTTCTTGCAAGCTCCTCAAAAATTCACTGGTGAAGATGGGGTCACGATCGCTTACGATACTGGAAGGTACTCCATGAAGGCAGACTATCTCATGAACATAGATTGCTGCCAACCATGATGTCGTCCTCTTGCTCTTAAGTGGAATGTAATGAGCGCTCTTAATGAGTCTATCTACCACAACCCAATACTGGTGCTGCCTTTCTTTGACCTAGGCAAACCATCTATGAAATCCATAGAGACGCTCTCCCACTTCCACTGTGGAACCTCCAAAGGATGAAGTAAACCGCATGCCCTAGAAATCTCACCTTTTTTTCTCCAAAAATGGCATTTAGAGAACTTTGCCTTAAGCTGATGCGCATAGAGAGTTTTCAAATTTTCTCTCAAATGTTCGGCAAGCTCTTCTTCACTTTTCGAGAAGATCAAGATATCATCAAAAAAGACCAAGACAAATTTATTTAGAAACACCCAAAACTCCTGAAACACCCTGCTCATCAAATCAACAAAATAGGCAGCTGCATTCATCAACCCAAAAGGCATAACTAGTCATTCAAAGAAACCATCTGGAGTCCTAAAAGCAGTCTTGTCTATACTGTCCTCAACCACCCTCAACTGATGAAACACAGTGGCCAAGTCTAACTGAGAGAATACCAAGGCACCAACAGGCTGGTCAAACAAGTCATCTATCTTCGGAAGTGGGTGCATGTTCTTCTTAGTGAGTTTATTCAACTCTCTATAGTCTGCACACAAGCGAAGGGAACCATCCACCTTAGTAGCGAATACTACTGGAGCACCCCATTCAGATTTTCTTCGCCTAATAATCCCTTTCTCAAGTAGCTCCCCTACTTGTTTGCTAAGCTCCCTCCTTTCTCTTGGATCCATATGGCGCACAGGCAACACAACTCGCTTTGTATTGTCCACCAAATATATAAGAAAATCGATCTTACATCTTGGAGGTAAGCCCCGAACCTCCTCAAAAACATCAGAATAATCTCGGACTACTGGAACAGATTGCAGATCATCTATAGATCGCAGTCAAAAGTCTAACGACACTCCTCTCACAATATAGAATGGCACCATACGTGGTTAGCCACTCCATCCCTAGAATCAAACCATGGCCCATAAAACCAAGCACATATGCGTCGCATTCAAACTCAATTCCTAACATAGATATTCTCAAACCCCGAAAAATCATAGACAAATGAGCCAAACCACCAATGGGGTTTGAGACAACTACGGAATCCACTACCATACTAGTATTTAAGTGCAGAAATTCAAGCATAGAACTTGACATAAATGAATGTGAAGCGCCAGAATCAAAAAGTGTTCTAATAGGATGATTGGAAAGAGAAATTAAACCTTCCACAGAAATTTTTCTACCTCTATTAGGAGCACTAATCTCGAGAGCATGCACCTGCACTCCAGAAGTTCCTGCCTTTTGACCTTGTCCTTGTTTCTTTGGGCATTCCCTAGAATAGTGTCTGACTTCACCACAACTGAAGCAAGCACTCTTCCTTCTTTTATAGTCTTTCACCAAGTGACCATCACGTCCACAACTATGACACTTCCTCTCATCCTTAGCCTTGTCATTCTTTCCACCCTTCTTCTGTTGTTGTTATTGCCCTTTCTTGGGGCCATACCTTCTTGTTTTGCGTTGTTTCCTCAGTCTTAACTTCCTTCTTTTCTCCCTTGTCTTCCTCATGCATCAAGGACATATCGACAAGCCTTTCAAAAGTTGCCCCCATTGGAATATGGGACATAGCTAACCCATGACGGGGTTCATTCAGTCCTTTAGCAAAGCGCAAAGCTTTCTTATGCGGAGTATCTACCAGTTCCAATCCAAATGTAATGTCCCGTAATTTACGGTGTAAAAATTAATTAATTTAATTATATAAATAGTGATTTATTGATTTAAATGGTTTAAATTAAATAATAATGAATATTTAATTAATACTTATAATATAATAATATATTATATTGCCGAAATAGTCGAAAATAGCTGAATTCACAATACATTGTGAATTGGATTATATAAAAGGTATAATTCAATTTAGTATTGAATTAGAATGGCGAATATATTATATAAACGACATTAGAACGAATAAACTATAATTTTATTATAATCGAGCCCGTAATGCCGCGGCAGTTCGTAATTTGGCGATTCGAACTTTAATTGAATATACAGAATCCGCTTTAAGCCGGATTTCTATGAAACAAGAAACGTTCGGAGCTAGTGAAGTATATTTTTCTAATGGAAGAGAAAAATCGAAATTTCGTCGGGTAGATTTTCAGTTATGTCTAAATCAAATTTCCAAATAGTCGCTATGAAATCGTTTATAAAGCATAACGATATATTTAATTTTTATTAAATATTGGCTTCGAATTTAGACAGGATCTTTGAGACGTAGTTATAATTTAATTTTTAGAATTTTACTGCAATTTTTATTTTGGAAAATAAACAACTTTTTATTTGGAGCATTTTAAACCCTATATCAGAAATTTGGGGTTTCCCAGAATAATAGAACATGCCTATATTATTATATTTTTGGTTTCGAGACACATTGCTCGTCTAACCAGTATTTTTCCATTCGTCGATAACAGTCTGTATGTGAACAAAGTGTTATCTAATAGGGTACCGGAACCTTTTAAACTTAAACAAACATATGTTACACACACGATGCACTGTAGACATGTTACTTTCCAAGCCTAGATATATAAAACTTATAAAATCAAATCAATATGTAACTAAGCAAATGGAGACCAAAAACCAAATTCGAAGAAGCTCCCGAGGTCCATACGCCATTTGAATAACACAGCAAAGACTAGAACGTGCACCTCACGAACAAAATAATATATAT
Organism: Allium sativum; assembly: GCA_030737875.1. Classification (NCBI taxonomy): domain Eukaryota; kingdom Viridiplantae; phylum Streptophyta; class Magnoliopsida; order Asparagales; family Amaryllidaceae; genus Allium; species Allium sativum. Next base: position 255,772,660 of record CM060912.1, on the reverse strand, counting down.
TAAATATACTATACTTTTCTTTCCTTAGATGTTAAGAAATGATACAGCCTTCACACTTAACGCAAGCTATGATTTGTGACTGACTACCCTTCTTAATGCTTAAGTAATCATTTATATATATATTATTATTTCAGTAGCATCGAAGGTTCCTAAAGTCTATAAATACACTAATTCATTTTCGTTTCTCCTTTTGGAAACCCAGCAAGCAAAACCGCACGTTTTGAATTATAAAACAAATAAAATGCTCCTCTGAAAAACCTCAAAACATATACATACGAAATCATTTAAATCACGTAGTGATCCTTTTCAAATTTGGTAGTGGTTTTTCTATAGTGATACCGTGCGTGGCTGATACTGTTGAAATGGTGAAATAATAGTGCCTGGGGATTTCGAAAGCTTTTACATGTGGAGATGCTGTTGTTTTCGTACCCATCTGAAGTGTTTGGATAGGAATGTTGTGCATGGGATTCCTAGCTTTAAGAATTGGTATTTGTGGGTTTCTATGAGTTGGAGCCTACGGGAAAATGACAGGAGAAAATGGAAATGGGAGGACGCGGAGTTGAAAGTTTGGAATGGTGGAAGAAATCATATGGCAGGAGAGTGGGATGATATACAGTAGGGTACAGGTTTGGCAAACATTAGGATAGGGTGATGAAGGGGGGAGATTTTGATAAGGAAGTTGAAGATGGTTTCTGTAACAACCCGTATTTTGAATAACATATTATAACGTAAAACAAGGCAGAATTAAATATTAAAATCTGATTCAAGGGAAACGGGTTGTACCATTGCGTTCGTCTCGGAAAAATACACGAAATAGAGTCCGAGTTTTCGAAAATCGGAGTCAGTATGACCAATTTATGGCCCGTCAAAGTTTTCAGAAAATTTCAAGTTCAAAAACAGTTCAAATTTCAAATCTGGAGCCAAACAGACTGGGCGGGAAAGTTTCCCGCCCAGCCCCCAAGTCGACTGGGGAGTCGACTTGGGAGTCGACACACCCCAGTTGGTGTCGACTGGGGAGTCGACACCCCTGTCGACTTGGGTGGCCGGGCCAAGTGGCCCGGTGCACCTGCTGAGTGTTTTGAGACATGTTTTTGGGCCTGTTTCGGGATTTGATGGTTCAGATCTAAACTAGGGTTAATCCTATGGCCTAAACTAACCTAAACCTCTATAAAAACACCCTTAGACCTACCCTAATCCCTCATAAATCAATCCTACAACGAAGTTATGCCAAAATGCTTCCTAATCACGGCCTCCACCTTCATATCATGGCCTCCATCTTCTTCATGAAAGCTTGAGTGTTCTAAGCTAGTAAAAGAGCCATCTTTCTTCATACAAATCAAAGGAGCTTCTTATTTCTCAAGACAACTTGGAGCTTATATTCATTTGGGGATTTCTAGTGTGGCTTCGTCTCAATCTTGTTTTATTTTGTTCTAGTCTTCTTAGCCAAGCTTTGTAAGCCCTATTCTACTCTTAGATTTAAACTATGAACTTAATATGACATGTAGTGACTTGAAATTGGGCTTAAGTGTAATGTTTACCTTAGATCTATCACTTTATGCATAGATCTATTTATGACTCTTTTGATCTATGACTATGGGACTTTCACCTTGACTTTTTGGGTAGAAAGCTATGATCTTTATTTGGGAATGTTGCATAATGCAACATAGAAACCTTAAGACCTTGATGTTAACTTGCCATGATGCGACCTATATGCTAATCACAAGTTTATCACCCTATTTGCTAAGTTTAATGCCATACATGTGTAGATTGGAATTGGACCTAAGTGCAATATTTGCCTTGAACCTATCATTGTATGCATAGATCTATTCATGTCTCTCTTGATCTATGATTGTGGATCTATCATGAACCTAGTACCGTTCATGTTGACTTTTAGGGAAAATTCTATGAAATGGATTATGGCTTATGCATGTTAACAAACCTTAACCCCTCATGTCCCTTAACATGCATATGATAATATTGAACCTACTTGCTATGCACAAGTTAGGATTGTTACCCTTTATGCAATTGTCATGTTTGAGGCCAAATCACCTTTATGATATCATACATGTTTTGAGGCCAATCTGCTATATGCAAGTTATGATGAACACCTTTGCCTCAAATATCACCATGTTTAAACTTGTGATAGACTTTGCCACCTTATGCCCACCTTGTCATATTGTTATGTTCCCTCTTTGATCTATTTGTATTGATGCGAATTTATGTGCGATGGGAATACGTTATGGGTAAACTTAAATGACATGAAACATGACTTGAAAATATGACATGTGATTATGCTTGAAAACATGAACATGGGCATGACATGTAGAAAACATGAAAGTGGCCAACTCGAGGTTGGGTTGAGTTTGTAGCATAAATCTACCCGGAACCGACCGGCTTAACTAGTGGCTACAAACAATAGGACCCAATGTGAGTAGTTGGTCGTATCGCACTTAAAACCCGAGGTTAGACTAGGTTGTGGTGTAAAGCTACCCGGACCCGCCCGGCTTAACTAGTAACCACAACAAAGTCTAATGTGAGAAGTTGGGGTGCATTAAGTTAATTAATGCCACATGGTAGGGTTAAGTCATGGACCACTTGAATACTTAACCAATTGAACACGATGGATTGTTGGGGTTAAGTCATGAACCAATTAGGTATACTTAACCAACTTGATACATGGTTTGGATAGGGTTAACCACACTTAACCCATTAGAAACCCTAGTTTGTGGGTCCCTTTTCAGCAGTAACCCACCAGGGAGTATCGGGATACCCTAGGGACTAGGCTAGGGGAGGGGCACGATTACTGGGCTAATTGTAAGTGACCAAAAGGGACGGCTAGGTAGGTGCGCCATTGCAGATTCCGGCGGACTATGGTCGTGCACATAGTCCGGGGATGAAAGACAGACATGGGCACCAGTAGGCTTGGACTGTGAGAGCTTGTTTTGTGTTCGTGGTTGGCACCCTAGGGCCCGGATACACCCTAGGGTGGACCTTGCACAGTCGACTACATCTCGCGGTTGGGCCGTATGACACCGACACTTGACGAGTTAGGCTTATAGGGAGCCGATCGACTAGACCGTGTAGTTGGACCTTGATTTAGGTCATCTCATGATGTTGGTCCAATTTTGGGCCAAGGGATCATTTCTTGTTTATACTTGACATGGATTAGAATACTAGTACACTTGGTGCAACTTAACCTTGTATATGCGATGCCACACTTGATCTATCTTGTTAACTTTTCACCATGCCAGTTTAGTTATCATCCTATGTTTCATCTCTGTTTTACATGTCCAGTTAACTTTATTAGTTTTTATACTAATAGTAGGTAGGACTTACCAGTCTTTATGACTGACCCGTTTTCCTTTCGCTTCTTTTCTTCCGTTCCCCCCCTCCCCTGGGTTCTCAGGGTGGGAACACTAGCACCTAGCTTGGATCTTTAGCTTGCTTTCTGGATAGCTCATTTACGGTTTGGACTTGAGCTCACTATGGCTTTACCACTTCTACTTTGGGGATAGTTTACTTTATGTTATTTCAAGTTTTCAGTTTATGTTTCTAGACTTGTAGTAGTTGGAAAATAATGACTAAGTACTTTGATGTAACTTGACTATGGTTTTGAAATAGTAATTTTATCCGCTGCTTTATTTACTCTGTTTTACTCATATGTTCTGTCTTGTGATATCTTCATGCATGTTTACCTTGTCCAACACCCCTCCAAAGCCAGTGTACTTCCAAGAGTGACCCTGGCGGAAGTGGGGTGTTACATTTGGTATCAGAGCATAAGGTTTTACTAGACCGGACAAAAGTTTTAAAACTTACCTTTTGAAAAACTATTTTCAAAACCGATTATAAAGAAGTATTTTCCAAGAAAAGTCTAGTTTATTTTAAAAGGCTATTCCCCAAAAGCCATTAGCACTTTCCTTTGTTTCCTCGTTCTGAATCTATCTTTTCTTTTTCGTTTCTAGCATGGCCGATCTTAACCTTTCCGAGGGAATACCCATACCCGGATGGTTCCGAAGGTTCTTGGAAGGTAGGGCCAACGGCGCGGGCCCTGCAGACTTTCCTCCTTCTCCCCCTCTCGTAGCTGAGGTTCCTCCTCCTCCTCAGCATCCTCAAGCGGATTTCGCGAAGATTTGCAAGGACTTTAAGGCGACGGGTGGCAAGAATTTTGTTGGGATGGAGACTTTTGTTGAGACAAGAAACTGGTTGAAGGAAACTGAAGACCTTTTTGCTATCTTTGATATAGAAGACCGTAGGAAAGTTCTGTTGGCGGTATGGCTATTGAAAGAGGAAGCTGCTTATTGATGGGTAGTCACCACCACTACTAGGCCAATTGAGACTTGGGATGAGTTTAGGAGAAGGTTTGGACTGAGGTTTCTATCATCAGCAGAAGAGAACGTTCAGATGGAGAGGTTCCTATTACTGAAGCAAGGGGACATGACCGTGAGAGAATACGTGAATAAGTTTATTCAACTTGCTCGGTTCGGTTTAGACTTGGTTAACACAGCTCAGAAGAAGGCCCTACACTTTGATCGAGGATTGAATGAGCCATTGCACGGTTTGGCCATGTCTTATATACCCATGGGGGCGACCTTCGAGAGTTTGGTAAATATGGCCCTTCTACAAGAAGAAGATAAGAATGGCAAGAAGGAGATCAAGGCGAATGAGTCTCGAGGCAAGAAGGTAGATTCCGGGAAAGGAGGCAAGAACAACAACAGCAAGGACAACAAGTCAAGAGAAAGGAGGAAGTGCAACTTCTGTAGGATCACTGGACACATAGCTAAAGACTGTAGGAAGAAGAACAGGATGTTGGGCGAGTGCTTTCTCTGTGGAGAATCTGGACATCTCAGCAAGGATTGCCCCAAGAAGCAAGGGCAAACTCAGCGAGCAGGACCCTCTGGAGGGCAGTTGCAGGCTCTCCTCGCTCTTCCAGCTCTTGATCAAGGTAGTGTTTCTATAGAAAGTCTTGTTTACATTTCTGATTTTCCTGTTCGTACCTTATTCGATTCTGGCGCATCGCATAGTTTTATTTCTTCTGATCTTGTTGAAAGTTTGCACCTAAGTACTAGTCTAGTTGAGGATCCCGTCAGTGTTTCAAATCCAATTGGGGGTTCCGCCCATTTATCCATGATCAGTGTGGATTTGTAGATTTCTATCTTGAGTGTAGAATTCGCGTGTAATGCATATGTTCTCGGTCTTATGCGATACGGGTTGATTGTGAGCATAGGGTTGTGAGGCTCATGACTCGCCTTGGTAATACCCTAGAGATTTCTTGTAACCCTATGGGTCCCGTCATGTTGTGTTATCTAGAATCCCTCGACTCATCCATCGATAGTTCGCAATCTGTGAGGGTGGTCAGAGAATATCCTGATGTCTTTGATGAGTAAGACGTTTATCGTGTACACCGATGCGTGTGGCACGGGATTAGGCACTGTCCTAATGCAAGAAGGGAAGGTGATATGTTTTGGGGGTAGACAACTTAAAGTGCATGAGGAGAACTATCCCACTCATGATTTGGAGTTGGCGGCGATTGTCTTTGCACTTAAATCGTGGCGCCATTATCTTCTAAGCGAAAAGATCGAGTTATATACCGATCACAAGTCACTCAAGTATCTTTTTTTCGCAAAAGGATTTGAATCTAAGGCAACAAAGGTGGATGGAATTCTTGGCATCTTATGACTTTGATATAACTTATACCCCTGGCAAGGGTAATGTTGTGGCAGATGCGCTAAGTAGGAAAAGGTTGTCTTTGAGCCCTTTGTTTGTTGAGCTGAAGAATCTAGAGTTCTTAGAAACCTTTGATTTTACACATGCTGTTGAGTCGATGACTGGCACGTTAGCATCTCTTGAGCTTAGACCTACACTCCTTGATCAAGTAGGGACTTCGCAAAAGGAAGACCCGCAGATAGTCGAGATCATGGACAAGTTGATTCGTGGTGAGACATCAAGTCACCTCACTAGATATACTATTGATGACAAGGGGTGGCTAAGGCGTGATGGAAGATTATGTGTGCCACAAGTGGGAGACTTAGTGAATAAAGTTCTCGAAGAAGCGCATCACTCGAAGATGACTATACATCCTGGAGGGGATAAGATGTATAGGGGTATGAAGCGCATTTTCTTTTGGGCCGGAATGAAGAAGGATGTGGCAGAGTATGTTTCAAAGTGTATGGTGTGCCAACAAGTGAAAGCCGAGTCGAAGAAACCCGGTAGGCTATTACATCCGTTGGAGGTACCGCAATGGAAGTGGGAAAGTATCTCTATGGATTTTGTGGATGGATTGCCTAGGTCAAGGAAGGGGAATACAAGCATATGGGTCATAGTTGATAGACTTACGAAAAGTGCTCATTTCATTCCAGTGAAGAGCAAGGGGACCGCATCATGGCTAGCATCTGTTTATCTTCGAGAGATAGTGCGGTTGCATGGAGTTCCTTCTAGCATAGTTAGCGATCGTGACCCAATCTTCACTAGCCAGTTCTGGAATAGTTTGCAAGAAGCGGTGGGTATGCGATTGAATCTAAGTATAGCCTATCACCCACAGACGGATGGCCAGACCGAAAGGGTGAATAGGGTACTAGAAGATCTATTGAGGCTATGCATTCTTGACTTTGGTGGCACTTGGGAAGACCACCTTCCTCTCGTAGAGTTTGCTTATAATAACAGCTACCAAGCAAGCATAGGGATGGCACCATTCGAAGCTTTGTATGGGAGGCCGTGCAAGTCACCAACATGTTGGTGGGAGACGACGGATAAGCTTATACTTGGGCCCGACATGATAAGGGACACATCCGAGAAGGTTGAGTTGATTCGAAGGCAGATGAAAATGGCCCAAGACAGACAGAAATCCTATGCAGACAAGCGAAGGACAGACTTAGAGTTTGAAGTTGGAGATATGGTCTTTGTGAAGGTTTCTCCTTTGCGAAATGTGGTTCGTTTTGGAGCAGTTGGGAAGCTGGCACCAAGGTTCGTAGGACCCTTCCCTATCATAGAGAGGATTGGGAAGATGGCTTATAAGGTGGAACTGCCCGAGAAGCTGGCCGGAGTGCACAATGTTTTTCATGTCTCGCATCTCCGAAAGTGCCTACATGAGTCAGTCGAGGTAGTTGAGCCTAGCATTTTTGAAGACGTGGAGGTAGAAAAAGAGGCAACTTTGAGGCGAGTTCGATTCGTATCTTGGGAACGGAGATCAAGAAGCTGAGGAATCGAGAAGTCAAGTTAGTAAAGGTTCAGTGGAGTGAAGCCGATGAAGATGCAACTTAGGAAACTGAGTAGAAGATGCGTGGGCTTTATCCATTCCTGTTTGAGGGTACATTCTCGATCTCTTTTCCTAGTCAGCATATCTTTCTTTTGCTATCCATGTTTATCTTGTTATCTCGTTAATCTTGTCATGAGAACCTTAGGTAGAAACCCTTTGGATGAAACATGTATTTGAAACATGTTATGCTTGATGTTTGCAAGTGGTTGCAAGTGTTTGCAAGTGGATACTCGTGGATGCATGATACACATTAGGCACTAAGATCGGCTCACACACTTTCATATTGCATATGCATGAGTGCTAATACTTATTCATGGCTGGAACATGTTATGCTATCACGTGGATGTTGCATATGGATGAATGTTATGTGCACTCATGTAGAGGTTATGAATTATGTTAGGAATTTACATACATATGGACTCATTTCACTAACATACTTTGCACTAAGGAGGTTTACTGAATCAGTAACCGCCTGATTTTCGCATTAGATAAGTACATATACACACACATTTCGCATATGATCATACAATATTTAGAATCTTTTAAGGACAATGACTGCTCGTGGATGATGTTTTGAGTAGATGGATGATGGACGGTAGGATACGCTCTACCTAACTTGAAGATTTCGGGGACGAAATCCTTTAAGGTGGGGAGAACGTAACAACCCGTATTTTTAATAACATATTATAACGTAAAACAAGGCAGAATTAAATATTAAAATCTGAATCAAGGGAAACGGGTTGTGCCATTGCATTCGTCTCGGAAAAATACGCGAAATACAGTCCGAGTTTTCGAAAATCGGAGTCCGTATGACCAAGTTATGGCCCGTCAAAGTTTTCAGAAAATTTCAAGTTCAAAAACAGTTCAAATTTCAAATCTGGAGCCAAACAGACTGGGCGGGAAAGTTTCCCGCCCAGCCCCCAAGTCGACTGGGGAGTCGACTTGGGAGTCGACACACCCCAGTCGGTGTCGACTGGGGAGTCGACACCCATGTCGACCTGGGTGGCCGGGCCAAGTGGCATGGTGCACCTGTTGAGTGTTTTGAGACATGTTTTTGGGCCTGTTTCGGGATTTGATGGTTCAGATCTAAACTACGGTTAATCCTATGGCCTAAACTAACCTAAACCTCTATAAAAACACCCTTAGACTACCCTAATCCCTCATAAATCAATCCTACAACGAAGTTATGCCAAAATGCTTCCTAATCATGGCCTCCACCTTCATATCATGGCCTCCATCTTCTTCATGGAAGCTTGAGTGTTCTAAGCTAGTAAAAGAGCCATCTTTCTTCATACAAATCAAAGGAGCTTCTTATTTCTCAAGACAACTTGGAGCTTATATTCATTTGGGGATTTCTAGTGTGGCTTCGTCTCAATCTTGTTTTATTTTGTTCTAGTCTTCTTAGCCAAGCTTTGTAAGCCCTATTCTACTCTTAGATTTAAACTATGAACTTAATATGACATGTAGTGACTTGAAATTGGGCTTAAGTGTAATGTTTACCTTAGATCTATCACTTTATGCATAGATCTATTCATGACTCTTTTGATATATGATTATGGGACTTTCACCTTGATTTTTTGGGTAGAAAGCTATGATCTTTATTTGGGAATGTTGCATAATGCAACATAGAAACCCTCATGACCTTGATGTTAACTTGCCATGATGCGACCTATATGCTAATCACAAGTTTATCACCCTATTTGCTAAGTTTAATGCCATACATGTGTAGATTGGAATTGGACCTAAGTGCAATATTTGCCTTGAACCTATCATTGTATGCATAGATCTATTCATGTCTCTCTTGATCTATGATTGTGGATCTATCATGAACCTAGTACCGTTCATGTTGACTTTTAGGGAAAATTCTATGAAATGGATTATGGCTTATGCATGTTAACAAACCTTAACCCCTCATGTCCCTTAACATGCATATGATAATATTGAACTTACTTGCTATGCACAAGTTAGGATTGTTACCCTTTATGCTATTGTCATGTTTGAGGCCAAATCACCTTTATGATATCATACATGTTTTGAGGCCAATCTGCTATATGCAAGTTATGATGAACACCTTTGCCTCAAATATCACCATGTTTAAACTTGTGATAGACTTTGCCACCTTATGCCCACCTTGTCATATTGTTATGTTCCCTCTTTGATCTATTTGTATTGATGCGAATTTATGTGCGATGGGAATACGTTATGGGTAAACTTAAATGACATGAAACATGACTTGAAAATATGACATGTGATTATGCTTGTAAACATGTACGTGGGCATGACATGTAGAAAACATGAAAGTGGCCAACTCGAGGTTGGGTTGAGTTTGTAGCATAAATCTACCCGGAACTGACCGGCTTAATTAGTGGCTACAAACAATAGGACCCAATGTGAGTAGTTGGTCATATCGCACTTAAAACCCGAGGTTAGACTAGGTTGTGGTGTAAAGCTACCCGGACCCGCCTGGCTTAACTAGTAACCACAACAAAGTCTAATGTGAGAGGTTGGGGTGCATTAAGTTAATTAATGCCACATGGTAGGGTTAAGTCATGGACCACTTGAATACTTAACCAACTGAACACGATGAATTGTTGAGGTTAAGTCATGAACCACTTGGGTATACTTAACCAACTTGATACATGGTTTGGATAGGGTTAACCACACTTAACCCATTAGAAACCCTAGTTTGTGCGGCCCTTTTCAGCAGTAACCCACCAGGGAGTATCGGGATACCCTAGGGACTAGGCTAGGGGTGGGGCACGATTACTGGGCTGATTGTAAGTGACCAAAAGGGACGGCTAGGTAGGTGTGCCATTGTAGATTCCGGCGGACTATGGTCGTGCACATAGTCCGGGGATGAAAGACAGACATGGGCACCAGTAGGCTTGGACTGTGCGTGCTTGTTTTGTGTCAGTGGTTGGCACCCTAGGGCCCGGATACAACCTAGGGTGGACCTTGCACAGTCGACTACATCTCGCGGTTGGGCCGTATGACACCGACACTTGACGAGTTAGGCTTATAGGGAGCCAATCGACTAGACCGTGTAGTTGGACCTTGATTTAGGTCATCTCATGATGTTGGGCCAATTTTGGGCCAAGGGATCATTTCTTGTTTATCCTTGACATGGATTAGAATACTAGTACACTTGGTGCAACTTAACTATGTATATGCGATGCCACACTTGATCTATCTTGTTAACTTTTCACCATGCCAGTTTAGTTATCATCCTATGTTTCATCACTATTTTACATGTCCAGTTAACTTTATTAGTTTTTATACTAATAGTAGGTAGGACTTACCAGTCTTTATGACTGACCCGTTTTCCTTTCGCTTCTTTTCTTCCGTCCCCCCCCCCCTCCCCCCAGGTTCTCATGGTGGGAACACTAGCACCTAGCTTGGATTTTTAGCTTGCTTTCTGGATAGCTCATGTACGGTTTGGACTTGAGCTCGCTATGGCTTTACCACGTCTACTTTGGGGATAGTTTACTTTATGTTATTTCAAGTTTTCAGTTTATGTTTCTAGACTTGTAGTAGTTGGAAAATAACGACTAAGTACTTTGATGTAACTTGACTATGGTTTTGAAATAGTAATTTTATCCGCTGCTTTATTTACTCTGTTTTACTCATATGTTCTGTCTTGTGATATCTTCATGCATGTTTACCTTGTCCAACACCCCTCCAAAGCCAGTGTACTTGCAAGAGTGACCCTGGCGGAAGTGGGGTGTTACAGTTTCAGATTTGGGAACGGTGATGCAAGGAGGGAGAGCGAGTTGATTTTGAAGGGGTGATGGCCATTGTAAACAAAACGAGAACTGGGGAAGGGAAGCAGTTGTGGGTTAAGTAGCTTGGAGCGGGTCTGAAGTAATAAAAAGAAGATGGGCCGGAAAAGGTTAAAGCCCAACTGATTATAAAAGGAAATTTAATTATTTTTAATTTAAAATAGTACAAACTTATAAATCGTATAACTATCACATACTGTATTAGAATTTCGAATGGTCAGTTCCGTTGGGATCGTATGGACGAGGGCTACACCGTGGAACTGACCGAGAGTGAATTAGAGCTCGTTACAATTTATAGTGAAATAAATTGTCAGAATCAAATCAATGATAGTTATTCGTTATTTAACGATAACCGTCCAATGTGAGTAAAACTCACTAACTCTGCCAGTTTATATTTTTATAAATATAATCTAGTGTTGATAAATGATGATTGATTGCTGTTTGATGATTGTTTGGTTCAATTGCTGATTTAGTGGTTGAAATTTTAGATAATGATATATATATACATCGTTAATCAAATATTGATTCTGTTTATCGGAATATTTCATATTGAAATGAAATCGATGTTATTTACATTGTTTAACATCTGTGATGCAGAGAAAACAGGTTAGAGGGATCCAACAGAATTCCTCAATATTTATAATACTGTTTGTTTTCATATATTGTGATATATGATGTGATATATAATCTATGATTGATTATGGGTGTGTAGATGATGTTGATCATGGTTATTTGGTATTTTAAATACCATAAGAAATACCTGAATGTGAAAAGGGAATGTTCAAAGTGTATATTGAAAATATATATTTATAAAATCAAAAGATTTTATAAAAGAAAATATTTATAAAATCAAAGGATTTTATAAAAGGAATATTTATTTAGAAAGTAAATAGAATTATAAAAGGAATATTCAGAAACTAAATAGAATTAAAAAAAAAATTGACGAGATATAAAAGAATTACGAGAAGATGTATTTAAGGTAAATATTAAATAGAAATATGTTTTAACGGATAAATTGAGAAGATTAATTTATAAATAATGTTTTTATAAATTAAATAAAAATACCTATCATTGGATAAATATAATATATAAGTCTGAACTTATATAGAGAAGTAGAAATCGGTTTTAACACCGATATTTTTAATAGAATGTGAACTCAGCATTTTTAAAGGGAATTATAAATGAGATTTAAAGTGTTAAAAGTTAAAAGGAGAGTTTGTTTGAATAATTCAGTAAATAAAAGTATAAATAGAATTTGGGAATGGGATATTATTTTAAAATGCGAAATCAAACTGTTTGGTTTGTATAAAAGGAATATTATTCACATTTAATGTGAATAAGGGATTTAAATAAATATTTTTCAGATAAGAATATTTATAAAGGAAATTTGGAGTTTTGAATTTGAGTTAATCGAATATTAGTTATTCGAATAGAGTTAATCGAATTAGAGTTAATCGAATATTAGTTATTCGAATAGAGTTAATCGAATTAGAGTTAATCGAATAGAGTTAATCGAATTAGAGTTAATCGAATATTAGTTATTCGAATACAGTTAATCGAATTAGAGTTAATCAAATAGGGCTATATAAGTTATTCGAAGAGAGATTATCGAATATAGTTTATTCGAAGAAAAGTGTTATCGAATATAGTTTATTCGATAGGGAGATTATCGAATATAGTTTATTCGAAAGAGAGATTTTTGAATATAGTTTATTCGAAAGAGAGTTATCGAATAGAGATTTTTCGAGAGAGAATTATACATTGGGGTTCGACTATATCGAATGTAGGAAAGTATTATTTACTTTCTGGTTTTTAAATCAAGATTTATTGTTTAATAAATCCTTTATTTATTTATTTAAATTAATAAATAAATGATATATTTAAGTTACTATATTTCGGAAGCATGGGATTATAACACTATTGTTATAATCAAATGGTTTATGTAAAAGAAGTGGATTCGTAAATAAAATCCGAGAGTTACATAAGGAAGTTTGTTACAGAGTTTAAAGGGTGAACTTTGTCTATTTCGAGGTTAGAAATGTTGTTCAGTTAAGGTCTGAGAGGTAGTTATACCCCAACTTGGTTGACTTCATTTTTAACTAAGGAATGGTTAAGGTTCGATAGTAAAGGTCGGCTAAGAGAATTTAGTTAATTAGTGTAATGGTTTGAGTTGGCATCGCGATGTTTTATTTAAACATCTGTTTAAATCCAATGAAGGAGTTTTGGAAATGTTTTCCAAATAAGAATCAGAAATGTTTTCTAATATAGAAAATAAGAAATGAGAGTAAATTTAGAAAATAAGAATTTATGAATATATGGAAACAGGAATAGGGAAATGCATAATTGAATGACGAATTAAATTAAAGGGGATCAGTGTTGATTGATGATTTGCTCAGTAAGATTTCCATTTGGAAATACAACCGTTGTTTGTACACATATTTTATTTTGATAGTTAAATAACCGACTATTAAAGTTTTGACCATTTCTGTTGTCAATACGGAGAGACCGGGATCAGATATATTATCTGAAAACCACTCCGTATGGAATTAGCATTGCGAATCAAATATGATGAAGAAAATTGAAGACGGAGTTATGCAAGGGTTGTTCAGTAAATCCTAGGTAGAAATTGCCTAAGATGGATTTACAGAATAGTACCTTTGGTCTGTCCAGTCCGAGGACGACCTGTATGGAAGAATGTCTGACAAAGTATATTTAATAGATCGCGTAAGTTGATCTCTTCAAACTTATTTATGTTTGGTGGCGGAGGAATTCGTTTCTCTTAGCTGTATACCCATTGTATTTTTAGGGAAATCAATTTGTGATTTGGCGGGTATGACGATGTGACATTCAAAGTAAATAAATGTGTGATCTGTACGTTATGGCCTCTAGCCTCACAACCAAGAATGGTATAAAATCAGGTAGGTCGCATGGCTAAGTGGTTAGCTGCCAATTAGGGTGTATTGTCACCTGATCTTGAGAAATTCCATTTACTTCTATAATCTATTTCGATGCTGTCTCTTTCAGGAAACGGTTGCTGATCCCAGGTGATAATACATTTGGTACACTCAAGCGAAATGAGTGACCGGTCATGTTTAGCCTGGGTTGCAAGATGTTCTTGTTGAACCCGGTGTATTCCTCTCTAGAGATACACTGTCAGAAGGTGGTCCCATACCTTGCCAGTTGGAATCCATTACCCAATAAGAGCCCACGGTTTTTGATTATATATTATATATGTGGAACGTGAGATGAAAGCATTCTGCTAGATGATTATTAGTTGTGATCGATAGACACTACTATAATATCAAAAGAGTTTTGATACAAAGATTACCGTTTCTTTCAAAAGGATTTTGAAAGTCGAATCAAGTGTTTTGGATTCTCATAAGGGAAAAACCCATTTCGTTATATGGCGTGGTCTTATGAGATATCGTTTATTTCTCAAACCGTTTTAAATTGTTTACTTATACCAGTCCCATGATTGACCCGGAGTTTATTTTATTTTGCTTTCCCTAAACTCTTGGGTGCCCAATTTTGTACGGGCAGTCAAGTAGTCAGGATTTACAGATATACTAGATGGAGCTTAGAGCAGGAGGCTTCAGCAGTATTTTCTAGCTACTGTTTATTTCCGTTGTGATGTAAGTGTTGTACTCTAATATATAAATACAGATTTGTGTTTCAAAGTTATTTTGTATACTATATTTTATTCGTTCCGCTATGAGATTCGTGTTTACTCTGATGTTGTATGTTCTTCTTCCTTGTCTATTCTAAGTTTCTATCTTATCTATTCTCACCCTCTAATTTCTTTCATTAACTATCCGGCATTTCTGATGCTTGTTAGTCGACATTGGGTTATATGTCGGTTACTCAAGGTCGCGAAAACCCGGGTTGTTACACCAAACCTTGCTAGTTGGTTAAATTTATTCACATACTTTTTAACACTCATGTTTCCTTGTTTGAGCGCCAAGAACATCTCCATTTGCATGCTTTTCTCAGCTTGGGAAAGAAACTTCATTTCAAAACTTTGTCTAAAAGCATCCCAAGTTTCCACTAGATGGCCTGCTTGGGTTACTTCCCACCAAAACGAAGCTTCATCCTTCAGTAGCCAGGCCCCTAACTGAATCTTCCTTCGATCTTCCACTTCAAAGATTACAAACAAGTCCTCGGTCTCCTTGAGCCAATTCCTTGCTTCTACGAATGTCTCGATTCCATGGAATGGCTTCCCTCCCATAGCACGGAAATCTTTGCAGATCTTAAAGAAATTGTATGCATGCGGAAGAGGAGTAGGAGGAGGAACAACGGGTGCAGCTGGGGAAGGAACGTTTTCTTGGCCTTCGGCAGGCGTCGTGGCCTCCAGATGCCTACGGAACTAGCTTAGTATCAAAACGCCCTCAGGAATATTAGGTTCCCCAGACATGCTGAAAAGAAAAGGAAAGAGATTCGGATAAAGGATCGAAAGATATTACATATGGCTTTTGGGGAATGTTTTTCAAAACAGACTTTTCTTTTTGAAAATGCTTTCTTTTAAAATCCTTTTTAAAAAATAATTTTCAAATTTTTTTATCTAATCTGGTAACCTTCAGCTCTGATACAAGGTGTGACACCCCACATCTGTTAATGTCACTAATTAAGAGAATGCATTAAGTTTTGTGAAGCGTTATAGGTAAACAGATACAGAACATTACAAGACAGATATAAAAGATAGCAGCGGATTTTAAAATTGTATTTAAAACCTAGTTCATAACATCGTGGTCCAAAACATCATATGTCTGAATTACATAAAAACCATTACAATGATATAAAGCTTATGTCTTGTACTATAGGAGTACAGAAATACATAAAAGAAAAAGCATAATTCCCCAAAAGAGACAAAACCATAGTAGTAAGGATAAAACTTGAGCAATACATCAAAAGCAGCTCCAAGCAAGATAAAAACAGAATCACGGTCAAGCCTGAGTGTTCCCGCCCTGAGAACTGGGGGGAAACGGAATAAAGAAGAGGAAATAAAAAGGGTCAGGCATAAAGTCTGGCTAGTCCAGTTATTTTTAGAAAGTAAATAAATAAAAGTATCATGACAGGCATATAAAGTGGATAAGAAAGATAACAATATATAAGGCAGGTATGACAAGGTAAGATAAACATGATAGAGTGTATACGCTTCTCTAATGATTACTCTGCACTAATACTAGTATATCCAGAAATGATATGATCCCAACAACTATAACACTACACCAGAAAAGGCCTTCTATCGCATTGAAAAAACGCTACTAAATCTTTTAGTAGCGTTTTAGTAAACTCTACGACATGACATGCAACTAAAAGTCTGAAAGTTTTAGTTGCGTTATAGTAAACGCTACAAGAAATTAATATATTGTATCGTTTTTGAAACCCTACAAAAGTTTTTTTGGCAGTCTTAAAAATGCAACAAAAGTGGTACTTACACCCTTCATTTTTTACTTTTGTAGTTTTTTTCCAACACTACTGAAGCTTATTAATTGATATTCAACAAATTATAATCGCCTCTATTACTGTTAATAGCTTGTATCATTTCCAACAATCTCTTATATATAATACCCATATTAAAACTAATAACCAGTCACATAATTATCATTTTCAAACCTACATCAATTTTCACATATTCAAATTATAGAAAAAACACATTAACTACATAATTAGGTATAATATCAATAATTATTTCAATAATAATATTTTGATAAAATAAGTGAATCCACATACAGCAACCATTTACAACAAGTCTACACTACTAGTGTGAATGAAATATTATAAAACATAATAGTCAAAGTCTTGTTTATGACTTAATTACCGAAAGTTTTTTGATGTGGTTGTTCTTCACTTCGGAAATGCTAATTACCAGTACACTAGTATAACAATCAACAGTTAGAATTACATACAAGTTATGATAATTTCAACATAAGTATAATTTACTATATATCAGTTCCAAATGGGCTGAGTTACAAATGGTTCAGCTCTCACTTTAATAATACAATGATAGGGCCTTTACAAATTATAGTGTGTGAAATTCTTCAAAAATAATTATGCATGAAGTGAGGTTACAATATTCAAAAATGACAGTTAAAAATTCTTCAAAGACAATTATTATATGTTCTTTTACTACTAGTTTACATAGGCACCATCGATCAACGGCTTGGTAGGAATATAGTGCATTGGAGGCTTTACTTTAGTCTTGAAGAACGCATGGGGTAAATAAAAGTCAACATATTTATATATATTCAATAACGAAAAGTAGAAACCAAATCGTGCATTAGAATTTTCCTAACAAACAAAAACATATCTTCTCAAATAAGCTTATCTTCTCAAATGAACTTATCCACATAGAACAGTGGACAAAAGTAAAGATAACATGGATCATAAAATTTGAGTAAACCAGTTATTGGTATCATTACCAATATATATGATGTTCACACAATAAGCAACAAGATGGAACAAATCTTTTTATACCTTATGAAATTGCTGGAACTTTTCTAATGCTCAACATCATTTCCATCTTCCTCTGCCTTGCCTTGACAGTAACATGCACTCTTAAACTATGTAAATATTTAAATATAGTTATAAATTAAAAGATTTCCTGATAGTCAATGTTATAAAATGAATAGTAACATGAACAACTACCTGGAATTATAATATGAACGTGATACATCAAACTACTCATCATATATATATATATATATATATATATATATATATATATATAGGCAAGCGTTCGGTTGCACCCCAAATGCCCCCTGATTTCCACCACCCATTTATATTAAAGAATATGAGTGGGAAGTGAGAGAGTGAGTGGAAGGAGAGAGAAGGGGAAATACTTGGTGGAGATTGAGGGGCATTTGGGGTGCTGCACTATTTAGGGTGCTCTCGGACCTGCCTCATATATGTATGTATGTATGTATGTATAATAGTTTAGTTTGCATGAAAAATACTACAGATATGGTTGAGGCTCAAGGACTAATATTTTCCAAGCAATTCCTAAGCCATATCACTATTAGCATGTTCAGGAAAAAAATCCACCAATGGTTGTTCATTACTGGTGGTGTAAATAGTCTGATAAATATCATGCATTGTTCTTGCACATGCCAGAGAATTCTTATCTATTGATAAAGCATTAGTTTATTATCTCTGCTCCGCTCTTAACTTAATCGGCATGAATAATCCTTCATCTTTTATCCTACACATTGCTAATCAGTTCCATAACTTAGATATTTGATTAGTGAAGTCTGCAACTGCTATGTTATAAGGATGCACATGATTTGGTAATATATGAAACAACTAGCATTTTTTGAAGCCATCATGTGCTACTTCCACTACTAGTAACTGGAAAAAGAAAAAAAAGTAATGAGATATTCACATTATCCATTTCAGTTCAAAGTCATTCAGATTTAAATAAACATTTGTATATATATGAAATGCCATTTGTATATATAAACATTTGAAACAACTAGTTTTTATGGGAGAGTTTCCAAATCCGGCTCACTAAGCAGATTTAGGATCATGAAATGTCACCAAGTAATTATAAATTACCTTTATCAATAAACAAGCTCATTTTAAGATGGGTTGTTATTTCCATCATCGGGTATGGGACGTAGAGATTTGCTACAAAGACGCTATTGTAGAAGAGTAGACGATGGGACATAGGTTATTTTGTATCACACTTTAATTCATAAAAATTGTGCACCCAAGAAAAGCCAAATTCACACCTATCTTAAAAGTGGAGGACATTTTATATATCCTGTTAATCATCAAAAGCAATAAGTAGTAAGCATCTTACACTTATGCATGAAGTGAGGTTTTATTTATTTATAATTTAATGTAGAGCGTAAACATCTTACACTTAGCTAGATTTATAATAAATAAGGCCGAACTATAATATGGCCCTGATCACCTAACAAGTGGCAGTTATGAGAAAGTAAAAAGCGCTGCCCGACAAAGAACAATGCCTTCACTGATCTATTATTAAAGCTATTAAACTAATGATAAAGTGTTTTTTTATATCTTGCCTTGTTCACAGGAAATAAACCGGTGTTTAGTTAAAAATATCAAGTATTTAAGAAAACACTTAACGCAACAGCATTTACATTCATTTTCATGATTTTTCACTCTATCAACTAAACTAGAATTTACCAAATAATTTCAACAGTACTCCAACTAAATTTTATTTATTACTTCTCTATGCTATAATTATATATGTTTGGAAATCTGTACTATTCATACCGATATCAATTACATATAGATCAAGAACCAATATTGTATATTTAACAATACTGGAAAAATACTTGTATTAGTAGTCTTTACTGTATAATAATCAGCTAATGATATCACTGGTATGTGACGTTCAAAAAACTTAGGCAATATCGGATAATATGGTGTAAACAACAGACATGTTCGTAAGATGTAACTGGATCTGTTTCTCTTCTTTTGCTAGTTTGTAGGTTTATAACCATATGACATAGTTACTTGAGTTCATTTTTGTTTATCATGTAATGGTTTCCTCTATTGTAATATAAGTGAACGATTTGTTTTTACCTTCTTTGTTATTGTGGGAAAATTATCCATTCTATGTGTGAAATACTTCCAAATTTGAGAAAATAATAATGCAAAGTGGATCATAAGATCTGGTTATGAAATACACAAAAATCTACAGGGTCTGTTAGAATTAGAATTTGATATATAGAGGAGGAGAGAGACTGAACGTAGATTAATTAAACGACTACATTGTTATTGCTTCGCATTGCCATAAACTGAAATTACAAAGCTATTTATACTTGCAGAATACTAAAATATCATACAATAAAATAGCTAAAATAATTTAAACTGGTCCACTAAAAAAGGAAGACTTGATCTAATATAAAAAAAATACTTTGAATCATTCACTAACACACCCCCTTTGTGACGATCCCAAAACCCCGTGCTACTGTGTTAAGGACAATCATTGGAATATAACACATTAATCATCATTAGCAGAGTACAAATAATAGCATAAACAAGAAATAGAATAATTTACACAAATATGACAGCGGAATCATATATATCACCACATCAGAGAGCACAGTGCAGGATACAACTTAGTGCATAATAATACATAATCAGTCAACATCGCCAGTGGCGGAATCATACATAGAGAGTACATAAACTAAACATCAGTCTACTTCGCCTATGGCGGAATCATAATACATATACAATAATAGCGGAAAAATTCATAGTCATCACGGTGTAGTTAAGCCTCGCCATGAGCCAAAAGTGCACCTCTACTGCGGTGCCAAGCCAAAATATGTCAGCTACCTGTAACTAGGCCGCCCATGTGAAAATAAGGGCACCCGAGTTTGCAAGGTGAAACAAACTACAAGTCAGTCATGGGACTGGTATGATAAATCTACCTAACTTATTAAACAACAATAATAAAGCAAATCAAAGGACCACGCCACTTTCGCGGAACGGGTTTACTCCAATGAGTGCTAGTGCATGAAATAAAGTAAATGATCAAATCATCGCAATGCTTTTTATAAAAATGAAGCCATAATAAGACTCAGGTCCCATCACACAATGCAACGCAAGCCGGAGGATAGAGTTTTACCTTATAATGGCCAAAAATGATTCATACGTATAAAACAAAAGTATTTGAAATTATTACTAGTGCATATATGTTTCAAAAGCAAATTCAATCATAAATATCAATCATAGACGGCATGGGTACCATATATCATGTCGCCATACTAGTAATACAATCACATCCGTGTATTTCGTATCGGAAATTGGATTCCATCATGAGTCAAGGCAAGGGGCAAGCTCCTCTCCGTTCGAGACACTCTAGCTAATGTCCCAGGATCGCACACAGCGGTCCTTGGAATCGGCTGGGCCGGTCCTCTCTTACTTTTGAGGATTGGCAATTCCTGAACACACGTTTCCCGGTCCTTACAGACCTATAATCGAGGCGCCTCGCATTCCAACAACCACACAGGTGAAAAGTATATATAAATGTCAGGGCTGGTAGGTCACTGACACCACCATAGCTAGAAAGAAACGTCGTGTCCTCCCAGCGGTCCTTCTCCCGTTTTTGACTCATACCGAGGTGTGAGGCTCGCGAATCCACACTATACACAAAGCTACGCTACACTGGCCATGCTTTGATCATCAACCACAAGACTTTGCTTTGCAACAGAAGCCTTGATCATATGCCACTTAGGCGTGCCACACAGGCAATCCACTCCATGCGACTGATTTCTATCTATATATAACCTCTGAGCTCGTACATCTCAGAGAAGAGCGTTAAGCAAGAGAATAAATTCTCCACCGCTAAACAGATATATATTTAATAGAGATCAATCAGCACAGAACAAAATCCAATGTCAGACACACAGTCCATTTACAAGTTCGTTCTGGGTTTGAACGAAGCCGAAGGTGTAACACCCTGAATTTCGGTTAATGCTAAAATTCACTAATTACAGAATAAATAATCTCAGATGTGAGAATTGGGGGAAACGGGCTGCGTCATTGCGTTCGTCTCGGAAAAATACGCGAAATAGAGTCCGAGTTTTCGAAAATCGGAGTCCGTATGGCCAAGTTATGGCCCGATGAAGTTTGCAGAAAATTCTAAGCTAAAAACAGATTTAATAATTTAAATTCAGATTTTAAAATTGAGCAAGCGGGGCCAGGCGGGAGGATTCCCGCCCTACCCATGTCGACAGGGCTGTCGACAGGCCTGTCGACAGGGGGGTCGACTTGCCTGTCGACAGGGGTGCGGCGTCCAGAGAACCTGGGTGCACCAGGTTGCACCAGGTTGGGTCTTAGGCTGGCTTGGAGGGCTGGTTTCTGGAAGCTTCTTGGATCTGATGGTCCTAATCCTATCTAGGGTTAATCTAAGGGTCTAAAATGCAACCTAATCCTATAAATAAGACCCTAACCCTACCCTAATTCATTCATAATTAAATCTAGTAACTAAACTATGGCAAAATGAAACTTGAAGGAGCCTCCATCAAAATTAGAGAAGGGATAGCATTCCAAATCAACTTCTAGCCTCTTAATCTTCTTCATTAGTTTGCTAATTTTGTTTTGGTGAGATTCTATCTCCTTAATAATCAATTGTTAAATTGATTAAGATAGGATATGATGATGTATGGATATGTTTGAGGATCAATGTGTTTATGCAAGCTTTGTGTAGTGTATGTTATGTGTTTTGCAAGTTATATACCATATGTCATGCAAGTTTAATGTTATGTAGTCATGACATCCATATGCAAGTTTGGTGCTATGTTTCATGATGATTATGATGCAAAACACTAAGTTGAACATTGATCTATTATGCAAGTTTAGTATGTGATTCTATGCATGCTAAGTATGTGATAATATGCAAGTTTAGTATGTGATTCTATGCATGCTAAGTATATGATATTATGCAAGTTAAGTATGTGATTCTATGCATGCTAAGTATATGATATTATGCAAGTTTAGTAGGTGATTCTATGCATGCTAAGTAGATGATATTATGCAAGTTTAGTATGTGATTCTATGCATGCTAAGTATGTGATATTATGCATGTTTAATAAGTTGGTTTATGCATGTTTAACAAGTGGGTTTATGCATGTTTAAATAAGTTGGTTTAAGCATGTTTAACAAGTGGGTTTATGCATGTTTAACAAGTTCATATGCAAGTTATGTGTATAATGTTATGTAAGTTATGTGTAGGTTGTTATGCAAATTCATATGCAAGTTATGTATATGCTTATATGCAAGTTTAAACATGTTATGCAAGTTATGTATATGCTTATATGCAAGTTTAAACATGTTATGCAAGTTATGTGAATGCTTATATGCAAGTTTAACATGTTATGCAAGATATGTGTATGATAATATGCAAGTTCATATACAACATGTTATGCAAGTCATGTGTGAGATAATATGCAAGTTTGGGTTAAATGTAGTTGGGTTAATATATGCTCATATATGCAAGTTGACATCCTCTTAACCCATGACAAAGTTATATGCTAAGATTTGGTTAAAACCATGATGTTTGTGATGGATCTTCCCTTTTATTATATCGTGAAATGAGAACGATTTGCGTGGGGAACGATGGGGTTAATAAATATGTTAATAAAAGTATGGTTGGGTATGATTAAGCATACTATAAAAATAAATTAACATAAGTAGGAATTTACCTATTGAGTTAGGTCTACCCCATGGGAATTTACCTATTGAGTTAGGTCTACCCATGTTATGAAAATCTTGATATTAATTAGGGATAATTAATATAAATTATGAGGGTGATTAATTAGGTGTAATTAATCGACTAAGACACGAGGTTGGACTCAGTTGTAGCATAAAACTGCCCGGACCCAACCGGCTTAACCAGTTGCTACAAATGTTAGCCCAATGTGAGAGGTCTTAGGCACAAACTAAATACGTGATTAATGTAAAGACACGAAGTTAGACTCGGTTATGACATAAGGCTGCCCGGACCCAACCGGCTTAACCAGCGGTCATAAAAGATAGTCTAATGTGAGAGGTCTTTATGAGGATCACGGTCTTAATTAATTAAGAAACACTTAACCATATAAGCATGTAGGGGGGCATGAGGGTTAAGTGGGTGCCTTGGGTGGCTTGTGGTAACTAGTGGGGTGCCTGGGGTGGCATGAGGGAACTAGTGGGTTGCCTTGGGTGGCAATAGAAAATACGATTAGAATACTTAACCAAAGTGGAACATGTAATTAAACATGATTAAAGGGTTAAGTAAGTGCCTTGGTTGGCATGTGGGAATTAAGTAAATGACTTGGGTGGCATGTGGAAATCTAGTGGGTGCCTTGAATGGCAATTAAAATATGATTAATGACTTGGCCAAACCTTAACATGTAGGTGGGCATGATTATAAAAGGGGTTAAGTGGGGTATACTAGATAAAATAACAAGCTTAGGTGGTAGCTTGTGGGGGCCCATTTCAACCAATATCCCAAACGTATCTTTGTGGGCTCGACTCAAGTCGAGTGACGGGACACGCATATTGGGCTTGACTATAAGAGGCCAAAACGGGTTAGCGGTGGCAACGTAGGACCAACGGGTTTCATATGCGTGTGTGGACCCGGGCTGGTTAGTAAGTCGTTGTTGCATCGTGTAGGTATAAAGCCGTGCACCGCTGATATTATCAGGTTGCCACTTTGGGAAAATGATACACCCCATTGTGGGACCAGCACGGATATCTACGTTAGGGAGCCGATCGCTTGGGAGTAGTGGGTACACCTAGGTAGTTGGCTAGGGGTACACGAAACTACTGGGTAAAAGTTACTAAGTACATTTAGTGGGATCAACCTTTAAGTAGGAATTACTCTTGGTAGGTAGAACTGGTGTGGTGCAGTGTAGGAATTACCCTTGGGTGGATAAGTCTGGGATGGTGTAATCTAGTAATTATCCTTGGGTGGATAAATGCGTCTTTCCGGTTATCTTAGTACATCCCGTGTTTAGTTGACTACGTAGTGTAGTCATTATCCCCAGAGGTACCATACCTTGTTTATATCATACCCTAATTACTTTAACGATTGTATTGTTAGGGTTATAGGACTCACTCATACTTATGTCTGACCCCGTTGTTTTTATCTTTTTCCCCCAAACCCAGGTTATCAGTGTGGGCTCAGTGCTAGTGGGCTTTGACCAGATTGCTGTATCTATCCTTTGGAGCTTGGACCGTTGAAGTAAAGCTCAGTTCATATTTCCTTTTATGGCTATTGTTTACATAGTGGGATTATGTACTTATTTTTATCAAGATGGATATTTTGTACTTGACTCTTGTATGGTTTTGTGATGTAACCAAACATGTTTTACTTTCCGCTGCAATGAAATGATGATTTAAATTTTCAAGTATTACTTATATCTGTCTTGTTGTAATTTTACTATTCTATATTCACTTAAAATACTTCACTGAAACTAAGGCATTCCCCTCTTATGAGTGACCTTAGCGGACGTGGGGTGTTACACGTGGTATCAGAGCTTAGGGTTACCAGAACAGATAAAATTTTTAGAAAAACTATTTTCTAAGAATATTTTTGAAAGGAGTATTTTCAAAAACATGTCTTTTAAGAGAAAAGTTTTTGAAAGAAAAGCATAATCCCCAATAGCCATATCTATATCTTTCGAATTCTCCGTTTGAAATCTCTTCCTCTCTCTCATTTTGAGTTTCCCCTCCGCGTATAGACGATCTTTCTAAGATAGATAAGGATGGAAAACCGCTTCAAGGGACTTAGACGTTAATCAGATTAGAAGTTGGTTCAAGAAGGAGGAGGACTGGTAGGTACCTATAGGATAGACGATGAGAGGAAGACTCAAATAGTTGTTTGGTTAATAAAGGATGAAACCTCATTGGTGGGAGGTTACGAGTGGAGAATAGGAAGAAGAAGAAGGTTAGTAGTTATTCTTTGGGGAGGAATAGGACACCTTATTAGGATTGTCCAAAGAGGCAAGGGCAAGGTACGGAATCTCCTGGAGGGTAGTTGTATTCCCTCACGGCTAGTGTACCAGAAGGGGATAGGACCGTATGGGTTGGAATTTGGATTTCTATATTACCCAGTTCAAACTTTATTTGATTATGATGCATCGAGTTCGTTTATCTCATCATTGTTAGTTGAGTCACTGCACTTAGACACCAGTTAGTAGATGATCCCTTAGTTGTTTCAAACCCAATTGGGGCTCCATGATGTGTTTGGGTTTGAAAGTTGCTATACTTAGCGTTGAGTTTAGATGTGATGCTTGTTGGGCTTCACGAGCTATGGGTTAGTTTGGGCATGGACTGGTTATCCAGTAGGGATGCCATTCTTGATTTTGAAAAGAGAGTTGTTAGGCTTATGACCCGCTTGGGTAACACTCTCGAGATCTCTTGTAATCCCATAGAGATTGTTATGCTAGGTTATTTAGAATCGCTTGACACGTCGGTCGAGAGTTTACGATCTGTTAGTACGGTCCGGAAATGCTCGGATGTGTGGGAGGAGGTGAAGGGCT
The DNA here is from genome assembly GCA_030737875.1 of Allium sativum. Classification (NCBI taxonomy): domain Eukaryota; kingdom Viridiplantae; phylum Streptophyta; class Magnoliopsida; order Asparagales; family Amaryllidaceae; genus Allium; species Allium sativum. Next base: position 255,746,627 of record CM060912.1, on the reverse strand, counting down.
TACCTCCGGAGCAGGAGATTGACTTCCGAATATATCTGTTAGACAATGCCAAACCAGTATCTTGGCCAGTGGGCCATATGGCTCCTCGTGAGAGGAGGGAACTCCATAAGTAAGTAGGCAATTTGCTTGAGAAGGGGTTCATAAGACGAAGTATATCGGAGTAGGGGTGCTCCAGTAGTTTTTGCCAAGAAGGCGGATGGGTCCCTCAGACTTTGTGTAGGCTAAAGGGAACTAAATAAACTCACAAAGACGAATAGACACCCATTGCCGGGGATTGATGACCTCTTTGATCAGTTTGTTGGCGCCTCAGTATTTTTGCAGTTGGACTTAGCCGCGGGGTTTCGTCAGTTGAGAGTGGCTGAGGATAGTGTAGAGAAGACTGTCGTTAGGACTCCGGATGGTTTTTATGAGTGGCTGGTGAAGCTATTTGGTTTGACGAACGCCCCCGCATACTTTGATTGATTTGATGAGGAGGATGTTCAAGGAGTACCTAAATAAGTTCGTGATGGTCTTTCTGGATGACATCTTGGTCTTTTCTAGGAGCGAAATAAGTTTTCGTATGTGCTCAATAGGGTGAGCAAAGCTAGTTATGGGAAAAACGGTGGTTTTAGAGCGAGACTGGCAAGGACATCCAAAGTTAGTCAAAGGCTTAATTGTTTAGCTATTTTTATTAGTATCATCTCACGTAGGTCGCTTGAACTCGAAGGAGATATCCCTTGGGTGTTTTTCTGATATTGGTTTAGGCCTTTGGGGCTTGCATTTGGGGGATGTCGAGCTCGACTAGGGTGGTCTGCGTGAGAGATGGACAGTTGTGATGATTTTGGATGGGATTCTTAGCATCCTATGAGTATTGAGATAGCGTATACCCATGGCAAGGGAAACATTGTAGCGGACGCCTTAAGTAGAAAAAGGTCGTCCTTGAGTTCATTGTTCGTTGTACGACGGAGCTTAGAGTTTATTTCTATGTTTGACTTTAGACCTTCCGTTGACTTTGTATCCGGTTTGCTAGCCTCCTTGGAGGTTAGGCCTACTCTTTTGGGGCGTATTGGCGGAGCATAGCGAAACGACCCACAGTTGGATGAGTTAGTAGAGAAGCTCACGAGGAGGGGGTCGTCCAGCCATTTGAGAAGGTATACCCTAGATGGTAAGGGGTGGTTGCGTAGAGACGGTAGACTTTGTGTACCGCAAGACAGGGGTTTGAGGAAGGCTATACTTGATGATACACATCGGTCGAAGATGACCATTCATCCCGGTAGAGGCAAGATGTACCAAGACATGAAGCGAGTTTTCTTTTGGGCTGGTATGAAGAAAGATGTGGCCGAGTATGTCGCTAGATGCTTGGTGTGCTAACAAGTGAAAGGGGAGCAAAAGAAACCCGGAGGGTTGCTTCACCCGTTGGAAGTTCCATAATGGGAAGTGGGATAGTGTCTCGATGGATTACCGAAATCAAGGAAGGGTAATACGGGGATTGGGCTTATGGTAGACAGACTTACTAAGAGTGCCCATTTTATACCCGTGAAGAGTAAGAGGACTGCTGCATGGCTAGCTTCAGTTTACATTTGAGAGATTACATGGTGTACCTTCCAGTATAGTGAGCAATCGAGATCTTATCTTCACTAGAGAGTTTTAGAAGAGTTTGCAAGAGGCGGTAGGGACTCAGTTGTGTTTTAGTACCGCATATCATCCTCAGACGGACGGCCAGACTGAGAGGGTGAATCGTATTTTGAGGTTATGTATTTTGGATTTTGGAAGTACATGGGAAGAGCATCTTCCGTTAGTGGAGTTCGCATATAATAGCAGCTTTCAGTCCAGTATTGGTATGGCTCCTTTCGAAGCTCTTTATGGAAGGCCCTGTTGATCACCTACATGTTGGTGGGAATCTACGGATAAGATCTTGGTTGGGCCAATGTGGTTAGAGAGACTTCAGAGAAGATTGACTTGATTCGAAGAAGGATGAAAGCGGCGGAATCTTATGCGGATAAGAGGAGAACAGAGCTTGAGTTTGATATTAGGACATGCTTTTTATCAAGGTATCTCCGTTGCGGAATGTGGTTCACTTTGGATCTGTTGGGAAGTGAGCACCAAGGTTTGTTGGACCGTTTCCTGTTAAGGAAAGGATTGGACGGATAGCATATAGGGTGGAGTTGCCTGAGAGACTTAGTAGTGTACATGGTGTATTCCAAGTGTCACATTTGAGGAAGTGCCTACACGAGACCGCATAGGTAGTAGAGCCGAGCTTACTTAGAGAAGTGGAAGTAGAGCGTGATGCGACGATTCGACGAGCTCCTACTCGCATCCTTGGGTCAGAAACTATGAAGTTGAGGATTAGAGAAGTTCATCTAGTTAAGGTGCAATGGGGAGATGACGGAAGCAATGCTACTTGGGAGACGGAAGCGAAGATGCGTTCTTTGTATCCATTTCTTTTTGAGAGTATAATTTCTCCTCTATCGTTTGACTAGTACTTATCTTATCTTTAGTATGTCCTCTCGTTAGTGCTGTTTGACCTTTAGATAGGGTAAACCTATGGTTGAAACATGTGTTTGAGACATGTTATGGTTGATGGATGCAAGTGGATGCAAGTGTTTGCTAGTGGTTACTCGTGGATGCATATATACACACTCTAGGCACTAGATCGGCTCAGTCACTTCATATTGCATATTGCATATAATTGTGTGTAGGTAGCTATATTTATGGATGTATAATGATTGTGTTATCATATGGATGATGCATTTTGGTGAATGGTTGTGCACTCATATAGATATTGTATGTGTCGATAGGGTTATCTCGCATACATATTGGATGCATGGCACTATCATGGTTTGCATATGTTCGTACATTAGATAGGGAACATATACACACACTTTTCGCATATGCTCATACATCATTAGAAATTGTTTTAAGGACAATGGATGCCCGTGTTTGATGGATTGAGTAGATGGTTGTTTGGATGGTAGGATATGCATTCTACTTAGCTTAGAGATTTCGGGGACGAAATCCTTTAAGGAGGGGAGAATGTAACACCCCGAATTTCGGTTAATGCTAAAATTCACTAATTACAGAATAAATAATCTCAGATGTGAGAACTGGGGGAAACGGGCTGCGTCATTGCGTTCGTCTCGGAAAAATACGCGAAATAGAGTCCGAGTTTTCGAAAATCGGAGTCTGTATGGCCAAGTTATGGCCCGATGAAGTTTGCAGAAAATTCTAAGCTAAAAACAGATTTAATAATTTAAATTCAGATTTTAAAATTGAGCAAGCGGGGCCAGGCGGGAGGATTCCCGCCCTACCCATGTCGACAGGGCTGTCGACAGGCCTGTCGACAGGGGGGTCGACTTGCCTGTCGACAGGGGTGCGGCGTCCAGAGAACCTGGGTGCACCAGGTTGCACCAGGTTGGGTCTTAGGCTGGCTTGGAGGGCTGGTTTCTGGAAGCTTCTTGGATCTGATGGTCCTAATCCTATCTAGGGTTAATCTAAGGGTCTAAAATGCAACCTAATCCTATAAATAAGACCCTAACCCTACCCTAATTCATTCATAATTAAATCTAGTAACTAAACTATGGCAAAATGAAACTTGAAGGAGCCTCCATCAAAATTAGAGAAGGGATAGCATTCCAAATCAACTTCTAGCCTCTTAATCTTCTTCATTAGTTTGCTAATTTTGTTTTGGTGAGATTCTATCTCCTTAATAATCAATTGTTAAATTGATTAAGATAGGATATGATGATGTATGGATATGTTTGAGGATCAATGTGTTTATGCAAGCTTTGTGTAGTGTATGTTATGTGTTTTGCAAGTTATATACCATATGTCATGCAAGTTTAATGTTATGTAGTCATGACATCCATATGCAAGTTTGGTGCTATGTTTCATGATGATTATGATGCAAAACACTAAGTTGAACATTGATCTATTATGCAAGTTTAGTATGTGATTCTATGCATGCTAAGTATGTGATAATATGCAAGTTTAGTATGTGATTCTATGCATGCTAAGTATATGATATTATGCAAGTTAAGTATGTGATTCTATGCATGCTAAGTATATGATATTATGCAAGTTTAGTAGGTGATTCTATGCATGCTAAGTAGATGATATTATGCAAGTTTAGTATGTGATTCTATGCATGCTAAGTATGTGATATTATGCATGTTTAATAAGTTGGTTTATGCATGTTTAACAAGTGGGTTTATGCATGTTTAAATAAGTTGGTTTAAGCATGTTTAACAAGTGGGTTTATGCATGTTTAACAAGTTCATATGCAAGTTATGTGTATAATGTTATGTAAGTTATGTGTAGGTTGTTATGCAAATTCATATGCAAGTTATGTATATGCTTATATGCAAGTTTAAACATGTTATGCAAGTTATGTATATGCTTATATGCAAGTTTAAACATGTTATGCAAGTTATGTGAATGCTTATATGCAAGTTTAACATGTTATGCAAGATATGTGTATGATAATATGCAAGTTCATATACAACATGTTATGCAAGTCATGTGTGAGATAATATGCAAGTTTGGGTTAAATGTAGTTGGGTTAATATATGCTCATATATGCAAGTTGACATCCTCTTAACCCATGACAAAGTTATATGCTAAGATTTGGTTAAAACCATGATGTTTGTGATGGATCTTCCCTTTTATTATATCGTGAAATGAGAACGATTTGCGTGGGGAACGATGGGGTTAATAAATATGTTAATAAAAGTATGGTTGGGTATGATTAAGCATACTATAAAAATAAATTAACATAAGTGGGAATTTACCTATTGAGTTAGGTCTACCCCATGGGAATTTACCTATTGAGTTAGGTCTACCCATGTTATGAAAAACTTGATATTAATTAGGGATAATTAATATAAATTATGAGGGTGATTAATTAGGTGTAATTAATCGACTAAGACACGAGGTTGGACTCAGTTGTAGCGTAAAACTGCCCGGACCCAACCGGCTTAACCAGTTGCTACAAATGTTAGCCCAATGTGAGAGGTCTTAGGCACAAACTAAATACGTGATTAATGTAAAGACACGAGGTTAGACTCGGTTATGACATAAGGCTGCCCGGACCCAACCGGCTTAACCAGCGGTCATAAAAGATAGTCTAATGTGAGAGGTCTTTATGAGGATCACGGTCTTAATTAATTAAGAAACACTTAACCATATAAGCATGTAGGGGGGCATGAGGGTTAAGTGGGTGCCTTGGGTGGCTTGTGGTAACTAGTGGGGTGCCTGGGGTGGCATGAGGGAACTAGTGGGTTGCCTTGGGTGGCAATAGAAAATACGATTATAATACTTAACCAAAGTGGAACATGTAATTAAACATGATTAAAGGGTTAAGTAAGTGCCTTGGTTGGCATGTGGGAATTAAGTAAATGACTTGGGTGGCATGTGGAAATCTAGTGGGTGCCTTGAATGGCAATTAAAATATGATTAATGACTTGGCCAAACCTTAACATGTAGGTGGGCATGATTATAAAAGGGGTTAAGTGGGGTATACTAGATAAAATATCAAGCTTAGGTGGTAGCTTGTGGGGGCCCATTTCAACCAATATCCCAAACGTATCTTTGTGGGCTCGACTCAAGTCGAGTGACGGGACACGCATATTGGGCTTGACTATAAGAGGCCAAAACGTGTTAGCGGTGGCAACGTAGGACCAACGGGTTTCATATGCGTGTGTGGACCCGGGCTGGTTAGTAAGTCGTTGTTGCATCGTGTAGGTATAAAGCCGTGCACCGCTGATATTATCAGGTTGCCACTTTGGGAAAATGATACACCCTATTGTGGGACCAGTACGGATATCTACGTTAGGGAGCCGATCGCTTGGGAGTAGTGGGTACACCTTGGTAGTTGGCTAGGGGTACACGAAACTACTGGGTAAAAGTTACTAAGTACATTTAGTGGGATCAACCTTTAAGTAGGAATTACTCTTGGTAGGTAGAACTGGTGTGGTGCAGTGTAGGAATTACCCTTGGGTGGATAAGTCTTGGATGGTGTAATCTAGTAATTATCCTTGGGTGGATAAATGCGTCTTTCCGGTTATCTTAGTACATCCCGTGTTTAGTTGACTACGTAGTGTAGTCATTATCCCCAGAGGTACCATACCTTGTTTATATCATACCCTAATTACTTTAACGATTGTATTGTTAGGGTTATAGGACTCACTCAGACTTATGTCTGACCCCGTTGTTTTTATCTTTTTCCCCCGAACCCAGGTTATCAGTGTGGGCTCAGTGCTAGTGGGCTTTGACCAGATTGCTGTATCTATCCTTTGGAGCTTGGACCGTTGAAGTAAAGCTCAGTTCATCTTTCCTTTTATGGCTATTGTTTACATAGTGGGATTATGTACTTATTTTTATCAAGATGGATATTTTGTACTTGACTCTTGTATGGTTTTGTGATGTAACCAAACATGTTTTACTTTCCGCTGCAATGAAATGATGATTTAAATTTTCAAGTATTACTTATATCTGTCTTGTTGTAATTTTACTATTCTATATTCACTTAAAATACTTCACTGAAACTAAGGCATTCCCCTCTTATGAGTGACCTTAGCGGACGTGGGGTGTTACAGAAGGCACCAAATTCCTCGCTTATCCGCACAATCAACAATACGTCCGGACGACTACTACTTCAGCTCCTTTAAGGTAGCTACTCCAATCATGAGCATCAGTAGCGCCCATCCAACCAATGTGAAGATCGTAGGTCTTCAACCGTCTTCAACTCTTTGACTTCTCACCGTCGATCCATTATTTGAAATGAGAATGAACTCGGCCTTTTCAAATAATCCACGTAAATTTAGATTTTCAAATCAATTCTTCGCATGGTTATATCACTCAACATTCACATTTCAGTTCCTTAGTATAATTTTCATGTTAAATACATTCAACCATCACATATCAAGCAAACCAAGCAAAATCGGTTTATTTCTATTCTATATCGTCTACAATATTTTATAACAATATATCGCCATTTTTATTTATTTAAAAACGGCCATATTTAATTAAACGACGTTTCAGGTCGTGCCGGGGCACTAGCGCTGTTTTTCACTAAATTTGTTTTACACATATCTGAAAATATAACCGTTGGATCTTCACAAATTTTATATCATTAGAAAGATCATTTCAAAATGAATCCAACGGTTTCAGTTTTGGGAAAATCCGACGGTCGGATCTCTCACACTAGTCGTTTGAAGTTACGATTTCAATATACGAATTGCAGCATCGTTATTCGATTTAATTTAATTATATTTATATTTATACATAAATATAATCGATTCTGGCATTGTTTTTCTTCAGATTTGAATTAAACATTACAGACAATCCAACTGTCGGATCTTTACAAAGTTGGTGCCGTTGGAAAGATATTTCCAAGGCGAACCCAACGGTTGCGGTTTCGGGAAAATCCGATGGTCAGATCTCCTGCACTAATCGTTTGAAATCATGGTTTCAAAACACGAACTGCGCGGCCACGATTCGTTTTAATTTTATTTATTTATATATATATATAGTTCATTCGACGATTTCAAGATCGTTTTCACTTCAAATATTTCACTAATGCCTTTAAATTTTGGAAAATTTCGCCATAACCTCCTTTGTACGGGAAGGGCTGGGAAAATTCCCAAATAGCCACACGGGCGTCTCATCTCAAAAAGAAAAAGGAAAAGCCAAGCGGCTAGCCAATAGGCTCATAAAATCATCACCCAAGAAAAACAGTAAACATGTACCTATTTGTCGGACACACAATTTTATTCCTCTTCTCTAGCCTCTTTGCTATAACCTGTTCAATAAATATGCATGTACATATGTGCAATTTTTATCATTTATCATTTTCTATTCAATTTCGTGTTTGTTTCAATTTGGTTTAAAGTCGCCATTCATTCTAATGTTGCATACATAAGCAAAAATCATATCATTAGGTAATTAATGAATATTTCAACTCATGCACATTTATTTGAACAAGTGGTTATTTTTAACATTTCACATTTCAAAAATGATATTTTTGGCGAACTAAAGTATATTTCAACACATGACTATATCATTTAGTTCCTATACATGTTAAAAATAATATTCATAGCAAACAAATATTTATTTCAACACTCGTATATTTTTTGCGAATCACATACATGATAAAAATGGTATTTTTGTCATCTAAAATATTTATTCAACACGTGAATGTTTTTAACACTTCATATTTTCAATAAAATATAATTTTTGTTGTTCGATCTTTTTATTCAACACATGAATGTTTTCAACACACGCACTTCTCAACACATGAGCATTTTCTACACATGGATATTTTATATAGTTGGTTCATATAAGAAAGATGTAATTTTTATTGTTGAAACAATTTATTTATAATGCGGATATTTCACATACTTTCTATATATTATAAAAAATGTGATTTTTATTGTTTAAACATTTTATTCATTCAACACATGAATTTAATTTTTAAACACATGACAATAATTTCAACATATGAAAATAATTCTAACACATGAGTATTATTCAAAATTTCAGCAGCATAACGGCGGGGTAGTTAAAACAGGCACCGTCCCGAGTACGGCTCCTCGCTCTACCTTAAAACCTCGCGGTTTTTGTCAATGGGGATTTCATACATCTAATTCGCACGCAGGCGATTATGATTTTTCTTTTCCACAATTATTTAAAAAAAAATTCAATCATCAATGGGTATTTTTCAACCACAACCAAATAATACCAACCACAAACAATTCTATTAACCATTCGCATTATTCGCCAAATTTTTCACACCAATTCACAAACAATAAATATCGTCCATGGTTTGTGGACGAGGGGAGTATATATATATATATATATATATATATATATATATTACCATTCCAACACACATATCATTTAAACAATGCATGTATAATTCATACTTCGCTCATATAACTTACACTGCGCATGTACATGAGGTATACAACACGTGTATAATTTATATTTTGCTTGTATAATTTATACATGACATTTCCATTCACATTTCAGTTTAGAAATCTCACAATGGTTATCGAGGTGCTAAAAATCGTAGATAGCTCAGAAAAATCTGCGGTCTCTTCTAGGATGTAGAGAGCCTCCTTGCGGTCACGATGTTTCATGTTTCATCGAATTTCGTTAACGTAGCAAAAAGATATGATTTTTCAAAGTTGGTAACACTTAAAAGCGTTAATTTCTATTTAAAATAACTAAAGCCGATACCTTTCAAAATTATTCAAAACTAGATTTTGAAAATTCGTGAAATCCGTAGCACTTCGTCCCGATCAGGTTGTATGACGTCGAAGGGGGTGGAAAGAGTTTCAGGCGCAGGGGGGTTTCGTCGGGATCGGTGGTCGGAGGAAGCGGCGGCGGCGCTAGAAAGTCGCCGACTTTGAGGGCGTCGTTCTCGTCGATGGGGCGACGAGGGTGGTCGAGGGTTGGTCAGATTTGAAGAGGGGAGGCGGCGCTGTCGAGTCTGGGTGGTGGCGAGGTCGGGCGTGGGCTGTGGCGATCGGAAATTGCCTGGGAAGGGGGGAGCGACGTGCATCGTCGATGTCGAGGGGGTTTCTGATGTTTTTTATTATTATTTTAATGAATGGAGAGATTCTATTGGTCGAGGGTCTTATTAAATTTTAAAATATTGTTTCTCCATAAGAACACCAATTCAAACCCAACGACTGTCGCCCCTAGCTAAATACCCCCATCCCGGACACAATGGGATATGTTTCGTAGGCCAATTCGACTGTTACAGTCAGTTATTTTTCAAATCAAAGTATATAACATTTTATATCCAATTTGAACATACATTTCAATTTGCCAAGGCCACAAACTGATCGAAAAATTCCAGAAAAATAGTTCTAGCTATGTTTTGACGCTACGGTCCCAACAAAACTAGTTTCATCGAATTCTGAGATCGTTTGAAAAATGGCCATTTTCTGGTCGATCTAATTTAACAGAAATTGACCAAACACATTTTCCTTTGCCACGCTCACATACTAGCTTCAAAAATTATGAAATTTAGAACCTAGCAATAATTTGACATCCCGGATCCAACAAAAGTGGTTTCATCGAATTCCGAGGTCGTTTGCAAAATGTCTATTTTCAAGGGCTATATATTCTCTATAGCGACCTCCCTGAAAATTCAGTTGGCCATAACTTTTGATTCCCGCTATGAAACTTCGATTTTTCAGATTCGTTAGAAAGATATTCATAAACAGATTTAAATATTTTTGGTTTCGCTAAAATCCATTATATTTTGCACCCGGTGCAGTCAGTCAAAGTTTGAATTCAAATTTTCAAACTGCCACACTATTTCCAATTAATTATTTTATTAAATCTTCTATTTCAATTGTTTAAATTTCTTTGAAATAACCAATTTAAAATTTTTAAATTGGCTCATATTTTCCGGGTTGTTACACCCTTGATTCAAAGTTATTGAGATAATCAACGAAGCACTTCTCTTCGATTTGTGATGCACTTCTCATCACCTTCAATTGTTGAAGCGCGTCTCTTCAACTCTACTCTTTGAATATTGGAGCACTTCTTTCTATGGTGCACTTCTCACACATAACTCTAAAATAAATTCTCTTCCACAACCATTTGTGCCATGTTTTCTTGCTCTTCATCTTTGAACCTACAATTCATTGCCATATCCCAAAATTTTGACACTTGAAACACTCTATTTTCTCTCTTCTCTCTAACCTCGCTCTGATACCATGTTAGAATTTTGATATAGAGAGGAGGGAGAGAGATGAAATGTAAAACACAAAACGACTACATTGTTATTGCTTTGCATTGCCATAAACTGAAATTACAAAGCTATTTATACTTGCAGAATACTAAAATATCATACAATAAAATAGCTAAAATAATTTAAACTGGTCCACTAAAAAAGGAAGACTTGATCTAATCTAATAATACTTTGAATCATTCACTAACAAGGTCTACCTTATCAACATCTATAATTGTCTTTTAATAGTGTTTTTAATGCAGTTAATAAAAATAGTCTGTACATCTACTGAAATGATTCAACAATGAAGTAAAGGACCAAAGTTAAGGTGATATGGTTCAATCCAAAAGTCAACTAATATCCAAATTTGATTAAAATCTTTTATGCACATGCCCATTGGACATGTATACAGACTGGTAGCTACAAGTAAAAAAATTAATTAAATAAACATAAAATTTGTTAAGTATTTTAATATAAATAAATAACTAGTGCAACCTTGTGTCGAAATATCTATCACAGATCTTGACGGTCAAGAACATACAGGTTTTCAAGGCAAAATGACATGAAACTGTCCTTAATAGTTGTGGAAAATCACTTTAAAAGTGCAATACTGAAACACTAATAAATAAAATAAATATATCATTTTCCAATATTGTTGAACAACAGTTTAAAACATGATATTAAACTGAAAAACTTTGCCGAAGTTTACTAGAAGTAGTAACTAGGACGTAAACTCGGTAGAAACGTCTCACTTAAACTGATGAAAATTCTAATAGTTTTAGCAAAGTAATATCATAGTGTACCATGACCCCATAAGAACCACAAGTTGTAGCTGACCTTCCATCTATAATGGGGAATATACTAGTTGGAACAATACCACTTTCACCAAATAACCCCGACTTTAAAACTAGTAGACTCACTAACAGTCGTATCATCCATAATCTCGTCCAAGCTTTTGACTAACACAAGATTATCCACCACCGGTCTACTTGCTATATCCTTGTGCATCAATGGCTCAAGTTATTATTTCGAGTTTCAAATGTTTTATTTCAAACTTTTGACTTCATTTCCAATTGCTTGAATTCCATTTTTGAGATGTTTTAAAGCCAGTTTGGTATTTGATAAACACCTACTAGTACACTAAAACCCAAACTCAATGTAACAAGATGATTCAAAGAACACTGTAAGACAAAATTCATATTTCCCTATTTTTTCACAAGAAATATTTTTTTCCCTTTTCATCGTTATTTTGATAAATTGAAACATGTGTGATGATAAAGACAAATTATACAATATATTCCATGTCTATCATACCAACATCATTGTTTTATTTAAAAAGTAATATGTATGAGAAAATTAACCATGAATAACAGAAAATAAATTTTAGAGATGAAGCACATACCTAAATTAAAGCAGCTCCAGCATCATCACCAATGAAAACACATGTTCCTTTATTAGCTTACGCCTTAAATTGGAATAAATGATTTAATCATCTTATCTCATGCAAAGCAAACTTCACAACGAATTCAAGGAGGCCACAGTATCATAACAAGTTTGATACATTATAACACTTGCGCAAGATAGAAAGGAAAACGAATACAATGCTTCAGTGATGGAAGGAACACATACAGCTTGCATAGCTGGCTGGAACTTACACAACAAATCGTGAAACTACATTGACGCTGCCAGCACATAAGAAGCAACCACGTCCATTTGATATCTACTGAGACAGCTGACGATCTTGAAGAGAATGATTCAGACATAACATGTTGAATGACATTTGGGAGAGCCTGGAACAAGAAAGTTTTTGTAAGCATAGGAATAAAATAATCCATAAAGGAAAATTTGCTTTTGATCTGAGCTAGGAAAGATCTCTGCTATGTATGTCCTCTAACAAACCTTGTCCATGTAAAAATATGCCAAGCAATAACATATATAATAGATGAGGGATTTTTATAAACACTACTTGTAAATATTTAAAAAAAATTCTATCAAATCACGGTCCTCAACTTGTAATTGAGTAAATTAGATTAGAGTTTGTAAGTGATTTGGTAAAATTATATATAAAGTGAATACAATATTCGAGTGGAGAAGGAATAACAAAATTAATGTAATATTAAAAATACAAAATAAGTGATTTTGCCTATGAATTTAGTCATTTTGGTAAGAGTCTTCTTGAGTTTCTTTTGATTTTTGTCTATTTTTTACTTGATTTTGAACAATCATCTCTTTGGAACTGGTTCTAGTGTTGATTGGAAGCCCAACACTTTCTAAAGAATTTTCTTCTTCTTCGATTTCCATAGGCTCGTGTTCTTGTTGCATTCGAGCTGGTTTGTCTTCGAATGTCTCATAAGTTTTGAAAGTGAATGGGATTTGCATAAGATGTATATTTGTGGAGTCAAACACCTTTCCTGATATGGATTCTGCTCCTTTGAAATCAACTCCGAAGTATTTGAAGAAACGAGTGAGATAAACTCCATAATATATAGTGTTTTCATGGGTTGACATTTCTTTGGGCTTGAGTTCTTTTAAGATCATATCGCCCCGATCGATGTCATATCCACCAATAATTGCAAAGAGTGCTTTTTGAACTTTGAGAGTTGGGTTATTGAAGTTTCCAGAACGATGAGTGATGGTATGTTGAAGGAGAAGGTTTACGATTCTTGATTTTGGGTGGAAAAAGCAATTTTTGAATTCCATGTGAGCATCGCTTTCAAATATGTGCTGTTATGTTTCTAAATCCATTTCTTTGATTTTAAATTCTGAAAAATCCAAGCCTGTACTTTTGCAATTTAGAATATTGCCCAAAATTTCACAATCTAGAACAATTTGTGTGCCTTTTACGGTACTCCAAATTTGGTTTTGACCTCCTTCGTAAAAGCCACGATTGAGATTTACATAGAACATTTTGACGAGTTTTGGGTAACATAATTCTTCGTTATGCCGAGCTTCAATCAAGCTCAACACTTCATTGTGATTGAAAAGAGAAGTAAAATCATAGGATGGAAAGTCTTCGAAGATGGCGAAAGAACCCGTATTGAGTTTTGCATTTGCTACATAGTCAACATAGGTTTTGATTACCTCTTTATCATTGTGGAGATATTCTTTGATGGTTTTAGATAGTCTCATAGTTTGAGTGTTGCTAAAGGAAGCCATTAGAGAGTTTTGAAGAGTATAAATATAAAGAATAGTTTGAATTTAATAGATATAAAAAGAGATTGAATATATATGAATTGAATGAGCATTACTTTTCAAAAATCAATGACACTTTTTTTTTTTGGCAAAGCCGACGGGGTTGAATGGACCCCTACCATTTTTATTGATATGCAAGGTCACAAGATAACAAAGAAAGAAAAAAGAGCAAAACAGAAAATGGAGGAAACATGCATACCAACCGCTAACTAAAGGAGACAAAACAAGTAATTACACTGCTAGTTCACAAAGCTAGTTACACAAAAATTCTCGGATCGTACGAAAATTTGAGGAACTTCAATCCATCCCTGATTTCTCGCCACAGTTGAAACCTCCATTGCACATAAGAGAATACGTGCTTGGCGTCAAAGCAGCAGGCGTTGCGTTCAGTACAAATTGCATGTACCAGTTTCTTGAGAAAGTAGTTGTAAAATCTCGGTCTCGGCAGTTTAGTTCCTGTTCTGGTATTGTGAAAACTCCATTGATCGAGGCTCGTTCTAGGGAAGTTACTCAGGCCGAACTAAAGCAGAGCTTCATCACAAAGGCGTTTGATCATTGGACATTCAAAGAAAAAGTGTTGAAAGTGTTCAGCATCAGCTCCACAGAGTTTGCAAGTGCTGGGGATATCCATTCCAATGCATATCAGTCTATCCTTGGTTAAGATTGCATGATTGATGATCTTCCAGAAAATCATGTTCTCTTTAGAGTTGTTGTCCTATTTCCAAATCCTCTTGTGCCATCTACAAATAGGAAGAGATGTAAAGTCCGATAAGGCAATGTACATTTGTCTAATTTTGAAGCCCTCACCTTCCCAATTCCACAAGGTAATTCTCTGATTGTCAGTCCTAGTGTTGATGTCATGAATGTTGTTCCATATCCTGTGACCTATCTGAAAGACCGTATTAGGCAGGCATAGCTTGTCGTGAACCAGCAAATCACCTACAAAAGACTTAGCATGCACACCAGGACCTAACTTTTCAAGGAAACTCATTCTGTCATTTAGGATAAGACCATGCTCAATCCATGGATCTTCCCAAAGCTTTATTCTATCAAATGCAGGAAAACCATATTTAACATGCGGTAAAATTTTGTGTTTCATATTGGTAATAGATTTCCAAGTCCAGCTAAATCCCTGCCATGAACTTAGAGACCAAAAACTTTGATCTTTAAGAATGTGTTTTATAGACCATTGAACCCAAAGCCTTGGAGTTGTGTTCAAAATATCATTAATGTTTTTAGAAGGCAACCATGTTCCAAATACTAGTATTAATTATTCCTAAGCCACCATTGATAATAGGTCTGGAAAGTTTAGAATGCAAAATAGGCGCAATGATCTTAGCATGCACGTTTCCTTTCCAAAGGAATCTCATGCAAGTTGAGTGAATCATATTACGCAGCTTATTAGGAAGTAAAAAAGTGCGCGACCAGTAAATTTGCATAGAAATTATGACATATTTAATCAAGGTAAGTCTACCGGCTTGACTAAGTTGGTAATTCGACCAGCAATTTAGTCTAATAGTAATCCTCTCAAACAAAGGAAGGCAGTGTTGAGTAGTGATTCTAGTGGTTAACATAGGCAGACCAAGATAAGATAAAGTGGAAGCGCTACATGTTATACCGGTGAAACATTGGATATCAGAAATTCGAGTTTGCGAAACTCCAGCAATCATGATATTGGATTTATCATAGTTTATTTTGAGACCGGTTAAGGTATAGAACTTGTGTAGAGTAGACATAACATTGGCTAGCGTCTTATCATTAAGCTTACAGAAGATGATCAAGTCATCCGCAAACATCGGCGAGGTGATACGAGGGTCCTTACACTTAGGATGGAGATCAAACAAGTCAAGTGCAACTAAGTTATCCAACATTCTATTTAACATTTCCATAACAATAATAAATAAATAGGAAGAAATAGGATCACCTTGCCTGATACCTTGCCTGCTACCAAAGAAGCCAACAGCAGCGCGATTTACATTGATTGAAAAGCTAGCTGTACTAATACAAGAGTAAACCCAAGCCGTGAAACAAATAGGAAAGGTCATGTAACTAAGGATTCTTATGATTGAAGACCACTGAATGGTGTCAAAATCTTTTCTAATATCAAGTTTAATCATGGCTCTAGAGGATATATTATGAGTATTATAACCTATCAGTAATTCATATGCTAAAAGAATGTTGTCCAGGATGTTCCTATTAGGAAGAAATGCAGATTGTTTCATAGAAATAATATGCGGTAGGACATGCTTAAGCCTAGTCGCTAATATTTTGGATATGCATTTATATATGGTATTGCAACATGCAATAGGTCTAAATGCAGTCACGTTATTAGCATTCTTAGTTTCAGGAATTAGAGCTAAGGTAGTGTTATTAAAAGAGTGAAACATCTTAGCCCTGTTAAAGAAATGTTTGACAGCTATGCTAACATCTTTACCAACAATATCCCAACATTTAGTGTAAAAAACTACATTTAGTCCATCAGGACCACCGCAAGAATGATTGTTGAGAGAGAACATAGTATACTTAATGTCCTCGTTGGTAATAGACGTACTCAAGTAGTTTTTCATGTCTTGATTAATCATAGGTAAAAGCATAGGATCGATGTCACAGATAAGAGGTACAAAATTGTCACTATTACCAAAAAGTTGTTCATAATAGTAAACAAAAGCTCGCTGGATATTACTAAGAGTAGAATGTACCTGCCCATGTTGATCCGTGATGTTGCGAATAGTTTCCCTAACCTGCTTTGCCTTAAGAACAGCATGAAAGTAACCCATGTTCTTGTCACCGTCTTCAAACCATTTGATTCTGCTCTTTTGCTTCTTCATCTTGGACTCCAAAATGAGAGCATCATGATGTTGACATGATATGTTATGTTCGAGAATAGGAAGAGTGTCACTGTGCGGATTGCACAACATATCAGCTTGGATTTCCTGTAGTTGTCTTTCGAGCGTTTGCGACTTCAAGCTACAACTACCAAAGTGCTTGGCAAACCAGACTTTTAGGACATTTTTAACTACCTTATGCTTCTTGTAGAGTTTGTACATGGGGTTTCTGTAACAGTTCATTTCCCAAGCTGTTGCTACTATGTTCATAAAATCACTTTGAAATGACCAAATGTTAAAAAATTTAAATGAAGTTTTCCTTTGCATGTTGCCCTCATTCAGATGCAAAATTTGCGGGAAATGGTCAGATACGATCGGCAGAACTATCTTGTTAACAAGACTAGGCCACAAATTCATAGCAAAATTATTACAAAAAGAAAAGTCAATTTTGGAAAAAGTGCGAACACCATTTCTATTGCAGTTATTCCAAGTGAATTCAGGCCCACTAGTTTCAATTTCTAAAATCTTAGAGTTCATTACAGCAGTGTTAAAAAGTCTGATTTCATTTAGAGAGACACTATTCCCTCCAACTCTATCATTGAGGTTATGTGGATTGTTAAAATCACCACCAATTATCCAGGGGAAATCCTGTTTAAGGGTGGGCATGATTTGGAAAAGGTTCTCCCTAGCAGCTAACATGTTGTGAGCATAGATAAATGTTATAAAGAAGGTGGTAGATGAAGGTCTATGAAAGTTTTGACAATGAATGAATTGGCTAGACGAACTAATTTTACATAAACGGTGAATCAATGGATCAAATAAAACCATAATTCTACCGTAACTCGCATGATCTAAGTTATGCAGTAAATGCCAATTTGGATTCACGTACCTTGCTGCTTTGGCAGTAAGATCTTCAGAGAGTTTGATTTCCAGAATAGCTATCATCGACAGATTGTATTTCAAAATCATAGACTTGCATTTAT
The DNA here is from genome assembly GCA_030737875.1 of Allium sativum. Lineage (NCBI taxonomy): Eukaryota > Viridiplantae > Streptophyta > Magnoliopsida > Asparagales > Amaryllidaceae > Allium > Allium sativum. The sequence continues at coordinate 255,728,904 of CM060912.1, read as the reverse complement.
CCAACTTTATTTGCTTGTGAGCACCTCTAATATTCCAAATACAAATAATGTGTATCGTTGATTAAACTCGACATGTTTTCGGTATTCCTTGTCATTGATCTGGTCTTCATCTTATTCGCCTCAGCTCCTCCATTGGCACTTGCTACAGGGGAGTCAAAATTACTTTCTTCACCATTATCAAGGCTGCCTTTATCAATTTCGAACATATGCGATTTTGTTACTTCAAGGTAACCAGGAGGTGGCTGTATGGAGCTATAAGGATTCACAGTTAGCTCACCAGATTGTGTGTTCTCAACAGCTATTTGAGTTCCTCTCGATTCAACTTGTAAAATGGGATTCTCATTCCCTGTAGTTATCATTTGTAAGCCAGTACTATTGTTGAGGTTGCAAGCATATAAGGTAGGTTGTCGTGGCATAACAGTAAGTGATCCTGTCTCAATGATATTGTCATTACAAGATAAAGTATTTCCAGTCAAGCTTAAATCCTCAGCTGTTGTATTTGTTTAGATGCAATATCTTCGTTGTTCTTTTCAACTGAATTGATAGTATGCTCTTTTGAACCACTGAAATTAATCACATTCGCCTCAATATCATTTAGTTCTTTGGCATCTTGCTGATTCAGACTGTGAACTCCATCTGGAACTATTAACAAAATATTAGGTTGTGTGTCAATAGTGGTTGATGATTCAACAGGAGCAACATTCGGTTGTTGGGTTACTAGGGATGAATTATTACATACTGGGAATTTCTGACAGATTATCTCAAGGTTGTTGCCCATTTCAACATCTTCAGCGAGGGCACTAAAGCTATTACTGGAGAGAATTACGATCCCAGAATTGTTTGCTTGTTTCTTTTGAGGTCTTTTGACGACATTAACACCCGCTTCCGACATAAAATCAGATAGACTCGCCTCTTTTCTTTTATAAATGGACTTGTGATAATTGTTCTATCTCACATAGCTGTTGACTCTGTTCGTTTTGAACGCAATCCTGCTTTTGTTAATCTTGACTCTTTTCCATGGTGGTTCCCTCCTTAAGTGGTTTCTCTTATCTTGTTGATTCCGAATGTCTCTTGCTGCCTGAGAGTTCGAAACGTTGACTTGTGAATTCCCTTTATTTGTATCTTTGCTTTTATCCTGAACTTCGTTCTTTTCTCGTAGCACTTGTGTATTAATTCCTTGCAAATTGTCCTTTTGGTTGTTCACTTCACAGTCCTCCAGTTTGTTCCCAAAAACATAGCACTGAGTGCAAATGAGGGGTCTCTAGTAATAATTGACTTTTACCCTCTGCGTACCACCATCTGGAAGAGTAGTTAGGAATTCCTCAACAAGTGGCTTATCCGGTTTGATCTCAATTAGACATTTGGCGTAATGTAATATCTCTAATCTCTCCGTAGTTTCATTCATGCAAATCAGTTTACCAAGTCTACACGCTAACCAGTTGACGCCGTAGTGTGACCAAGAGAACAGCGGCATATTGGTGAAGTATACCCAAATGGGCACAGATTTGATCATACCACACACGTTGCTAACATTTGGGTCATACGGTTTGATGATGAATAATTCACTTTGAATAATTTACGGCTCACCCATCAGAGCTTTATCTTTGTCCTCCTCGCACGCAAATTGAAACAAAAATAGCACCCCGTCAGATTTGATTTTAAGATCTCCTTTGGGTTTCCAAACTGATCTGCATTTCTGATCAACGGCAGAGTACGACAACGGCTTGTCTAGAAAGAAACCCACCAAGGTATCTTTCCAAACAGCAGATCCAGCTTCAACAACAGCATCCGTATGTTTCAGAGCTCCGTTTTCGTAAGTTTGCTTTAGATCAACGGGCTTGTATTTCCTTGCGTTGCGAGGCAGCCGCTGCGTAAAGGAAGTCCAGGCGCGTTGATTATCGGCTTGATGGTTCAATCTCATAGGGCTCACATGATGACTGGAGGAAGGTAAACACTCCAGGTTGCTAGCGGAAGGACGCAGAACAGTAGAGGGGCAAGGGGATAAGGTGGAGGTTTCTATCAGCGATGCCCAGATTGGGAATAAAGGGGCAATTAGTGTTTGAGAGGCTGGATTAAATGGCAAGGAGGAGGTTAGGATTTGAGAGACTGGATCCTTAGGCTGAGGAGGTTCTGATGGGGGAATCGAGAGAGGAGCTTTGGCTGAAAGCATTGGATCTGGCGGGACAAGCGGAGGATCGGAAGGTGGTTTTTGGCTCGAGGGGAGCAAAGGCGAAGCAGAGGGCGGAACTGATGGAGGAAGTTGAGCGGCGCAGTGGTCGATCTGAAGGATTGGAGGGGAAATTGGAAATTTGGGGAGGAAAGGGGGCTCTGCCATTAAAACGACCGTTGCCGATGAAGATTGTTTTGTGGTCAATGACACCTTTTCAAACCTTGGGAGTTGGTTAAAAATTGGAGGGAAGTTTAAAATTTTGAAATTCAAATTCTGAATTTCATTTTACAGGCTGATATGTCAACATTTGACATATGTAAGTCGACATACATGTATAAATTTCAAAAGGAATATGGTTTTGTGACTTTTGGTTTGAGATTAACGATTTATATTTCTGGTTTAACTATTTCCTGAAATAATATTAATCCTAGCAAACATCCGAAATTTATTAATTATTATTCTATTATTATTATTTTGAATTTCAAATTTCAAAATTCAAATTTGAATTTTAAATTTCAAGTTTGAATTTTAAAGTTTAGATTTCAAATTCAAAACAATGCAAACAATCAAAGCGTCCATTCAACCAAGAAAATTTAAAAATTAATTAAGGCATACCCGGTTTTTAGATCCATTTCTTCGATATTTTCTGAATTGTTGTGAAGCACATGTTTGAATTTTCGGTTTCTGGCTCTTCATCACTTGATGATGAATCTGAATCGTCTAAAGTTGTTGTGTATGCTTTCTTTCTTTTCTTTGATGAATTGCTATTGTCCATTTGTTGAATTGATTTATCTAAATATGGACACATTTTCTTCATATGGCCTGGTTTATTGCAGTTATAACATTGATTATCATTTCTTCCTGAACTTCCTTGGTTATTACTTTGAAAATTATTTCTCTTTCTGTATTTTAAAAATTTTCTGAATTGTGTTGTCATTAAGGTTGTTTCTTCATCGTCTTCACTGTTGAGTCTGAACCATTTGCTGTCACTATGAATGCAATAAATTTCTTTTCAATTGATCTATTTTCTTTTCTTTTCTGTAGTTGGAATTCAAAAGACATCAGATTTCCGATTAACTCCTCAATCTTCATTTCACTGACATTATGGGCTTCTTCAATTGCCAATGTTTTCCGGTCCCATTCTAAAGTCAATGAACTCAATATTTTTCTGACTTGGTCTTCTTCAGAATAAGTTTTTCCAAGTGCTATTAATGAATGCACTATCTCTTGAAATCTGCAATACATATCGAAGATAGATTCATTCTCGTTCATTTTGAATAACTCAAACTGATTAATTAACATTAATATATTTGTTTGTTTAACTTTACTAGTTCCTTCATGAGTAACTTGTAAAGTTCTGCAAATTTCATAGGCAGATTTACAAACTGACACTCTATTAAATTCATTCCTATCTAATGAACAAAACAACATATTCATGGCTTTAGAATTGCTTTGTGCGGCAGCCTTTTTTCATTAGTCCATTGTGCAAAATTAGTTGTGGGTTCTACGTATTCAGTCTGTGTGATACTCCATGTGTCTAATCCTACTGATTATAAATATATTTTCATTCCACATGCCCAATATGAATCATTACTACCATTAAATAGTGGTGGTCTAACAGTGGACTGACCCTCTACAAAAGAGGAACTGTTATTACCAGTGTAGGTTGCCATTTAATATTTTCAAAACTCAGATTATGAACTTTTTGAAAAAACTTGCTCTGATACCAATTGTTAGGGAACGCGGAATGCGGATTTTAAGGCAAAACTAACACTAGAGGGAGGGTGAATAGTGTTGTCAAGGAATTTGAGAAAATCAAAAACTTATATTAACTATTATATGAATCACACACTATAGAGATGGTCAAAAACACAGTATTAAACACAAAAACAGAAATAAACAAAAGTAAAATGCAGAAAAGGAAAGAACACACCGGATTTTATACTAGTTTGGGTTACTCCTACGCCCAGTCCTACGCAACGCTGGATTGCGCAGAGTTTTATTACTAGATCAATTGTAACGACCGGGAAAATCTGAACCAATTTAAAAAATTTTAATTGGTTAAAAAAGTGAATTTTAAGTATTTAAAATAAATATTTTAAATAATAACGACGAAAAGTAAGTTTGAATCGATGTTTGAAAATGAATATAATTAATACTAATTATAAACAAGGCCAGAAATGGCGTGGTAGTTTCAAAATTTGAATTCAAACTTTGGCTGACTGTACTGGGTGCAAATTAAAACGGATTTTAGTGAAATGAAAAATATTTAAATCTGTTAGTGAATATCTTTCTAACGAATCTGAAAAATCGAAGTTTCATAGCGGGAAGCAAAATTTATGGCCAAATGAATTTTCAGAAAGGTCGCTATAGAGTTTATATAGCCCGTGAAAATGGTCATTTTGCAAACGACCTCAGAATTCGACGAAACGACTTTTGTTGGATCCGGGATGTCAAATTATTGCTAGGTTTCAAATTTCATAATTTTTGAAGCTAGTATGTGAGCGTGGCAAAGGAAAATGTGTTTGGTCGATTTCTATTAAATTGGATCGACCAGAAAAGGGCCATTTTTCAAACGGTCTCAGAATTCGACGAAACTAGTTTTGTTGGGACCGTATCGTCAAAACATAGCTAGATTTATTTTTCGGGAATTTTTACAATCAGTATGTGGCCCCGGCAAATTGAAATGTACGTTCAAAATAAATATTTAATGTTTTATATTTTAATTTGAAGGAAAACTGACTGAAACAGTCGAATGGACCTACGAAACATATCCCATTGTGTTCGGAGTGGGGGTAAAACGCTAGGGAAGACAGTCGTTGGGTTTGGATTAGTGTTCGTGTGGGACAAGGGGTATTTTTGGATTTTTAAAAATTTATAAATATAAGAAAATATCTGATTGGGCCACATCAGAATTCTCTCTCCCCGTTACCTAAATTGCGATGGCGGTTTTTGCTCCTCCCTTTTCTCCTTGATTCTGACCGATCCACGCCTTGAAACGCCATACCCCAGTTCAACTTTTTGTAGATCCCTCCGAGCTCTTCAAATCCATATAGGATTCGCCCTCCCTCGTTGCTTCTCCATCGAGATCCGTGGATGGGAAGTTCGGAACTTTGAAGCTCCGCCGTGGCCACGTAAGACCACCGAAGTGGACCCCACTTCAGGCGCACGTGCACCTCTCGAGGCTCGACAGCGTGGTAAAGGCCGATCGGCCCCTAGCTACATGGATTCGGAGAAAAATCCATACCAAGTTTTGAACGAATAGCTGAGGTAACGGCTGAAATTAATTAAACTATATTATAGCACTTTAAAGCGCTACGGTTTTTGATTTCACTGTAAAAATCATATCTTTTTCGTTTGTTGGCGAAATTTAGTGAAACAAGAGACAGTGGACTCGTGTGGACGTCTTCTACATTCTAAAAGAGACCGCATATTTTTCTGAGCCTTCTGCTATTTTTGGTGGAGTGGAACCCAATGTGAGATTTCTGAATTATAAACGATATGGAAAACGACGATGTATAAATTATATAGTCGATGTATGAGTTATATAAGCGTTGTATACCTCATGTATAAGCGTTGTATAAGTTGTACGTTCGATGTATAAGTTATATATGCGTTGTAAAAAAATTATATGTGTTGAAATAGAAGTGAAATGCTTGTATATATATATATATATATATATATATATATATATATATATATATATATATATATACGCCCCTCGTCCACAAACCATGGACGATATTTGTTGGTTGTGATTGGTGTGTAAATTAGTTGATAGAGAATGGTTGATTAGAATTGTTTGTGGTTGAAATTGATTGATTGTTCTTGAAAAATACCCGTTTGTGGTTGAGAATTATTTGGTTGAAACTACATAGGATTAGTTTGTGGAAAAGAAAGAAAAAAATATACATGCCGCCTGGGTGCGAACTAGATGCATGAAATCCTCATTGTCAAAAGCTGCGAGGCTTTAAGGTAGAGCGAGGAGCCGTACTAGGGACGGCCCCGGTTTTAACTACCCTGCCGTTATGCTGCCGAAATTTTGAATAATATTCATGTGTTAGAATTATTTTCGTGTGTTGAAACTATATTCATGTGTTGAATAGGAATTCATGTGTTGAACGACATTCATGTTTAAATAAACTGTTTTAACAATAAAAATCACATTTTTATTTTGTATATACGAACTATATAAAACATTCATGTGTTGAACAGAGATTCATTCGTTGAATAGAAATTCATGTGTTGAATGGTATTCGTGTTTTAAATAAATTGTTTTAAATATAAAAATCACCTTTTATTGTATATATATGAACTATAGAAAACATTCATGTGTTGAATAGAGATTCATTCGTTGAATAGAAATTCATGTGTTGAATGGTATTCGTGTTTTAAATAAATTGTTTAAAATATAAAAATCACCTTTTATTGTATATATACGAACTATATAAAACATTCATGTGTTGAATAGAAATTCATTCGTTGAATAGAAACTCATGTGTTGAATGGTATTCGTGTTTGAAATAAATTGTTTTATAATAAAAATCATATTTTTATCATCTATATGAACTATATAAAATAGTTTTGTTTTGAAATAAATTGATTTGCAATAAAAATCACATTTTTATTATATACATGAATTGTTAAAAATAGTGAAGTGTTGAAATAAAAGTCGGTAGGATAAAAATATCATTTTTATCAAATGTATGAAAATAATATGGTTTTAAAATCGAAGAATAGATTATATATATAAATATAATTAAATTCAATCGAATAACGAAGCTGCAGTTCGTGTTTTAAAACCGTGATTTCAAACGATTAGTGCGGGAGATCCGACCATCGGATTTTCCCCAAACCAAAACCGTTGGGTTCGCTTTGGAAATATTTTTCCAACGACACCAACTTTGTAAAAATCCAACGGTTGGATTGTCTGGAATGTTTAATTCAAATCTGAAGAAAAACAGCGCCAGAATCGATTATATTTTTATATATATAAATATAATTAAATTAAATCGAATAACGACGCTGCAGTTCGTATTTTGAAATCGAAACTTCAAACGAGTGTACCGGGAGATCCGACCGTCGGATTTTTCCAAAACTGGAACTGTTGGATTCGCTTTGAAAAGGTCTTTCTAATGATATAAAATTTGTGAAAATCCAGCGGTTAGATTTTCAGATATGTGTAAATCAAATCTAAAGACAAACAGCACCACGGCCGCGTTATGGCCTGAAGCGTCGTTTGAACAAATTGGCTATTTTTAAATAAATAAAAATAGCGATAAATCGTTATAAAATATTATAAATGATATGGAATGTGAAATTAGAAACTAACTGAAGGTTAGCTAAGTCGAGTGGTTTCCTGGGTTTTGATCTGATGTTGGTTTCGGCCTTCGGGGTTAATAATTGGGAAATCGTTCTCTTACTAGTTTACGGTTAGTGACTGATGAATTGGAATGGTGCGTATGTTGTGTTTGTGTAGCACTTGTTTATTATATACGCGAGTTGCTCAGAAAGACCGGGTTTATCCCATTCTGAATAACCGAATCGACGATAAGAAGTCGAAGATGAAGACGATGGTTGAAGACCGGAGATCTTCACCTCGTTTGGATGGTAATGATGTCCTGATTGGGAGGCATCCCGAAATATGGATAATGAGTGGTGATCGTCCAGACGTACATGGATATCGATGGGTATGCGAGGTATATAGTGCCTCTGGTTTCGTTCAGACCCAGAACGGACTTGTAAATGGATTGTGTGTCTGACATTGGAATTCATTCTGTGTGATTGATAGCCATCAGTTGCATGGTGTGAATTGCCTGTGTGGCATGCTAAGGTGCAATGATCAAGGCTTCTATTGAAAAGCAAAGTCTTGTGGTTGTTGATCAAAGCATGGCTTGTGTGGCATAGCTTTGTGTATAACGTGAATTCGCGAACCTCACACCCCGGTATGAACCAGAAACGGGAGAGGACCTCAGGGAGGACATGCGTTTCTTTCTAGTTAGAGGTGGTATCGGTGCTAGAACTGGCTGACATTTATATTATTTTCACCTATGTGGTTGTTGCTGTTGCGAGGCGCCTCAGTTATATCGGTCGATCCGGGACCGATGGAGTCATTCGTTGGCTCATTTACACCCCAAAGGGCGGGGAAACGCAGTGTTCAGGAAGTTTAATCCACATCGGTGGACCGGCCCTGACGATCCAAGGGCCCACCTGAGTCTGGGTCCTGAGACTCGAGCTAGAGAGTCTCGAAGTCGGTAAGTACTATCTTTTGCCTTGGTTCATGACGGAAATCCAATTTCCAAATACGACATGTGCGGTTTCGATTGTATACCTATATATGGCGACATGATATATGGTACCCATGCCGTCTATGATTGATAGTTATGATTGAAATTGTTTTTGAAACATATAAACACTAGCAATAATATCAAATTCTTTTGTTTTATCCGTATCAAGCATATTTTTGCCATTATAAGGTAAAACTCTATCCTCCGGTTTGCGTTGCATTGTGTGATGGGAACTGAGTCTTATAATGGCTTCATTTTTATAAAAAGCATTGCGATGTTTAAAAGATTTACTTGTTTTAAAGCACTGGCAATCCAATGGAGTAAACCCGTTCCACGAAAGTGGCGTGGTCATGTGATTAGCCATACTATAAATGTGTTAAGTAGATTTTTCATACCAGTCTCATGACTGACTCGTAGTTTGTTTCACTTGCAAACTCGGGTGCCCCTTTTTCTACACGGGCAGCCTTGTATTCAGGTTTTAGCAGACTCTTTCTGGATAGATGGAGCTGAAGATGGATTCTATCATTTATCTCTTTTTATGCTGTTCAGCTCCTATTGTACATATTATGTTTGTTTTTCCGCTGTAGACATTTATGTATAGCTGAACTGTTTTTATACTAAGTATGATCCTGTATACTGTGTAACTCTGATGATTATGTTTATCCAGTGTATTATTTGTTCATTATCTAGTGTATTTATTTATGTCTGTTCTGCTATTATCTGTTTATTTGTTATATTCCAAAGATTACCCTTGCCACCGTCAGTACGGGGTTTGGGGTCGTCACATCAATATCTAAGTACAATCCCCTTGATTTCACAGCTACAAGGTTAACTCGATTCCACCACCCTTGATTTCAGGCTACAAGGTTAATACTATGTCCTTTCCTTGATTTTAGGGCTACAAGGAACATACCCTTTCCCAAACATTCCCAAATGATTACAACAGCCCTATAACTCTTCAATAGAACATCAATTCAGAGAGTAATGAGTTGAGAGTGAGAAGAGAAAGAGTTTTATGAATTTAAAATAGAAATCGACAGAGTAGAAGTGTAGAAATCAATAAAATATGAAATAATAATGGAGGGATGAAAAGGGGTGAAGATGGAGAAGAAGAATGGTTAAAAAACTCGAAATCATCCCCTATTTATAAGATTTGAAAGATTGCATTGCTTCTGGAATGTTAAAAATAGTGAAATGACACTTCCTTTGAAAATTGAAAAAGTGACAGTTATATGTCGACATCCCCTCCTTTATATGTTGACATATTTATTAAAAATATATTTTTTAAACTATTTTTCAAGTGTTTAAACATATATATTATTCTAGAAATTCTTGAATTAAAACATAATGATATAAATGAGTATTATAAAGTAGAAAATCATATGAAATCATAATTATAAAGTTTAAAACTATTTATACAATTATAAAGTTTAAAACTATTTATACAATTATAAAGTTTAAAACTATTTAAATATAAAAGTATATAACTATATAAATATATAAACCTTGAAACTTAAGTTTAAAATCAAAGGTAAGATAGAAAAACTAAAATTAGAATTTGAAATTTGAAAAATAGAATTTGAATATGACCCTGGAGTGTTATTTAGAGTCCTACATATAAACTAGACTCTATTACTGTATTTATCTTGAACTCTTGATTTCTTGGTTACTCATGAGTCTTGAATTTTCTCTAAATTTGAGTCTCGCGGATCTCTAAAACTGTACAGTCTTCCGTATTTAAGTCCTGTATATAAATCATGCATATATGTATATATATATTATAGACAGAGATGTTAGTATATAATTTATAATCAATAATATTGAAATAAGGTTGTTGTCATCAAAACTCCATTCTCTAACACTATGCACTTAAAATAATATCAAAATTATTGGTTTTAAAGCGTATAAAGCATGTTTGACTATTATAAGGTAAAACTCTATCGTCCTGCATGCGTTGCATTGTGTGATGGGGACCTGATCAGTCTTATAATAGTTTCATTTTACAAAAAGCATTGCGTTGTTTTATGTTTTAAAATGGTATTCATGGGAGCAAAACCCATTTCGTTATACATGGCATGGTCCCGTGATTTACCATATTCTAAAGTAAAGTTTTATATTTGTTTTTAGCTCTCACACCAGTCTCATGATTGACCTGGAGTTTATTGTTTCAATCTAAACTCTGGGTGCCCATATTTTCCACATGGGAAGTCAATAGTTTTGGTTTTGCAGATTGTTTTCTTTCACAGGATCCTGGATTACAATTGGAGCTATGTTCGGAAAGCTATGTATCTGTGTATTACTTTCAGCTATGTTAGTTGATGTTTTCCACTGCATTGTGTATATTTATGTATTCCATTTTCTGCTGCTGTGTAATTTATTTATTCTCTAATTATTGTGTTTCCACTGTACAATTATTTTCTGCACTATGTTATTCATGTATTCTGATGTAATTTTATTGTAAAAGCAATGAAATATTCTGTTGTTTTGTATTCTGGTGCGTTGTGTTATCAACCTATCCATATTCCAGTTCGGTATAGGCTGGGCAGGGGTTTCAGGTTATGTCATCGCAATTTTAATATAATACACATTCCTAAATGACAACAAATATTGTTACAAATATTCGCATGAACTTATCAATAAACATGTTAATAAATAGTACACACTAATTTTCAAATCACCCAACCAATCAACAATTTACATCAACTAACACAATAATATAAATGACAACAACAATATGATAATCATCGTTTTCAAACCAATTATATTTATTCCCAAATCAACCTATAACATAATCATCATAAGCATCTCACATGATAACCAATTTCATATCCATAAACAATCAATTTTCAAACCCATATAAACATGAAACTAAACCCTCTAATTAACCCTAATTAAACATAAAATAGGGTTAGAAGACATACCGACACAAAATTGGAAGCTTGGAGGGGTGGAATCGCAGCAGCAAGGGGGCGACAAAAAATAGGGTTTGGGAAATGTTTTTTAGGGGAGAAAATACGGGAAAGATGAAGTAACGGCATGTTTGTATTAGCACACTGTGCAATGGCTTGCAACAACCGCTTTTTTAGCCTTGCTATGGCTCGTCGCATTTTTCAATGCGTCTTGTAGTGCACTTAATAGGATTTGAATTTCACCCCCAAAAAAATTACTGCATGCTTATGGAGGAATACCGTTTTCAGATGCTTTTAAAATTAGCATCAGTACGATCTATACTTTCTTCCATTGGACTTTTAGTCAAAAAGTACAGAAATACAAAATGAAAATATGACATTGAGAGACGTTCTTATTGTATTCATCATAAACTTTGTTCTTGTCCTTTTTTCCCATGTTCTTATCTTAGGATTACGTGTCAACATCTTCTGTAACAACCCAGAATATTTCTAAGTTTAATTTGAGGATTTCCTGTATATATTTTAAATTTAATAAGGTTTAATATTGATAATTCTTTTTAATTGTTTCAAATAAATAATTTTATTTTATAAAAACTTATTTTAAGGGTATTTTTAATTTTTAAGAGTTTATAAGTACTATTATTATCTAATTTTATTTTTGTATGATAGTATTATTTATATAGTACATAGGATTTTACAAAAATCTTTTGATTACTTAGAATTTATATTTAAAGATATAATAGCTTTATGTTTTATAAGTAATATTATTTTATATACAAGTGTTTATATATTTTTGTAATGCAAACTTATTTTAAAAGGTTATATTTTGTTATGAGTAATTGTAACATATAATGATATTAATGATTTATTTATAACATGAAATTTTGTATAAGTTTAAAATCTTAATTTATAATTATATTTACAAATTCGAGAACTGGGCAAAAAGCCGGGTCGTTATAGTTGGTATCAGAGCTTTGGTTTAAACCAAGCTATGAGTACGACATATTTGAACAAAAAGGTAAGAACTCATTAGAGTTTATAATATCTCATTAGAGATAGGGTTAGGAATACCCTAGAATGAGATTCAGGAATATTGCGTTTGAGAGAGCGTCTTTTCTTATAAAATCGATAGGTTATATTGGAATTTGTGAATTTAAAATCTAAGTATTAGAGTTGTTTGATATGAATGAATTTGGATAAATAGATTAAGTATAAAATACTTTAAATGGCAGTTAAGAAAATGTTGGAATTACGCTAAACCTTAAGTAAAGTTCACTAATCCTTTTATGAATGATGTCTGGATTGGTTTGTTAGGAATTAGGTTGACCCGATTAGGACCCTTAACCATTTGTTGATTTTGGTAAATAACCCCTCATCAAAATTTTGGAACTTTGGGAAAAGAAATTTGGATATAAACGCTTAACTTGAATCATTTTGGTTAAGTTAAGCAAGTAATGGGTTTAGATTTAGTAATAAATTTGGATGATTTCTAAGCTTTAAATTTTTACTTTTAGGGTGACATTAGATAGTACCTTTCCCCACCTAGTAGTATCTCTGGGTCCAACTCAGAGGACTCCACTATAGACAATAGTGACACCAGTGAGCATGAGATCATCGAGATATCCTCAGATACTACACCGACAGAGGATCGGGTCATTTACGTGATAGTGATATGGACGTCAGATCATACCATTATCCTGATATGCTAGGAGCAGACCCAGCTCCACAGCAGGATGATCAGGAGATGATATATGAGTATGTACCAGGACCAGCGATTCTTGATCAGATGACGGGGATTGAGGCAGCAGCCTATTTCGGGATTGAGATTCCCCCTGATTTGGATGAACATACATTAAAGGCTATATGGCAGTAGATCCTTGACGAGAGGGATCGGCAATTATTGGGAGACGCCACACTAGCACAGGTCGCACCAGAGGTCATTGGTTGGATGATAGACCCTGCATTAGTTGAGCAGTTTGATGTTATGTTACATGAGCTAGGGAAATCAACAGTTATAGTTGAGGATGATCCGCTTCCAGAAGCGGGAGATGATGGACTTGACGATGTTATGGAGCAGCCCCTGCATGATGATGATGTCGTAGTAGACGATGATGATGTAGTAGCATATGATGATGATGTTGTAGAAGATGATGGTGATATTGAGCAGCCTATATTCGAGGATGACCGACTTCCAGAGATGGGAGATGATGAGTTTGGTGAGGAGATGAAGGATATAGAGCAGCCCTTGGACGAGGCTGATGAGGACGGATTTATGGGCAACGAGCACGATGGATTCATAGTAGATGGGGATGGATTCATCATAAGACATGATGACGATGGGGAGGTTGCTAATGATGATGGGTTTTTTTTGCTGACGACGAGGAGGAGTTTGCTGATAAGGAGCCCGAAGAGATTAGTTTGACTGGTCCATCCGACGATGGATCAGATGCATCAGATGTTTAGTTTGCGATGAGTCTGGACCTTGTATATAGTGTATATATATTATCTTAAGTGCTTAGATGCACTAAGATGTTTTAGGCTAGGACGGTTTTTGAGGGACTAGTACCAGATAGCTAGGTACACTTTTGGTGACTATATTTTGGACTACCTCAAGTACGTAGTACGTACTCAGGTAGGGTTAGATACATTTTCGTATGTTGACTTGGATTATATTTATGACATGACATTTTGGGTTGACTACGATATGTGTGTTCCAATCTTATGACATAATTTTGAATATTTATGAAATCTGTTCCAAAACTATATAGAGAAGTTTGATTTATAGTTTATATAGAAGTTTAAAACTAACTACTCCCCTTTTCGAGGACGAAAAGTTTTAAGGGGGGATGAATGTAACAACCCAGAATATTTCTAGGTATAATTTGAGGATTTTCTGTATATATTTTAAATTTAATAAGGTTTAATATTGATAATTCTTTTTATTTGTTTTAGATAAATAAATTTATTTTATAAAAACTTATTTCAAGGGTATTTTTAATTTATAAAAGTTTATAAGTACTATTATTATCTAATTTTGATTTTTGTATGAAAGTGTTATTTATATAGTACATAGGATTTTACAAAAATCTTTTGAGTATTTGGAATTTATATTTAAAGATATAATGGTTTTATGTTTTATAAGTAATATTATTTTATATACAAGTGTTTATATATTTTTGTAATACAAACTTAGTTTAAAAGGTTATGTTTTGTTATGAGTAATTGTAACATATAATGATATTAATTATTTATAACATGAGATTTCGTATAAGTTTAAAATCTTATTTATAATTATATTTACAAATTCGAGAACTAGGCATCTTCCCTCACTACGCTCTACTTTCAGTTGCAGTTGGCTCTGCTTCTCCTCCTCCGCTGAATAAGCTTACAAATGTGAAATATATAAGATATATTTAGATTGTTAACTTGCGTGATTTTCGAACATTCTACAATCATGCTTTGTAATGTTTATTTTTTGTAAGGATTATTTACATAATTATTGTTTTCTGGCCTTTACTAAACTGCATTGCTAATATGCGCTGTAGTTATATGAGTTAGTGCATCATATATTTTAATAGCTGTAGTAATAAAAAACTACAAGTTGCAAATATTTTTGCTAATAGTTAACTGGTAATAAATCACATTTTCCTACCTTTTGAAAGGTGTTATACAAATGTTTATCATGTAGGAGGGGAACATAAGTTAATGTTTTATAGCGGTTTTTTCAAATGTTCTAGAGTTACAGTTTAGATTTTCTGATCATACATTTTTGTCATTATAACATTAATACTAGGGCAGTAATAGATTAGGGTTGTCAATGAATACCCGAAAATTCAGATATCCATCTGAATTCCTATATGAAAATATGAAAAATATCCGTTATCCGACATTATTCGAAAAGCGGATATGGATATCCAATATCCTAAAAGCATTTCGGATACAAATATGGTTATAGTAAGGCTCGACCCATGCCCAAGGCAGGCAAGACAAATGCCTAGGACATCGGTCATGTAAGGGGCAACAAAAAATCGATTTTTTTTGCTGCTGCTCAAAATTCATCGCTCCAGCCCCTCCACTCTATTCGAATTTCAACTTCAATGCTTCCTAGGGTTTCTCCTTCACCGCGACAGGCTTCTCCTTCATTACGACAGAGGCTGAAAAGTCGTGTGCGACTTAAGGATCTTTGTATATGGAATAATGCGGAAATGACTATGATATACTAACTTGTATAATACAATAGTTATGCAAATAAAACCTAAACAACAAAGATATATCACAAATAAATAAAAGCAGTAAGTAAAGTGACATCAGGAATTTTATACTGGTTCGGACTTCCCGTCCTAAATCCAGTCCCGAAGTTCCTCTTTGGAATTCACTAACAACGCCCTCTCTTCACCCAGAGGAACAGGTTCACAACAATCCGAGCCCCAACATGGATTTCCCCGCCTGAGCACCGACATAGGAATTTTACAAATTACAAGAGTTTGACTTCTTCTTGTGTTCTTGAAACACTGAATAGCCAATGATTTCGTACACCCTTCCTATAATCTTATCCTCATAGTATAGTGTGTATGTAAAGATTGAAGGAAGTATGTTACTTAATGAATCAAGAGATATGAAGTAATTTCAATGATTCAATAAGTAACTTGAGTATATGAGAGCTTTTTAAAATGCAAGTGTATGGAAATGAAAACCAAAGAATAAAATAGATTAGGAAAGAATTGGTTATTTGGATGTGAAGGTTATGATGTTTATATAATAGTAGAAAAGCAGCAACCTTTCACGAATAATTGCAATGAAGAGATATGGCCATTTCTATTCAGAAATGAATAGAAATCTATTCATGAAAGAAGATGACTCTTCATATAAATAGTTGTTGTTTCAATCAGTCCTCTAGGCTTCATTTCATCAGTCAACTGGTTGAAAATACTGAAAATCGTTTACATTTAAAAAATTATAGAAAATAGCCTTTACTGGCCAGAAATACACTGACCGGTCGACTAGTGTATTTCGAACCAGTCGACTAGTTCAGGTAATTTATGTCCAGTCTGCCTGTTTCTAGCTAATATCATATGTATATATATATATATGTATATATAAACTTTGTTTTGTGCATTCATGTTATACTATGAGGATAAATTTTAACATATTCTAACACGACTCAATACTTATATATATATATATGACACTTAGCTTTTCAAAATGATCTTCATTCCTTTGTTGTCATGAATTGAAAATCTCATGAATCAGCATTCTCCCCCTTTTTTGATTGATGACAACACCAATTTGCATATTTGTTGAGATGATGAATTGCTCCCCCTGAATGTATGTTTTTATATATTCCTCTCCCTCTGTCTAAAAAGTTTATCTGCAACATTTTGTTTGTGTATAATAAACTTACTGTTTCCTGGAACAAAATGTTAGTGTATAAAATTGGAATATAATGCCACATATTTCTCCCCCTTTGTCATCGATTAAAAAGACTAAATGCCATGAGAAAAATAATAATCGTAGGTAGTAGAGAATAGATATTCATAGATCTTTATATGAGACAATCCTTAATTCTCTTCTGAGTTTTATAAAAGTATTCTCAAATAGGGGTTTAGTAAAAATATCAACAATTCAATTTTCTGAGTTTACAAATTCTAGGTCAATAACTTGCTTCTCAATATTGTCTCTCAAGAAATGATGTCCTATATCAATATGTTTTGTTCTAGAATGGTTTATTGGATTTTGGGATAAATTTATTGCACTTGTATTGTCACAATAAATTGTTGAGTTAGTTAGATTAACATTAAAATCTTTTTGTGTTTGTTGCATATATATTACTTGAGCATAGACTAATGCCGCAAATATGTACTCAGCTTCACATGTTGACTGTGAAACGCAATTCTGTTTCTTACTAAACCAAGATATAAGTGATTTACCGATAAAGTGACAAGTTCACTTGTACTTTTACGATCCGTCCGTGATCCTCCAAAATCAGCGTCACTGTATGAGACTAGTTCGAAGGAAATATCTTTCGGATAGAAAAGTCCAAAATCTTTGGTACAACTAAGATAACATAATATATGTTTTACTGCCCTCAAATGTGATTCTTTTGGATTGGCATGAAAACGGGCAGATAAACAATCACTCATCATAATATTCGGTCTACTACCAGTTCAATATAGAAGTGAACCTATCATGCTTCGATATAACTTTTGATTGACACTTTTACCACTTTCATCTTTATCTAAATGTGTCGTTGTACTCATTGGTGTAGGTTTACTTGAAGTATTTTCCATTCCAAAACATTTTATTAGATTAGTGCAATACTTTTCTTGATTAATGAAAATTCCATTTGATAATTGCTAATTTGTAGACCCAGAAAATAAGATAGTTCTCCCATATGCGACATTTCGAATTCGCTGGTCATTATATTTAAAAATTCTTGACATAATTTATCATTTGTTGATCCAAAAATAATGTCATCGACACATATTTGCACTATTAAAATATCTTTATCAGCTCATTTTATAAAGAGTGTTTGATCAACCTTTCCAATTTGGAATCCTGAATCTATTAAACATTTTTTAAGTCGTTCATACCAAACATGAGGTGCTTGTTCTAACCCATATAATTCCTTTTTCAATTTGAAAACATGATCAAGAAATTTTTCATGAGCAAATAGTGGAGGTTGTTCAACATATACTCTTTCTTTAATATATCCATTTAAGAAAGCACTTTTAACATCCATTTGATATAGTTTATAATTATGAAAACATGCTTATGCTAATAAAATTCGAATTGATTCTAGTCGGGCGACTAGAGAAAATGTTTCTTCATAATCTATTCCTTCTTCTTGATTATAACCTTATGCAACAAGCCTAGCATTGTTTCGAGTAATGTTACCTAATTCATCTAACTTATTTTTGTAAACCCGTTTTGTACCAATGACAGTTTGATCACTTGGTCTTGGAACTAATTCCCAGACTTCATTGCGTTCAAACTGATTTAATTCTTCTTGCATAACAATTTTCCATTTTTCATCTGTTGATGCTTCTTTAGGATTTTTGGGTTCAATATTGGATAGAAAAGCAACAATACTAACTAAATTTAGTTGGCTTCTTGTTCTTACATTTGAAGTTATTTACCGAATAATATTTTGAGTCGGATGATCTCGTAATATTCTTGGTGGAGATCTAACTTCATTAATATGAGTATCTTGGTCATTATTATCGATATTATCTTAATTTTCTGTAACATTATTTTCTATATTATTATGAACAATGTTTTCATCTTCTCTATATAATATAATATCATCGTCTTGAGAAGAATTACTTTTCATAATATCTGAATTAAAAGAATTCTGAATAAAACTTTCATCAAATGAAACATGAAGTGATTCTTCTATTTTACTAGTTCTCTTATTGTAAATACGATAAGCTTTGCTACGTTCAAAATATCCCAAAAATATTCCTTCGTCAGATTTTGAATCAAATTTTCCTAGTTGATGTTTTGTATTTAAAATAAAATATTTTGAACCAAAGACCTTAAAATACGAAATATTTGGTTTTCTTCCAGTAAAGTTCGTATGGAGTATTTTTAGTAGGAGGTCGAATGGAGACACGATTCAAAACATAACAAACCGTTGCAACTGCTTCAGCCAAAAATTGTTTTGGCAGTGTACTTCCATTTAATAACGTTCTGGCACATTCTTGTAAAGTTTGATTTTTACGTTCTACTACTCCATTTTGTTGTGGAGTTCTAGGAAAAGAGAAATTATGAAAATTTCTTTTCTTTTGACAAAATAAATCAAATTTCTCATTTTTAAATTGTCCTCCATTATCACTTTGTATATTTTTTATTTTTAAATCAGATAAATTTTGAATTTGTTTGACAAAAGTTTTAAAAAGATCAAAACTATCACTTTTATTTTTCAGAAATATAGTCCAAGTATATCTTGAAAAATCATCAAGAATTACAAACACATATCGACTATGGTTTGTGGACTGAACCTGAGTTGCTCCGAATAGATCCATATGTAGTAATTCAAGTGGTTGTAGTGTTGATATAACCTTTTTAGACTTAAAAGAAGATTTAGTTAATTTTCCAAGTTGGCAAGCATCACATAAATTTTCAGTTTTGAATTTTTTTTTGGGGTAAACTCTTACAAGTTCATTTTTAGAAATATTATTTATAGTTTTAAAATTGATATGACAAAATCGTTTGTGCCATAACCAAGGATCATTATCTTTGGGTAATAAACACATGCTTGGATTATTGTTAACTGCCATATTCAAAATGTAAATATTTTTATCTTTGTTTCCCTCAAAAATAAGATTTTGATTAGAATCTATATACTACATTTATTCTTGGAAAAAGATATTTTAAAACCTTTATCACATAATTGACTAATACTTAACAGATTATGTTTAAAATTTTTAAATAATAATACATCAGAAACAAGAGGTGAATTAGATTTACCGTAATTGCTCACATCGCTTTTGCCGATGATATATCCTTTGGAGTTATCTCCAAATGTGACTGCTCTTCCTTTTTAATAGATAGTATTGGTTAACATCTCTTTATCTCTTGTCATGTGTTTTGAGCAACCACTGTCGAGTATCCATTTTTCTGTTTTTGTTAAGTGGGACCTGCAAAAAATAATTCAAAATTTATTGGTACGCACTTCCTCCGTTAGGGTCCTAAGAGTTAGATCTTAGGAAACCAAACCCAAGAGGGTTCAGAGTCCCTTTTGAAAATATAATTAATATTGTTATGAACAGTATCTAAAACATATTTGATATACTTGTTCCTAATTAACACATTGTTTGTTTTTGGTATCCAAATACAAAAAAATTTAGACGATTTTTTCTTTAAAACTGGATTTTTCTTTATACAAGTAGAATTAAATTTAATAAACTCAATATTCTTCTTTGTACCAAAAGATTTTTTAGAACTCTTACTAGTATTGATTTTTTAAGTAAATCCTAATCCTTTTTTAATATGAGAAGGCTGAGAATTTTCTGAAATTCTAGACAGGTTTTCTCTTCCTTTATTAAAACTATTCACATTCTTAGAAAAATCATTTAATCTTAATTTAAGACTAGAATTATCTAACTCAATAATTTTAACTTTTGAATTTAAATCATGATTTTCTAAAGCAAGCAGATCATTCTTTTCTTTCTACGTCTCAATTTCCCGACTTAATAAAGAAATATGAGAGTTTGCATTGGATAGAGATTCTTGTAATTTTCTAATATCATCCTCTAAAATCTCTTTTTTATCTTTTAACAAATCTCTTTCAAATTCCGATTTCTTTCTATTTTCATTTGCTTGTTTATATTTCCTTTTAAAATTATTCCTAGATTCTAGAATTTTTGTATTAATTGCTATTAATTCTTCACAAGTAAAATCACTAACCTTAGTGTCTTTTGCCATGGAGCATACATTTGCTTTATCAAAAGACCTCCCCGAGCGGGGCCACAAAATCTAAAGACCTTCCTGAGCGGGGGCACTAAATCCAAAACCTCCCCGAGCGGGGGCACTAAATCCAAAGACCTCCCCTAGCAGGGGCATAGAATATGAGACCCCCTAGCGGGGGAACGAAATTTAAAGACCTCCCCAAGCGGGGGCGATGTAGAAACTTCTCCAAGTAGAAGCACCAAACCAGTCAGTAAAGTCGGAATTCCTATTGAATTGAAAAGTTCAGAGGTTCTACGCATGATTGGCAAGTTTACATAACTTTATCCAATAAAGTCGAAGCTTCTAGCACGTCAACCACAATCAAGGATACCCAGCAAGCTGATCACATCAAGCTCTTGCGACTCGTGACGACCCACAGTAATGAGGCAACGCCACCACATAAGAGTTGAATAATTCCCAGGAAAAATACCATGGGTCCATCACAACATTGCGACAAGCCAAAAACCAACATACTCTCATCAAGGATGCCAATACACTTGCAGGTCTAAAGACGAACAATCAGCAAATCTTCTTTCCCTAGCAAATTTGTGACAAATGCGGAAATGCCAAAATAAGTGCATGCTTGATTAAAAACACAGTGGGTTAGCACATAATGACATCTTCCCGGCAAATTGTCAAGGGGACAAGGAATAACCAAAGACTGACTTGTTTACAATCCGAAAACTGCAGTCGCTCTAGCCTCAGAAACTCAAACCGAAGTTCTAATTTAAATAGGTACATGTTTCATAAAATATGAACCGTCCTACAAGATTACATAAGTCATTAAAAGAGCGAAATTTGAAATTCATGATCGGTATATATATATCAATTAGCAAAACTCAAGTGTCATTGCAAACCTGAATATGAATGTTGTATTAATGCAGACAAAGTTCAAGAAGTTATAAAATAGTTGAATAAATCTTTTTTGTAAAAATGCTTCATTCAATTCAGAACAAGAAACTCGCTATAGTTAAATTTCTAATGATTAACTAACCTGTTATCGATATGGGCAGTCGATAGCAAAATATTCGCCTAAAAACATGCGATGTTTTTCTATTATTGCAGAATAGGGCATAGCGCTGAAAAAGCATGTTTGGGTTCAAATCATTATGGATTGCCTTCAAAAGACATACTTTGCTTTAAAAAGAGGTTCAATGGCTAAACAGATGTTTAAAACTAACTTCAAGCCCGAAATTGAAATGCCTACCAATGCAAAAATCCTCGCGACAACTTTGAGTTGTGAGCATTTCAAAGATAAATTTGAGGCTCAAAAAGCTAAGAAAGTACTATGGCATGAATCAGCGTCGAAGATAACTTTGAAGTCCATTCTTTCAAACTCTAAATCAAAAAAGTCGAGATCCGGTTTCAACTGCAAAACAATGTGTTAACCAGCTTTTTGGTCCAGTTCCCAAAAGTACACAAGACACGCTCGATTCAACGCATCGCGTGGAACTAAAGCCGAAAGGGACGCTTAGGAGCGAAGGAAACAGGTTGAAGAGGGATCGAGCAAACAGAGACCTCACGGCACCCCAAACCACTACTACAAAAGTGGGCATATTCGACACTATTTTTATGTGGCCGTAGATCAAAAAAGCGTTGCCGTAGGCCATTTTTTCAAATAGGAAACACCAGGGGGGCGTGGCATCCGCGGCCGTTGCATTAACCACCTAAGGCAACACTTTTGCCCATCTACGGCCACGGAAAGAAAGTGTTGCATTATAGCCATAATGCAACACTATTTGCACGTAATGCAACACTATTCAGCGTTGCCTTAAGCATTAGTTAGGGCCTGGCTTCCAGTGCCGCCACGTCAGCTTTCCACGTCAGCTGTCTACGTGTCACACGACACGTCATCTCTCCATGTCAGCACTCCACGTGTCACATGCCACACCAGCTATCCACGTCAGCTGTGGGGTCCACGTGCGACGGGTAAGCAATTATATTTAATGTAATGCAACACCACTACAATATGTAATGCAACACCATTACAATGAAATGCAATATCAATAAAAGCTAACGCAACAGTAGAAGAAGGAAAATGCAACACTAATTTGATAGAAATACAATGCTTTAATTAAATATTTTGCAATACAGGTTTTGTACAAGAAACTCATCCAAAGCAATTGTTTTAATTATCCAAATATCAAAACTCAAAAATCAGCTACACCGTTTTGTTCATTGTATACTGTAAGCTCGAACTACTTCAAGAATAGGTGCACGGCATAAGGGACATTATCCTGATCCATTCCTGGCCAATTCTTTAGCGAATTCTGAACATGTACACATGTGTCCACACCTGCAAAATGTATTACTCATTTATATATATGAATCATATATATGCAGCAATCCGATTGCAATAGCGAATTCTGAACATGTACACATGTGTCCACACCTGCAAAATGGAGGACTCTTCACTATGCATCACTGCCACTGTTCTTTCAGGACATTGGACTTACGAATTTGTGCATCTCACGCTTAGGCATACGCCGAAGCTTAATGAGGAGTGGACTATACGGGTTATACCCAAAAACTCTTTTCTAATAACATGCCCATCTTACAGTACGCGTGATCATGCGCTAATGTTGAAACTTTTTACAAAAATTGGAGGTGCTTTTTATGTGCAACAATGGTATGTTGAAGAATTTGAGCCTGAACTAGCGTTCGAGGCAGAATCATGGGCCAGAGTTGTTGGCTTTCCCGAGTTCCTGAAGACAAATGTTCCTGCAATAAAAGAATTAATGACGCCAATGGGAAATGTGTGTGAAATTGACGACTGTCATTGGTCTCGAATTGACCATAGATCATTATACCTGAAAATGGAATTTTATGAAGGCATTGGCTTGGAGAATGTTTTTGCTGCTCGATTTGACAACAAGAAATACATCATTAGGGTTGAGCGCACCACACATACTCATCCTTTGACGAGGCCTGAAATTCTGTTTGTGAGCAATAGGGAGGAACCGGTGGTACCATTTTTTTGTGATCATAGGTAAATTTTACTTCCATCCACAGTTTCTTATAGTGAGACACAACCACACATGCACACACTCACATACATACATACAAGGTTATAATGTCCCACCCAAGATTCTGAAATAATAATAAAAACTGGTGCTCTGTTAGTTGTACATAGATGTGGTTGTGTGGCTTGAATTTGAGACACTGTTATTGTATGGCTTGAATTTCCTTCAGATGTGGTTACATGTCAAATTGTTTGATAATTAATGTGTGTTACATGTCAAATTGTTTGATAATTAAGGCATATAAACTCGTAGGTGGATCACATTATTTGAGAATTGAATCATATAATATATTAGGTGGATCACAAAATGTTTACAGAAATAGAAGTTTGATCATATAATATATTAGGTGGATCACAAAATGTTTACAGAAATAGAATTAACATACCTATTGAAGTTTGATCATCCAAAGATCACTTTGCCCTCCACAACAAGAAATTCTGGTTTGGTCGCTGACTATGCTCTATCCTTAACAGCCACTCTGACATAGACAATGACTCTGACATGGACAATGACTCTGACATGGATGCTGGTGCTGATGCTGGTGTGGATGCTGGTGATGATGCTGGTGATGACTGGTGATGTTTGTGGATGTTGGTTTTATTCTGCTGGTAATGATTTTTGGCTTGAAATTTTGTGAATATTTGTGAAACTTTGTGTGGTTGTGAAAGTTTGTGATGACTGGTGATGACTGATGATGGATGCTGGTGAATGTTTTTGAATGTTTGTGAATGGTACGTTGTTTTGTTTGTCAATGCTGGTGATTTTTTAAAATCTCTGCGTACGTCTCTGGTGTATACTTATGATACTTGTGCGTGTATACTTGTGCGTGCCTTCAGATGGCTGCCTTATGATACTTGTGCGTGCATGTATACTTGTGCGCGCGTGTATACTTGTGCGTGTATACTTGTGCGTGTCTACTTGAGCGTGTGTACTTGTGCGTGTATACTTATGATACTTGAGCTTGTATACTTGTGATACTTGTGCGTGTATACTTATGATACTTGAGCGTGTGTACTTGTGCGTGTATACTTATGATACTTGAGCTTGTATACTTGTGATACTTGTGCGTGTATACTTATGATACTTGTGCGTGTATACTTGTGCGTGCGTGTATACTTGTGAGTGTATATATGCACTGCGTGTATGATGTGTATTGTAATAAAACGAAAATGCTTGAGTGCCCGCTTCAGATTTTGTCAAAATCTGCGGTAAGAGGCTTAAAATTCGGATGTCACCGCAGTGCATACACACCGCAGTGCAAATTAACCTCAAGCATACAAATTAACCGCAGTGTAAGGTATGAACCTCAAGCAGTGCAAATTAACCGCAGTCCCCATTCCTTAACTAGCTCGACCTCTATAATAAACCAATGTCGTTTTCATGCCAGTAGCCCGGTTCTCATGGTTTATTGCTGGGTATAATTTTCGAATAAACCTCAGCATAATCCTAAATCAATAATAAGCGCAACTAATTACTCATAAGCGAATGGGTTTTCCAAAATGTAACAAATGAACTAATTATTAATTACTCATAATCCAATCTATAATAAGCGCAACTAATTCACAGTGCAATACAAACTGAACCTGAGGGAAAAAACTGGCGATGTCAGCGCCTTGAGCAATCAAAACTAGAAAGCGTTTCAAAGCTTCATCCTTTTCGGAATAGAATTTGCTGTCGAGGAGAGGATCGATACTGACGTGAATTTAGGTTTAAATTTTTGTCAATAGTAAAAAGGGGGAAAAACGATTAGATGATAGAGAAGAAAACGATTTCATGAAGGGAGAAGATCGCGCCAAAATTTCGTCAAAAGAATGAAATGACGTGGTTGTCAATGATTGGATGATGGCTAACATTAAGATCATCAGATCCATAGATGGTTTGAACCGTTCGATTAATCTTTCATCTACGGTTGGGGTTTTTATATGTTGATAACGCGGATAGCTGAGCTGGATTATATATACGTAATGCTACGCTTTTAACTGGTGTTGCACATCAGAACACTAAAATTCCCACCGCAACAGTGCATCCACGTATAATGCAACAACATATGAATGATGTTGCAGAAGCTCGAAGAAATCATAGCTTTCGCCACACTTTTCATGCAACGCACACAAATTAGTGTCGAATATGCCCAGTTTTGCAGTAGTGAACTCCCATTCATACAGCCTTCGAGGTGCAGAGCCTGGCACCCTTAAGCTGTGAATTCTCGCGTCCTCGAGGTGCGAAATCTCGCACCCATGTGAAAACTAGCACCCTCGAGGTGCGAAATCTCGCACCCCCGAGGTGCGGCGAGATCTCACACCCTCTAGGGGCGAAATCTCACACCCTCGAGGTGCGAAATCCCGCAGCCTCGAAGGGCGAAATCCCGCACCCTCGAGGCACGAAATCCCGCACCCTCGAGGCGCGAAATCCCGCACCCTCGAGGCGCCAAATCTCGCACCTACGAGGTGCGAAATTTCACACCCACGAGGTGTGAAATTTCATACTCGCGAGGTGCGAAATTTCGCGCCTCGGGCTCAGGTGCGAATTTCCCATATATGCAGGCTCCAGGTGCGAATTTCTGCATGTGGTCCCCTATTTCTACCTACTCCTACCTAACCCCTACCTACTCCTTTCCTATAAATACCCCATGACTTCACACTTCAAAGGGGCTGGAATTTGAGACCTTGGGACCTCTAGAGAGCTCCATTAATGGCATCTCCCATTTGAGGAAGAAGAAGGGCAAAAGCGTACTTTTCTTAATACATTTAATATATGATAATTATGACATCATATATGGGAAGGATGCCATCATGTCTTAGAGGTGACATCATATAGCCTCAAGGATGACATCATATAGCTTAATTATGACATCATCTAGCATAAAGATGAATGTAAGGAGATGTAATGGGATGGTCTCACACTCGTAACTTTGAGTGATTAATAATATTCCAACAACGCTTCAAATTGGACGTAGGCCCCTCACAAGGCTGAACCACTATAAATATCTTGTGTTATTTACTGCTTTTCTACTCTTGTCTGTGCGACCAAATTAACTATTCCTAGTAATTGGAATATTTGGTATTTGCGACATTTTTTTGTCAATATTTGGTACTTTCACTGGGAAAACTCGGATTTTGCGCTTTTGTCGCACGTTGTCATGTCGACCCCCGACGAGCTTGAGGTTCCTTGCTACACCTGCCATCGAGTCCGCTAACGATGACAAAGCGACCAAAGAATGCAATGGTCGGCTTTTCAGCCGCAGCCGAGGTCGGTACGTCCCAACGACCTCAATCGACGGATATCCCGGCCACTAATGAAACCGTCCCTCCTAGTGTGGACCCCGAAGTGCCCGCAACACAAACTCAAATCCATGCACTTAATGAGAAGTATGAGAACACAGCGGTCGAGCTTAATCAAACATTAAGAAATAACATCGACCTTATGTGACAACTTCAAGAAAGTCAGCGCACCGTCGCTCGACTTCAACTAACTTGGAACAATGCTTGACCACGACCAACCATATTGGAAACTTCCTCTTCTGAGTCGAGGGGCCCGCATCAAAGGAGGAGGTTTAGCCTCATCAACAACTTCACCGCCTGCACCAATGCCCTCGATAACAGTAATGGAAATGGCTACGCCAACGACAATGGGAACAGGAACGTCGACCGAACTACCGTCACATATAACGAAGGGGCACAATACCGAGATCGCTCTCGTTTGATCATCAATGACGAACCCAGTCCTACAAACCAGCCTCTTCCTCGACACAACCCGACGGTCGCTAATCAGGATGATGGGCCTGCTATTCCAATGACCTGCATTCCTCAAGAACAGGAACCGCATCACCCTGCTCTGCATCACCGTCCACACCAAGATCCAATGATAGATGTCGAGGACATGGAGGAAGACGATCCGGACGTCCATCATAGAAGATGACCTTGCAACAGGACTCCAGAACCTCGCCAAAACCCATAGGTCATAATGGCGGATCCCCATCCAACTTACCTACCCGACATGGTTCGAAGAATCATGAGGGAAATGCGAGGAAATGTGCACGATTCATGGGAAGCGCACATTAGGCATAACCCCTTCACAAGGAGGGTAAACGAAACTGAATGGTCGCGATGCTTCAGCATGCCGCAAATGTCGCTCTACGACGACACCACTGACCCATGTGCCTTCCTAAATCGATATGAATGGCAAATGGACTCGAGTCGGGGAAATGATCCGGTCAAATGCAAATGTTTCCCATTCTTCTTATCAGGAACCGCTCTGTTATGGTTCTCTCGCCTCCCACTCGATTCCATTAACAACTTCGGCTAGTTAGCGACACAGTTGGTCAAGAAATTCAGGATGCACATACCAACTCCAAAGAATTCCCTCACCCTTTCTAACTTATGCCAAGGGCCCGCTGAGTTGCTCAAAAGCTACCTCTCCAGGTTCAACATTGCCCTCGCCGAGGTCGAGGATCCGGATCCTCGCACCGTACTCTTTTAATTAGCCAAAAATGTCCTCCCTACTTCCAAATTCGAGGCATGGATCGATCGGAAGCAGCCAAAAAGCCTTGACGCCTTCTATGAGAAGGCGGATCAGTACTTATGCCAAGAAGAGGCAAGACGCAACCGACTCTCAGCCACCAGTCGCCCTAATGGTCCTCAAGAAGTTGCTGCAAATAACAACCTCAGAAGAAAACAAGTAGGAGAGCCCATTGATCAGAACAAGGGGGCAGGTCCTAATAGGAAAAGACCGAGCAATGGTAGGCAAGATGGCCGGAACAACAATCAAGCCCCGACCGAGCCAAGGAGGCCCAGCCCTTACCGAGCCTTTGAGACGTACACCTCGCTAAACGAGGATCTAGAAACAATCTACTTGGATACATGCAACACTTTGCCATACAAGAAACCGCGCACCAGGAAATCAACCGACCTTGAGAAAAATACTGGGAGGTACTGTCGATACCGTGACGTGTACGGCTATAATACCAATGAATGTCGCCAGCTCAGGGATGCAATTGAGAAGCTTATCCGCAAAAAGCGACTTGAGCAATACGTCCAAGAACCCTTTCCTCCCAAAGCAAATCCAAAGCCTCAGGCACCAGCACCTCAGGCAGCCGCCAAGGCAGCTCTAGGTCC
Organism: Allium sativum; assembly: GCA_030737875.1. Classification (NCBI taxonomy): domain Eukaryota; kingdom Viridiplantae; phylum Streptophyta; class Magnoliopsida; order Asparagales; family Amaryllidaceae; genus Allium; species Allium sativum. The sequence continues at coordinate 255,699,951 of CM060912.1, read as the reverse complement.
ATCTAACCCAAGGCATGGGATCGTAATCAACACCATATGTGGCGGACCTTATCCCGCACATGACATCTTACGAAAAATGGAAGAGTATGTTAGTTCAATAAAGCATGCTACTTATGAAACCTGCTCCGCACCCAACAAATCTGTCCCAGCCAATCTCCAAATGACCGTGCGGGATGACATCGTTTTCTGCGAAAGAGATTCTACTGGGGTGGAGATCCTAACCACCGATCCACTAGTGATCACAGCTCAGATGGGTGTCGCTTCTGTCCAAAAAGTGTTAATGATTCCGAAAGCTCAATCAACATCATTTTCAAATCTGCTTACGACCAGATGAAGTTAGAAACAAATGACTTAAGGTCATGTCGTTCCACGATCCACGGCTTAATGGGGCTTCTAGTTCCCCAATGGGGATGATTGACTTACCTGTGGAGCTAGGGGAGGGGTATGGGAGCCGGATCCGAATCCTCACTTTCGTGGTTATGAACATTGATTCCCCCTGCAACGCTTTCCTTGGACACCCTTTTCTCATGGAGTTTCGAGTCTGCATGTCGCCATGGTCTCTCCTAATGAAATTTCCGATAGAAAACGGGATCGGAACAGTCAGAGGAGACCAAGTAAGCGCCAGAGAGTGTTATGCAATAGAATGGAAGAACGCGTGCAATAAGGACAAGGGAAAAGCAGTGTCCACGTCTTCTTGCACCAAGACTATTTCAACATAGCAATCAGCGGCGTCTGGGCCTTGGCTCAGGTGCCACTGCCGTCTTTCTAAAGACCTCGACCCACGGAAGGACGAAGAGCCTGAGTACAAGAGGGCTACCCCAGTCGAATCTACAGTAGATATTCCCGTTAATCCCGATGATCCATCAAGGTTGCTGAAGATAGGATCGCAACTCCATCCCGCAATCAAAGAAGATCTTGTGGATTTCTTGAAGGCTAACTTAGACGTGATCGCATGGACTCATTCTGATATGAAAGGCACCGACCCTGCGATCGCTTGCTATTGTCTAAGTATCGATCCTACGACAATTCCAATCAAGCAGAAGCGTCGCTGCTTGGGACCCGAGAGGTCCAAAGCACTTGAGGAAGAGGTAGACCGTTTACTCAACAACAATTTCATTCGTGAAGCCAATTACTCCGAGTGGGTCTCCAACCCAGTTCTGGTCAAGAAGGCCAACGGCAAATGGCGAGCATGTGTTGACTTCTCCGACTTAAACAAGGCATGTCCCAAGGACAGCTTTCCACTCCCAAAGATTGACCGACTTGTCCATTCAACCATCGGATACTAGCTGCTATCTTTCATGGATGCCTATTCAGGCTATAATCAAATCCCAATGAACCTTCGCGACCAGGATCATACCTCCTTCATAACAGACCTCAGACTTTACTGTTATCGCGTCATGCCCTTCGGCCTCAAGAATGCTGGCGCTACTTATCAGCGAATGGTTAATCGACTCTTTAAAAACCAAATTGGAAAGTCCATGGAGGTGTTCGTAGACGACATGTTGGTAAAATCGAAAGTATTAAGTGATCACGTCCACGACCTCTCTGAAATTTGATATCCTCCGCCGGTACGACATAACTCAACCCCTTGAAATGCTCCTTTAGAGTCGCTTCAGGAGAATTCTTGGGTTTCATCGTTAACTCCGGGGAATCGAAGCTAATCCAGAAAAAATCCAAGCTATTCGGGACATCCAAATCCCTAAGAACATCAAGGACGTCCAAAGTTTAAATGGAAAGGTCGATGCTTTAAGTTGGTTCATATCCAAGGCCACCGACAAGTGCATTCCTTTCTTCGATTTACTTTGAAAGGGGAAACGCAATTTTGAGTGGACCCCAGAATGCATTTACGCATTCAAAGAACTTCTGGATCACTTAAAGAGACCACCTATCCTATCTAAGCCCGTAGACCATGAGGACTTATACATATATTTGGTTGTTTCTACGCAGGCAATCAGCTCGGCGTTAATCCGCCTCGAGGACCGCATCCAACGGCCCGTCAACTACATAAGCAAACGATTAACAAGGGTAGAGAAGAATTACCCGAAGTTGGAAAAGCTGGCATTCTGCTTGCTCATTTCCTCTTGGAAACTTCGACCATACTTCCAGTCTCACCCTATAAAGGTTTTCACCGATCAGCCACTACGACCAGTCCTGTAGTGACCCGAAGCGTCGGGACAGCTACTGAAATGGAGTATGGAGATGAGCCAGTTTGAGATAACATTCGTTCCCCGTTGAGCTATCCTCGGCCAAGCCCTCGCTGACTTCATAGTAGAGTTTACTGCCCCTAAGGAGATTCCAGCAGAAAACCTGGAAGCTCCCGGTATTCAATGGAAATTGTTCGTGAATGGGTCCTTCAACAACAAATGCTCTAGGGCCGGAGTCATGTTCATCACCCCCGAGGAACGCCCAATATGCTACGCACTGAAACTAAATTTCCCTGCTACCCACAACGACGTGGAATATGAGGCCTAGATAGCCGGACTTAGAATCGCAATCAAGCTTAAACTAAAGACGATCCAAATCTTCTCCGATTCACAACTCATCATGCGTCAAGTACAAAGGGAATATCAAGCTATGGGGGAACGACTCACCCTTAACCCAGGTTCAGGAACTGCTCACTCACCTCGGTCACTTCGCCATCACTCACATATCCCGAGAACAGAACGAAAAAGTCGATTCGCTATCCAAACTAGCGAGTTCCGAGGATCCGCGACTTTTGGGGTTCGCCCCCGTCGATGTGTTCAACTCCCCTAGCATCAAGCAAACTCAAACTGAGGCGGTCATAAACACCGAACCCGAACCTGAATCTTGGATGACACCGATCAGGAATTACCTACAGCACGGGACCCTTCCGAGGAGATACAATGAAAGACGAGCACTCACCCGCCAATCGGGTCGCTATCTTCTTATGGATGTGATTCTCTACCGTAGAGGTTTCTCCGTCCCATAGCTCAGATGTGCAGCCCATCATGACGCCATCAAAGTCTTAACCGATGTGCATGAAGGGGAGTGCGGTGACCATACTGGAGGGCAAACCCTGGCCAGAAAAATACTTAGACATGCTTACTATTGGCCCACGCTCGACCAAGACGTCGTAGACTATGTTCGCAAGTGCGACAAGTGCCAACGCTTCTCAAAGATCCCGAGAGCCCCACCTACAGAGCTGACACAAATGATTAGCCCATAGCCTTTCGCCAGATGAGGAATTGACATCATCGGAACTCTTCCAATGGCTAGAGGTAGGGCACGATATGTCGTCGTCGCAGTTGATTATTTTACCAAATTGGCAGAGGCCGAAGCTCTCGCCACGGTTACCACCAAGAAGATGATCAACTTCGTAGTATGCAACATCATTACTCGATATGGGGTCCCTTAAGATATCATCTCTGATAACGGCACTCAATTCGAGAGCGCCGAATTCAAAGCCTTTAGCCACCGGCACGACATCGAAAAGAGATTCTCGGCAGTGGTTCATCATCAAGCTAATGGGCAGGTCGAAGCGGTCAACAAAGTCATTAAGTCCGTCATCAAAAAGCGCCTAGAAAAGGTTGGGGGCATGTGGGCAGACAAACTTCCTCTAACCGTATGGGCAACCGAACCACCCACAAAAAAGCAACCGGACATACTCCCTTCGCCCTCGCCTATAGATCAGAAGTCGTCATTTCTATCGAGCTCAAGCTTCCATCTCACCGAGTCACCTATTTCGATCCAAGGACAAACCAATATTTACTTTTAGGATCACTCGACTTGTTGGAAGAAAAAAGGAACAAAGCTGATCTCCGAGCTGCTACCCAACGGTAACGAGTCGCCCGATACTTTAATTCTAGGGTCCGCCATAAGGACCTCAATGTCAGCGACCTCGTCTTAAAACGGGTCTTCCCTCCACCAACAGGCCTCGCTCCTCGTTAGGAAGGTCCGTACTCCATACAACGGAAGCTCAGTAATGGATCTTTCAAACTCGCAACCGTGGACGGAGCTGAACTCCCAAGGGCATGGAACCATGAACATCTCCGCCGCTACTTTACATAACTTAGTACACGGTTATTTACGCTTTCCAACAATGTTTTGTTTTCTAACAATTCAATGCATTGTAAAGGCTACTACTGCCAAAGTTATTAGTGGAAATGATGTTTAACTTCCCATCTCTTCCTGTTTATGTTTACTCCATGCATGACATGTTTGACTAATCCTGACAACTAGCTTACGTTCAAACAGTCGTTGTCTTGTCGGCCTCTGAGCACGGAGTCGGCACCGCCGTCCGAGTCTCGATCCAACCTCGACAATGGCTACGATCGGCACCCCGAGCACGGGAGCCGGCAATGCTACTCAAGTCGTCGGCCTGTGGCGCTACCGAGTATAAATAACCACAAACTCGAATCTCGGCCCCGTGCTGAGACTGAGGATAATTGTTCCGTGCCCAAGTCCCAAGCGACTTCGGGCCACCCAATAGCCAGGCAGGAGTGATGTACATCCCTCCGTCAGCTATGGGTACTGGTCGAATCTTGGTGCAACACCGAGACCGACCCTTAAATCGTTTCTTCCCCGAAGCGCTCAAGGCTAAGGGGTAGCCCATGGTCACGATCAGACCCTACGGGTTGATGATCCGGGCTTCTCTTCTCAGGAGAATAAACGACACCTGCGGCTCACCTCAAGCCGATGAACGATGGGAGAGCCACACACCGGACGGAACGCACAACTTGACGTCATACGCCTTCGCTACACTTGGGATTAACCTCGGGCAACCCAAACACAACAGGTGCTCAACCTGGCTTCGCAAACTACAGGTTTCCTGAGCTGAGGGAAACTTACTAGAAGCCTGCGCTCTATCACACCCCTCCGGAATAATTGACCCGGAGCGTGGTACACAATCACACCCCTCTGGAATAATCGACCCAGAGTGCGGCACACAATCACTTTTTTGTTAGGTGTAACGATAAGTAGGCTTATGCAAGTACGGGGCGCCCGAAAACATAAGAAGAACATCCAAACACTTAACATAGATTATGATCTTTAGTAATTCATATTTCATTTCTACACACACACATTAAGACAAACTACATGTCTAACATCTTTCTTTCTAATGACAGGGTGTACATGAAAACCACACCATGTCTTGACAAACCAAAAGCGAGGGTCGTACTTGCGTAAACTATCGTTCTACACTACGAAAATAAACGGTAACTTATACTTAAGTTACTAACACTAATCGTATATTTTCTTCTTTTGCTTGTGCTTTTGCTTTTTTGCAGATTCAGCGCTTGACGGTTCATCCTTTGTACCGGGCCTCTTCTTACTAGACCCGCTCTTCCCATCTCGGCCCCTTCGAGAAGTGGTCGACTCATGAGAAGCCAAAAGACGCTTCTCGTCCGCACCCTCGCCGCTAGAGATCTCGGTGATATCAACAACGGCGGTATGCGACGTAGGCACGGGGGCACTCCCAGCAGCGAGGCCGACCACAGCGTCACTCTTCTCCAGGTCCGCCTTGCCTTCTCGCTCAGCCCGTTCCTTGGCCTGTCTAGCAGCCCAACGCTCAACAAGCTTCTGGGATCTATGCGGCGTGTCACCACCAGCCTTGGTTTTCGCAAGAGACTCAGTAGTCCTCTGTTGTGCTTCCTCATCCTCCCTCCTCTTCGTGGCCTCATCATCAACCCTCTTCTTCTCGGCCTCCTCATCGGCTTTCCTCTTCGCGACCGTATCAGTGGCTTTCTCCTCAACATCCTGCCTGGTCTTCATTAGGACCTCCTTCCTAGCAGCCTCATCATGCCTCTGCTGCTCCTCCACTTGGCGTTCATCTAAGTTCTCACATCCACTTGGCGCAAGAAGGCCTCATACAAAACCAATCTCTCCCTAGTCCGAGCCAGTTCCCAAGGATAATCGTCGACCCATGAGAGCCCGTGGAATCTCAGAACCTTGACATACATGTTCTGGATATCCTCCACCACCGACGATTGCACTCGGAACTCTGTATTTTCCAGCTCCTCTCTTAGTTGTTCCACCTCTCTCAGATGTGCCTCTCTCAGTCCATCTATTGTCCCCAACACATCCCGGTTACTAGCTTCCACGTCCTCCTTGGCCTTTCTCATCTCCTCAAGCTTCCTCTTCAGGCTGTCATTCTTCGCTCTCAGGGCATTGTTGTTAGTTTGAAGGTCAAAGACTCGCGCGTTTTCCCTTTCCAGATCGGCGCATACTTTATCCACCTCGGCCTTGTCCCTATTTAGGGCTGTGTTCTGGGTAGTAAGATCGGCTATAGTTTCAGTGAAAACGAAGCGGGAGTGATCAGCCTCCCTCTTGAGTGCCTCGTACCTTCTCTTTATCTCTGCTACAACAACGAGATTCACTAGTTAGCATTTAAAGATACGGGATTGAACGACAATGTGCTCACGGTACAAAAAGCAAACTCACCAATGTCCGCATTTAGATGAACAGCGATGGTCTTCTCAGCATTGATAGTTAACTTCTAATTCATGAGCTCCATATTCTTCCTCTTGATCAGCTCCGATAGATGAAAGGAATAGGCGGTAAGCTCGTCAGCCTGGTGGTACGCTTCCTTCACATGCATCCAGATCTCTCCGGAGTCCTTAGCAGGGGATGAACAGAGATCTGAAAGGATCGTCAGCTCATCATAGTGTCGAGGGAAAGTCATTTTCAACCATGCTCTTTGTTCCTCCATAGAAAGCCCTTGTTGCTCAAAGGCCGCTAATTCTCGTGCCCCGGTTATGCTCATTCTCTCCAGCCTTGGTTGGACGAGTGGAAGCTCTCTCTCTCTCTCTCTGGTAACTGGAATGGGCACAGGAGCTGCTGTATGTGAAGGGGCTGTCGAAGACGGATGCCGAGAACCCCCTAAGTTAAGTCGAGAGCCTCCCTCGGACACCCGAATCGGAGGAGGGGAAGGAGGAGTCAGAGATCGTCGGGATCGATCCCCATCTCGGTGCTCACTCCCACGACCAAGCGGAGGTGGAGTGCCATACAAGTTGGTCCCTCTTATGAAGCCCCCAAAGAAAGAATTCCTAGGGCGTGGGCGGCCTCCATGACCATAGCCTCGTCCCTCGCGTCCTCTTTCCATATCACCTGTCAAAGAAATGAAGTGAAATCAGTTAAGTCGCATGCTCAGATAAGCCATTATGATATGTGGTGCTAATGAGTATATGCCCTAAGTGTTCTCTCAACAGACCAGATTGTGATTCGCTCGTAGGAATTAACCCCTCTGCAGCAAGCGCTAAGTCGTCCATGACAGCCGGGGTTGGCCGCAGGGATACGTCAAGGTCAAGTTTATTCAAGTCATCAAACTAGCGCTCGTCCTCGAGCGGGGTAGCAGCTCCAGGAGAAGCCACTGGAGACAATGGCCTAATCGACTCTCCCTCCCCCGTCCCTCCAATCGGGGGCGGAACGAGAACATTCAATGGCCCCTCGTTTCCGGCTGCAGCCTCCTCACCACGAGCCCCATCTCCACCGACGTCCCCTTGGAACTTAACAACCTTCTTCGGCCTAGGCCCAGTAGAGGGCACCTTTCTTTTTTGACCAGGGGTCGCAGGGTCTTTCGCCACCACCTTCTTCGGTACACCGCTTGCCACTGCGGGCCTAATTACAGGCCGATCGTTGAGAAGCAACCCCGCACGGCGAAGGCGCTCTTGGCTCGTTACAGTTTCCGTTTGTGAAATTCCTCAGGAATCGCCCGTAAGGCGTCAAGACGCTGCCTATACTCTTCGCCGGTGGGTGCCTTTGGATTCCCTACCGCAATCAAAAAAGGATAATAATAAGATATGGGCCCCAAGAACTTTATAATTGGAAGCAAAGTTCGAAAGCACTTACTCCCTTCAATCCACCTCCTTACAAATCCGGGGGCAACGCTCAAAAAACCAGTCTTGTTTGAACACCGATGGCCTAGGCCACGTCCCGCTAAAGAATTAGGCGGCGGCTGTCGCTTGCAGAAAACATTGGGGAAGCGATCTGCTAGTTGTTCTCCTCAGGCTAAAGAAATACCGAATATCCTCTCCGGTGGGTTCCATGTTCAAATACTCTCGGTATAGAACGTAAGTGCCTAAGAGCGACGAGTAAGCATTTGGATGCAGTTGCGAAGGTGCAAGGCGGAAATAGGACAGAATATCCCGAATAAAACCATTGGGAAGGGGCATGCACCCCGCAAAACAAGCTTGCCTATTCCAGGCAGCTAAACCCTCGGGCAGTGCGTGAGCCCTTCTACCTCCTCCCGGCGCGTGAGCGTCACCTACTGGTATATTGAACCGCTGCGCCATTTTCATGACTGTCGTAGCATCCAGGCGCGACGGTACCAAGTCCGTCAGATTTTCCAAGATGACGACATCGGGTAACATATCTGGGGCTACTGGGCCCGCTGGTGCATCTTCATTCCTAATGTCCACATTCTAAACCTCTTCGCGTATGACCGGAGAATGTAGCCTCTCAAGTTGTTCCCCGTGATCAGACACTTCGGGTGAACTGGCCAATCGAGAAGGAACAGATCCTTCAGTAGTCTTAAGCTCGCTGCCACTCGTGCTACCTCTATTGGTAGAATCAGATGAATGTGACGATGATGGGGAAGCCTCGGCTTCCAAAAAAATTCCCGTCTTTGATCTTGTTTGAATGGTTAACTATACTTTAAGACACTAGTGTTAGACATCGCATTGGAATAACCTGTACCCCTCGTGTTGGTGAAAACTAACATGTGTGTGCGGTGTCGTGCAAGATTAAGATATACATAGGAAAGTCAAACAGTCCAACAGCTCATTCATAGTTCGGATATATGCGCTATCCTATGTGAAAGATTCATGTCCTTGTCCGCGCAACTACCATCATATGCATTCGTGCAATCACGCAACCAAGTATGTGATATGTAAACTTAAGGGCGGGCAGTCAGGAGATCGAAGTACTGAACCAGAAAAACGATACTGCGCCAAGGCGCGGCACAAAGTAGTTGGGCTGGCAGCAAACCAAAGGACCGCGATAGGCAAGAGAGGCTCCAACAAGCTTCGAAGTTCGAATGTCCGAGCCTCAGGGTTCAAAGATTCGAACCCCTAAGGGTTCGAAAATCCGAGCCTTAAGGTTCGAATATTCGAATCCCCCTGGGATCGAAAATTCGAACCCCAGAGGGTCGAAAATTCGAACCCCAGGCTCGAGGATCCGAACCCCTCAAGGTTCAGAATTTCGAACGCAGAGGGTTCGAAACTTCGAACTCTAGAGGTCCGGAACTTCGAACCCCTCAGGTTCGAAATCTCGACCCCTGGAGTCTCGGGAATTTTAACCCACGAAGGTTCGAAAGCTCGAACTCCAGAGGTTCGAAATTTCGAACCTCGAGAGGGTCGAAATTTCCGACCCGGTTCAGGCCTTCGCCTCTCTCTCCCTCGCGTCGAACCACTCCGGCCAATCCTCAACGCTTCGACCTCCTTCCTCCTCGGGCCTCGACCCCATGCCTTACCTAAGTCTAAGTTCGAAAATTAGTAGGCCTCGAAGCTCGGAATTAATGGCAGTCGAGATAGGAAAAACAGTGGAAGGAGAAAATAAGGAAGGGGGGCTATTTATAATAAAAGAAAATAGTCCCTTCGCATTCCCGAGAAATTCGAGCCTACGAGTTCAAAATTTTGAACCCACGAGTTCGAAATTCCGAACTCCTTGGGGTCGAAATCTCGAACCGCTGTGGTTCGAAATTTCGCACCCCACCAGAAAAAAAAAGAGGAAAAACCGAACCCCTCGGGTTCGAAACTTCGCGCCACGCACTTACGTACACGTATTCCCTGCACATACTGACCTCGCAGACACATGGGGCAACACCCTGCGAATACTTAACAACGTAAGCATAGCGCCACGCCAGCAACAGCTCACTCGCAACCATATAGCGAACAAGCCTGTCAATTAACATGTGTTTTCCTTTAACTTACAAGATAAACCAGCAACTCAATTACTAACTAAACCAATACAAAGCATATCATGCCAACACAAGACGTACTTTCGGGGGCAAATGTTAACCGCTTTTTGGTCTGGTTCCCAAAAGTACACAAGACACGCTCGACTCAACGCATCGCGTGGAACTAAAGCCGAAAGGGACGCTTAGGAGCGAAGGAAACATGATGAAGAGGGATCGCGCCAACAGAGACCTCATGGCACCCCAAACTCTCATTCGTGCAGCCTTCGAGGTGCGGAGCCTCACACCCTCGAGGTGCGAATTCTCGCATCTTTGAGGTGCGAAATCTCGCACCCGTGCAAAAACTCGCACCCTCGAGGTGCGAAATCTCACACACTCAAGGCGAAATCTCACACCCTCGAGGGGCGAAATCTCGCACACTCGAGGCGCGAAATCTCGCACCTATGAGGCGCGAAATCTCGCACCCACGAGGTGCGAAATTTCGTACCTGCGAGGTGCGAAATTTCGTGCCCCGGGCTCAGGTGCGAATTTCCCGTATATGCAGCCTCCAGGTGCGAATTTCTGCATGTGGTCCCCTATTTCTACCTACTCCTACCTAACCCCTACCTACTCCTTTATTATAAATACTCCATGACTTCACACTTCAAAGGGGTTGGAATTTGAGACCTTGGGACCTCTAGAGAGCTCCATTAATGGCATCTCCCATTTGAGGAAGAAGAAGGGCAAAAGCATCCTTTTCTTAATACATTTAATATATGATAATTATGACATTATATATGGGAAGGATGACATCATGTCTTAGAGGTAACATCATATAGCCTCAAGGATGACATCATATAGCTTAATTATGACATCATCTAGCATAAAGATGAATGTAAGGAGATGTAATGGGATGGTCTCACACTTGTAACTTTGAGTGATTAATAATATTCTAACAACGCTTCAAAGTGGACGTAGGCCCCTCACAAGGCCGAACCACTATAAATATCTTGTGTTATTTACTGTTTTTCTACTCTTGTCTGTGCGACCAAATTAACTATTCCTAGTAATTGGAATCTTTGGTGTTTACGACATTTTTGTCGTCAACACAATGAGATCAACCATTCAGCTTAATCCCAAAGATCCAACTCAAACTCTAAAAGTTCAACTTCCAATTCAACTGCAGAGACACTGGTGACCAGGGAACTGATCCTCCAAAATTTACCGTATTCGATCCACTATCAGGAAAATTTTCCAATTCGATACACAAGAAAGTGTCTGATACATACATGCATGTTAAAAATATATGTTACGATCCAAAATACAATAAGCACTCGGCCTATACATATATAAAAAAAATTCAATCCATCAAAAATGGGTATAGACAGTCTATAGATGTGTGTTAACTCTCGTCATGGCAGTCATTTCGAAGTTTATATTTTTCACAAGCAAAAATATAAATTTCAAGGGGCAAATGTTACCCCCGTTATAAAACGCGGCCTAAGAATAATATTTTGTTGCACACAAGAGTGATAGACAATTTATAATAAAGCGATGGATCGAGTAGTGTTTTAATATGGGTCGGCGTAAATTATATAATGGATCGGGCATGATTTCTGGGTATGGGTCGGAGATAAAATAATAGCATGGATTGGTCGGGCTCAATGCGCATAGATCGGTCGGGCTCAATGCGCATAGATCGGTCGGTCTCAACTATATGGGTCAGCTAAGTTGGAATGTGAAAACATTAGCACGTAATCTTAGCTCACAATATACAAGTATGAACGAGGACAGATGAATTACATAACATCCATGCAAAAGTATCATACGTTGTGCGCATATGGAACGAGCATCAGTTCTCATGCATGGAAACTTTCAGAAGTTACGTGGACCTACACGTCTACATATTCATATATAGAAAGTACAAGAGCAAAACTGCTTGGACATATGGGTCGGCGTGTACTCATGCTACCGGATAGGTCGGTACCAGCTGCTGACTAGTTCGGTCATCACCCTTACTGATGGGTTGGTCGGTCAATAAGAATACATGGTCGGTCACTTAAGATGGGTCGTTCACCTATCTTCGGATCGGTCATCTTGAAGCAGCAGGAGTCCTGCGGAATTGTTTATATTACATATGTGTAGTTAAAGTATGAAGCTGGTTCACTCATGGATGCGTTAATATGTTCATATGGCCAAGACACATTGTTAGCAATTATATGAAGGTGTTCATACTGTATTAACACATTCATAAAGTATTAACACGTGCTTATATATATACGAGACATACCATAATAAAGATAAAGTGGGTAGACACGTAAGCACAATTCCAGAAGCACGGAACAAATTGGTGTAAAAGTTTGAACGGTGGAATTTTGGTGATAAAGATAAAGTGGGTCGGCATCTTAATTATGTATGGGGTCGGCACTTTATAATAAAGTGAACGGTCAGCTCCAAGAATACCTGGTCGGTCGGCTCCAAAATATCTGGTCGGTTGGCATACTATAGCTGGACAGACCGGTCAGGGACTAGTGGCATTTTCGTAAATATATTTATGGCAGACCCAAACCGTGCACACCTAAATTAAAACTTTGCCACTACCTCCAAACTTCACCTATAAATATCTCACTTCTCAACCATTCAACGAACCAATTTTTCGACCCCGAAGGGCTGTCCAAATCATTTCTCCACCACTCTCAAGCACTCCAAGCTCCATTAATGGCTTCTCAAACTCAATCCATCTTCCTCAAACAACAAACAGACCAAACCTTCTCCAAACTCCATTAGAAATATCTCAAAGTCAATTCAAGTGATCCCGAACCTCCATTGTTTCTCTCTCAAGCCTAGATCTAACACAAATTCACCATGGAACTAATGAAGATCGCCAAATTTTTCAAGTGATTGAAGATCTACAAAACTATCGTCACAAATCAATAGATCTCGCCGATTCCTTCGTGAATTCAAGTGAAATCAAGAGAGAAAAAGAGAGAAAATAGAGGTGATCATTATAAAAGAGAGAAATGAGTGATATGAGAGAAGTCATGTACTTTGTAAATCCAAAAGTGATAATGAAAGTAGCTTCTACAGTGGACGTAGGTCTAAATTGACCGAACCACTCTAAAAATTCTCTGTTCTCTATTATTTTGCTTTCATTTTGTGTTTGTGGACCCATAATCTCGAATCCTACCTTTTGGTGAAGTGTTCTAAAAAACATCTTTAGTGTTGAGATCATTTTTTGATTTCAATATATATAAACTTTATTTTGTACTATCGTGTTATACTATGAGGATAGATTTTAACATATATCTAACACGACTCAATACTTATATATATGACACTTAGCTCTTCAATATGATCTCCATTCCTTTGTATCCCTCAAATCTTGCCCTCAGAACTAATGTGATGTAAGTAATTTCAATTTGCAATTTCGAATTCGATTTCTGTTTACAAAATTCCTTTTTTTATAAGTTTGCAATTTCATTTTTCTTGCTCGAAAATTGGACTGACTTGTTTCCTTTGCATGAGGATTGCTTTCAATTTTGCAGTGGGACAGAGGCTAGGATTACTGAACTAGTAGCAGGTCTTCATTTCAAGCTGCTTGTTCACTTATTGTGGGACAGAGGTCTTCAAATTGTAGGAGAAGAACTTGTTGAGTTGTTGTTCACCCATTTTAAGCTTTTGAACTACAATAAACATGTAAGTTTAATGTTCATTTTAACTTTTTACTTGTTGATTACTTTGTTTTGTTTAAATATAATTATTTTATTAGTTGGTTACCTAATTTGTTAAATGAATTAAAAAATCCGTTAATCGAATATGGATTATAAGTTTATAACAATGTTTTAAAAATAATAACAATGAACAAATAGTTATTGAATGAATTAGTAATGAATTATGGATTATGAATGAATTAATTTGTTGAATTATGCTTAATAAGTTATGAATGAATTATGAATTATTTTGTCTTGTTTATCTTGGTTTGTTTGTTGAATGAATTATGGACCAAATAGATTATGTTAAAGTATTATGGATCAATATTAGTATTACTAGATTTATAATATTACGTTATGTCTTCGTGATAGGAATCGAAAACTGAATTCTAGATATTAAAATAGGAAGAGAAAACAACATAAAGATGGAGAAGAAAAATCATTAGTCAGCTCAATTTCAATTTTATTTCAAGCAAGGAATAAATTAAAAAAAAAAAAAACTTTAAGTTCGAGTCAAGTTGAAGAAACTAATTTCTAGCATGATAGTATTGGTTCTAGCATTGATATCAACGAAGATGAGGAACTATAAACGAAAATATTGAAGTAGGAGATCATATCGTAGAGGTTCCAGAGGAGAATGATAATATAAATGTTGATCTTAATGCTCATGGAGAAGATTTTGGTAACGTACCGACGCTTGATCTTGAAAGAAAATGTTGAGGTCAACTATGATCCGGGATTATGGGGTGAGATTACAGATGCTAAAAGAATTATGTTAATTCAATGTGGTCCCATCAAAATTTTGAAAGATAATGATGCATTCCTAAGAAATAAAATAAATGGTAGACACTTTACTTCTAAGCAATACATTGGCGGCTATCCACGTGGAGAAGAACATGAAAGAAAATGGCGTGTGTATTCAAATGCATGTGATAAAATATTTTGCTTTTGTTGCAAATTATTTAAAAATGCACACAAAGTCTCCAACTGGGCAAATGAAGGAATCAATGATTGGCATAATTTATCTACGAAGTTAAGAGAGCATGAAAAATATGAAAAATATCTGTATCCGACATTATCCAAAAAGCTGGTACGGATATTCAAATATTCGAAAAGCTTTTCGGATATAGATATGGTTACTTATAGTAGTATCCGTATCCGAAAAATATCTGTCCGACTGATAGATCTAATATATATATAACTCAAAACAGAAATATAGAGTTAATAATTATTTTGTAACTGTTGGATGTTACTATGATATAACTTTTTGTCCATTTTTAGTTAAAAATGTTAGTTTTAGTGTTTAATTTTGGAATATTTTTGGATATGCTTATGGATATTAGTATAAAACAATGTTTCATCATCACACTTATTTATTTTCTTGTTTTTATAAACATTAGTATAAAAATTATTTTATGTTGATCCAAACTTTTTTTATTTACTCTTAAATTTATTAAGTACAGGTAGGACCGACCCCAAACATAGTCTAATGAGACAACCGCCTAGGGCATCAAATCACACTGGGGCAACAAGTCAAATATGGGCAACATTAAAATATACATTGGGAATTTTCCAGCATGAATAGATTCTCCATGCTTTACCGCTGATCCATTTGCCTGTTTCTGTAACTCATACTATTCAACTTCGTGCTCCTGTAAGAGTGCAAGTGTTATACCCTCAAGCTGCTCTACAATCTACTTTGATTGCTTGAAAATAGCCTATGTTATTAATTGTGTTGTGTTAATGTTGGAATCAACTCAAAATAACTAGGTTATTATATTTTTGAATCTTAGATTTGTGAAATTTGTCCTGTCTTTAATGTGAACTTTAATTGTAAATTAATTAATGCATGAGTAATATAATTTTGTGTAAATCTTCCGCTTCGTGATTCCAACAGTCGCTAATCACATATGAACATTAATACTTATTAGTTATTACAAAAGTAATGCATATATAATTAGAATGGTTGAAGCATTTTCTACTGTTATTTTTTGTGTAAAACGCATAATTGGCCTTGCATGTTTTACTCCTGTAGGTAAATTATAAATTTAAAGCCTCTAGCTGGATTGCGTGTACCAAATCTTTTCACATAGAGATGCAATGATGTATAAATTATACTTGAATACGATCAAAATACGATTTTTAAACCATTTCAGTGTACTGGAGTAAAACACATAATGAGTATCGTAGAAAACATACTGAGAAGGACCTAGCTTTAGATCAAGCTTTGCTGGCTATCTCACAGTTTTTTAGTTGACGTACAGAAAGCAATACTTTTACCAGAAAAATCCAGGGCACTAAAATTAAAAAAAAAAGGAGAAAAATTGTTCGTCTAGGGCAAGCGTCTAGGGCAAGCGAAACCTTTGAGCCGGCTCTGACTACAGATGGAGCGGATAAATATCTAATATCCGTCCGTATCCGAAAATTAAGTGAATACGGATATCCGAAGATTAAACAGATACAGATATTCGATATCCGAAAATAATTTCAGATACGAATATGGATATGGCACTATCCGTGTTCGAAAACATTCGTATACAAATACCTCATCTGTTACAAAAACACTAGATTACAGCCACTGGTGTATTAATTCCTTATGCGTGTATGCCCTTTCATTTCTTACATTTTATTACTTATTTATTATTGATGGAATGTATGGCACCAGGTACAGAGAGAATGGATTTAAGCTTAAAAATAGTGCGCTTTATGCTATCGCAGCATGAACACTTTGTATTATTTAATTAATTATTTTAAGTTTTTGGGTTTGTTAAATGTCCATACGAAATTTTCGTATAATGGTCTCAGATGAACAATCTTAACAATAAATATTAACTTCAAACTGAAATAAGACATGCATCTATTTGAACATATGAATCGGTTTACTAAAGTTTTATGATTTGGTCACTTCTCTTCAACTCGGAAAATTTGATTGATATCTTTTGTTGTTTTTATTCTTAATATGGAAGCCGATTGTTAAAAGGTTTGAGATAATAAGACAAAGTTTGTTTCATATATTTCAGGTGTAGTGTTGTATTTCTGTAATTTGTTTTATTGTTTCTATAATTATAATTAACTGGTCTCAAGAATCGTGGATGAAATCACTTGGACCCAAAAAACCGTGGTCTTCTGTATTCAACCAATCAGAACACCCTGATTTTCTTTATTTTGCACAATCCCTAAAAAAAATGCGGGTTTAATTGAAAAATAACCAAATCATACTCCCTTGATTGGTTGAGTCCAGAAAATCAAGGCTTTTTTGGTCTAGACGAATAGACAATGAGCGCTCCAAGAATGAGTAATGATTTTGATGACAATAAAAATAAAAATGAATAGCTGAAGCAAGAACACATATTTTTAGGCAGCCAACGTGGAGAACTATGAATGGTGATGATTTAAATCAATGTGTGATTTCAATCAAAAAGAAAAGAGAAGAAAAGGGACGATTAACTTACATAAACATTATGGACAATAATATACATGAATGTTGGCTTTCAAGTATACATGTTCACTGGAAGTAATCTCAGTAGATTAGCTCTTTGAATTCCACTTTAATATTTGATAGAAATAAATGATCAAACTTAGTAATCCTTAAGGCAATATTTTAGTTTATAAGTCATCTTTCCTTCCCCTTTCGTTTTTAGTATACAATTTAATAGTGGTACAAAACATTTGAAATTAGTTTTGCTTTCTTGCATTAGCACTTGAAACCTTATACACATCAACATGCCACTTATAATTTTTTCTATTAAAAATGAAGAAAACAAACTGATATCTCAGTTAAGTATATACGGATGACCACTTTCGCTTCAATGTAGCAGTTTTGGATCGGATAATAAGGCACTCTCATTTCCTAAATATAGGGCTGGCAATTAGAACCGAGAACCGAAAACCGAAAAACCGAACCGAACCGACCCGAATAGACCCGAACCCGATGGGTCTCGGGTCGGGTCTAGATGATGAAAAATACAATAAAAACCCGACCCGACCGGAAAGACCCGACCAAAAAACATTGAAATATATGTAATTTTAGTGTTATTTCCCACCTGACCCGAACCGAAGGTCGGGTCGGGTCCAGATTTTGGAAATGTATAGTTTAGACCCGACAAAACCCGACCCGCCTAGACTCGAGACCCGTCGGGTTGGATTCGAGTCTATCGGGTCGGGTCTAGTTGCCACCCCTACCTAAATATAACAATTCTTGATGTTATTTAATCATAGCACTACACATAAATATACGAGGATTATGAAAATCAATTCACTCCAAAAGGATTTTAAATTCCCTACGCCAATTTGGCGCAGCAACTGCGCAACGAATCAAATTTCCCTACGCCATCCTACGTCCAAAAAAATAAATTGGAAAATAGCACGTTGCAAAAATTATGTATGGATTCCCTACGCTTTTCCTACGTCTTCCCTACGCATTCCCTACGCCGCATTCCTTATGCGTTCCCTACGCCTAATTTCATATGCATTCCCTACGCCACCGTACACCAAAATTCAATATGGTTCGTTTACATTTAACATCTACCACATATCACAATAAAACAGAACACGTGCAAAATCATAACAATATATATCTATAAAAACATTGACTTAGAATGAATATCATGGTCAAATTATCATAAATTTGCTACAAATGTATTTAAAACAAATTTTGTCCAACAAACAAACAATAAAATTGCTAAATAACTCAAACATGGTCGTTTTATCTAATTCAAATATCATATAATGTACCTTATACAAATAGACCATCAAATACACTGCCAAAATAAGAATAACTCACAAAGTATGTCATATCTTCGATTCTTGCTCCCGCCCCAACCCTCCTATAAACTCTAGCATAAAACTCATCTCCTCTTGAGATGAGTTCCGTGCAAGAGTTTATACGAGGGTTGAGGCGGGAGCAAGAATCGCAGATATGACATACTTTATGAGTTATTCTTATTTTGGCAGTGGGTTTGATGGTCTATTTGTATAAGGTACATTATATGATGTTTGAATCAGACGAAACGACCATAGAACCTAAATCCCCTTGTAGATTGTTAATCGCGACGTTCATTTCTTAATTTTTACTCCTTAACTCTTCTACTTCCTCCACAAGTGTCTCTCCATCATCTGAAACTCCAAAATAGCAGTGAATGTATTGTCCCTATATATCTGCACATAAAATTTTTAATCTAATTAGTGCAACGAATAAACAAACACTAATTAATTGATCAGTAAAATGTGAAATGATACAAAATGTGAATTAATGGCTCAGTTTTACCGAGCTGGAAGCACTCAGATTTACAGCGCTCTGTTTAATGGAGCGGCTCAGTTTAACTGAGCCACAGTAAAACTGAGCCGTTTCGCCGTGTCGGCTCAGTTTGACTATGTTAAAAAAAAAAAAAAAAAACTTCTCCTCTCCTGCAGTGTACTATTTGCTCATAATAAACATAGAACTTATGTTGCTGCATAAACATTGAATAAGTTGCTTCAGTAAAAATGTGTTGCAGTACTTATAGAACTTTTTATGGTATTAGAATTTCTCTTGGCCAACTTTTTTTCTATCCAAAAAAAATCACAATCATATATGAACAAATTTGCTTTACAATTGTCCATATATTTCAGAACAATTATATGTGATAATTGCAACTACCAATTTATGAACTATTAGGGGCTCCTAATCAGGGCCTAATAATTCTTTTGCCTTTAATTGCAATTATTTAGGGGCAAAATATATGTCAGGCCCTATTATTGGAAACAGGATGCCAAAAGATTCGCCCCTACACTTACATGAAGGCGGAATTAACATCAGCCCCAGTTTTCGTTCGTTAGGGCAAAACAAAACGCCCCTGTTCGTCCCAAAAATAATTCCAGCCGCTAAAAATTTGAGAAATCGAGCTTTACCCAGTTCTCCACTTCTTCTCGGACCTAAAAATAGAATCTCGTTTGTCAATTCCTTCAAACCAATCAGATTCACCTTCAGTATTTCAGTTTGGAAATTATTAAGCATCCAGGTATATTTCAATTTAATTTATTCTAATTATCCAATTTTTCGTTGAACTTCGATTCCAAGTCCATATTCTGATAAAAAGTTTAATCCAGAACTGCAAAATCGATCTCACAAAGATGGACCGCAATTTATTTATTTTTTTTAAAAAAAAAAATTTAGAACTTTCGCTTTCTCTGTAAGTTTTTAACACAGAATGATCGGAGACACATTTGCTTATACCACATGACTGCACTACTTCTCATGATTATTATTTTTCCTTCTCTTCCTGGGACCCATCAGTAAATATTAAGGTTCATTTATTTTTTAGATGTTACTATATTTTAATCTATGCATTGAAGTTGTTTGCATAAATGTTTATAAGACTATAAGTTTATTTTTACCACTAACAAGTATTATGTGCTGCGATAAACAATCAACAAAGAGTAATATTGGGCTTCATACAAAATTGAAACACAATATGTTATATAGGTCAGTGCATTTTACTATGTACATTTACTGTCTAATTTATTTTGAAGGTTTATCTTGTTGTCGTTTTTCCATGCTTGAGCTTGCTTGAATCCACCATACTGCAACATAAAGTCTAAAACCACTAATAAAAATATTTATCAAAAGTTCACAGTGATTAACTGAATAGAACATTGATTGTTAAATCAATCGCTAACTAATAAATAAAATCATATATAATCAGTCGTAGTAAATCAGACAATACCAGACAATATGATACAAGTAATCAGATGCCTAATTGAATTTTGGCTGTTCACGTTTTGAATTATACAATTAAAATTGAGATATTTCATTATCCAACAATTAAAGCTTTGATTTATAATCTCCATATGAAATCACACCATTTTTACTAGATATGATACCGCCTTTATAATAAAAATTTTAAATGTCAATAATTTTATGACGTCATAACTATGTAATTGATACACATGACTGTTAGAACAGTTAAAATGTTTCTATACTGACCATATCGGTTAACTTATTAAAAGCGCACATAGTGGTGTACTACAAATAAGTCCTCAGACTTTAGTGCAAAGTATGCAGTAATATACTGCATATCAGTTTGAAACTTCAAATAGACTCAAGTGCTCCATGTTCGTTGGAGATATAATATGAAGAAATGCTCTGTCTATACAATAGTGGGTCTTTCTTCACAAAATAGGATTACAAGAAAACGGTCAATAATGAATCCTCTTATAGTTCATGAGGGTTTATAATGTTTCAGTGGTCTAATTCAGAAATAACTGTATGAACAAAAATTATTGTAGAAAACTACTTAACCTCATATCATATAGAAGTCGAAACCAGCTGAAAAGTATAATCGGCATATGTTAACTATAAATGTCGACGTCGAGATAAGTGAACAAACACACAGATATTTGAACTTGAACTCTGTGAATAAGTTTTCTTCCTACTACAGAAGGAGAAGCTCAAAACCATATCACTGAAATATTTTTCGAAATAATTGAGTGAATAAACAAATATGTACTTGGGAACAAATTTCAATGAAAATGGTTTGTAACAGATTGATGCTCATGAGAACCCAATACTCTATTTTATTTCAACAGGGGACAAGGTATTGTAATATAATACATAATAAAAATCTTAATATTCTACACCTGGTCATTCAAATAAGCTAAAATATATAACACGTATCACATTAAAAAAACTAAAATGAACATTAAGTTCTAATCTATAAGAGCACATGTTTCTATTTAACTTTATAATATTATAATATATAAAATTTAGAAGGAAGATGGCCGTTCTAATTCATAGCACATAAAAGTTCATAAGCTTGATCAACAAAGATATGATGGCAGTAAACAAAGATTAAAAGCAAATAAACAGATAGAGGAAAGCACTCCATCCGCTGACAGGTCAACAAGCAACTTTGTTGAAATGAAATTAAGATAAAAGCTAATGTGCCCTCTCAATGTGTCATTGAAACAATCTTTTGCACTTGCATAGTGCAAAACACCAATATCTAGAAAACATGCACATTGATACGGTGTCGAGAAGGATAATAATAATCGGATTCATAATGAGACATGCATTCCTGGTACTATGCGCTTGAGATATATAAAAAAAAGAGCCACCGTACTTGGCCTTCTAAAAGTAAATTACATTTGTTAGCAAGGTTGTCAAACTCAAGTTCTCACCAAAGAGCGTTCGGGTATACAACGATCGTAAATCGTGGGATCGTAACACCAAGCGTAAGTTCCCACAAAATAAAAATTAAAAATCAGAAGAGGCAGCTGAATCAGAAGAGTAAGGAGAATACAGAGATTTTTGAATGAAGAAGAATTGTAAACTTACAAATTTATAGTTGATGATTAGCTGAATAATCATTGCAGTGTTATTATTAGGCAGTGTCGATTAGGTTTCACGAGGCAGCTCTTCGCACAGAATCGAGAATTGGAAAAACTCAAAGCAGATTTTGACGTGGAAATTTGCTCGAAGCTTGCACGAGTTCACGTTTTTCAGTGCCGCTTTGAATGATTCCACTCTTCTCCGATTTTTCTTCCGTGGTTTCTCGTTGAGATGGAAAAAACGTGTGGACTCGTTCGATTTCACGAGTAAACACGCGAGATTGACAACAATGTTTGTTAGGACACTAACTTGGCATTCTTTTGTAATAATAAATCTAGTAAATTTGTTTAGTTTGTTACTTTCAATATAGTATCTACGTATTATTGTAAGATCAATTTATCAGTTTGAAAACTGCTAGTAAATTTGTTTAGTTTGTTACTTTCAATATAGTATCTATGTATATTTGTATGATCAATTTATCAGTTTGAAAATTGCTAGTAAATTTGTTTAATTTGTTACTTTCAATATAGTATCTATGTAATATTGTAAGATCAATTTATCAGTCTGAAAACTGTAATTGTTATGAATATATTTTAAAACAAATCTAGTAAAAATTCACGCCATTTAGAGTTAATATTTCTTTGAGATATGTATCCAGTTATCGTTATGCAACTATCATAGTAGTTAAGGCGCAGAAAGGTGCAAGCATTGAGCCTGGGGCTTTTTTGTGTGCCTTTTATATGAGTTTGATCTGCTATTTACAAACTACAAATTAATTTATAAACCATATTTTATAATTCATTAAATTATTTACATATTTTATTAATAAGATTCAAATTTTAAACCATATTTTATAATTTGTTGAACAATCAAAATTTTGAATTTAGCCAAAAAAGCGCCTCAAACTGCAAAATGGCACACTCAAACTGTAAAAAGGCGCAAAACCTTGAGCCTTGGGCTTTTTTGCGCTTAAGCGTGCCTAAGCGCGCGCCTTGATAACTATGGCAACTATAAATGTATATGTCTAAGTAATTGAAAACCTACATAGTAATAAAAAATTTCAGTGGAAAATTATGGTGAAATGAAGTACCAAACTTTTTTCAAAATTTCCGTATATACAGTTCAAAAATAAATATCTTGTAATGTGAATCAAGTATAAACTCAAAAGGAAACTGAAGTGTTGAATCCGACCTGTGGACCTTCCATCAACTCAGGTCAATAGCATACCCGTTTGCGTGCTTGCGTGTTTACTGTGTGCGATTCCCCTAGCGTCTGTGATTTATTTGTATGTGGTTGTTCCAGCATGTTTTCATATGTACATTTAAGAGTTTTTTTTTTTTTTTTTGCAATGTTGTGTGACTGTATAGGTGAGTTGCGTGTGATGCTTCATGTTTATATGTGTGAGTTCGGAGTATATATACATATTTACAATTATGTTTATGACCTGGTTTTGATAGGTTTCTTTCGATGTACATGGATTAGAGTGAGCTGGTCATGATGAGCGAATATATTTCGATGTAAGTGTTTAGGTTCCTGGTTTATGATGTTCAGTTCTAGTGAAAAATAAAATAAAAAATACATGCGATTCCGTTTGCTTTAATTCGTTCTCAGATTCACCTTTGTGATTTATTATTTGTCCCCGCTTTGTCAATTATATTGCATATGTCTTATACATATGTTTGTTGCTATGTATACACACCCACACATTTGGTTGAATAATAATAAAAGAGCAGCAGCATGGCTGCTGCTACATGGGGGAACTACTGCTTTTAGCAGTGGTAAGAATAGAAAAAATAAAAATAAAGTGTGTCTTCAGTGAGTTGAATTAACCTATATATATATATATATATATATATATATATGTATGTATGTATGTATGTATGTATGTATATGTATGTATGTATGTATGTATATGTATGTATATATACACACACATATACATTATAATACTTTATCACCTTGTTTCTAATAGTGCTTGGTCTTGATTTATTTTTGCCACTTGTGTTAATGCATGGCTATCCCAAATGTACTTTGCTACTATACCCCAAGGTGATTGATAGTGCGCATACGTTTATTCTCTATATACTTCAATCGTCATTAGTGATGTGAATATAATAATAGGAAAAAAAATTGGCTACAAAGTGTTTTATTTTTATCTTTCCATTCATTTTTATCCACTTTTTAAATGCAAATCAATCACTAGTTGCGCCAAAAGCTAAATGTCTACACCGTTCACTTTGCATTTAGAAAAACTATGCATTGCTTGTATATTTATATATTTTAGTTTACGTGTATTTAAAAAGAGAGGTCTACGTGGTGTTAAATTTATGTATAAACTCATTTTCTATGTCAAAAATACCTGTTATGTACCCGAAGCTTCAAAAGCATATGTTGTTGTGTAGTGTGTGCGTCTGTGGAGCTGTTGTGCCAGCGTGCGAGTATGTATGTGCTTATGCATGAAAGCGTGTGTTGCCTTATCTGACAGAGCCTGCAAGTATTAATGTGTTGAGTTTTTGAGTGTTTGTAGAGTGTAGTAGCATCAACGCATGTATGGTGTGTGTGTGTAACTTCATAGGTACATCGGTCCCTGAAAATGTAAAGACAGTGCCTTCACACTGCCTGTAACAGACAATGTATATACACCATAATCAAGCCGATGAGAGTTGGTATGTACATTTTCTTGTTTTACTTGAAAATCTTTCAAGATTCAACATAATATATGAAAATTTCTTTTTTTAGAAATTAAGAAATAGCCTACAATTTTCCACATAACATAAAATGAGAAGATTAAATATGGTGCTATAGATAGATGAAATCTCAAAAGCTTGAATACAATGGAAATCCATATGGTACCTTGGTGTTCAAAAAATATGAATAAATCTATTGTTATTCTTGTTATGATGTTTCATTCTCAGTTAATCACAAAACAATATAAAATTCTACACCAATGCTATGTGTTATGTGTGATGAAAGTGTAGAATTTCAAGTGATCTGCTTTTATCAAGTTGTTGTTTACTATCAATGTTGTTAGCTAACTATGTGTATTTTTATACAGCAGAACCAATCAACAACAAAAATATCCCACTATCTCAATACATAAAAATATGAAAATGTATTGTGTGTTAATATATAATTCTCATATCCATGCGAAACAGAATACTTTAACCTAATATTGAATATTGCCACTATTTGATATATTTTTAGACAAACATGTTAAAATTGCATTCAATTCATTATTGTTGTGGACTGTAAATGGTTGGTTGCTGATCACTCTGAAGAATTGAAGCGACCAATGATTTTAACACTGAAAAATTTTGTTAGTTGTTTTTTCTGTTCTTTTCTCCACTTTTCTATAAGTTTAAAGTTCCCAGCGTTGGACAAAATATTTCACTTCTTCGTGTATGTGCCTTGTGAGCTGCTTCTAGGTTTCTTACAGATTTCCATAGTATAACATTGTTGTTAACAGGCTTTCTATTTTTTTTTAATTTTTTTTTTATTTTTACGATTTAATTGCCAACTGAGTTTGAACCACCACATCCAATAAGAACCCATCTGAGCATTCGAACTGCTTATAAGTCGATGTATCGGAGCTGAACTTCATATAATATTTGGAAGCAAAACAGTTGACGTGCGCAAAACTTGATAATTACAAGATGATTTAACTCAATTATATAATGATGAAATGAATATAATCACTTGCGGTTTTTTTTTCATTTACTTTTAACACAACGTAATATAGGTTATACCATGGTATGCTTCAACTGATTCTTTAAGTTTTCCACTATGTACTCTCAAACTACAACGGTGAGGTTGCTTGATACATGACATGCTTCTAGAAATAATTCTGTTGGCATGAACGCAAAAGACAAACTAAGCAAAATGGAAATTGATGGTATTTTTAGGCAAATGAAAGTGGGAGTTACTCTTAAACACGTGTTACTCTAGTGATTTTTATCAGCCTACAAGTGATTTAAGAGATTTAGTTACTATGCATGGAACTTGCTGTTCAAATGCCGAAGCCAAGGTGAAAGAATTGAAATTTGTGCTCCAAGCCTGGAAGATTAACGACACGAGATCTTTGTCCACAGGCTTGATCATGGTGCATGTCATTTGCCAAGCAGAGTATTATTATTTGGGTTTTTATCAGTTTTAGACAGTGAAATATGTGGCATGAGTAACCATGATTTGATTGTAATAGTTTATTTAGCAATATTTGATGTGCTTTGTAGAAAATTGAGTTGCGACCTGATAATGTTTCTAAATTTTTTGCAGAAAAATGGTCACTTGTCTAGTTGGAAGATACTCTGCAATGGATTCTATAAAACAACCTACAAGTCATAGTTCTAACATACGAGATGAGCAATACTAGATGATGCAAACTTGGCCAAGTTTCACTTTACCTTTGCGTGCATGCATTTCTTACAGCAAAATGGAGCTATTCTGTTTTTAGCATTCCCTGTACAATGTTTAGTTAGCTCAAAGTCTGTAGTTGGAGAATAGTAAGATAGAGTTATTTTGGATTTAGCATTACCTGTACATATACTTAGTTTAGTCAAAGTTTGTACTTGAAAATATTGGTGTACGTTGCTTAGATAAAAAAATTAAACATCTTTGCTTTTGTTATATTACACATGTTTCGTATGAATAAATAATTGTACTCGGTTTTTGTATTTGTGTGAGCAAGTACATATAATTTTGTGTATTGGAGCACGCACCATGTATATTAAATTTGGTACATTTGTGAATGTCTGTATTAAATTATATTTGGCGCTTCTTGGCGGCAGTTGGTATCAAATTATTAGAGGCATTAGTAAGTGCCCCCTGTCACTTTCACATGTTGTCCTGTGCGGATTGGCAGTAGGGGCGCTTTTATGTCTGCTTCCGCCTTTAAAATTTTGTAGGGACGCCTTTTTCTCAGGCAGATTTTATTCTGCCTCCCTTCTCTGTAGAGGCTCTTTTGTTAAATTTTCAGCCCTTATTTCGTTTTTTAAAGGCAGTTGTAGGCGCCTTTACTACTGTAATTTTTAGTATCTGCTTCAGTACATCAAGTGTGATTTGTTTTAAGATATGTCATACAAACTTCATAATTTCTTTTGTGTTAAAAAGAAAAAAGAACATTATTAAATACTAATAAAACGATCGTTTGTTGGAAAAAGATACTTAGACGGTAGTATCAAAAATTATGCACAGACCTGTGATACATAACTTCGTATGAGACTCATATAGTAAAGGTGTTGACACCATGCAAGATATGCATTAATTTGCATCCTACAAACGGAACAGTCTGTATCTTACAGTGTATGAAGAGAGCACCATATCGGCCTCCATGCTTGCCTTTCATTGCTGACCTCCCTTTCCAGTCTACCTTCCCCTCTATTGCCTCTTATCATCCTGTAAACTGTCCACAAATTTTATCATGATAATTTATGAGAATTAGTTATGTATGGGTGGGTGAAAGCCCACTAATATGTTTAATCAGTTCGTTGCTTGATATTAATATATACAAACAAAGGATGTACTTCTGTTATTTAGCAGGAAGAAAAACCCAGCATTATTGGAGGTAAACTCGTAGTAGGATAGTAAGACAACTTATGCCGTCAGGACAAGATGGGACTAGTGAAAAATGATTGAGGATGCATATAAAATGCAATTCCAAGTTATTTCAAAGATTTCCTCTACTATTTTTAAATAAGGATAGCATATATATATATATATATATATATATATATATATATATATATATATATATATATATAGGGAAACTCTATTTGGACACAAAATGAGGACACAAAATAAATCTCAACCACTAAATCCTCCCATGAATTCCACTCTTCACATAAAGACAAACAAATCCAACGGTTCACGATTTGTGTCTTATTTTGTGTTTAATTTTGTGTGTGTGTGTGTGTGTGTGTGTGTGTGTGTATATATATATAGATAGATGTGTGTGTGTGTGTGTTACATATATGGGATACATACTAATTCATCCCAAAATTCTTCCACTATAAATCCTACCAGACCTTTTTCAGTGCACCACTACTTCAGTAAAATATCAATATATTGATATTATTGACTTTGCACCAACTAAAATTCTTAACTCAAGAATATAGTATAATCAACCACATTATTGCATACCAATATTTAAGGAACCCGAACAAAACAACTATTTTCACAATATTGGGAAGTGGTCTATTACTAGATAGTTTATTGATATGAAAGAATCTGGAAGCAAGTACAACATTGATTACTAAAATCATAAATCCATAGCAGTTTTGTATTTTCATGTCATACTTACTCTCAAACCCTCCAAAATCAATAAAGACATTTTTATTGCAAAAAATCATATTAGTCAAGTTCAACCATATTCACTCTACTACTATACACGAATCGACATTAATTTAGATAGTTCACATGCCTTCAAATCCCATTTTGCAAAATTAGAAGTAAGATGAATGAAAAATTAGAGTACCTGAGTAAATGCTACTGCAAATTTAATTAGTGTTGGGAATTATATTGTGCTAGGAATGCGAGCATTGATAAGATGGAATGCTTACTTATATCTGCTTCCCTTAAAAGTTGAACTCATAGTTTAGCACTGTTAATTGACTACTTGATAGGAACAAAAAATATGCACAGACCCACATACATTGAATATAATAGTTTTCCTTACATCTAAGTGCATACATGTAACACATTCTGAGAACATTTAAAATGAAACAAACATACACATTTTACATCAATAAAGTTAATTTGGTCGAATAAATTTCCATATATTCAGCACATTCAGAATTTTTGAGCACTTGGTACTTACCAGTACATTGAGAAGGGCTTTGACTTAAAATTTCAATATTTCGCTAGCAAAGTAAAAATCCCTCTCCTCCAAACCATCGACAAAATGTTGAGCTCAATAATCTATAATATGTTTGAAACAGATAATTGCATTAACTAAACAATCTAAGTAAAAAAAGAAGAAGAAGATGTTTGTCGCTTGTTATAACTACAACTATTTAATTAGCAGTCCTTATATTCTAAAATGTGAATTATATATAACAAGCAAAAATCTTTCTTATTTGTTTATTTCTTTGAGTCCAAATTTAACGTAAGGTTTTTGATCAGGTAAAACAAGTAAATTATTTACTGAGAGCATGCAATATAACCCTTGAAAAGAATTATAGCTGTAAAAAAATTACAGCCATACTAATATGTACATAAGCATATTAGTTTACCGAATATTATTTACTAGAACTGAACTTCTTCAAATATTCAAAATTGAATTCAAACTAAACAAAGGTCTTTTATAATCTAGAAATGATGTTTAATTAATGAAAGCTAATAATATCTGCTTACTCTGCTATCACAGGTTTGTTAGACCAAGTGGCATGAGCCAAAAACGAATAAACGGATATATTCAGGATAAATATGGAAAGTATGGCGTAGATAGGTATGTTTAAACTGTTTGTATTGTCAACATACAATTTTCACTACCCCAGATAATAAGCTTTTAAATCAGCCTATTCTGTAAATATGTTGTTTTGCGTAGCTTATACACAAAAGTTACCCTTTTTTGAATATGATGAAAATAAGTTTTCTCATGGAATCGTCAAGGTAAATATACCACAAATTACAGAGCACTAGGGAAGTAATTGGTAATAGTGAATTAGGAATAGAGTTATTGAAAGTTTACTTGATTTGGGGGCGGCGGCGCGAGTAGAGGATACAGGGGCTGCGACGCGAGTAGAGGATACAGCGGCGCCGGCGCGGTTGAAGGCGGCGCCGGCGCGGTTGAAGGCGGCGCCGGCGCGGTTGAAGGCGGCGCCGGCGCGGTTGAAGCACGGGGCGGCGAGGTTGAAGATAGATTTATGGTTTTTTTTTTTTTTTTTCTGAAACGAACGAATGGTTGGGTACAGGGAAGAACGGGTTGTTTAGATGAAAGAACGGGTTGTCGGACCGTAATTCTAAGAACCCGTTTAATTAAATTCCAAACGTGTAGGAAAATGAGTAGGGAATTACTTACACGTTCCCTGCACCTTCCACTTATTTTCTTTTCACGCTTTGTAGCAACGCGTACAAAATTCTGAATTGCCTTTTTTTTTTTAGTGTGTTGCTCTCCACGCCTCCATTTAGACTGCTGGCCACCTATACTAAAGGTCACCTCTTTTATATGTCCTTTACTGCTTTACACCACCTAAATTATTCAATTTATAATCGGCTACCACCTCTTCCTTTAATTCTTCATCGTTCCAAAAAAAAAAATTTCTTTCTGAAATTTTATCCATCGCTCTGCAAGCTTGAAGATTCCAACGCAATTTCAAGCATCCAATCTTGCGGCCTATTGCTATCATCTACATAGTTATCAAGTTTATCGTCATTCACATTATCTTCCTAAAAAAATCAAATAAAAATAATTAAAATGAATTTTTTGTAAATTTTAACAAATAAATTTTGTTATATGAAGAAAACCCTAAAATTCAATAACTTACAATGTCATTCTCTATCATTGAAATTAATGTCTTCCAAACTCAAAGCAGAGAGAAGGGTGAAAGAAAGGTCCTACAAAAATCAATACAAAAAAAAAAAAAAAAAAAAAAAAAAAAAAAAAAAAAAACTATAACAACAGAATAGATTATGCAGCATGATATACAAAACTAACTTCTTTTTTGTCTTTATCTTCCAACCTCTACTCAGCTAATTTTTTTTTAGGGTTTGATATCTGAGAATTTACGTTGTTTGAGAAGAGAAGTACGGCTGTTATTGACTGAGTGAAATAAAGTGGTGGTAGGAAGTAGATCAAAAATAATACAATTTATTAATTTTTTAAAGGTGACCAGTAGTCTAAATGGGGGTGTGAATAGCAGCACACTTTTTTTATAGTGATTGAACTTCAAAGTTTCTTCATTTTGATATTATGTATATGTATTATTTAAACAATAAAGGATTACATTGATTTTCGGTATGTCGATGACTAAAATATATTTTTGAAAATTTTATTCTGTTAGTGTAATAGTTTTAATTTGTGGTTTTGGGAAATTTATTTTTTTAACTGTGTTTGCAGACAGTGCATGTACTGTTTTAATTCAAAAAAAAAAAAATGTCTCAATCATGATAATTTATGCCATAGTTGTGTTAATTCATTTACTATTTACTCTGAAACAAAGTATTACTTTGTATTTAAGTTATTTTTAAAATAGGTATCATACAGTCAATTGGATAAAGGATTATTCTTCCATATGGATATTCAAAAATATGAATGAGAGATTTAGCTAGGATTTGAACACTTAGAACAGTTGACGGGTAGTTTTATCACTAATTTCCGATTCTTTCTAATGATGCATCTAATATTAGATATTAACAGTTTAATTTCAGTGAAAGTATTCATTATTTAGTTCATAATAGTTATTCTGAATTACTATTGGCTACAGTTCTTGTAGATGTTCATACCCAACCTTATTTTGATGGAAACCCATGAATAAAAAATTCAGTCAATCGAATAAAATATTGAGTAAGCCTGTATTAGTTAAAATAAAAGCTTTTCAACTGAGTTTCACAGGGTTCACAACGTGCATCACTGTTTTGCTAAAACCTGAATAATTTCCTGACTGTTTAAGGGATGAGTTCTCGATGAGATAAACAGCAAACAAACATTATTACAGTTTTTACTATGGCAGAATATCACCAATAATAGAACATTTATAATTATTCAATTCATGAGTTTGTGATAGATGTGTTTTATGAAGATGAACAGTAATGAACAATATTTTTTCAGCTAAGATTATCATGGTAAATTAAAGCTCTAGGAAAGCAAATTAACTGAAAATGATAAAAGGGTAGGAGGAAAATTGTATTCGTGAACTCCATAAAACCAACAAATTGTTATTCATTTTATCATATTCGTTATGCACTTAGAGCATCTCCAACAGACTTACGGGTCATAATATTACGACCCGTGAGATTAAGGGTGGGTTGGTAAATTTTGCCCAATAGAAGCACGCCATCGGCGCGCTCCGATTTTATCGACGCGCGCCGATAAAATCGGTGCGTAAGTATAATGAGCCGATAATATCGGTGACCCTGTAAATATTTTGTAAAACAATTTTTTATCCTTCTATGGTTACTAAGTGTTTAAGGTTGGTATAAAACGTTTGAATGCACGTATAATACTAACGATACAACCGATAATACAGCATAAGAAAACAATTGATCATAATACATAACGATATAACAGACGTTGCTACATCTACTAGACACAAATACAACAAAAGACAGTACATGCGTTGGAAGCACTAAACGATACAACGAACGATTCGACCGAAGTAAAGCAGGAAAATAAATACGCAAGAAAACTAAATGTTACGTTCAACCCTAAGAGATTGAACTAATATTTCGCATAATGATACAACTAACATTTCACATAACGATAAAACTAACAATAAACATACATATACAACATCTCATAAAGATACAACAACTAATGATAGTAGATGCCAACTAAAACATCAAAGCAAACATAGGAAATAGTTACTTAAGCCAACTACATGTTACGTTCAATCTCAAGGGAGTCTCATTACGTTCAGTCGCAACTGTTCAATATCATTTTGGAGATGTCTAATCTCTCTTTCGAGTTCGTTTGCATATGCTATTCCCTTTGGGCACAAAGGTTCGTCTATCCATTCTGTGTAATTGCATCCATTCGGATAGGATGGACATTTCTGGATGCGCCGATCTATATTGTTGCTCTCTGCTCGAACCACAACTTCAACCGCATAACCGCAGTAGCAACAAACTGGATAAGAATCAATTTCCTATTCATACGGTAGTACTCGATATACCTCTACTTCTTGTCGTGGTTGAGCGACCGACTGTTTATACGATAGTTGAACATGTGGTACTTGAGCTTCATGTGGAGGTTGTACGTTCCCCTGTTCATACGGTGGTTCATCCTGAGGTCTCATTTGGTTTAGATGTTGGAATTCGTCCTCAAGCTCCTGAAGTCTCATCTGTTCATACACCTGTTCATTGGAGTCTGTAGCTGATGGCCAAGAAGACATTTTGAATGAGTGATAAAAGAACGTGGTAGTACAAGAATGGGAACAAAGTTGTTTGAGTGAGGTAAGTTATGAGAAATTTGACAGAAATATATAGCTGCATAGTGTACAAATCAATAAAATAAATAATGATGTAACCGGTCACTGTTACGACTGTGCTTTACGTGCTGTCTGACACTGTTTTGCCTGACGTAATACTGTAGGGAATCTGCTTTTCGCACTACCGTGATGTGAATGGTCACTAGTTCCACTTTACTTTACGTGATGCGATTTCCAAAGCATTTGTCAACAATAATGCTCAAGTTGATGAGCACGACCCTATTTTTTAACTTATTTGTGTATTGAAATGTTTAATTTAAACTGGGACGAACCTAGTTTTTAACTCGCTTGCATTCATAAATATAAACAATACCTTCTAACTTGCGTACAAACTTCGTTCAAACAAAATAAAATACAAGATACATGATACGGTGAAATATAACATACAACTACAATAACGTACGACATAACGTGGAATACAATACATATAATTAAGACAAAGAACCATATAACTAAGACCCTAGTTTCGGGACGAACCGTAGAACCCATACAACATTTCGGCCTTTGTTGCAACATTCAACCTTTCCAAGCGACTTACATCTGCTTGCATCTCTAGAGCATACGTGAGACCCCTCTCCGTCAGTGGTGGATATATCCATGAGAAAAAATTACAGCGTTCCAACCCTTGTCGATTAAGTGTAGTAATGTAGGCTTTGCAACCATAAAAAGTGACGACCTACGTTGCTTTGGTTTTTAGAAACAACCACATTACATTCCACTTCGCAGTAGCAAAGTACTGAACGACCTGTCATGCTAGAGCTTGACCTATCTAGGTTCTCCTAGGCAATTACTTCTCTTAACAAAGCATTGAGTGTTTTTTGAACAGGTCCAATACGTGGGACTGCAACATTCGGTTGCGTGGCACTGATGAGTTCAGACTCCACTTCTCCAGCTTCCACTTGCTCTTCCAATTGCGTTCCGGGCACAAACTCTACTGGTTGCTTATTTCTTTCATATTGATCGTACATTTGGATCATGGTTTCATCATTCAATTCCCAATAAGACATTTTGAACTATTTGAAAAGTGGAAGTTAGATAAAATGAGTAATTTGACAAACCTAAGAATTCAAAAGTGTTGAATTTAAAGGAAGAGGGGCTGGGTGGTCTTAAAGGTTGACAAGTCCACTGATTTCGTGCTTTCCTTTATTAAAGTAGCGGATATGTCATCTTTAATCAGTACGACTTGTCAAGTCATATTGTTTCTATTCGTTGGACAAGCTATAGCACGTTGCCCAAGTGTTGCAGAGTGCAGTAACATCAACTGTTCTACGACAGAGCGATGGCAACTCAATTATTGAGGACAGAGTGTAGTCACGTCATATGTCTCTATTCTACAGCTCAACTATTGATGACAGAGCTTTATAACAAGCGATAACTTGTGGTACAGCTATGACATTTGGTTATATGAAGACCTCAACAATCAACCCAACTCGTTTAAATAGTTTATATTTCATCCTCCAACCATAACAATAATTTGTGCGTTCCACTACACCAAAATAGTCATTTGGTAACACTTATTTTTTCTAGACGCCAACACTTATTCATGTTGTAGAGTAATCACCAAAATAAGCGTTGCTAAATTAAAAAAGTGTTACTGAAAATACATTTCCATAAAAAATTTTTTGGCCAACGCATATTTCGGTTGGTAACTTTCGTTCTTGGGGGCAGAAATGTAAAAGATCATGTATAACCCTAATTCTCATCTTCTCAACGCTTGTAAACACTCATTCCATTCTTCGGCCGCCTAGAAATCAAATTACACAGCCCTAAAATAACTAAAAAATCGCTTTCTCATTCAAACCGTTTTCTCCTCCAAACGAACCAGAGATCTCCACTCCTTCAGGCGACGAAATCGGCCTCTCCTTCAATCGATTCTCCTTCAAGTGAATCGGCTTCTGCTTCAAGCGATTTGATATTACTCTCTGGCTTTCTTCCCCTTCCTTCATCGATATTTCTTTTTGGCTTTCTTCAATCCTAAAGATTTGAATCCATGGGTGCAAAGTGAAGGTTAGTTTTGTTGTTCCCATAGCTATGCTATTTGGAATTGTTTGCGCGGCTTGATGGATGTAGTCCCCGTACTTATATTGACATTGCCAGGATCGTCATTCTCTGTAAATTTAATATAATAAAGTAGATGGTTAGATTAAGTGTTAGTGACTTTTTATTATGGAAGTATACTACACTAGATGATGGGATCTTGACCGATTTTCACTATGGAAGTAATATTAATACACATCCAGTGTTTTCTCGAGTGCTGAATGTGAGGTTCAATTTTATTATATATTTACCAGGAGTAGACAGAAAAAAAAGTTCCTCAAAACACCTCCAACGCGATGGATTAAGAATTATCATCAAAATTACATTTTATATCTTTTAAGAACGAAAAGTAAGATTTCAACCCAAATTTTTTATAAGTGCCATATAATCTTCATCAATATCGTAACTAAGAAGCTTTTTAAACATAGTAAACTAAATAACAGATGTCTGTATAAAATCAAAATGCATATAAGAAACTTACAGTAGTTTGAATGCCAGTGAAGGTAGCAATGGTAAGATATCGACCTAGATAAGCATCGACAATGACTCCCCCCCTCCCCAAATAAACATAACATGAAAGAAGTACCCAAAAAATTAGTCATAGTGTTAGCCTTACAGGTGTAAAGGCTTTATATAAGGACAGGCTGGGTGCATATGGATTTTGAAGTTGAGTTATAAGCTTCAAAGAAATGAGAGCTCTAAAGGGCTTCCTAAAAGAAGTAGAGTTCATGTTGATGTCTTGATGGATAAATTAAATCATAATAATAAGATAATAGCAATATTTCATCCTTAAAATACTTCTTAAAAGAAGTAGGTTCCAAGATGAACTAGGAAAAGTGGGCCAATGTCTCATATGTTTGCATTTGGAAAATGTTTCACCATGAAACACTTTAAGGGAACTTGTAGTTGAAAGCATAAAGAAATTGGGATGGTAAAACAGCCGAATGCAACCATAAGCAAATTGAGTTTTGAAGAATACTTGGCCTATCTTTTCCATATTGATTGCTTTGAAATTCCCGTATGTTATTCATCATGATGTCCCACATAGAAAGAAGAATGTAGTGCATTTTATGATAATAGTATAAGGTATAGTATCCTTAAATGGTAAAAGTTTAACAAGTGAAGGCAACGTTGTTTGTTGTCTTTCAAAGCTAGACAAAATAGAATGGAAGGGGGTGTAGAATTTTCAAAGCAAAAGCAAGACCTGCTCCTTTTGTAAAAGCAGTAGTCGTAATGTTAGCATTCTGCTAAAGGCGATTATTTGTTACTTGACTGGAAGGAGTGTCATTTGCAGCAATGGCTGTTTTGTTTATATTTAGTTTGAATTATGAAATTGAATAAGACATTAACACTAAAAGAAATGTTAATTTCCCTTCAACTTTGGTAAATCCAATTATTGATAAAGCCAGTGGTATCCACGAAATAGAAATGCTGAAGAATAAAAGAAGTGTATGCTGTTAATAGTTATAAAGTAGAGAGTGATAAGTAGTTTATATCTAATTAATTGTGAAACTGAAAAATCTATTGGTTGATTGAAGCTTGAATATTCTGGAATTACTAGTTTAAAATTGATATTCAGTAGGAATCACCCAGGAAATTTGAAACATGCTCAATAATAACAATAGGATTAAATACTGGAAAACTTAAATTTACATAAAATAAAATGTTGACTCATATGTGTGACTAATTAAATGTTCAGAGAAAATTAAAATATGACGTTATTTGAGTTATATATGAGACCAAAGTATGTGCATCTAAATAAAACTGACATGATATATATTTTTAAAAATTATTGGTTTTTGCAAGCAGCAGAAGGAGAAGGACAGCTGTTGCGATGGTGCAACAGCTGCTTCTGTGTGTCCCCTGTGTGTTTAGGTGTTGTCAGCCTTAGCTATGTGGATGTGTCTTAATATAGTAGCTGAGTTAAACTCAGTTTCGAACTGAGTGGAACTCAGTTTAACTGAGTTTATAGACTCGGTTTAACTGAGTTTATAAACTCAGTTTAACTGAGTTAATAAACTCAGTTGGAACTGAGTTTATAAACTCAGATTCATAATGAGTTTGTAAACTCAGTTGGAACTGAGTTTATAAACTCAGTTGGTGTAGTGGCATACAGCGATTAACTGAGCATTCGGGCAGCGATAACCCTCATCACGCTTAGTGCATTTTGAAGATTATGTGAACCTACTTGATTGGTTCTTACAATGCACCAGATTATGGGAGCCTGCTTGTTTATTTTCTGCAGTTTGCTTGCATATAGCTCAACCTTTTGGCCTAGGAATTGAGAGAGCCTGCTTACCGATCTTATTGAAATGCTGCTTTTAAGTATTTATCACATCATGTTAAGTATTTATCACATCATGTTATGTTGAGTTTATTCTCATCTTCATCCGTTTTTTTAGGCAACCTGGGAGATGGAGGCTAATTGCTTTATGTTGAGTTTATTCTCATCTTCATCTGTTTTATGCTGCTTTTAGTATTAACCTGTTAGAAGAATTTGTGCTAGTTCTTGGTAAAGATTTGGTACGAGTATTAACTTGGGATGGTTACTACTGCGAAGGGAGCATGTGCTAGCGATGCTTTGACTCTTACCGTTCGTATTAGATCTGTGGTTTACTGAGTTGTGAGCTGAAATATTTGACTCTTCCACTAAAAATATCAGAAGAATATTTCTGGCTAAGTAAGAAATCTTCAACCCAGTCTTCAAAACTAGCTTTTCTGTTCTTTGTTTCTGGCTAAGTAGGAAATGTGCAATTGTTCGATGTTCGCTTCTGAGGTTAATCCTATTGGTTTTGGGCATGTTTAACATGTAAGAAGTTCGCGTTAGTATAACAAGTTTATGCGTACTGTTAAAGGGAAATGTTGTGACAATTATAGTTATGACAAGTTACTATTTTTAACATTTAGGAATAAGGATGGAACCAAAAGATAAGTAACGTAGAAGGTTTGCAAATTTTACTTCTTACCGGATCCTTTTCTCCTAATCGTTTTGGCAAGGTACTATTTTTAACACTTACAATGTGTTTACTTCACTTGTTACTAATAGTTATTAGTGAGACTTGAGATAGAAGTGAGAGTTGGGGAAACCTCTTCATAATTGATGTATACACTTATGGTCCTTTTCCATCTTGATACTATTGCTATTTATCTATCTTCTGCAGATGTCCTCCTACTCAAGGCCTTCGACCGATTATCGTGATTATTTCCTAAGGTATTCTCCATCGGCCTATTCAAACGATTCGGGCGATCCTCCTCAAATTGTTTATTCAGCCGAATCTCAAACACCAACTCCGTTTAGCGTCTACGAGAGAATTGAGTCAAGCTTAGAAAGGGATTTGGCATTATTAAGTGTTCAGAATGTGACACCGCCTACCAGATCGACCACACCTACAAGATTGCCACCCCTACCAACATGTTATGTTGAAGAAGCACAATCTCGAAGGTTGTTATGCCATTGCAACATTGAACCAATATTCAGAACATGCTATTTGAATAAAAACGTTGGCCGTCGATATTTTATTTGTGCAAACACAGGGACTCTTAGAGATTGTGGATTCATCAACTGGATTGACAAACCATTATGTGATCGTGGTGTGGAATTTGCATTGGAGGTTCTTGAAGAAAACAAAAGGCTTAAAAATGAGCTTAAGTTGCAGGATTTCATCGAGTTCAATAGACAAAAGATGTGTCAAAATTAAAAAGGTATGACATTGAACTTATAACATTTACTATTATTTGAAACTTAATTGATGTTATTTGATTAAATGCACGCAGGAAGCAGTAAAAGCGGAGGAAAAGATAAATTTTGGTGGTACAAGCTATGCAAAATTTTGGATGTAAGATTTGTTACATGGATGGAGTTTCACGTTTGGTACTTGTAGATCTCAAATATGAAAAACGTCTTGCATTATGTTAATTCTGTATTGTTATTACTATGGAATCAGATATTGTATATGTATTGAATTTAGTATCTATATGTATTGAATTTTTTTTATTAGTTCATACTGTGCTGTTGTCATGAATATGGATTTTTTTCCTTATTCATTTGGTTACATGCTGCTATGTTGAGATAGTTCCATAGCTGAATGAATGCATATTAAATAGAGCTTGTGCTATCTTATATGCAAATATTAGCGTTGCATGTTACCAACGCTTATATGTGTTGCGAATATAATATTGCCAACGCTTATAAGCGTCGCAAATGAATATTTGCTAACGCATATAAGCGTTGCGAATGAATATTTGCCAACGCATATAAGCGTTGCGAATGAATATTTGCCAACGCTTATATGCGTTGGTAATACATTGCCACGCCCCCATAGCAACGCTAATAAGTGTTGCGAAAATTGTTTGCGACAGTTATACTCGTTGGCAATCACCTGTTTTGGTGTAGTGTTCTAAATTAACCACGGCATTAAAGCGAGAAACCATTACTTTTTTGCTTCTACGTGTTCAAGTACTTCTTTGTATAGATAATATGTTTTTTTTTCTTTTGTGTAGCTTAAATGGACGATTGGGTAATCAGTGATGAAATCATGGATAAAATGTTTGATGAGTATGAACGGAACAAGAAGGACGAGAAAGAGGGTGGATTTGTTCCAGATACACAAGTAGAAGAGGCGGACGAACCAGTTCAGAATGAAATTATTCGTGGTACTCAATGAGTAGTTGAAGTTCAGAATCCAAAAGCACCACTATAAGAAAAATAATTTTTTTGTTGCAAAAATCAGTGGCGTTTATTATCAAATGCAAGAAAAAGTGTTTTCAGTACCAATGTAAGCGCGGTAAAAAAATTCACATTCCCGCCTTTTCGTAAACACAAGTCCGCGTATCCAAGGAAAACGTAACCGACCTATTGTCTTTTCCTATTCCCTCGTACTTAAAATCTTTTAACCCTCGTTTACTTTTATTCCTTTTTCCAAAAAAAAACCTAGCTTTTTACCCCTTTCAATCTACCGTTTATTATTTCTCAATTTAATTCGATTTTGTAAAGACTATCTCGTTCAACGTTGGTATGGATACCAGTAGAGGCAGTTCATCTTAGTGACGCTACAAAGCGATTTGATTCAATTCCTAATCATATTCAAGATCATGAAATCGGTAAAGCTAGAAAGGTATAAAATCAAACTTGATTTATCTAATTTTGTTTGGACCTTATCGTTTAGGGTTTTGAATAGTTAAAATCCGCTGAGTGTTGATTTCTACAACCACAAACCAAAACAGTTGATTTCTGCAAACAGTGTTTGTAAATTGGTTTTATATCTGGGTTTTTAAGTTACTTTTGAGCTATGGGTTTTAACAGTATACCAAATTAAATTACTTCTGAATCGTGGGTTTTGAACTCTGGGTTTTGATAGTATACCAGATTAAATTATCGAACAGTGTAGATTTCTGGTGTTTGCATCTGAATCGAATGGGTTTTGAACCTGTTTTGTACATACATGTTGATTGCCTGAACTATACTGATTGGAATTTAATATGGACATTGATTTTAAATGTTACCATGTTCCTTTAAATTGCTTGATTAAGTACTTGAAGCAAACATATTACACTGATATATATATATATATATATATGTGTGTGTGTGTGTGTGTGTGTGTGTGTGTGTGTGTGTATGTATGTATGTATATGTATATATATAGGTACCTTGCAATGCAGGAATTATATATATGAGTTACATAGTACATAAAGTGTGCAACATATGACTTGGGAGTTTATGAATTTTGCATTATGTGATATTATGCAAGTATATCACAATGTGTTTATGTATGTTAATTTAATTTGTTTTATTCCATCTGATTTGCGTGCAGTATAAGAGTATACATGAATACTAAAATTGTGCAGTATAAAAGAGTGACACTTAACTGATACATATCATACAAAATTTCTCTGTAGGCTCAGGAGAAGCATTATGTTATATATAGGGAAACTCAGTTTCGTCTTAACAGAGAACCTAAAGGGACGAAGACAATTTGTTTTACGCTCTTTTCCCATCAATATTAATAATCGAGATTGCAAAATTTTGTTAAGCTGTCAACGATCAAGTTGAA
This sequence comes from Allium sativum, assembly GCA_030737875.1. Classification (NCBI taxonomy): domain Eukaryota; kingdom Viridiplantae; phylum Streptophyta; class Magnoliopsida; order Asparagales; family Amaryllidaceae; genus Allium; species Allium sativum. Next base: position 255,658,852 of record CM060912.1, on the reverse strand, counting down.
CCTGAACCATGTTTGCAATCTCGATATTAATATTGCTATAACGATAACGGATTTCGCCCGGACCTAATCGATCGCTAAATTGACCAAGACCGTTCGAATCCCACATACACTAACTTTGGGCATACAACACATTAGGATGAATAACAGAAGACTTTTATAAACATCATAATAATGTTACATCAGAGTACAGAATATTAGAGTACATCGACTATAATAATACAACAACGGAAGATAATTTACAACAAATTTAATACAATGTAGCGGAACCAATAAACTAACACAACGGAAGACTATCATGCTTTGGACACAGCTTTAAGCTTCGATCCAGAATCCTACTTAATATATCTGCAAAATAAGCTACTCGACTGCCCGTGTGGAAAACAAGGGTACCCGAGTTTGCAAGTGGAACAAACTACGAGTTAGTCATGGGACTGGTATGAGAAATCTTACTGATCCTATTTAAAAATAAGGCTAATCACAGGGCTACGCCCCTAACGCGGAACGGGTTTACTCCATTGGATTGCCAGTGCATAAAATAAATTAAATCATTTAAACAACACAATGCTTTTTAGAAAAATGAAGCCATTATAAGACTCAAGTCCCATCACACAATGCAACGCAAACCGAAGGATAGAGTTTTACCTTATAATGGCCAAAATATGCTTGATACGTATAAAACAAATTTGATATTATTATTAGTGTCTATATGTTTCAAAAACATTTTCAATCATAATGTATCAATCATAGGCGACATAGCTACCATATACTATGTCGCCATACTAGTTATACAATCAAAACCGAATGATGTCGTATTGGAAGTTGGATTTCCATCATGAACCAAGGCAAGGGATCGTCCTTACCGAATTCGAGACTCTCTAGCCCGAGCCTTAGGATCAGTCGCAACTGCACCTTGGATCTTCAGGGCCGGTCCACAAATACTTTAGTGGATTGGTAATTCCTGACCAATATGTTTCCCCGCCCTATGGGGCGTAAATACAGAGCCACTAGGGACTCAAATCCGAGGCGCCTCATTCCATCATCCACATAAGTAAAAATGTCTGGGCTCCATACCATGACACCACTTCTAGCTAGAAAGAAACATATGTCCTCCCTGCAGTCCTCTCTCGTTTCTGGTTCATACCGGGGGTGTGAGACTCGCGAAGTATCGCTATACATAAAGCCATGCTAACTAAAGCTGTGCTTTGATCATCATCCACAAGACTCTGCTTTTCAACAAAAGCCTTGATCATTTGCATCTTAGCATGCCACATTGTCAAATCACACCATACCATTGATTTCTGCCAATATATAACCTCTAAGCTCGTACGTCTCCGAGAAGAGTGTTAAGCAAGAGAATAAATTCTCCACCACCAACAGATATATATTTAGCAGAGATCAACGAATACAGTATAAAGGAATACAACATCATACATACCCTCCATTTACAAGTCCGTTCTGGGTCTGAACGAAACCGAAGGCACCTTATTCCTCGTCCCATATGTCCAATATAGTAAAGAGGTCCTCGTATATCCGTCGATCTCCAAGTATGTTTGGACGATCACCACTTATTGCCTTGTCTTGGGATGCCTCCCAATCAAGACATCAGTAATCATCCAAACGATGTGAAGATCTCCGGTCTTCAACCACCGTCTTCATCTTCGACTTTTAATCGTCGTAGTAATTATTCAGAATGGGTTAAACCCGGTCTTTCCGAATAACTCACGTATTTTATAATCAATAAACAAGTACTATAAAACACATCATACGCCTCATTCCAATTCAGAATATTCTTTTAAATAAATATTCATATTATTAGGGAAAGGTTCCCATTAATTTTATCAAAGATGAATTCTTTTAAATTTAGTCTTTTAATCATTTAATTATCTCATTCCCATTTTTAATCTTACTAAAGATTTATTAAAACTCTATTTTTGTTTTAATCACAAAAATCATTATTTTAATGATTATTCAAATTTTAGAAATTAACCTTATCTTTAACTGGGTTAAAGAACAAATGTTATTTAAAAACATTGTTCACGATAAACCCAAATTCATCTTCGATTAAATATGGAATCTTCACAAAAATCAGATCAATATATAATTGATATAAATTTTCGTATCAGACTAATAATATAAATGAAATAATGGCAAAGCCTTTTAAATTCCATATATAGTAACGGCCTTCTTCCATAGAAGCTCATCTCGATTATTATCAAATCTAATTCCATTCAATTCCAATTTAATATATTAAGTTAGAAAACTTTATTTTGGAAAATTTTCATTAAATCTAAATAAAAAGATTTATAAATTCCAAATCATATCTTCACTGTTATTTGGATTAAAGAACAATTGTCGTTTAAAACACAGTTCACAGTAAATCCAATTCACATTTCATTTTATTCCAATTACTAAATATAATTGGAAACTCTAATAATCTTAATTAAAAGATTTATTCTTTTCTTTACTGGGTTTAAGAACAGTGTTATTGAAGACACCATTCACGAAAAACCCAAAAATCCAATTTATTTTATTTAATTCCAATTTAATATTAAGTAATTGGAAAGCTTCATTAAATCTTAATTTAAAGATTTATTCTACTTAATAACTAGTTCATTTCGATAAAATATATTTTTATCTTTTCAAATATGGAATTTTTCATCCAAAATCTTTCCAAATTATTAATTATGATTTTACATAATTTTTCCATATTTTTAATAATTTTATTAAGGCCCGTACAGTCGGTTTCCAATAACGGCCACCGAATTGCATCAATAGCGATCTTTTTCAAATTTGATTTGGACATAATTCCAAATCCAACCGTTAGATTTCAAAACTCTTATAGTCATTGGAAAGCTCTTTTCGATACGAACCCAACGATTTTGGTTTTAGGAGAATCCGACGGTCGATCTCCCGTTACATCAATTTGAATTTAATGGTCGAAATTCGCGTACGGTTGCTGCGCGGCGCGTTCTATTCAGGCCATTAAATATATATAATATATATTATATATATTTCATTGATTTCCATTTAAATCGTATTTTATAAAATATATATAAATTCGTTTTAAAACGATTTCAACTCCATTTTCAATTTTGAATCAAAATTGAATATTCTATATTTTTATCTTATTAAAATGATAATACTTCCAAAATATTAAATTTTGAAATCACAACTTTTCGATATTCATTATAAAATGAATAAAATCGATCGATAAACTCATTCGGGTAAAAAAGGGCGTTTCTATACTTAACCTAACTTCATATTTTTATATTTTTGTGTCCATCCAAAGATGGACATAAAAATCATAATTTTATTCTTCACTAAATTTATTTTAAAATATTCGTTATTTTAAAAGATTCTTTATTTTTGAATATTCTTTATTTTTGAATATTCTTTATTTAAATATTCTGAATTGAAATGCGACTCAATCAGTTACCATATAATTTCAGTTATATGGATTTTCATACATCGCATGTATTTAACAATAATGATAAATAATCATTCAACAGTCCATTTACATCCAGAGTGAAGTTTTACAACTGTGTGAGCATTAAAATAAATAAATAACGCTCATTATAGACTGTCAATTCATCAATTGACGTATAACTAAATATTGGGACTAGTGCATGTCAAATATCATCTCAATACCCGTGTGGGGTTTCCAGACAACAACAGTTTATTTAAATACATCATTGGTTAATAAATTTAACCAATTATAATTCGGTTTGAATTATTTTCTATTTAACAAATTTCACTGTTTAAATTATAAATAAATATTTATAATTTAATTTCAACAAAACATATATTTTAACAAGTAATTATTTTTACTCTTGTCTAACATGATAAAGGTGACATTTTGTCTAACGAAACATATATTTTAACATGTAATCCTTTTATTTAACAAAACGTATTCTAAAAAGTTGATATTTTATTTCACCAAACATTATTCTAAATAAATGACATTTTTATTTCACCAAACATTATTCTAAATAAATGACATTTTTATTTCACAAAACATTATTCTAAATAAATGACATTTTATTTCACAAAACATTATTCTAAATAAATGACATTTTAATTTCATAAAACATGTTTTCAACATATGATTATTGTTCTAGCTTCGCTAACATAATAATGATAATGTTTTAATCTAGCAAAATCATATTTTTAACATATGACCAATTTTCTAATGTCGCTAACATAATAATGATAATGTTTTAATCTAGCAAAAATCATATTTTAACATATGATCAATTTTCTAATATCGCTAACATGCAATTGATAATGTTTTCAGTAGACAAAACATATAATGACAAATGATTCTTTTTCTACTACATGTAACCAATAATGTTTTGAATAAACAAAACATAAAATGACAAATTATATATTTTCTACTACATGTAACTAATAATGTTTTGATTAAACAAAACAAAAAATGACAAATGATATATTTTTCTACTACATGTATCTAATAATGTTTTGAATAAACAAAACATAAAATGACAAATAAAAAGAATATTTTATTTTCATAACATGTCTATGTCTCTAATGACAAATAAAAAGGAATTTTGTTCGCATAACATTTCTACATGTCTCGAATGACAAATAAAAAGAAGTATTATTTACATAACATGTTTTATGTTCTCTAATGACAAATAAAAGAAGTATTATTTACATAACATGTTTTAACGTTTAACATGACTAAATAAAAAGAAGTATTATTTTACATAACATGTTTTATTGTTTAACATGACAAAATAATAAGAAGTATTATTTTGCATTACATGTTTTAATGTTTAACATGACAAAATAAAAAGAAGTATTATTTTGCGTAACACGTTTTAATGTTTAACATGAAAAAATAAAAGAAGTATTATTTTGCTTGCACAACATGTTCTATATTTTCCAACGTTTTCTAGTGACAAATAAAAAGGAAATTTTCTTTGCATAACCATTTCAATATTTAACATGACAAATAAAAATGAATATTTTACATGACAAATAAAAGTGAATGTCTATTTGTATACAAATTCCTATCTTTAATATGACAAATAAAAGCGTATATTTTTATTTGTATACAATTTCAATATTTAACATGACAAATAAAAATGAATATTTTTATATGACAAATAAAAGTAAACTTCTTTTTGTATACAAATTCCTATCTTTAATATGACAAATAAAAGTGTATATTTTTATTTGTATACAATTTCAATATTTAACATGACAAATAAAAATGAATATTTTTATTTATGTACAATTTGCAACAATTAACATGACAGATAAAAATGAATATTTTTCTTTTGTATACAATTTAATTTCAACATAACAAATAACAGTGGTATTTTTATTTGTGTACAATTTCTAATTTTCCGTTATATTCAATTAAATCAACAGATCCCCACAACAGCATCAACCAATCCAAATCAAATCACATATAACAGCAAACTGAATTTAACAACGTATATGTAAGAATTTCTAAACACGATAATAATTAATTTTAATTATTTAAAAAGAAATCTCACCATGATCGATTTTATTTCTGATTTTTATTTCTGTATAGTTTAGATTTTGAATTTGCTCTGAATTTTGATTTGCTCTGTTTCAGTTCTGGTCAATTCTGAAATGTAGATATCGTCAATCCGAGTTCAACGCAATTCATTTCACTGCATTCTGTTTTGATATGACGAAGTTATTATATTTTAAACATTCAAATACATTAATTATATAATTTAATAATTAATTATTTTATAATTTTCCTTAACCTTGATCAAACAAAAATCACACCGTTCACTTCTTCTTCCTCCAGACCGAACACGAACCAACCTCGCCACCATCTCTCCTGTCGCGCGCCACCCACAGTCGTCCAGTCGCCGATCAGAATCCACCAGGCCGACGCCCCTTACATCTTCCACCAACACGCCAGGTATGGCGAAACTCGGCCCCACCATTGGCCTCGAATTTGTGGCCGAACCCACGCCCTTCCTGGTCAAATTCCGATCACCAGAAAACCCCATCTCCGATCATCACCGTACAAATCTGACGACCTCTCCTTGCCCTTCGATTCTCGCGTTGGAAGTAATGAATATCAATTAGCAGATTAAAAGAGATTAAGGGATGAAGTTTTGAACGATAATCACCCTCCATTTTTAGACTGGCGGCTGCGTTCTAAAGGGAGTTAGGGTTTTGTGAGTCCTAGGGTATATATAATATTAATATTTAATATTTTAATTCACTAATTAATTCGTTTCATGTACGAACTCCAATCCAAACCCAACGACTGTCGCCCCTAGCCAAATACCCCTATTCCGAACATAATGGACTAGATCTCATGAGCTCATTTGATCGTTTCAGCCCATTTTTATTTAAATTAAAATATAAAACATTTAATTATTTAATTTGATCGTACATTTTAATTTACCGGGTCCAGATACTGACCCCAAAATAAATCTAATTATGTTTTGACGATACGGTCCTAACAAAATTAATTTCGTCGAATTTGGAGACCGTTTGAAAAATGGTCATTTTCTGGTCGATCCAAATTGACTTAAACTGTTAAAACACGTTTTTTTGCCACGTTCACATATTGATTCCAAAAATTATGAAAATTGAAATCTAACAATAATTTGACATTCCGGATCCAACAAAAGTGGTTTCGTCGAAAACGGAGGTCATTTGCAAAATTGCTATTTTTAAGGGCTATATATTATATAAAATATATAAATTCCACAGCGACTTTTCTGACATAACTTTCAATTTATAAATTGAAATTTGGATTTTTCACATTCATTAGAAAGATATAATTAAACAGATTCAAAAATTTCTGGTTTTATTGAAATCCGATTTATTTTGAATCCTGTACATTCAATTGAAATTTAAAATCAAATTTTCAAACTGCCGCGCCATTTCAGGCTCGTTTTATATTTAAAATAAATTTATTCGTTTTTAACTTCAATTAAAATAAATTTTTAGTTGTTATTATTTAAAATAAATTATATTAAATATTCAAAATTCATTAAAATTGCCAAAATAAAAAATTTAAATTGGTTCCTAAGTTCCGGGTTGTTACAATCTCCCCCACTTAAAATCTTTTCGTCCTCGAAAAGGAGCGGAGCTGAAAGTTGTTTAACTAACCAACTTAATTTTCATTCTTTTATTGGTTTCAAATTAATTTTATTAGTTGAACTAACAATCACACAACACAATCATCAATCAATTAGTTGATTAGCTTTTCAAATATATATAACTTTTATATATTCAAAAATCATATTTCCTAAAATCGAATTATTTATATAATCGCAAATACATTAATTATAGACTTGTCACTCTCAACTCATTCTAGGGCATTTCTAACCCCATCTCTAATGAGTTTTCTCATTCTAGGATGCTACTGATCCTATCTCTAATGAGTATTCTTTCATAGGATATTACTAATCCTACCTCTGACCAGTCTTTTGTTCAGTTCTAACGAGTTGTACCCCAAAGATTTGAGTTAACCAAAGCTCTGATACTAGCTGTAACGATTACCTAATCGATCGCTAAATCGACCAAGACCGTTCGAATCCCGCATACGCTAACTTTAGGCATACAACACATCAGAGCAAATAACAGAAGACTTTTATAAACATCATAATAATGTTACATCAGAGTACATAATATCAGAGTACATCGAATATAATAATACAACAACGGAAGATAATTTACAACAAATTTAATACAATGCAGCGGAACCAATAAACTAACACAACGGAAGACTATCATTCTCTAGACACAGCTTTAAGCTTCGATCCAGAATCCGGCTTAATATATCTGCAAAATAAGCTACTCGACTGCCCGTGTGGAAAATATGGGCACTTGAGTTAACAAGTGAAACAAGCTACGAGTCAGTCATGGGACTGGTATGAGAAATCTTACTTATCCTATTTAATAATAAGGCTAATCACAAGACCACGCCGCTAACGCAGAACGGGTTTACTCCATTAGATTTCCAGTGCATAAAATAAATTAAATCATTTAAATAACGCAATGCTTTTTAGAAAAATGAAGCCATTATAAGACTCAAGTCCCATCACACAATGCAACGCAAACTGGAGGATAGAGTTTTACCTTATAATGGCCAAAATATGCTTGATACGTATAAAACAAATTTGATATTATTATTAGTGTCTATATATTTCAAAAACATTTTCAATCATAATGTATCAATCATAGGCGGCATGGCTACCATATACTATGTCGCCATACTAGTTATACAATCAAAACCGAATGATGTTGTATTGGAAGTTGAATTTCCATCATGAACCAAGGCAAGGGATCGTCCTTACCGAATTCGAGACTCTCTAGCCCGAGCCTTAGGATCAGTCGCAACTGCATCTTGGATCTTCAGGGCCGGTCCATAAATACTTTAGTGGATTGGTAATTCCTGAATAATACGTTTACCCCCCCTATGAGGCGTAAATATAGAGCCACTAGGGACTCAAATCCGAGGCGCCTCATTCCATCATCCACATAAGTAAAAATGTTTGGGCTCCATACCATGACACCACTTCTAGCTAGAAAGAAACATATGTCCTCCCTGCAGTCCTCTCCTGTTTCTGGTTCATACCGGGATGTGAGTCTCGTGAAGTATCACTATACATAAAGCTATGCTAACTAAAGCTGTGCTTTGATCATCATCCACAAGACTCTGCTTTTCAACAAAAGCCTTGATCATTTGCATCTTAGCATGCCACATTGTCAATCCATACCATACCATTGATTTCTGCTAATATATAACCTCTAAGCTCATACGTCTCAGAGAAGGGTGTTAAGCAAGAGAATATATTCTCCACCACCAACAGATATATTTTTAGCAGAGATCAACAAATACATCATAAAGGAATACAACGTCAAACATACCCACCATTTACAAGTCTGTTTTGGGTCTGAACGAAACCAGTGGCACCTTATTCCTCATTTTATATGTCCAATACAGGAGAGAGGTCCTCGCATATCCGTCGATCTCCAAGTACGTCTAGACGATCACCACTTATTACCTTGTCTTGGGATGCCTCCCAATCAAGACATCAATAATTATTCAAACGATGTGAAGATCTCTGGTCTTCAACCACCGTCTTCATCTTCGACTTTTAATCGTCGTAGTAATTATTCAGAATGGGTTAAACCCGGTCTTCCCGAACAATGCACGTATTTTATAATCAATAAACAAGTACTATAAAACACATCATACGCCTCATTCCAATTCAGAATATTCTTTTAAATGAATATTCATATTATTAGGTAAAGGTTCCCATTAATTTTATCAAAGATAAATTCTTTTAAATTTATTCTTTTAATCATTTAGTTATCTCATTCCCCTTTTTAATCTTACTAAAGATTTATTAAAACTCTATTTTAGTTTTAATCACAAAAATCATTATTTTAATGATTATTCCAATTTTAGAAATTAATCATATCTTTAACTAGGTTGAAGAACAAATGTTATTTAAAAACATTGTTCACGATAAACCCAAATTCATCTTTGATTAAATATGGAATTTTCACAGAAATCAGAATAATATATAATCGATATAAATTTCCGTATCAGACTAATAATATAAATGAAATAACGGCAAATCCTTTTAAATTCCATATATAGTAACGGTCTTCTTCCACAAAAGCTCATCTCGATTATTATCAAATCGAATTCCATTCAATTCCAATTTAATATATTAAGTTGAAAAACTTTATTTTGGAAAATTTTCATTAAATCTAAATAAAAAAGATTTATAAATTCCAAATCATATCTTCACTGTTAATTGGGTTAAAGAACAAATGTCGTTTAAAACACAGTTCACAATAAACCCAATTCACATTTCATTTTATTTCAATTACTAAATATAATTGGAAACTCTAATAATCTTAATTAAAATATTTATTCTTTTCTCAACTGGGTTTAAGAACAGTGTTATTGAAGACACCATTCACGACAAACCCAAAAATCCAATTTATTTTATTTAATTCCAATTTAATATTAAGTAATTGGAAATCTTCATTAAATCTTAATTTAAAGATTTATTCTACTTATCAACTAGTTCATTTCGATAAAAATATATTTTTATCTTTTCAAATATGGAATTTTTCATCCAAAATCTTTCCAAATTATTAATTATGATTTTACATAATTTTCCATATTTTTAATAATTTTATTAAGGCCTGTACAGTCGGTTTCCAATAACGGCCACCGAACTACATCCATAGCGACCTTTTTCAAATTTTATTTCGATATAATTCCAAATCCAACCATTAGATTTCAAAACGCTTATATTCATTGGATGGCTCTTTTCGATACGAACCCAATGGTTCCGGCTTTAGGAGATTCCGACGGTCGGATCTCCCGTTACATCAATTTGAAGTTAATGGTCGAAATTCGCAAACGGTCGCTGCGCAGCGTTTTCTATTCAGGCCATTAAATATATATAATATATATTATATATATTTCGTCGATTTCCAATTAAATCGTATTTTATAAAATATTTATAAATTCATTTTTAAATGATTTCAACTCCATTTTCAATTTTAAATCAAAATTGAATATTCTATATCTTTATCATATTAAAATGATAATACTTCCAAAATATTAAATTTTGAAATCACTACTTTTCGATATTCATTATATAATGAATAAAATCGATCGATAAACCCGTTCGGGTTAAAAAAGGCGTTCCTATACTTAACCCGGCTTCATATTTTTATATTTTTGTGTCCATCCAAAGATGGACATAAAAGTCATAATTTTATTCTTCACTAAATTTATTTTAAAATATTCGTTATTTTAAAAGATTCTTTATTTTTGAATATTCTTTATTTAAACATTCTGAATCGAAATGCGACTCAATCAGTTACCATATAATTTCAGTTATATGGATTTTCATACATCGCATGTATTTAACAATAATGATAAATAATCATTCAATAGTCCATTTACATCCAGAGTGAAGTTTTACAACTGTGTGAGCATTAAAATAAATAAATAACGTTAATCACAGACTGTCAATCCATCAATTGACATATAACTAAATATTGGGACTAGTGTATGTCAAATATCATCCCAATACCCGTGTGTGGTTTCCAGACAACAACAGTTTATTTGAATACATCATTGGTTAATAAATTTAACCAATTATAATTCGGTTTGAATTATTTTCTATTTAACAAATTTTCACTGTTTAAATTATAAATAAATATTTATAATTTAATTTCAACAAAACATATATTTTAAGAAGTAATTATTTTTACTCTTGTCTAACGTGATAAAGGTGACATTTTGTCTAACAAAAAATATATTTTAACATGTAATCCTTTTATTTAACAAAACGTATTCTAACAAGATGATATTTTATTTCACCAAAGATTATTCTAAATAAATGACATTTTTATTTTACAAAAAAATTATTCTAAATAAATGACATTTTTATTTCTCAAAATATTATTCTAAATAAATGACATTTTATTTCACAAAACATTATTGTAAATAAATGACATTTTAATTTCACAAAACATGTTTTTAACATAAGATTATTGTTCTAACTTTGCTAACATAATAATGATAATGTTTTAATCTAGCAAAATCATATTTTTAACATATGATCAATTTTCTAATATCACTAACATAATAATGATAATGTTTTAATCTAGCAAAAATCGTATTTTAACATATGATCAATTTTCTAATATCGCTAACATGCAAGTGATAATGTTTTTCAGTAGACAAAACATATAATGACAAACGATTCTTTTTCTACTACATGTAACCAATAATGTTTTGAATAAACAAAACATAAAATGACAAATGATATATTTTCTACTACATGTAACTAATAATGTTTTGAATAAACAAAACACAAAATGACAAATGATATATTTTTCTACTACATGTATCTAATAATGTTTTGAATAAACAAAACATAAAATGACAAATAAAAAGAATATTTTATTTTCATAACATGTCTATGTCTCTAATGAAAAATAAAAAGGAATTTTGTTCGCATAACATTTCTACATGTCTCTAATGACAAATAAAAAGAAGTATTAATTACATAACATGTTTTATGTTCTCTAATGACAAATAAAAGAAGTATTAATTACATAGCATGTTTTAGCGTTTAACATGACAAAATAAAAAGAAGTATTATTTTGCATAACATGTTTTATTGTTTAACATGACAAAATAATAAGAAGTATTATTTTGCATAACATGTTTTAATGTTTAACATGATAAAATAAAAAGAAGTATTATTTTGCGTAACACGTTTTAATGTTTAACATGACAAAATAAAAGAAGTATTATTTTGCTTGCACAACATGTTCTATATTTTCCAATGTTTTCTAGTGATAAATAAAAAGGAAATTTTCTTTGCATTACCATTTCAATATTTAACATGACAAATAAAAATGAATATTTTACATGACAAATAAAAGTGAACGTCTATTTGTGTACAAGTTCCTATCTTTAATGTGACAAATAACAGTGTATATTTTTATTTGTATACAATTTCAATATTTGACATGACAAATAAAAATGAATATTTTTATATGACAAATAAAAGTGAACAACTTTTTGTATACAAATTCCTATCTTTAATATGACAAATGAAAGTGTATATTTTTATTTGTATACAATTTCAATGTTTAATATGACAAATAAAAATGAATATTTATATTTGTATACAATTTGGAACAATTAACATGACAAATAAAATTGAATAATTTTCTTTTGTATACAATTCTAATTTCAACATAACAATTAAAAGTGGTATTTTTATTTGTTTACAATTTCTATTTTCGCATTATATTCAATTAAATCAACTGATCACCACAACAACATCAACCAATCCAAATCAAATCGCGTATAACAATAAACTAAATTTAACAGCGTATATGTAAGAATTTCTAAACACGATAATAATTAATTTTAATTATTTAAAAAGAAATCTCACCTTGATCGGTTTTATTTCTGTACAGTTCAGATTTTGAATTTGCTCTGAATTCTGATTTGCTCCGTTTTAGTTCTGGTCAGTTCTGAAATGTAGATATCGTCAATCTGAGTTCAACGCAATTCATTTCACTGCATTCTGTTTTGATATGACGAAGTTATGATATTTTAAACATTTGAATACATTAATTATATAATTATATAATTAATTATTTTATAACTTTCCTTAACCTTGATCAAACAAAAATCAGGTTGTTCACTTCTTCTTCCTCCAGACCGAACACGAACCAACCTTGCCACCATCTCTCCTGTCGCGCGCCACCTACAACCGTCTAGTCGCCGATCAGAATCCACCAGGACGACGCCCCTTACATCTTCCACCAACACGCCAGGTATGGCGAAACTCGGCCCCACCATTGGCCTCGAATTTGCAGCCGAACCCACACCCTTCCTGGTCAAATTCCGATCACCAGAAAACCCCATCTCCGATCATCACCGTATAAATCTGACGACCTCTCCTTGCCCTTCGATTCTCGCGTTGGAAGTAATGAATATCAATCAGCAGATTAAAGGAGATTAAGGGATGAAGTTTTGAACGATAATCACCCGCCGTTTTTAGACGGGCTGCTGCATTCTAAAGGGAGTTAGGGTTTTGTGAGTCAAGGGTATATATAATATTAATATTTCATATTTCAATTCACTAATTAATTCGTTTCATGTACGAACTCCAATCCAAACCCAACGACTGTCGCCCCTAGCCAAATACCCCTATGAGGGACACAATGGACTAGGTCTCATCAGCCCATTTGATCGTTTCAGCCCATTTTTCTTTAAATTAAAATATAAAACATTTAATTATTTAATTTGATCGTACATTTTAATTTACCAGGGCCCCATACTGACCCCAAAAATTCCCAAAAAATAAATCTAGCTATGTTTTGACGATACGGTCCTAATAAAATTAATTTCGTTGAATTTGGAGACCGTTTGAAAAATGGTCATTTTCTGGCCGATCCAAATTGACTAAAACACGTTTTCTTTTGCCACGTTCACATATTGATTCCAAAAATTATGAAAATTGAAATCTTAAAATAATTTGACATTCAGGATCCAACAAAAGTGGTTTCGTCGAAAACGGAAGTCATTTGCAAAATGGCTATTTTTAAGGACTATATATTATATAAAATATATATAAATTCCACAGTGATTTTTCTGAATTTTAAACTGGAAATAACTTTCAATTTATAAAGTGAAATCTGGATTTTTCACATTTGTTAGAAAGGTATAATTAAACAGATTCAAATATTTTTGGTTTTACTGAAATCCGATTTATTTTGAATCTTGTACATTCAATTGAAATTTAAAATCGAATTTTCAAACTGCCACGCCATTTCAGGCTCGTTTTATATTTAAGTTAAATTTATTCGTTTTTAACTTCGATTAAAATAAATTTTTAGTCGTTATTATTTAAAATAAATTATATTAAATATTCAAAATTCATTAAAATCGCCAAAATAAAATTTTTAATTTGGTTCCAAAATTCCAGGTTGTTACAATTAATGAGGCCAAAGAAAAGTGAATTGATGTGGGAAACTGAACAGAGAAACAGGTTCAAAATAGGTATACCTACATTGCAATCAGAATGTGTTTATGTATGATAATTTATTTTATTTTATTTTATTCCATCTGATTTGCATGTATAGGAGTATATATATACATGAATACTGAAATATGCCATATATATGTTGTGATTGAACATGTAAATCCGGGCTACCCCCTCCCCCCCATATATATATATATACATACATATATATATATATAGTGATATACCTGAAAGATTACTGTTTTTAAATATATAGCTAAATAGGTAGGCTAAAATAGTGGCACTTTATAATTATTATACCTACTTACCTTGTGTTTGACATTAGGATAAACATATGTTTAATGTAGACTTCTGCATGCACATGTATGTATATAACAAACAATGATTATGAGCATACAGACATAGATAGTGCAGGTGAAACTATGTTTTGTATCTGTGAAGCATGAGCACATATGTTTATGATGTATATATCAAGTGTGTGTGAACCTTTCGAGAAATCTCAGAAATATGAGCAAGTTAATTTTATGGCCAAGAGGTGTAATTTATATGAGCTGACGATTAATTTGACTTGTGAGTTACTAAATTAAGTTAATTTGACTTGGGAGTTACTAAATTAAGTTAAGTGACTACATTCAGTTTATCTTGGGAGTTACTAAATTAAGTGACTACATTCAATGGTTTGACAATTAATTTGAAACGTAACACTAACATGGTAGGATTTCCTATCAAAGTTCATTGTTATTGTACAATAGTGCTGTTAGGAGGTATATTTCAGATCCATATTGGCAGCTGTTTAGTATTTTTAGGATACTACGAATTATTCCCATGAAGGTGGAACATTCCCATGTTATTAAGAAACAAATCATGAGTTCTATGCGTATTCATGGAGGTAAGAGTGGTATTGATCTAGCTTTCTGTGGTCTGGTAAAGGAAATACTTCAAAATGATGTAAACTTTAAAATAAAGTTTTCAATAATTAAATAGCTTCAAATTTTAGTAACTCAAGTTCATAAGATCAATAAGTTTCAATGGACCACTTTAGTAACTCCGAAGATAAGTCGAGTTTAGTTGGTTTGTTAACCAGACCAAATTATTAAACAATAAGCGGTAAAAATATTTGGCCACATGATCAACTTTATCATTTCGAAGTGTTTCCTCAACCAGCCCACAGAATGCTTGTTCAATACCTCTTTTATCTTAGGTGTATGCATATAACTCGTGATTTAGGACCTAATAAACGGGAATGTTCAATCTTCATGGAATTTGGTCGCAGTATCTTACAATTACTGAACATCTCGTAGGCATGGTTCTGAAATATACTTTATGGCAGTACTACTTAACAGTGTCAGGATATTCAAAAGTTTGTGTTGGCTAATGAATATGCATGCAGTTCAAAAGGCTCTTCAAGTTTGTCGCATCGCTGGGGACTCTACAGGCATGCATATTACTTACGAAAACTTCGTCTATTTTGTTAATTTACCATTGTTATATGTCTTAAAAAAAATTGATTGCTTATAGTGCTCTTGGACTTTCTACGAGACAAACTGATTTGGTATGATTTCTTATTGCTGCATGTTAGCACATTTTATCTTAAACTAATCCTAAGTTACTGCTGTTTAAACTGGTTTGTGTTCTGTTGTATTATGCAAATTAGTAAAGCCAAGAATATATTCGAGAGCATGATTGCATGTACATGTTAGGCCATCAATATAAATAATAGGAGGTAGGAAAACAAGTAAACCTTAGGTACATCTAGGGTAATTCAAATCCATATACATATACATAGATGCATGTGTGTGTGTATATATGTGTGTGTATGTATGCATATGTGTGTGTATTTATGCATATGTTTCAGCTAAGATCGTAGATCGTGGAGAGAAATAACATGACTATTTATGTGTACAGATGACTTGCTGTAATTGATCAAGAAACATGGTTGAGTGATGCTGTACTTTATCAATTTGTGGATACCATGAAAGATGGCTGAGTTCACCATTTCAATGGAAGTAAGCTATCACATAAACATTTGGTAGCCTATTCGTAATCTGATGCTTATTTTGATGTAAACAGTTTGTAGTGACCCGACCTTTTGCCCGGTTTTCGCCGGTAATTAAACCAACTTAAACCGTTCACAAAGACGGATTGTTAGGGGTACTTACACATTTGCACAAAATAAAAAGAACTTTTCCATTATCATTACAATAATATTACATCTGAGTTACAGGAGAAACATCAAAATACATCGATTATACAATGGAAAAGATACAAAACTCAGCGGAAGAGTATGCATGCTCCAAGATATAATAGCTCCAGCTAAACCAGCGTCCTGCTCTAACAAACTCCAAGATTTAATCTGCGAACCAAACTACTAGGCTGCCCGTGCAAAAATTATGGGCACCCAGTTTAGGTATGGGAACAATAAACTCCAGGTCAGCCATGAGACTGGTGTGAGAACTCAAAACAGTTGTTTTTAGGGTTTATTTTAAAATTAGGTAATTCACCGGACCACGCAGCTAATTCGGAACGTGTTTTACTCCATGTGAATACCAGTGCATTGAAATTCGCAATGACTTTTTGAAAAATTAAACTAACATAAGGTCTCGCGGCACACACATAATGCAAAAGCACAAATGGGCGAGGTTTCTCCTTATGCAGTCAAAAATGCCTTTGATACGTAAAATCCTCTTTCAATACTATAATATAGTGTGAAAAATCCTTTCGAAAGTAAATGTATCAATCTTAGCCAGCATAGGTACCATATACTATACTGACGTATGGTATACAATCAAAATCGTACGGGCTCTTAGTGGAGATTGGGTTTCCAACAATAACCAGGCAAAGGAACTTCCTTCTGAACCGAATTTTGAACACCTATAGAGGAATGTCCGAGGATCAACTCATGTTCCTTATGCCAACACAAGGCCGGGTTACCTATGTAACTAGGTAACTTAGAGTACGCCTAAGTATTTTATCCCCCGGTCGTTACCGATGTTTCTGAGCACACGCCAACAACAACCACAAAAGTAGATGCTTTTACCAAATAGGTTAATATCTGGGCTTTATACCATAGTATACCTTTTTTCTAGAAGGAGACAACACCCCATAACCTTGTTGCATTTCTTCATGTTTTGGCCATTTACCGGCGTGTGAGGCTTGCCGAGGTCACGATATACACAGAGCTGCCCTTAAATAAGACATTCTTTTATCATCCATAGCTCATCATATAACATAAGTATGCCGCATTGTCCATTCACAACGCATCACTAATTTTTATCAATATATAACCTCTAAGCTCATACGTCCTAGAGAAGGGTGTTAAGCAAGAGAATAAATTCTCCGCCACCAAACAGACATATATTTAACAGAGATCAGTGCTACTCAGTCAATTACAATGCCAACCACACAATCCATACAAGTCCGTTATGGGTCTGAACGAAACCACAAATCCGAAATTCCTTCACATACGTTTGGGCTACTTTTCACTTAGCTGATATAAAATCCATCAGCAAAAGGGAGCTACCCATTTGAGACATTCAGCAAGTCGTCCTTACGATATGAAGGGTCCCAGTCTTCAATACCGTCTTCAACGTCTTCAATTGCTCTACAACATCATATTATTACTTGGAATGGTTTTCGGACATACATCCTGTAGTGGCCCGAAAATCCGTACCAATTTGAGCTGACTAATATCCTACACATTCAACTCAAAGTGCACGAAATTCAGATCATTAACAGAAAGAAATTAGAGGATGAGATATAAAAGATAGAACTAATAGAATAGAAGAAGAAGAACATCAGAATCAGAGTAAACACGAATCTCACAGCGGAACGAATAACATGTATTATAACATAACTTTGAAATACACAAACTGAATTTGTATATACATACCATATCTGTAACGACCCAGAAAATCTGAACCAATTTAAAATTTTTAAATTGGCTAAAATAGTGGATTTTAAATATTTAAAATAAATATTTTAAATAATAGCAATGAAAAGTAAGTTTGAATCGACGTTTGAAAAGAATATAATTAATTCTAATTATAAACAAGGCCTGAAATGGCGCGGCAGTTTCAAATTTTCATTTCAAACTTCGTCTGACTGTACTGGGTGCAAAACAAAACGGATTTGAGTAAAACCAAAAATATTTAAATCTGTTAGTGAATATCTTTCTAACGAATCTGAAAAATCGAAGTTTCATAGTAGGAAGCAAAAGTTATGGCCAGATGAATTTTCAGAAAGGTCGCTATGGAATTTATATAGCCCGTGAAAATGGCCATTTTGCATACGACCTCGGAATTCGACGAAACCACTTTTGTTGGATCCGGGATGTTAAATTATTGCAAGGTTTCAAATTTCATAATTTTTGAAGTTGATATGTGAGCGTGGCAAAGGAAAATGTGTTTGGTCGATTTCTATTAAATTGGATCGACCAGAAAATGACCATTTTGCATACGACCTCGGAATTCGACGAAACCACTTTTGTTGGATCCAGGATGTTAAATTATTGCAAGGTTTCAAATTTCATAATTTTTGAAGCTAATATGTGAGCGTGGCAAAAGAAAACGTGTATTGGTCAATTAAAGTTAAATTGGATCGACCAGAAATGGGCCTTTTTGCAAACGGTCTCAGAATTCGACGAAACTAGTTTTGTTGGGACCGTATCGTCAAAACATAGCAAGATTTATTTTTCTGGAATTTTTCGAATCAGTATGTGGCCCCGGCAAATTGAAATGTACGTTCAAATCAAATATTGAATGTTTTATATTTTAATTTGAAGGAAAACTGACTGAAACAGTCGAATGGGCCTATGAAACATATCCCATTGTGTTCGGAATGGGGGTAAAACGCTAGGGGCGATAGTCGTTGGGTTTGGATTGGAGTTCGTGTGCGAAAACCCTATTTTTCGAATTATAAATATCTCTCGGCCAATCATAAATTAAAAAAAATGAAAAACACGGAAACCCCCCAGGCTTCGCGATTGACGACGGAAGTAGCTCGAAGCTTCCCGGACTTTTTGCCGCCGCCACGTTCATCTTCAGGCCAGGCTCCAGTTGGGGTTTTTGAAGATCTCCTCTCCCTCTTCAAACCAAAACAAACCGCATCACCTATCGTCGCCCCAGCTTCGAGAACGAGGTCCACGAAGTCGAGACCTTCGCGCCGCCGGAGCTCCGCCTAGTCAGCGTCGATCTCGACCTGACCACCCGCCGTGGAAGCGCCTCTCCTCCCCCTTCGACCTCGCGCAAC
Source organism: Allium sativum (assembly GCA_030737875.1). Classification (NCBI taxonomy): domain Eukaryota; kingdom Viridiplantae; phylum Streptophyta; class Magnoliopsida; order Asparagales; family Amaryllidaceae; genus Allium; species Allium sativum. The sequence continues at coordinate 255,639,029 of CM060912.1, read as the reverse complement.
CCGATCGTGGAACCATTACACGGATTGCACGAAAATCGCAAACCTAGTTTTGAAGAAATTAGAGAGGTATACGGCTGATTTTAATTAAACTATACTATAGCACTTTAAAGCGCTACGGTTTTTGATTTCACTGTAAAAATCATATCTTTTTCGTTTCTTGACGAAATTCAGTGAAACAAGAGATAGTGGACTCGTGTGGACGCCTTCTACATTCTAGAAGAGACCGCATATTTTTCTGAGCCTTCTGCTATTTTTGGTGGAGTGGAACCCAATGTGAGATTTCTAATTTATAAACGATATGGAAAACGACGATGTATAAATTATATAGTCGATGTATGAGTTATATAAACGTTGTACACCTCTTGTATAAGCGTTGTATAAGTTGTACGTTCGATATATAAGTTGTATATGCGTTGTAAAAATTATATTTGTGTTGAAATAGAAGTGAATTGCTATATATATATATATATATATATACGCCCCTCGTCCACAAACCATGGACGATATTTATTGGTTGTGATTGGTGTGAAAATTGATTGATAGCGAATGGTTGATTGGAATTGTTTGTGGTTGATATTGATTGATTGTGGTTGAAAAATACCCGTTTGTGGTTGAGAAATATTTGGTTGAAACCACATAGGATTAGTTTGTGGAAATGAAATAAAAATATACATGCCGCCTGTGTGCGAACTAGATGCATGATTCCCCATTGTCAAAAGATGCGAGGCTTTAAGGTAGAGCGAGGAGCCGTACTAGGACGACCCCGGTTTTAACTACCCTGCCGTTATGCTGCCGAAATTTTGAATAATATTCATGTGTTTGAATTATTTTCATTTGTTGAAACTATATTTATTCGTTGAATAGAAAATCGTCATGTGTTGAATCGATATTCATTCGTTGAATTGAAATTCATGTGTTGAATGGTATTCGTGTTTTTAAATATAAAAATCACCTTTTTATCGATTTATATAAACTATAGAAAACCTTCATGTGTTGAATCGATATTCATTCGTTGAATTGAAATTCATGTGTTGAATGGTATTCGTGTTTTAAATATAAAAATCACATTTTTATCTATATATACAAACTATAGAAAACCTTCATGTGTTGAATCGATATTCATTCGTTGAATTGAAATTCATGTGTTGAATGGTATTCGTGTTTTAAATATAAAAATCACATTTTTGTCTATATATAGAAACTATAGAAAACCTTCATGTGTTGAATCGATATTCATTCGTTGAATTGAAATTCATGTGTTGAATGGTATTCATATTTTGAAAGAAATTGTTTTATAATAAAAATCCCATTTTTAACATCAATATGAAATGTATAAAATAATCTTGTTTTGAAATAAATTGTTTCATAATAAAAATCCTATTTTTATCACCTATATTAACTATATAAAATAGTCATGCTTTGAAATAAATTGTTTTACATTAAAAATCACATTTTTATTATATACATGAATTATTAAAAATAGTGAAGTGTTGAAATAGAAGACAGTTGGATAAAAATATCATTTTTATCCAATGTATGAAAAGAATATAGTTTTGAAATCGAAAAATCGATATATATATATATAAATTGAATTGAAATATATCGAATAACGACGCTGCAGTTCGTATTTTGAAACCGTGATTTCAAACGATTATACCGAGAGATCCGACCATCGGATTTTCTCGAAATCGCAACCGTTGGGTTCGCTTTGGAAATATCTTTCCAACGGCACCAACTTTGTAAAAATCCAGCGGTTGGATTGTCTGGAATGTTTAATTCAAATCTGAAGAAAAACAACGCCAAAATCGATTATATATATATATATATATATAATTATATTTAATCGAATAATGACGCTTTGAAATCGAAACTTCAAACGATGGTACCGGGAGATCCGACCGTCGGAATTTCCCGAAATTGAACCGTTGGATTCATTTTGAAAAGATCTTTCTAATGATGTAAATTTTGTGAAGATCCAACGGTTAGATTTTCAAATATGTGTAAATCAAATCTGATGAAAAACAGCGTCACGGCCGCGTTATGGCCTGAAGCGTCGTTTTGAATAAATTGGCTATTTTAAAATAAATAAAAATAGCGATAAATCGTTATAAAATATTATAAACAATATGGATGTGATCTAGAAATTAACTGAAGGTTGGCTAAGTCGAATGGTTTCTTGGGTGTTGACCTGATGTTGGTTTCGGCCTTCGGGGTTAATATTTGGGAAATCGTTCTCTTACTGATTGACTGTTAGTGACTAATGAATTGAAATGATGCATGTGTATGTTATTGTTTCACTAGTTTATTTTATACGCGAGTTGCTCAGAAAGACCGGGTTTATCCCATTTTGAATAACTGAATCGACGATAAGAAATCGAAGATGAAGACGATGGTCGAAGACCGGAGATCTTCACCTCGTTTGGATGGTAACCGAGGTCCTGATTGGGAGGCATCCCGAAATATGGATAATGAGTGGTGATCGTCCCGACGTACGTGGTGATCGATGGGTTTGCGAGTTATATAGTGCCTCCGGTTTCGTTCCGACCCAGAACGGACTTGCAAATGGAATGTGTGTCTGACATTGGAATTTATTCTGTGTGATTGATAGCCATCAGTTACATAGCGTGAATTGCCTGTGTGGCATGCTAAGATGCAGTGATCAGGGCTTCTGTTGAAAAGCAAAGTCTTGTGGTTAATTATCAAAGCACCGCCTGTGTGGCGTAGCTTTGTGTATAACGTAAAATCGTGAGCCTCACACCCCGGTATGAACCAGAAACGGGAGAGGACGTCAGGGAGGGCCTGCGTTTCTTTCTAGCTAGAAGTGGCGTCAGTGGTTTTACACGCCTTGACGAGTTTGACTTATGTGGTTGTTGCTGTTGCGAGGCGCCTCGGTTTGATTGGACGATCCGGGTCCGATGGAGTCATTCGTTGGCTCGTTTACGCCCCATAGGGCGGAGAAACGTAGTGTTCAGGCATAATAATCCACGTCGGTGGACCGACCCTAACGATCCAAGGCTTGCCTGCGCGCTTGCCTGAGACATGGGCTAGATTGTCTCGAAGTCGGCAAGGACTATCTTTTGCCTTGGTTCATGACGGAAATCCAATTTCCAAATACGTGACTGTGCGGTTTCGATTGTATATATATTTGGCGACATAGTGGCATGGGACGCTCATGTCGTCTATGATTGATAGTTATGATTGAAATTGTTTTTGAAACATATAAACACTAGTAATAATATCAAATGCTTTTGTTTTATTCGTATCAAGCATATTTTGGCTATTATAAGGTAAAACTCTATCCTCCGGTTTGCGTTGCATTGTGTGATGGGAACAGAGTCTTATAATGGCTTCATTTTTATAAAAAACATTGCGATGTTTAAAAGAATGATTTATTTTAAAGCACTGGCAATCCAACGGAGTAAACCCGTTCCACGAAAGTGGCGTGGTCCTATGATTAGCCATATTATAAATGTGTTGAGTAGATTTCTCATACCAGTCCCATGACTGACTCGTAGTTTGTTTCACTTTCAAACTCGGGTGCCCCTTTTTCTACACGGGCAGCCTTGTATTCAGGTTTTAGCTGGCTTTCTCTGGATAGCTGGAGCTGAAGATGGATTCTATCATTTATCTCTTTTTATGCTGTTCAGCTCCTATTGTACATATTATGTTTGTTTTACGCTGTAGACATTTATGTATAGCTGAACTGTATTTGTACTAAGTATGATCCTGTATACTGTGTAACTCTGATGATTACTTTTATCCAGTATATTCTATTGTGCATTATCTGGTGTATTTATTTATTTCTGTTCTGCTATTATCTGTTTATGTGTATATTCTAAGGATTACCCTTGCCGCCGTCTGTACGGGGTTCGGGGTCGTCTCAATATCAGAGTACAACTCATATATATTACAGCGGAAATAATCTCTAAATACTAACGGTGAAGCCTTCTGCTTCTAGCTCCTCTAAGTGAATATGCAAAGCCTGAAACGCTTGACTGCCCATACAAATTTGGGCACCCAAGAGTTTAGGGAGAACATAAACAAATAAACTCTTGGTCAGTCATGGGACTGGTGTGAGTAAATTCCAACCACACTGTTTAACTTTTGAAAATCCTTTTGAAAGACAAACATAATAGTGTAACGTCCCACATTTTTGTCGGTTCGTATTTGAATATTTAAATCATTTTAAATATCGAATATCGTAATATAAGTGGATTTATATATTAATTAAAACGAAGTTGAACGTATAAAAATATATATTAATTATAATCGAGCTCAGAACGACCCTGCAGTTCGTAATTTAACGTTCTGAACTTCAACTGAGTGTACCGGACTCGTTTTGAATCGGATTTCTTCAAAACGAGAAACGTTGGAATCTGTTGAACCATATCTTTCTAACAGAAGTGAAAAATCAAGATTTCGGCGTATAGATTGCGAGATATGTCCAAATCAAATATTCAAAAAGTCGCTGTAAAATCACTTATCGACCGTAACAGGTTATTTGAATATAACTTGATATCGAGTGCAAATCGGGACAAGGTTCTTTTGAGGCGCAGCGATAATTTAATTTTTAGAATTTTTCTGTAATTTTTAATAAATTAAATATGCAACTTTTTATTTGGAGTATTGTGCACCCTGTATCGGTATTTCGGGATTTCAAAATATGAATCAATCTACCGGTATTATTATATTTTTGGAACCGTGGCACCTCGCTGGACACGACGGTATTTTTATTTTTGTCCGTAACAGTCCGTAAATGAACGAAATACTGTATAATGTATATAGTATATTAAATTCAAATTGCAAGGCAAATATACGCCGTGGCCTAAACCTTTCACCACCTTTCATTAAGCGGACCCATGCATGCCCTGTCCTTTGAACCCTTACCTAAATTAATGCAATGCAACAAAGAAACGTTCCACCCATACTTATCCACCCATACTTGCATTAAATAAGAATGTGCCGACCAAGTAAACTTACAGGCAAAGGAATCAGAAAGCACATGTCTGAAGTGAAAACCGGTAAGGCCAGCCTTACCCTACACGTTTGTAGCGCTGAATTTTCACATCAAGCCTACCTAGTCTACACGAACGTAGTGGTACAATTCCATACCTTAGTTCATAAGTTTTCTCCTCTATAAGTACTCAACGCACTCAAGCTTTCAATCATTTTTCTGGAAATCAAAACATTCCTCTTACAACTCTAAAATAAAATATAAAGCTCCATTCAGGAAACTAATAGCGAACACAACGCTATTTTTCAAGGGGTAAAATCGAATAAACTTAGTTATATGTAAGAGAACTCGAGCGTGATGAAGATGTGGCGAGCGAACAGTTTGGCTTTAAGGTAATTGAGTTTGGTTTCAGACTTGTGGTTTGGATGGGAGATCGGCATGCATGGGTGCACGCGGGGAAGTACTGTGTATGGAGATCGGTAGCATGTTGTTTCAATTGGAGGACAAGGCATATCAGACTGGAGAAATTGGCTCAGCAACGTAGGGAGGGGAGGATGTATGAGTGTGCGGGTTTTGTGATTGTGGAGGGTGTACAGTATACGAAAGTGGAGAATATGCGGTGATAAATGAAGTAGTGGGTTCCGGTTTGTTCGAACATGAAACAAACAGTAGTATGGGGACTGTAAAGGAATGGCATATGGTGGAGTATAGAAGTAAAGTGGGGCTTTACGTTGAACTGTAGAAGTGTTGTTGAGTGGGAGCGAGACAGTGATGAGGGAGCGTGAGCATCAAAATGAAGGAGAAGGTATTAGCTGATAATAGAAAAGAAAATAAAGTTTGTGGGGAGAAGGCTTGGTGAAATATACTATTGGAAAGAAGTGCATGGGATCCCTCGTTTTTGCGTGAAGCATTTGGGCAAGTGGGGCGTGTGTAGCATGACTATAAGGAAGGAAGGGACTGGAAGAGTAAAGATAGAAGGGAGTGTGGGTTTACAGTAAAGGGATATGGGTTTGGAGGAATTGGCGTGTACAATGTGAAGCGTGTGTGTGTGATGGAAGGAGTAAATGGTGACAGGAGTTTGCTAGTGTGTGGACTTTGGTGGGTTCTTGCGCTGAATGGGGACGATCCCTGTAGCCGCATGGTGGCAGACGCATTTTTAGAGGATGGTGTGAAGTTGTTGGCTGAAGTATTTCCATGGGAAGAAACACGTTAAGAAGCTGTTGGCGTTCATGGGAAGGAGCAGCATCGGGTACTGGGAAGTTTGTAGGATGGTTTTGCAGCGAAGAAGCAATACAAGGGGATGAAGAGTTGCTGGCCTCTCAGTCGAGACGTGGAGATGCCTGCAAGATTAAGAGTTGCTGTAGAAAAGAATTGCGTTGAAAGCTTGTATTGGAGGACGGTGCACTACGATGATGACGCATTGGTGTGATGAAGAGTGTTGCAACACGAAAAGGAGGAGCTGGAGATAGAGTGCGTAAAGAGGAGGAGGACGATGTTTTATTTATGGGATTTCGTGAGCTAATGATGTCAAACAATTATGTGAAGTTTCGAAATGGTGAAGTATGGAATTCAACACGTGTATTGTCTGCCGAGGAAGAACAGAAGAGGTTGGAAGTGTGTTTGAACGTGAGTAATGAGGGTCGGAGCCGAGTTGATGATCGTCGCTCCGGGGTGGATGAAGCTGATTGGAACCATTTTAGGCCCGTTTGAATTATGGAAGATTAAAACGTCGGGTATAATCAACTGACGCAAATTGTTGTTTAACGGTTAACGCGCCAAGGTGAGTAAAATCACTCACTCTGATCTTTTTAAAATATTTTAATTATATTTTAATGTTGTTTGAATGTTGTGTGATGGTCGATTAGGTAGATTACAAGTAAATTGGTTGAATATTATATACCGTTACATATGTACACATCATCGGTTGGACACTGATCCCATCGATTAGAATACCCCCTAGTATAGAGTTAGTGTAAATTGTGTTGACTAACATCAGTGGATGCGGAAACCGGTTGGAGGAGTCCGACCGGATTCCTTGATAATTATATGTACTGTTTGTTTTGTTTGAACCCGAATTATATTTAAAACCCCATGTGAATATTGATGTTGAACGGAAATTCAACATCTGTTTCGATAAATCAATAAACGATATCGATTTAGAAAGTGGCGACAGTCGACCGTAAACCCATCGTTTTGTTAAGGAGTTGATTGGCCGTCAGGCAAATCAACTAAGATAATTATAAAAATTATATTTTTATAATTAAAAAGAAGATTTAAATTTATAATAGAAGTTATATTATAAACCAGTATTTTAGAGTTCGTTTTTATAAAATAAATAAAAACGATTGTTGATATTTAAATAAGTTTATAAGGCAGAAATTATCTGATGATTAAGTATTTGGATAATTATATTTAAGATAAACAATTTTAGAAATATTATTAGATTAATTATATTAATCTAATGAGAAGTAATTAAGATCAGTTAACGAATTTACTGATGGAATGAAGTTGATTTAATCAACTATTATTTGGAAAATGATTATTAAATTAATTGGCCTTTAATTAATCTAATGAAAACAGTTTAGAAATAAATGAGATTTAATTACCTTTTAATTTAAGAAGTTATCAATAGAACTGTGGAATAGAGAAAGCGAAAAGTTAATGTGGAATATAAATAATCGTAAACAACCGAGTTCAAAATAAAGATGTGGTATTATAAAACCATATTCCAAAATAAAACAAGGAAATACGATTTGATGTATATTTTAAGAAATAAGGAGTTTAGAGTTATGAACGTATATCTGTTCTAAGATAAGAACGTTGTCGATCAAGGTCTGAGAGGTAAATAGAATACCCCAACTTGAACGGCTTCACTATTATCGAGGAACGATAACAGTTTGTAACGGAAAGAGATGTCAAGATGTGTATAAAAGGAATACGGCAGCGTATTGCCAGTCTTAGAATTATAGCGATAAAATAACGCTGTTGATAAGATAAGTGTGATTGTTATGTCAAGATTAGTTATAACAAAGAATATTACAGCGTATGACAAGTTGAACTATAGCAATAAAATAACGCTGTTGATAAGGTAAGTGTGACTGTAATTAGTTATAAGGAGAATATTACAGCGTATGACAAGTTTAGAACTATAGCGACAAATTAACTGCTGTTGATTTGACTTAAGCATGACTTTTATATATAGCAGCACTTCCTAGGAAATGTAACAGTTTGGTTTGAAATCCACTTATTCTAGAGTAATAAGTAACGACGTTTGTTCAAAGAAATATAAGAAAGAGTTTAGAAAAAGAATTGGGGAATCGTATTAGAAACTGATGACAGCATTTCGATGTTCGAAATGTGATTAGAATTAAACCGTTAGGATTTGGAACTAGAATTCGACGATGTCGAATGTATTAAAAGTAAACTATTTTTAGGGATTATAATCTGATAGAATAATTAACATTTAGTTATAAACAAATAAATGTTGATAGGATAGAAATCAATATTTAGTTAAAAACTTGATATCGATTAGATAAGAAGTGACTTAGAGACAGAGTTTATAAAGGGGAATAGGAGTGAAAAAGTATGAAAGAGATTTCGGTAAATAAGATAAGGGAGATTATTACGTGAATAAAGAGTTATATGACCAAGGTGTTTAGATTTCTATAAGAAGGGATGGTATTCCCATTTCAAAGGGAATAATGTTTTAAAAGTGAACGTTGGGCCGATTAAAAGGTTAATGTAACACCCCACTCCCGCTATGGTCACTCACTAAGGGAATGCCATAGCATCGGTGGAGTATTTTAGTGAATATAGAACCGAAAAATTACAACAAGACAGATATAAACAGTACTTGAAATTTAAAACATCATCTCTTAACAACGGAAGTAAAACATGTCTGGTTACATCATAAAACCACAATAAAAGTCAAGTACAATATCCATCAAAATAAAGAAGTACATAATCCCACTCTCATACAATAGCCAAAACAAAAGAAAAGATAACGGGATAACTGGAGCTTTACATCTATCCAAGCTCCTAAAGACTGGAACAGCAATCCGATCAAGCTCCACTACTGCTAGGATCCACCGTAGGACCTGAGGGTTGGGAAAAAAGATAAAAACAACGGGGTCAGACATAAGTCTGAGCGAGTCCTATAACTTTAACAATACAATCGTTAAAGTAAACAGAGAAGACATAAACTGATATACGGTAACTAATGGGGATTAATGGCTGCACTAAGCAGTCAACTGAACTAAGATAAAAGATAAAGACGCATCTACCCTTCCAAAGGTAAATTACTAAACTGCACCACACCAGTCGTTCCTAACTTAAAGGTTGATCCCACCCATGGACTTATAAAATTAACTTAATAGTTCTCGCGTACCCCTAGGTGATTAAGTAGACGCCACGGGGCCCTACAATCCACTAGGTGTACACACTACTCCCCATTCGATCGGCTCCCTAACGTAGATACCCGTGCTGGCCCCACCGTGGGGTGTACCATTCCCCAACGTGGCAACCCGATATAATTAACGGTGCACGGCTTATATCTACACGATGCAACAACGACTTATCTACCAGCCCGGGCCCACTCACGCATATGAATCCCGTTGGACTTGCGTTGCCACCGCTAACCCGTTTGCCTCTTACAGTCAAACCCAGTATGCGTGTCCCGTCCTCGACATGGGTCGAGCCCACAAAGATACGTATGGGTTACTGGTTGAAATGGGCCTCCCACAAGCTACCCACCTAAGCTTGTCCCTTTTTCTAGTGTATCCCACTTAACCCTTTAATCATGTTTTAATTACATGTTCCACTTTGGTTAAGTATTCTAATCGTATTTTCTATTGCCACCCAAGGAAACCCACTAGGTTCCTTATGCCACCCAAGGCACCCACTTAACCCCTCATGTCCCTCTACATGCTAATATGGTTAAGTGTTTCTTAATTAATTAATTAAGATCGTAACCTTTGTAAAGACCTCTCACATTAGACTGTCTTTTATGACCGCTGGTTAAGCCGGTTGGGTCCGGGCAGCCTTATGTCATAACCGAGTCTAACCTCGTGTCTTTACATTAATCACGTATTTAGTTTGTGCCTAAGACCTCTCACATTGGGCTGACATTTGTAGCAACTGGTTAAGCCGGTTGGGTCCGGGCAGTTTTACGCTACAACTGAGTCCAACCTCGTGTCTTAGTCAATTAATTACACCTAATTAATCACCCTCATAATTTATATTAATTATCCCTAATTAATTACACATTTTTAAGAATATGGGTAGACCTAACTAAATAGGTAAATTCCCAACTCCAAAGTGTGGGTACACCTAACTTAATAGGCAAATTCCCAACACATAGTATGGGTACACCTAACTTAATAGGCAAATTCCCATACTATGTTCATTTATTTTATGTTATGCATAATTATGTTAATTTCACACAATCTTATTAATTTATGCATTGAATTAACCCCATCGTTCCCACGTAATTTCGTTCTCATGACATAACACATATAAAAGGTGTCAACTTACATATGTATGAACATGTTTCAAAGGTGCCATCTTGCATATTAACAAACACATAACTTGCATGTGAACTTGCATAACATGTCACATATCTTGCATATAATCTTGTATAACATGTCACATAACTTGCATATAATATGTCATATAACTTACATATTAACTTGCATAACATACTTGCATATTAACTCATAAATTTGCATAATGTCATCATGAACTTGCATATTAACAAACATGTAACTTGCATAGCATATCTTGCATATTAACATACATGTAACTTGCATACTAACAAACATGTAACTTGCATATTAATAAGCATGTAACTTCCATAGCATATCTTGCATATTAACATACATGTAATTTGCATAGCATATCTTGCATATTAACGTACATGTAACTTGCATAGCATATCTTGCATATTAACATACATGTAACTTGCATAGCATATCACCATGAACTTGCATAACATGCATATGATCACATAGCCCACAACTTACATATTTAGCATCATGCAAACATAACATACATCATATTAAACTTGCATAAACTTACATACTCAACATGCATAAACATAGGATTAATGTTAACATCATATCATATGATTCAAGACTCATTAATCCACATAAAAAACCATAAATCTCATCACATCTCATCTACTTAGTTTAACAAAAGATCATCAAAGTGATAGAAACTCACAACTAGCAAATTTGCACTCCAAATGAAGAAGATTAAGATGCTTAGAATGGATTAGAAGTTGATTAGAGAGTGATTAGCTTGCAACCCTCTTCATTGATTTGTGGAGGCCATGATCAAGTTTCATTTTGCCATAGTTTAATTACAAGATTTAATTATGAATGAATTAGGGTAGGGTTGGGGTCTTATTTATAGGATTAGGTAGTGTTTTAGGCCCTTAGATTAACCCTAGATTAGATTAGGACCCTTAGATTTAGGAAGTCTCTAGAACCAGCCCTCTAAGCCAGCCTAGAACCCAACCTGGTGCACCCAGGTTCACTGGACGCCGCACCCCTGTCGACAGGCAAGTCGACAGGCAAGTCGACACCCCTGTCGACAGGCCTGTCGACAGCCCTGTCGACATGGGTAGGGCGGGAATCTTCCCGCCTGACCCCGCCTGTTCCATTCCAAAATCTGCAATTTAAATTTTTAAATCTGTTTTTAGTTTTGAATTTTCTGCAAACTTCATCGGGCCATAACTGGGCCATACGGACTCCGATTCTCGAAAACTCGGACTCTATTTCGCGTATTTTTCCGAGACGAACGAAATGACGCAGCCCATTTCCCCCAATTCTCTCATCTGAGATTATTTATACTTTAATTACTAACCATTAGTGTTACTTAAAATTCGGGGTGTTACATTTTCCCCTCCTTAAAGGATTTCGTCCCCGAAATCTCTAAGCTAAGGAGAACGTATCCTACCAACCAAACAACCATCTACTAAACCATCAACCACAAGCAACCATTATCCTTAGAAACTTCTAATGATGTATGAACATATGCAGAAAGTGCGTGTATATGTCCATATACTAATGCAAAATCAGGCGGTCTACTGATTCAGTCGACCTCCTTAATGCAAACCATGATAGTGCCATGCATCCAATATGTATGCGAAACCCTATTGACACATTCAATTTCTATATGCGTGCACAACCATACACAAAAATGCATCATCCATATGATAACACAGCCATGATACATCCATCAATCTAACTACCACATCCATTTATGCGATATGCAATATGAAGTGACTGAGCCGATCTAGTGCCTAATGTGTGTGTATATGCATCCACGAGAAACCACTAGCAAACAATTGCATCCACATGCATCCATCAACCATAACATGTTTCAAACACATGTTTCAACCATAGGTTTTACCCTATCTAAAGGTCATAGGTACTAGCGAGAGGATATACTAAAGATAAGATAAGTACTAGACAAGCGATAAAGGAGAAGTTAAAAGACATACTCTCAAAAAGAAATGGATACAAAGAACGCATCTTCGCTTCCGTCTCCCAAGTAGCATTGCTTCCGTCATCTCCCCATTGCACTTTAACTAGCTGAACTTCTCTATTCCTCAACTTCATAGTTTCTGACCCAAGGATGCGAGTAGGAGCTCGTCGAATCGTCGCATCACGCTCTACCTCTACATCTCTAAGCAAGCTCGGCTCTACCACCTCAGCGGTCTCATGTAAGCACTTCCTCAAATGTGACACATGGAATACATCATGAACACCACTAAGTCCGTCGGGCAACTCCACCCTATATGCCATCCGTCCAATCCTTTCCTTAATAGGAAACGGCCCAACAAACCTCGGTGCTAACTTCCCAACGGACCCAAAGCGAACTACATTTATCAACGGAGATACTTTGACAAAAACCATGTCCCCAACCTCAAACTCAAGATCCGTCCTTCTCCGATCCGCATATGATTTCTGTCTATCTTGCGCTGCTTTCATCCTTCTTCGAATTAAATCAATCTTCTCTGAAGTCTCTCTAACCATATCCGGCCCAAGCAAGATCTTATCCGTAGATTCCCACCAACATGTAGGAGATCGACAAGGCCTTCCATAAAGAGCTTCGAAAGGAGCCATACCAATACTGGACTGAAAGCTGTTATTATATGCGAACTCCACCAAAGGAAGATGTTCTTCCCATGTACCTCCAAATCCAAGATACACAGCCTCAAGAGATCTTCTAAGATACGGTTCACCCTCTCGGTCTGACCGTCCGTCTGAGGATGATATGCGGTGCTCAAACACAACTGAGTCCCTACCGCCTCTTGCAAACTTCTCCAAAACTCACTAGTGAAGATAGGATCTCGATCACTCACAATGCTGGATGGTACGCCATGCAATCTAACAATCTCTCTAACATAGACTGAAGCAAGCCATGGAGCGGTCCTCTTACTCTTCACGGGTATAAAATGGGCACTCTTGGTAAGTCTGTCTACCACAACCCAAATTCCCGTATTGTCCATCCTCGATCTCGGTAACCCATCGATGAAATCCATCGAGACACTATCCCACTTCCATTGCGGAACTTCCAATGGGTGTAACAACCCACCGGGTTTCCTTTGCTCCGCTTTAACTTGCTGGCACACTAAGCATCTAGCCACATACTCGGCCACATCTTTCTTCATACCGGCCCAGAAGAAAACCCTCTTCATATCCTGGTACATTTTGTCTCCACCGGGATGAATAGTCATTCTTGAACGATGTGCATCATCCAAAATAGCCTTCTTCAAACCCTCATCTTGCGGTACACAATGTCTACCGTCTCTATGCAACCATCCCTTATCATCTATGGTGTATCTACCCAAATGGCTGGACGACTCCCCCCTTATAAGCTTCTCTACCAACTCAACCAACTGTGGGTCGTCTCGCTGAGCCTCGCCAATCCATCCCAAGAGAGTAGGTCTAACCTCCAAGGATGCCAACAAACCAGGTACAAAGTCAACAGAAGGTCTGAAGTCGAACAAAGAAAGAAACTCCAAGCTTCGCCGTTCCACGAACAATGGACTCAAAGATAGCCTTTTTCTACTCAAGGCGTCTGCCACCACGTTACCCTTGCCAGGGGTATACGCTATCTCGAAATCATAGGATGCTAAGAACTCCATCCATCTTTGCTGTCTTAAGTTTAAATCCTTCTGAGAGAATAAGTACTTCAATGATTTATGGTCAGTGAACAACTCGAATCTCTCACCAAGAAGATAATGGCGCCAAGACTTAAGTGCGAAAATAATCGCGGCCAACTCTAGATCATGGGTAGGGTAATTCTTCTCATGCACTCTCAATTGCCTCCCTCCATAGGCTATTACCCTTCCCTCCTGCATCAAGACTGCGCCTAATCCTGTCTCACAAGCATCGGTATAAACAACAAACGGCTTACTCCCATCTGGAAGCACTAAAACTGGGGCGGTGGTCAAAGCTCTCTTTAATCGTCGGAAAGCATCATCACAATCTACGTCCCATGAGAAAACCAGATTCTTCTTAGTCAAGCGGGTTAATGGGGCTGATATCTTCGCGAAGTCTTTAATGAACTTCCTATAATATCCTTCCAACCCCAAGAAACTTCTTACCTCGGTAGCATTTCTAGGAACTTTCCAATCCTGGATAGATACTATCTTTGCGGGATCCACAGCTATCCCTTCCTTAGAGACCACATGCCGTAAGAATCGCACTTCTCTTCTCCAAAAATGACATTTAGAGAATTTAGCTTTAAGACTATGTGCTCGAAGAGTCTCCAACACTTCTCTGAGATGTAAGGCATGCTCTTCTTCACTCTTGGAAAAGACCAAGATGTCATCCACAAAGACCACTACAAACTTATTCAGATACTTTCTGAACATTCTACTCATTAGATCAACAAAGTATGCAGGGGCGTTTGTCAACCCAAATGGCATCACAAGCCACTCATAAAAACCATCCGGAGTCCGGAAAGCACTCTTCTCTATACTGTCCTCTGCCACTCTCAATTGATGAAACCCTGTAGCTAAGTCCATCTGCGAAAACACTGAGGCGCCAACCAACTGATCAAAGAGATCATCTATCCTCGGTAATAGGTGTCTATTCTTCTTCGTGAGCTTATTAAGTTCTCTATAATCCACACAAAGTCTGAGGGACCCATCCGCCTTTGTGGCAAACACTACTGGAGCTCCCCACTCCGATATACTTCGCCTTATGAACCCCTTCTCAAGCAACTCCCCTACTTGCTTATGAAGTTCTCTTCTCTCACGAGGAGCCATGTGGCGCACTGGCAAAGACACTGGTTTGGCATTATCCACCAAATAAATTCGGAAATCTATCTCCCGCTTCGGAGGCAAATCCTTCACTTCTTCAAACACATCCGGATATTCCCGGACTACTCTGACAGAACGCAAACTCTCGACCGAAGCATCGAGCGATTCAAGATAACTTAGCAAAACAGATTCCATGGGATTACAAGAGATCTCGAGAGCATTACCCAAGCGGGTCATAAGCCTGACAACTCTCCTTTCACAATCAAGAACGGCACCATTACTGGATAACCAGTCCATGCCCAAAATCAACCCATAGCCCGTGAAGCCTAATACAAAAGCATCACATCTAAACTCAACGCTAAGTATAGAAATCTTCAAACCCAAACATATCATAGACAGATATATAGAGCCCCCAATTGGGTTTGAGACAACCAAGGGATCATCAACTAGACTGGTGTCTAAGTGCAGTGACTCAACTAACGATGATGAGATAAAAGAATGCGATGCGCCAGAGTCAAACAAAGTACAAACTGGATGATCAAACAGAAAAACCGGACTTTCAACGGAAATAGTTATACCTCTCTGCTGAATCGGTGGAACTGAGAGAGCCTGAACTTGCCCCCCTGACTGAGGTGGTGCCATAAGAGCTTGCACCTGACCTCCTGAGGTAGACCCCGTCCTCTGCCCCTTCTTTGGGCAATCCTTCACAAGATGTCCTGCCTCACCACAATGAAAGCAACCGGTCTTCTTCTTTTTGCGACAATCCTTGCTGAGGTGGCCTGGGGTCCCACAATTGAAGCACTTCTTCTTCTTCTTTTTGTCACCATTGCCTTTTCCACCCTTGCCTTGTTGTTGTTGTTGTTGTTGCGGTTTCTTCTGATCCCTCTTTTTCTCTGGTGCCTTAGAATTCTTATCATCCTCATGCATAAGTGCCATGTAGACAAGCTTCTCAAAGGTGGCCCCCATAGGAATGTGAGTCATAGCTATTCCTTGCAATGGTTCGTTCATGCCTCTAACGAACCTCAAAGCCTTCTTCTCCGGTGTATTCACCAACTCTATGCCAAACCTTGCTAATTGATTGAATTTGTTGACATATTCTTTCACCGTGAGATTCCCTTGCTTCAAATTCAAGAACTTCTCCATAAACAGATTCTCTTCCGCCCTTGAGAGAAACTTAGCCCCAAACCTTTGCTTAAAATCTGCCCAAGAGTCAACAGGGTGTTCTCCATTAGTGACCTCCCACCAGAATGAGGCCTCTCCTTTCATTAACCAAGCCGCCAACTTGACTTTCTTTCCCTCTTCCACTTCAAAGATATCTAGCAACTCTTCCACTTCCTTAAGCCAATCTCTAGCCTCTACGAAAGTCTCTGAACCTAGAAAAGGTTTTCCTCCTATAGCCTTGAACTCCTTACAAATCTTAGCAAAATTATCCACTCTAGGCTGAGGAGGAGGAGCGGTTGCCTCTGGTGTAGTAGCATTGGCTGGACCCGCAGCCGCGGCCCTAGCCTCTTGTAACCTCCTATACCATAGTGGTATAACTAAACCCTCCGGGATGTTAAGATCTTCAGCCATGCTGAAATGAAAAGAGGAAAGATTCAAAAAGGAGATTCCGAAAGATAAAGATATGGCTATTGGGGATTATGCTTTTCTTTTTCAAAAACTTTTCTCTTAAAAGACATGTTTTTGAAAATACCTTTTTTTTTTCAAAAATATTCTTAGAAAATAGTTTTTCTAAAAATTTTATCTGTTCCGGTAACCTTAAGCTCTGATACCACGTGTAACACCCCACTCCCGCTATGGTCACTCACTAAGGGAATGCCATAGCATCGGTGGAGTATTTTAGTGAATATAGAACAGAAAAATTACAACAAGACAGATATAAACAGTACTTGAAATTTAAAACATCATCTCTTAACAACGGAAGTAAAACATGTCTGGTTACATCATAAAACACAATAAAAGTCAAGTACAATATCCATCAAAATAAAGAAGTACATAATCCCACTCTCATACAATAGCCAAAACAAAAGAAAAGATAACGGGATAACTGGAGCTTTACATCTATCCAAGCTCCTAAAGACTGGAACAGCAATCCGATCAAGCTCCACTACTGCTAGGATCCACCGTAGGACCTGAGGGTTGGGAAAAAAGATAAAAACAACGGGGTCAGACATAAGTCTGAGCGAGTCCTATAACTTTAACAATACAATCGTTAAAGTAAACAGAGAAGACATAAACTGATATACGGTAACTAATGGGGATTAATGGCTGCACTAAGCAGTCAACTGAACTAAGATAAAAGATAAAGACGCATCTACCCTTCCAAAGGTAAATTACTAAACTGCACCACACCAGTCGTTCCTAACTTAAAGGTTGATCCCACCCATGGACTTATAAAATTAACTTAATAGTTCTCGCGTACCCCTAGGTGATTAAGTAGACGCCACGGGGCCCTACAATCCACTAGGTGTACACACTACTCCCCATTCGATCGGCTCCCTAACGTAGATACCCATGCTGGCCCCACTGTGGGGTGTACCATTCCCCAACGTGGCAACCCGATATAATTAACGGTGCATGGCTTATATCTACACGATGCAACAACGGCTTATCTACCAGCCCGGGCCCACTCACGCATATGAAGCCCGTTGGACTTGCGTTGCCACCGCTAACCCGTTTGCCTCTTACAGTCAAACCCAGTATGCGTGTCCCGTCCTCGACATGGGTCGAGCCCACAAAGATACGTATGGGTTACTGGTTGAAATGGGCCTCCCACAAGCTACCCACCTAAGCTTGTCCCTTTTTCTAGTGTATCCCACTTAACCCTTTAATCATGTTTTAATTACATGTTCCACTTTGGTTAAGTATTCTAATCGTATTTTCTATTGCCACCCAAGGCAACCCACTAGGTTCCTTATGCCACCCAAGGCACCCACTTAACCCCTCATGTCCCTCTACATGCTAATATGGTTAAGTGTTTCTTAATTAATTAATTAAGATCGTAACCTTTGTAAAGACCTCTCACATTAGACTGTCTTTTATGACCGCTGGTTAAGCCGGTTGGGTCCGGGCAGCCTTATGTCATAACCGAGTCTAACCTCGTGTCTTTACATTAATCACGTATTTAGTTTGTGCCTAAGACCTCTCACATTGGGCTAACATTTGTAGCAACTGGTTAAGCCGGTTGGGTCCGGGCAGTTTTACGCTACAACTGAGTCCAACCTCGTGTCTTAGTCAATTAATTACACCTAATTAATCACCCTCATAATTTATATTAATTATCCCTAATTAATTACACATTTTTAAGAATATGGGTAGACCTAACTAAATAGGTAAATTCCCAACTCCAAAGTGTGGGTACACCTAACTTAATAGGCAAATTCCCAACACATAGTATGGGTACACCTAACTTAATAGGCAAATTCCCATACTATGTTCATTTATTTTATGTTATGCATAATTATGTTAATTTCACACAATCTTATTAATTTATGCATTGAATTTACCCCATCGTTCCCACGTAATTTCGTTCTCATGACATAACACATATAAAAGGTGTCAACTTACATATGTATGAACATGTTTCAAAGGTGCCATCTTGCATATTAACAAACACATAACTTGCATGTGAACTTGCATAACATGTCACATATCTTGCATATAATCTTGTATAACATGTCACATAACTTGCATATAATATGTCATATAACTTACATATTAACTTGCATAACATACTTGCATGTTAACTCATAAATTTGCATAATGTCATCATGAACTTGCATATTAACAAACATGTAACTTGCATAGCATATCTTGCATATTAACATACATGTAACTTGCATACTAACAAACATGTAACTTGCATATTAATAAGCATGTAACTTGCATAGCATATCTTGCATATTAACATACATGTAATTTGCATAGCATATCTTGCATATTAACATACATGTAACTTGCATAGCATATCTTGCATATTAACATACATGTAACTTGCATAGCATATCACCATGAACTTGCATAACATGCATATGATCACATAGCCCACAACTTACATATTTAGCATCATGCAAACATAACATACATCATATTAAACTTGCATAAACTTACATACTCAACATGCATAAACATAGGATTAATGTTAACATCATATCATATGATTCAAGACTCATTAATCCACATAAAAAACCATAAATCTCATCACATCTCATCTACTTAGTTTAACAAAAGATCATCAAAGTGATAGAAACTCACAACTAGCAAATTTGCACTCCAAATGAAGAAGATTAAGATGCTTAGAATGGATTAGAAGTTGATTAGAGAGTGATTAGCTTGCAACCCTCTTCATTGATTTGTGGAGGCCATGATCAAGTTTCATTTTGCCATAGTTTAATTACAAGATTTAATTATGAATGAATTAGGGTAGGGTTGGGGTCTTATTTATAGGATTAGGTAGTGTTTTAGGCCCTTAGATTAACCCTAGATTAGATTAGGACCCTTAGATTTAGGAAGTCTCTAGAACCAGCCCTCTAAGCCAGCCTAGAACCCAACCTGGTGCACCCAGGTTCACTGGACGCCGCACCCCTGTTGACAGGCAAGTCGACAGGCAAGTCGACACCCCTGTCGACAGGCCTGTCGACAGCCCTGTCGACATGGGTAGGGCGGGAATCTTCCCGCCTGACCCCGCCTGTTCCATTCCAAAATCTGCAATTTAAATTTTTAAATCTGTTTTTAGTTTTGAATTTTCTGCAAACTTCATCGGGCCATAACTGGGCCATACGGACTCCGATTCTCGAAAACTCGGACTCTATTTCGCGTATTTTTCCGAGACGAACGAAATGACGCAGCCCGTTTCCCCCAATTCTCTCATCTGAGATTATTTATACTTTAATTACTAACCATTAGTGTTACTTAAAATTCGGGGTGTTACAGTTAAGATGAATTTGGAAATATTTTCCAGTGAAAATAAGGTAGATTACCCAAGTATAGGAATAAAGAATGTGAACTTAATGGGAAATAGTTCGAACGTTAATAACGGATATTTTTGTAACATGAAAGAATAAAAGTTTATAATAATTGGAAATGTTTTCCAAAAGGGTTAAAGGCAAAAACAGAGTTTGAGAAATATCTAGTGAGATATGGGAATTTGAAAATATAACGAATGTTAAATAAAAAGCGCCCGTGATTATATGATGTTTAGTTATACATTAGAATGGATGTTGTTTTAACTCCGATAGTTAAATAACCGACTATCGAAGTGTTTGACCGTCGTTGTCAATACGGAGAGACCGGTTGGATATGTTATCTGAAAACCACTCCGTATAGACATAAGCGTTGCGAATTAGATATGCTGAAGATAATTGAAGACGGAGTTAAATGCAAGGGTCGTCCAGTTCTAGAATGATGTTTATTTGTTTGTCCAGTCCCAGGACAACTTGTATGGACGAGTGTCTGACAGAGTATTTCCAACGGTCATGCCGTTGATTTTACGAATATACCAAGTTGGTGGGGAGAAGGTAACTTCTCTCTATTCTACACCCAATGTGAATTTGTGTATTCAATGTGTGATTACGGATTTGACGATGTGACATTCAAAGTGAATGGTGATCAGATGTTCTGAAGATAGACGTAGCCTCTAGCCTCACAACCAGGAATGACAGAAGTTGGGCTAGGAAGCATGGCTAGTTGGGTCATCCCCAAGCAGGGTGTATTGTCATCGATCTAGAGAAAATTCATATTTATACTTCTTTTCGATTCTGTATCTTCGAATGACGGTTGGATGGCCTACAACCGTGGTGGCAATATATTCGTGACACTCAAGCTAAATGAGTGAGCGATCATGTGTGGCCGGGTTGCAAGACGTTCTTGTTGAACCCTGAGTGTATCCCCTCTAGAGTACACTATTCAGAAGGTGCTCCCATACCTTGTCTGTTGAAAACCATTCTCCGATAAGCGCCCTGCAGTTTATGATTTTATACTATATATATGTGGAGCGTGAGATGCAAGCGTTCTACTACTTGTATAATTATTTGGTTAGACATTATCATAATATCACTGGGTTTTGATATCAAGAATATTTCGGGTTATAGTAAGGTAAAAACCGTCCATGTTTATGTGTGGGCTGGTCTTACTATTACCTTCTTGTTTTGAAAAGGATTTTCAAAGTAAAACAGTATGGTTGGAATTTACTCACACCAGTCCCATGACTGACCCAGAGTTTATTTTGTTTTTTTCTCTAAACTCTTGGGTGCCCAAATTTGTACGGGCAGTCAAGTGTTTCAGGCTTTGCAGATTCACTTGGAGGAGCTCAAAAGCAGGAAGCTTCACCATTAGTTATGTAGAGTTATTTCCGCTGTGATATGATGTACTCTGATAATGGTATGTATATACAATACAGTTTTGTATTCAAAGTTATGTTATATAATACATCTTATTTTGTTCCGCTGCGAGTTTCGTGTTACTCTGATTCTGTTCAGTTGTGATCTTCTTCTTCTTCTTCTTCTTCTTCTTCTTCTATTCTATTAGTTCTATCGTTTCTTTCTCACCCTCTAAATTCTTCTATAAATGTCCCGGTATTTTCGATGCTTGAATAGTCAACAGTGTGTTTTTATGTTGATTTTCCGGGTCGAAAATCCCATCCATTACAGTTGGTTTCAGAGCTGAAGGTTAATTGATTACCTTGGCTCTGTGGTGTAACTCAATAGAGATGGAGTTAGTAGTACTCTAGATTGAGTATGAGTGTAAATATATGAGTGCGTATTTGTAAATTAATATAAAAATATTTTATATTGTGTTGACTGGTCAGTCGAGTAGTTTATGAATTCTGGTCGAAACAGTAATGCAAACTGCATCGATAGGTGTTTCTAAACTCTTGAACAGAGTAATTCGACACAGTATGTTTTGAAAAGAGGGTAAATGAAATAATTTTACCCAAAGTATATTTTGATATAAAAAGAAGTGTATATCTTGATATTAATATAATATACTGGATATGTGATCATTATTATGATCGAACATGATTATAATTGAGTTGGTTATATAAACTACCAATCGAAATATTATATAGTTATGATATGCTAAATCAGATGAGCTGAATCTGAATTAAAAACCAGAATTGAAATAAAATTCTAGAAACTTGGAAAAGAATTGAAATTGAATTAAATATAAGGGAATTTTAAAATCCTGGGAGATTTTAAAATTTGTTTTCCAAGTGCTATGAAAGATATTTTGAAGTAATTTCAAAAATAGAGTGATTATAAATGAGTTTTTAAAGAAATATAGTATTAAACTCACTTCGATGGTTGGAAAATAAATTCCGATGATGATCGCGACTTTATCGGTGTTCATTTTCAAGCTGGTAAGTGACGGATTACTACCAAAGATTTGTTTTGTATTGTTTGAGAAACAAGTTGTCAGAAATTCAAATGTTTTGAATTATATATGATTTCAAACTAATTTAAAATAAATCCCAGGAATTTGAATTTTGAAATAAAAATTTAACTTTTGGAGTTAAAATGGTAAAAATGGAATTTAAACAAAGATAACAAAACTGGACTGAATTTGGAAAGATCCAAAATGAAAATTATAAAAGAAAAATATTGGAGATTCGAGTTATTAAAAATGAATTGATTCTTGGAGAATAAGAATCGAATTTTGAATTAGAGATGGAGATAACTGGTTTGAGAAATAAATCAGTAAATGGAATGTCGTAATAAAACTTAACAAGGTTAAGAACTGAGAGTGGAATCGAAGTTGAAATAGAGATTTGGCTTAGTAAAAGCGAAAGACTGGTTTGAGAACGGATTGATGGGAGATCAACCAAGGATGCTTGGATATGCTGGTTTGATAGCAGATGGCAGAGATAGAGTTGAATGCCCAGCAGAGAAGGTACACGTTTATATACGAGTATGATATTTTTTATGAGTCAGTTTGGGTAAGCCGTTTGGCTGTTTGATTTTCTTTTGGATTGAAGAAGGCCCGGAGTGGCAAGTTGTTGTAGTACCGAGCGAGCCGTGCAGAGGAGATGCTGGCGAGATTCTCTGAAAATTTAAGCTGTTAGGAAATTTTCAGAAATTTTGAAAATATTCGAAATAATAAGGAATTAATATTTTAATTGGAAATAATCAGTTCAGTGGAAACTGGAATTATGAAGTAAACCAAAAAGATTTTTAACCATGTTATAACAAAGATTGTAGCATTTTCCCTATCTTAGCAATTTCGAGGACGAAATTATTTTAAGGGGGAAGGTCTGTAACGTCCCACATTTTTGTCGGTTCGTATTTGAATATTTAAATCATTTTAAATATCGAATATCGTAATATAAGTGGATTTATATATTAATTAAAACAAAGTTGAATGTATAAAAATATATATTAATTATAATCGAGCTCAGAACGACCCTGCAGTTCGTAATTTAACGTTCTGAACTTCAACTGAGTGTACCGGACTCGTTTTGAATCGGATTTCTTCAAAACGAGAAACGTTGGAATCTGTTGAACCATATCTTTCTAACAGAAGTGAAAAATCAAGATTTCGGCGTATAGTTTGCAAGATATGTCCAAATCAAATATTCAAAAAGTCGCTGTAAAATCACTTATCGACCGTAACAGGTTTTTTGAATATAACTTGATATCGAGTGCAAATCAGGACAAGGTTCTTTTGAGGCGCAGCGATAATTTAATTTTTAGAATTTTTCTGTAATTTTTAATAAATTAAATATGCAACTTTTTATTTGGAGTATTGTGCACCCTGTATCGGTATTTCGGGATTTCAAAATATGAATCAATCTACCGGTATTATTATATTTTTGGAACCGTGGCACCTCGCTGGACACGACGGTATTTTTATTTTTGTCCGTAACAGTCCGTAAATGAACGAAATACTGTATAATGTATATAGTATATTAAATTCAAATTGCAAGGCAAATATACGCCGTGGCCTAAACCTTTCACCACCTTTCATTAAGCGGACCCATGCATGCCCTGTCCTTTGAACCCTTACCTAAATTAACGCAATGCAACAAAGAAACGTGCCACCCATACTTATCCACCCATACTTGCATTAAATAAGAATGTGCCGACCAAGTAAACTTACAGGCAAAGGAATCAGAAAGCACACGTCTGAAGTGAAAACCGGTAAGGCCAGCCTTACCCTACACGTTTGTAGCGATGAATTTTCACATCAAGTCTACCTAGTCTACACGAACGTAGTGGTACAATTCCATACCTTAGTTCATAAGTTTTCTCCTCTATAAGTACTCAACGCACTCAAGCTTTCAATCATTTTTCTGGAAATCAAAACACTCCTCTTACAACTCTAAAATAAAATATAAAGCTCCATTCAGGAAACAAAAAGCGAACACAATGCTATTTTTCAAGGGGTAAAATCGAATAAACTTAGTTATATGTAAGAGAACTCGAGCATGATGAAGATGTGGCGAGCGAACAGTTTGGCTTTAAAGTAATTGAGTTTGGTTTCAGACTTGCGGTTTGGATGGGAGATCGGCATATATGGGTGCACGCGGGGAAGTACTGTGTATGGAGATCGGTAGCATGTTGTTTCAATTGGAGAACAAGGCATATCGGACTGGAGAAATTGGCTCAGCAACGTAGGGAGGGGAGGATGTATGAGTGTGCGGGTTTTGTGATTGTGGAGGGTGTACAGTATACGAAAGTGGAGAATATGCGGTGATAAATGAAGTAGTGGGTTCCGGTTTGTTCGAACATGAAACAAACAGTAGTATGGGGACTGTAAAGGAATGGCATATGGTGGAGTATAGAAGTAAAGTGGGGCTTTACGTTGAACTGTAGAAGTGTTGTTGAGTGGGAGCGAGACAGTGATGAGGGAGCGTGAGCATCAAAATGAAGGAGAAGGTATTAGCAGATAATAGAAAAGAAAATAAAGTTTGTGGGGAGAAGGCTTGGTGAAATATACTATTGGAAAGAAGTGCATGGGATCCCTCGTTTATGCGTGAAGCATTTGGGCAAGTGGGGCGTGTGTAGCATGACTATAAGGAAGGAAGGGACTGGAAGAGTAAAGATAGAAGGGAGTGTGGGTTTACAGTAAAGGGATATGGGTTTGGAGGAATTGGCGTGTACAATGTGAAGCGTGTGTGTGTGATGGAAGGAGTAAATGGTGACAGGAGTTTGCTAGTGTGTGGACTTTGGTGGGTTCTTGCGCTGAATGGGGACGATCCCTGTAGCCGCATGGTGGCAGACGCATTTTTAGAGGATGGTGTGAAGTTGTTGGCTGAAGTATTTCCATGGGAAGAAACACGTTAAGAAGCTGTTGGCGTTCATGGGAAGGAGCAGCATCGGGTACTGGGAAGTTTGTAGGATGGTTTTGCAGCGAAGAAGCAATACAAGGGGACGAAGAGTTGCTGGCCTCTCAGTCGAGACGTGGAGATGCCTGCAAGATTAAGAGTTGCTGTAGAAAAGAATTGCGTTGAAAGCTTGTATTGGAGGACGGTGCACTACGATGATGACGCATTGGTGTGATGAAGAGTGTTGCAACACGAAAAGGAGGAGCTGGAGACAGAGTGCGTAAAGAGGAGGAGGACGATGTTTTATTTATGGGATTTCGTGAGCTAATGATGTCAAACAATTATGTGAAGTTTTGAAATGGTGAAGTATGGAATTCAACACGTGTATTGTCTGCCGAGGAAGAACAGAAGAGGTTGGCAGTGTGTTTTAACGTGAGTAATGAGGGTCGGAGCCGAGTTGATGATCGTCGCTCCGGGGTGGATGAAGCTGATTGGAACCATTTTGGGCCCGTTTGAATTATGGAAGATTAAAACGTCGGGTATAATCAACTGACGCAAATCGTTGTTTAACGGTTAACGCGCCAAGGTGAGTAAAATCACTCACTCTGATCTTTTTAAAATATTTTAATTATATTTTAATGTTGTTTGAATGTTGTGTGATGGTCGATTAGGTAGATTACAAGTAAATTGGTTGAATATTATATATCGTTACATATGTACACATCATCGGTTGGACACTGATCCCATCGATTAGAATACCCCCCAGTATAGAGTTAGTGTAAATTGTGTTGACTGACATCTGTGGATGTGGAAACCGGTTGGAGGAGTCCGACCGGATTCCTTGATAATTATATGTACTGTTTGTTTTGTTTGAACCCGAATTATATTTAAAACCCCATGTGAATATTGATGTTGAACGGAAATTCAACATCTGTTTCGATAAATCAATAAACGATATCGATTTAGAAAGTGGCGACAGTCGACCGTAAACCCATCGTTTTGTTAAGGAGTTGATTGGCCGTCAGGCAAATCAACTAAGATAATTATAAAAATTATATTTTTATAATTAAAAAGAAGATTTAAATTTATAATAGAAGTTATATTATAAACCAGTATTTTAGAGTTCGTTTTTATAAAATAAATAAAAACGATTGTTGATATTTAAATAAGTTTATAAGGCAGAAATTATCTGATGATTAAGTATTTGGATAATTATATTTAAGATAAACAATTTTAGAAATATTATTAGATTAATTATATTAATCTAATGAGAAGTAATTAAGATCAGTTAACGAATTTACTGATGGAATAAAGTTGATTTAATCAACTGTTATTTGGAAAATGATTATTAAATTAATTAGCCTTTAATTAATCTAATGAAAACAGTTTAGAAATAAATGAGATTTAATTACCTTTTAATTTAAGAAGTTATCAATAGAACTGTGGAATAGAGAAAGCGAAAAGTTAATGTGGAATATAAAAAATCGTAAACAACCGAGTTCAAAATAAAGATGTGGTATTATAAAACCATATTCCAAAATAAAACAAGGAAATACGATTTGATGTATATTATAAGAAATAAGGAGTTTAGAGTTATGAACGTATATCTGTTCTAAGATAAGAACGTTGTCGATCAAGGTCTGAGAGGTAAATAGAATACCCCAACTTGAACGGCTTCACTATTATCGAGGAACGATAATAGTTTGTAACGGAAAGAGATGTCAAGATGTGTATAAAAGGAATATGGCAGCGTATTGCCAGTTTTAGAATTATAGCGATAAAATAACGCTGTTGATAAGATAAGTGTGATAGTTATGTCAAGATTAGTTATAACAAAGAATATTACAGCGTATGACAAGTTGAACTATAGCAATAAAATAACGCTGTTGATAAGGTAAGTGTGACTATAATTAGTTATAAGGAGAATATTACAGCGTATGACAAGTTTAGAACTATAGCGACAAATTAACTGCTGTTGATTTGACTTAAGCATGACTTTTATATATAGCAGCACTTCCTAGGAAATGTAACAGTTTGGTTTGAAATCCACTTATTCTAGAGTAATAAGTAACGACGTTTGTTCAAAGAAATATAAGAAAGAGTTAAGAAAAAGAATTGGGGAATCGTATTAGAAACTGATGACAGAATTTCGATGTTCGAAATGTGATTAGAATTAAACCGTTAGGATTTGGAACTAGAATTCGACGATGTCGAATGTATTAAAAGTAAACTATTTTTAGGGATTATAATCTGATAGAATAATTAACATTTAGTTATAAACAAATAAATGTTGATAGGATAGAAATCAGTATTTAGTTAAAAACTTGATATCGATTAGATAAGAAGTGACTTAGAGACAGAGTTTATAAAGGGGAATAGGAGTGAAAAAGTATGAAAGAGATTTCGGTAAATAAGATAAGGGAGATTATTACGTGAATAAAGAGTTATATGATCAAGGTGTTTAGATTTCTATAAGAAGGGAAGGTATTCCCATTTCAAAGGGAATAATGTTTTAAAAGTGAACGTTGGGCCGATTAAAAGGTTAAGATGAATTTGGAAATATTTTCCAGTGAAAATAAGGTAGATTACCCAAGTATAGGAATAAAGAATGTGAACTTAATGGGAAATAGTTCGAACGCTAATAACGGATATTTTTGTAACATGAAAGAATAAAAGTTTATAATAATTGGAAATGTTTTCCAAAAGGGTTAAAGGAAAAAACAGAGTTTGAGAAATATCTAGTGAGATATGGGAATTTGAAAATATAACGAATGTTAAATAAAAAGCGCCCGTGATTATATGATGTTTAGTTATACATTAGAATGGATGTTGTTTTAACTCCGATAGTTAAATAACCGACTATCGAAGTGTTTGACCGTCGTTGTCAATACGGAGAGACCGGTTGGATATGTTATCTGAAAACCACTCCGTATAGACATAAGCGCTGCGAATTAGATATGCTGAAGATAATTGAAGACGGAGTTAAATGCAAGGGTCGTCCAGTTCTAGAATGATGTTTATTTGTTTGTCCAGTCCCATGACAACTTGTATGGACGAGTGTCTGACAGAGTATTTCCAACGGTCATGCCGTTGATTTTACGAATATACCAAGTTGGTGGGGAGAAGGTAACTTCTCTCTATTCTACACCCAGTGTGCATTTGTGTAATCAATGTGTGATTACGGATTTGACGATGTGACATTCAAAGTGAATGGTGATCAGATGTTCTGAAGATAGACGTAGCCTCTAGCCTCACAACCAGGAATGACAGAAGTTGGGCTAGATAGCATGGCTAGTTAGGTCATCCCCAAGCAGGGTGTATTGTCACCGATCTAGAGAAAATTCATATTTATACTTCTTTTCGATTCTGTATCTTCGAATGACGGTTGGATGGCCTACAACCGTGGTGGCAATATATTCGCGACACTCAAGCTAAATGAGTGAGCGGTCATGTGTGGCCGGGTTGCAAGACGTTCTTGTTGAACCCTGAGTGTATCCCCTCTAGAGTACACTATTCAGAAGGTGCTCCCATACCTTGTCTGTAGAAAACCATTCTCCAATAAGCGCCCTGCGGTTTATGATTTTATACTATATATATGTGGAGCGTGAGATGCAAGCGTTCTACTACTTGTATAATTATTTGGTTAGACATTATCATAATATCACTGGGTTTTGATATCAAGAATATTTCGGGTTATAGTAAGGTAAAAACCGTCCATGTTTATGTGTGGGCTGGTCTTACTATTACCTTCTTGTTTTGAAAAGGATTTTCAAAGTAAAACAGTATGGTTGGAATTTACTCACACCAGTCCCATGACTGACCCAGAGTTTATTTTGTTTGTTTTCCCTAAACTCTTGGGTGCCCAAATTTGTACGGACAGTCAAGTGTTTCAGGCTTTGCAGATTCACTTGGAGGAGCTCAAAGCAGGAAGCTTCACCATTAGTTATGTAGAATTATTTCCGCTGTGATATGATGTATTGTACTCTGATAATGGTATGTATATACAATTCAGTTTTGTATTCAAAGTTATGTTATATAATACATCTTATTTTGTTCCGCTGCGAGTTTCGTGTTACTCTGATTCTGTTCAGTTGTGATCTTCTTCTTCTTCTTCTTCTATTCTATTAGTTCTATCTTTTCTTTCTCACCCTCTAAATTCTTCTATAAATGTCCCGGTATTTTCGATGCTTGAATAGTCAACAGTGTGTTTTTATGTTGATTTTCTGGGTCGAAATTCCCATCCATTACAAATAGTAAGACCAGCCCACACATAAACATGGACGGTTTTTACCTTACTATAACCCAACATATTTTGATATCAAAATCCAGTGATATTATAATAATGTCTAATCAAATAAATATCCAAATAGCAGAACGCTTGCATCTCACGCTCCACATATATATAGTATAAAATCATAAATCGCAGGGTGCTTATTGGAGATTGGATTCCAACAGACAAGGTATGGGAGCACCTACCGATCAATGTACTCTAGAGAGGATACACTGGGGTTCAACAAGAACGTCTTGTAACCCGGCCACACATGACCTTTCACTCATTTAGCTTGAGTGTAACGAATATATTACCACCTCCATGGTTGGGAATGATCCACCGATTCCGAAGGTTGCAGCAGCGAAAAGAGATTAAGAAGTTAAATATGGAAGTTCTCTAGATGGTGATAATATACCCTGCTTGGGTATGACCCAACTAGCCATGTTGCCTAGCCCAACATTATTTACTTCCTGGTTGTGAGGTTTGAGGTCACGTTTATCCTTCTGACACATTATTTCTTCGATTACTTTGAATGCCACATCGTCAAACCCGTCAATTCACTAATCGATTTCCAAAAATATCACGGGTATAAAAACTAAGAGGAACGAATTCCTCTGCCACCAGATGTAATACCTTTAAAAGATCAACCATATGTGATTTGTTAGGTATACTTTGTCAAACACTCGTCCCTACAAGTTGTCTTGGAACTGGACAAACAGAAAACACTATTCTGGAACAAAACGACTTTTGCAGTTCACTCCGTCTTCAATTATCTTCAGCATAATCTAATTCGTAGTGCTTATGCTCATACGGAGGGGTTTTAAGATAATATATCCAACCGGTTGCTCCATATTGACAATGATGGTCAAAACACTTCGATAGTTGGTTATTTAACTATCGAAGAAAAACAAACATCCATTCTAATGTATAACTAACATCATACAATCACGGACACTTTTTATTTAACATTCGTTTTATTATTCAAATTCCCATATCTTACTAGATATTTCTCAAATCCCGTTTAGCCTTTTCACTAGGAAAACATTCCCAGTTATTATAAACTCTTATTCTCCCATGTTCCAGAAAATATACGTTATTAATGTTCGAAACATTTCCATTCTTTTCATAATCCTTATTTTCTACACTTGGATAATATACCCTATCTACATTGGAAAAAATTTCCCAATTTCATTATAAACATTTTAATCTTCCCAACGTTTACTTTTAAAACATTATTCACTTTAAAATGTGAATGTCACCTATTATATAAATCTGAACATCTTTATCAAATAACTCTTTATTCAGGTAATAAATGTCCTTATCTTGTTTTCCAGAATCTCTTCATAATTTTATATTCCCATTCCCCTTTATAAACTTTGTTTCTAAGTCAACTTCTTGTTAAATCAATATCAAGTTTATAACTAAATATTGATTACATGTCCTATTATAATTTATGGGTTTACACTAAATATTTACTATCCTATCAGATTATAATTCCTAAAATAATTTACTTTAATACATTTGACATCGTCGAATTATAGTTCTAATTCCAAATAGTGTTATTTAGTTCTAATGATATTCCAGACATCGAAATGATGTCATCGTTTTCTGAAACAATTCTCCAATTTCTCTTTCTAAACTCATTCTTATATTTTTTTGGACAAACATCGTTACTTATTACTTTCAAATAAGTGGATTTCAAACCAAACTGTTTTCATTCCCTAGGGAGTAGTGTTATATATAAAAATCACGCTTAAGCTTGGTCAACAACGTTAATTTATCGTTATAGTTCAAAAACATGACATACGCTGTAATATTCCATTTTATAACTAATCTCGACCTAACAGTCACGCTTAAGCCTAGACAACAACGTTATTTTATCATTATAGTTCAAAGACTTGAAATACGCTACTATATTCCACTTTATAACTAATCTCGACGTCTCTTTCCGTTACAAACTAATACCATCCCTCGATAATAGTGAAGTCGTTCAAGTTGGGGTATTTTAATTACCACCCAGACCTTGATCAACAGCATTCTTATCTTAGAATAGATATAAGTTCGTAACTCTAACCCCTTATGCTTTATAATCCGTCAAATCGTACTCCTTGCTTTATTTTAATATGGTTTTATGACGACATATCCTTAATTTGAAAACTCAGTTGTTTACAACACTTTATTTAAATATTAACTCTTTGCTGTGTCTTCATTATACAATTATATTTACAACTTCTTTTACCAAAATCCATTTACGTTCTTTGTGTCTTGACATTTTACTTTTATTTGAGCCATTTCACAAAATGCAAGTAACATCTCATCACTAATTCAATACCATCTTAAATGTGGTCCATTTAAGAAACAATTATTTAATTAAAAATAATTAAATAATATTTTACTTTATCATTGCTGAAGTAAACAATTTACTTCATCATTAATCTAAAATAGATTGGTTGCTTACTGTATATAAACAATAACTAATTATATTGGTTAAATAATTATTTAATACCTCATTAATTTAAAAAGGGTAATTAATAAGGCATGTCATTAATTTTTGATCAGTTTACCGCTAAATTATTTTCATTAGATTAATTGGAGACCACTTAATCTAATAATCATTTTCCAAATAAACAGTTGATTTAATCAACTTCATTCCATCAGTAAATTCATTAACTGATTTTATTTTCTTCTTACCATTAGATTTATATAATTAACCTAATAATGTTTCTTAACTGTTTGCTTTAAAATAATTATCCAAATTATTCACTCCAGGATAATTACAGCTTCATAACTTATTTAAATATCAAATAATCATTCATGTTTATTTTATAAAAACGAACTATAAAACACCAGTTTTTAATAGAACTTCTATTACAGTTTAAAACTTCGCTTAAATTATAAAAACATTATTTTTATAATTAACTTCGTTGATTTGCCGGACGACCGATCAATTTCTTAGCTAAACGATCGATTTATGGCCAGTTGCTGCCACTTTCTTAATCGATATCGTCTATTGATTTAATCAATATCCATACAGGATTTAAATGTCATTTGGGTTCAAACAGTGCATATAAAGCAAACAGTATATATAAATATTGAGGAATCCGGTTGGATTCCTCCAACCGGTTTCCTGCATCCACAGATGCTAGTCAACACAATTAACGCTAATTCCATACTAGAGAATGTTATAATCGATGGAATCAGTATTCAACCAATGATGTGTTCATATGCAATGATATATATATATATATTTCAACCAATTTAATTGTAATCTACCTAAACGACTATCACACAGCATTCAACCAATATTAAAATATAATTATAATATTTTAAAATACATCAGAGTTAGTGAATTTACTTACCTTTGCGCGTTAACCGTTAAATAACGATTTGCGTCAGTTGATTCACATCAGTCATTTTATTTTGCCATAATTTATGATGAGCTCCAAATGGTTCCGATCTATCTTCATAACACAGCTTGCTTCCGTACGGTTTCGACGTGACGGACTTTCGTACTTCCAACTGCATATACGCCCGTCCGACCCAAAATAAAACCAGCATCCAAACTTTTTGAACAGTCCTTCTTCTTTATTTCCTACACAAACCGAACTGCTCCACACTTCGTCGTCGTCAGTACCTGCTTATGCACCGACTTCTAAAACTTTATTGCTTCTTCCTTGATTCTACCAACATCTCGTTCCTCTTAGATGCACCCATGGAATCACGTCAACCACAGTGTATTAATAATATAACTTTATAAGTTATATTAGAATGGAAAAGTACTATATATAGCTTCACCAAATGAACGGTTATGGTCCATTCAAAAAAACAGAAACCAACTTTATCAGCTTCATCTGACAATATATGCGGCCATTTACGTGAATATATGTCCACCTCTAACTAGCTCAATGTGTTGCCTTTTCTTCCAAAATGTAAAATGCCTGTTGTGGTATTATTTCGAATCCATCTTCTGCAGCTATTACTGTGTATTGCTATCCTCAACTACTCCTTGTAAAAAGTAATGACCGCAAGCTTCTGTTTCATCATGACCCAATCCTTCTAACGCCATAAAACTCTTGTACACTGCTATATTTCTACAACACTTCCTACCTTATTCTTATCATCACTTCACTTCATCATCGGATACGCCACTAAGTTCAACCTCACCATCGGAACCACCAGCATCTTTTGAAACAACTTCTGAAGTTCCACCAACTTCTGCATCAGAACCGAACCACGACACCTAGATTTCTTTTTGGTCACGTAAACCCTGAACCCACTTCCTTCTTCAAAAAGATTTTGACACATATATGCTTAAAGTAGCTCCATCTTCCATTCCTATACACGTCTTCCTCCCAATCATTGTTTGTACCTCCAAAACGCTACAGACACCCAAACCTGCAAATGCTTCCCAAACACACGGTGGCTCCTTCCATTTTCCCTTTTCTACTTCACGCGTCTAACCAAAAAGCACACCACTCAAATGCAGAACTAAAACTCCATGTACAACAACATCCTTCCCTTCACACAACACTCTCGCCTACTTTGCTTTACACCCCTTTACCTTTTCACGTCCTACCATACATCGGCACCACCACTTCCTCTCTTATCTATCCATTTCCTGTCGCTCCTATTTAAACCCAAGGAAGACCTCAACCACCATTTCGGGCATGCATTAAGAGCACAGCATAGAACCCGAACTTCCACCAATCATTTGCGACTTTCAGATAGCTCGCGCCATACCCATGGAATCACCCGTGCTTGATTTCATTTAGTATTTTATTTGATTTCTATTTTTAAAGTCGCGAATGGTTCGATGGAAAAATAAAGCAATGGCAGTTTACTCGAAGAGACGAACCAACGGTGCGTGTATATATAGATGGGAGGAGACTTAAGTGCTAAGTATCAGTACAGGGTAAGGGTTGTATTTCAAGTAGGTTTGGCTAGGGTATGGTTTGTTGCTTCAGTAAAAAGCAATAGGTAGGGAGTGTATTTCAACGTAGACATGCTTTTAGCCATGCTCTTAGCTTTTCGCGTTTCCATTTTGTACAGTGGCTACCCTACAATTAGGTGAATGGTCCTAACATTTAGTTGAATGATCTGCGTGAAGGATATTTTATGGTGGTATGTGGGTTTTGGAATTTGCTACAAATAAAGGAATTGAGTCTATATTTGAAAGAGCCATGAAATTTTATAATCTCATTATGAAGCCTTACAATAGTTAGAAGTAGAACAATGAATTTCCGTAAATTTATCGTCTGCTATGGACAGAAATAAATATACGGTTGTGTCCAGCGAGGTGCCACGATCCCAAAAATATAATAATATCGGTAGGTGAACTTATATTGTGAAACTCCAAAATATTGATATAGGGTGCAAAATACTCTAAATTAAAAGTTGCGTAGTTAATTAATTAAAAATTACAGTAAAATTCTAAAAATTAAATTATATATACGTTTAAAAAGAATCTTGTCCAAATTCGAATCCGATATTTAAATATATTTAAATAACCGTTACGGCCATAAACGAATATGCCGCTACTTTTCTGAATATTTAATTTGGACATAACTTACAAAATATTATCCGAAAATTCAATTTTTCACTTCTATTAGACAAATATGGTTCAAGGGATTTGAACGTTTCTAGTTTCGAAGAAATTCGATTTATAACGAATCTTGTACACTCAGTTGAAGTTCAGAACGTTAAATTACGAACTACGACGATATTACGGGCTTGATTATATTTAATATATATTTTTATACGTTCAACTTTGTTTTAATTAATATATAAATCCACTTATATTAAGAATTCAATATTTAAACTGATTTAAATATTCAAATACAAACCAATAAAATGCGGGACGTTACATTCCTTCCCCCTTAAAATAATTTCGTCCTCGAAATTGCTGAGAAGTGAAGATGCTCTAATTCTAACTCTTCACAACCTGCTTGGTTGAAATTTCATACTTCACATCCCCATAACTCAATCCTTGCATCGAATCTTTTATCGTTATATCAATACCCGACCCTTTTATTTTTCATCCAAACGATATGTCCATCAATTTTGGATAATCTATTATCACATACTTATCCTTAACCTGTATGTCATCCTGTATATTCCCATATCTATTCAATTTAATTTTTAAATTAAATTATCAACTTGTTTGACCAATCGGGTTTTCTAATCTATTATACGATCGACAAGTCGATTCCCAATTATCAAAATTTTCCTTAAAATTTTTCTAACTTTTTAAATTTTCGATTTTTTTTGCCAGCGTCTCCTTTCCACGGCTCAATTGGTACAACTACAACTCGCTTCTCTAAGCCTTCTCCAATCCAAAAGAAAATCAAATGGCCAAGCTGCTTTCCAAACAGGCTCATAGAAATCTCATACTCAAATATAAAATGTAAATATGTACCTTTTTGTCTGGCATTCCACTCTATCTCTTCCATTTGCTGTCCAATCAGCATATACCATTTCATTTCCACTCGATTTCCATTAAAATTATCCTCGAACCACATCATCCACATATAACTTCATTCAAATTCCACTTCCAAACTCAACTCCAAACTCTTAACTTTGTTAAGTTCTATTATGACCTTCCATTTACTGATTTATTTCTCAAATCAGTTATCTCCATCTCCCATTTCAAAATTCAATTCTTATTTTCCAAGAGTCAATTTATTTTAATAACTCGAATCTCCAATATTTCTATTTTACAATTTTCATTCTGGATTGTTCCAAATTCTGTCCAATTTTGTTTATCTTAGTTTGAGTTCCACTGTTACCATTTTAACTCCATAAGTTAAAATTTTATTTCAGTATTCAAATTCCTGGGATTTATTTCAAATCAGTTTGAAATCATATATTATTCAAAACATTTGAATTTCTGACAACTTATTTCCTTACAATAATTCAAAAACAAAATCCTTGGAGTAATCCGTCACTTAGAAACTCAAAAATTACACTGATGATGCCATGGTTCATCATCAGGGTTATTTTCCAGCGATCGAAGTGAGTTCAATACTATATCAATATCAAAACTTATTTTCAAACACTTTTATTTGAAAATTTCTTCAAAATATCTTTCACAGCACTTGGAAAACAATTTCAAATCTCCCAGGATTTTAAAATTCCCATATATTTAATCCAAATATTATTTCCAACTCTTTTCCAAGTTTCCAGAGTTTTAATTCAATCCTAGTTTTAAATTCAGATTTAGTTCATCTGATTTTGCATATTATACTTATATAATATTTCGATTGGTTATTTATATAACCAACTCAATTGTAAATCTTATTTGATCATAATTTCAACCAACACATTCAATATATATTAGATAATTCCAATATATATGCTTTCTTTATATCAAAATATATTTTGGGTAAGATTATTTCATTTACCCTCTTTTCAAAACATACTGTGTCGGAT
Organism: Allium sativum; assembly: GCA_030737875.1. Classification (NCBI taxonomy): domain Eukaryota; kingdom Viridiplantae; phylum Streptophyta; class Magnoliopsida; order Asparagales; family Amaryllidaceae; genus Allium; species Allium sativum. Next base: position 255,601,840 of record CM060912.1, on the reverse strand, counting down.
TACTTTGTTCAAGAGTTTAGAAACACCTATCGACATAGTTTGCATTACTGTTTCGACCAGAATTTATAGACCACTCGACTGACCAAACAACACAATATAAAACAGTTTTTATATTAGTTTCAAATACGCGCTCATATATATACACTCAAACTCAATCTAGAGTATTACTAACTCCATCTCTATTGAGTTCCGCCACAGAGCCAAGGTAACCACTTAACTTTTAGCTCTGATACCAACTGTAGTGGCCCGAAAATCCATACCAGTTTGAGCTGACTAATATCCTACACATTCAATTCAAAGTGCACGAAAATTCAGATCATTAATAGAAAATATAGAACTAATAGAATAGAAGAAGAAGAACATCAGAATCAGAGCAAACCCGAATCTCACAGCGAAACGAATAACATGTATTATAACATAACTTTTGAAATACACAAACTGAATTTGTGTATACATACCATATCAGAGTGCAACTCATATATATTACAGTGGAAATAATCTCTAAATACTAACGGTGAAGCCTTCTGCTTCTAGCTCCTCCAAGTGAATCTGCAAAGCCTGAAACGCTTGCCTTCCCATACAAATTTGGGCACCCAAGAGTTTAGGGAAAACACAAACAAATAAACTCTGGGTCTGTCATGGGACTAGTGTGAGTAAACTCCAACCACACTGTTTAACTTTTGAAAATCCTTTTGAAAGACAAAGATAATAGTAAGACCATCCCACACATAAACATGGACGGTTTTTACCTTACTATAACCCAACATATTTTGATATCAAAATCCAGTGATATTATAATAATGTCTAATCAAGTAAATATCCAATTAGTAGAATGCTTGCATCTCATGCTCCACATATATATAGTATAAAATCATAAACCGTAGGGTGCTTATTGGAGGCTGGACTCCAACAGACAAGGTATGGGAGCACCTACCGATCAGTGTACTATAGAGAGGATACAATGGGGTTCAACAAGAACGTCTTGCAACCCGGCCACACATGACCATCTACTCATTTAGCTTGAGTGTAACGAATATATTACCACCTCCACGGTTGGGAATGACCCACCGATTCTGAAGGTTGCAACAGCGAAAAGAGATTAAGAAGTTAAATATGGAAGTTCTCTATATGGTCATAATATACCCTGCTTGGGTATGACCCAACTAGCCATGTTGCCTAGCCTAAACTTTGTTACTTCCTAGTTGCGAGGTTTGAGGTCACTTTATCCTTATGACAGATTATTTCTTCAATTACTTTGAATGCCACATCGACAAACCCGTCAATTCACTAATCGATTTCCAAAAATATCATGGGTACAAAAAGCTAAGAGGAACGAATTCCTCCGCCACCAGACGTAATACCTTTAAAAGATCAACCATATGTGATTTGTTAGGTATACTTTGTCAGACACTCGTCCCTACAAGTTGTCTTGGGACTGGACAAACAGAAAACACCATTCTGGAACAAAACGACCATTGCATTTCACTCTGTCTTCAATTATCTTCAGCATAATCTAATTCGCAGCGCTTATGCCCATACGGAGTGGTTTTAAGATAATATATCCAACCAGTATCTCCATATTGACAACGATGATCAAAACACTTCGATAGTCGGTTATTTAACTATCGAAGAAAAATAAATCCATTCTAATGTATAACTAACATCATACAATCACGGGCACTTTTTATTTAACATTCGTTTTATTATTCAAATTCCCATATCTTACTGGATATTTCTCAAATGCTGTTTATCCTTTTCACATTTCTTGGAAAACATTCCCAGTTATTATAAACTCTTGTTCTCCCGTGTTCTAGAAAATATACATTATTAATGTTCGAAACATTTCCATTCTTTTCATAATCCTTATTTTCTACACTTGGATAATATACCATATCTACATTGGAAAAATATTCCCAATTTCATTATAAACATTTTAATCTGCCCAACGTTTACTTTTAAAACATTATTCACTTTAAAATGTGAATGTCACCTATTATAGAAATCTGAACATCTTTATCAAATAACTCTTTATTCAGGTAATAAATGTCCTTATCTTGTTTTTCAGAATCTCTTCATAATTTTATAACCCCATTCCCCTTTATAACTTTGTTTCTAAGTCAACTTCTTGTTAAATCAATATCAAGTTTATAACTAAATATTGATTACATGTCCTATTATAATTTACTGGTTTAAACTAAATATTTACTATCCTATCATATTATAATTCCTAAAATAATTTACTTTAATACATTCGACAACGTCGAATTATAGTTCTAATTCTGAATAGTGTTATTTAATTCTAATCATATTCCAGACATCGAAATGATGTCATCGTTTTCTGAAATGATTCTCCAATTTCTCTTTCTAAACTCATTCTTATATTTCTTTGGACAAACATCGTTACTTATTACTTTCGAATAAGCGGATTTCAAACCAAACTGTTTTCATTCCTTAGTGAGTTGTGTTATATATAAAAATCACGCTTAATCTTGGTCAACAACGTTAATTTATTGTTATAGTTCAAAAACATGACATACGCTATAATATTCCCCTTTATAACTAATCTTGACCAAATAGTCATGCTTAAGCCTAGTTAACAACGTTATTTTATCGTTATACTTCAAATACTTGCAATACGCTACTATATTCCACTTTTTAACTAATAATGACGTCTCTTTCCGTTACAAACTAATACCATCCCTCGATAATAGTGAAGCCGTTCAAGTTGGGGTATTTTAATTACCTCTCAGACCTTGATCAACAACATTCTTATCTTAGAATAGATATAAGTTCGTAACTCTAACCGCTTATACTTTATAATCCATCAAATCGTACTCCTTACTTTATTTTAAATATGGTTTTATGACGCCATATCCTTAACTGAAAACTCAGTTGTTTACAACTATTTATTTAAATATTAACTCTTTGCTACGTCTTCGTTATACAATTATATTTACAACTTCTTTTACCAAAATCCATTTACGTTCTTTGTCTCTTGACATTTTACTTTTATTTGAGCCATTTCACATAATGCAAGTAACATCTCATCACTAATTCAATACCATCTTAAATGTGGTCCATTTAAGAAATAATTATTTAATTAAAAATAATTAAATAATATTTTACTTTATCATTACTGAAGTAAACAATTTACTTCATCATTAATCTAAAATAGATTGGTTGCTTATTGTATATAAACAATAACTAATTATCTTGGTTAAAAAATTATTTAAAACCTCATTAATTTAAAAAGGGTAATTAATAAGGCATCTCCTTAATTTTTGATTATTTTACCGCTAAGTTATTTTCATTAGATTAATTGAAGACCGATAATCTAATAACCATTTTCCAAATAAACAGTTGATTTAATCAGCTTCATTCCATCAGTAAATTCATTAACTAATTTTATTTACTTCTTACCATTAGATTTGTATAATTAACCTAATAATGTTTCTTAACTGTTTGCTTTAAAATAATTATCCAAATTATTCACTCCAGGATAATTACAGCTTCATAACTTATTTAAATATCAAATAATCGTTTATATTTATTTTATAAAAACGAACTATAAAATACCAGTTTTTAATAGAACTTCTATTACAGTTTAAAACTTCTCTTAAATTATAAAAACATAATTTTTATAATTAACTTCGTTGATTTGCCGGACGACCAATCAATTTCTTAGCTAAACGATGGATTTATGGCCAGTTGCTGCCACTTTCTTAATCGATGTCGTCTATTGATTTAATCAATATCCATACAGGGTTTAAATGTCATTTGGGTTCAAACAGTGCATATAAAACAAACAGTACATATAAATATTGAGGAATCCGGTTGGATTCCTCCAACCGGTTTCCTGCATCCACAGATGTTAGTCAACACAATTAACGCTAATTCCATACTAGAGAATGGTATAATCGATGGAATCAGTATTCAACCAATGATGTGTGCATATGCAACGATATATATATATATATATTTCAATCAATTTAATTGTAATCTACCTAAACGACCATCACACAACATTCAACCAATATTAAAATATAATTATAATATTTTAAAATAGATTAGAGTTAGTGAATTTACTAACCTTTGCCCGTTAATCACTATATAACGATTTGCGCCAGTTGATTCACATCAATCGTTTTATTTTGCCATAATTTATGACAAGCTCCAAATGGTTCCGATCTATCTTCATAACGCAGCTTACTTCCGTACGGTTTCGATGTGACGGACCGTTCGTACTTCCAACTGCATATACGCCCGTCCGACCCAAAATAAAACCAGCATCCAAACTTTTTGAACAGTCCTTCTTCTTTGTCTCCTACACAAACCGAACTACTCCACACTTCGTCGTCGTCAGTACCTGCTCATGCACCGACTGGTTGTGTAACATTAATTGTCACATTTTACGGAAATACTTTTCTAAAACTTTATTGCTTCTTCCTTGATTCTACCAACATCTCGTTCCTCTCAGATGCACCCATGGAATCGCGTCAACCACAGTGTATTAATAATATAACTTTATAAGTTATATTAGAATGGAAAAGTACTGTATATAGCTTCCCTAAAAGAACGGTTATGGTCCGTTCAGAAAAACGGAAACCAACTTTACTAGCTTCATCTGACAGTATATGTGCCCATTTACGTGAATATATGTCCACCCCTAGCTAGCGCACAGTGTTTCCTTTTCTTCCAGAATGAAAATTGCCTGCTGCGGTATTATTCAGAATCCGTCTTTTGCAGCTATTACCGTGTATTGCTTCCCTCAACTACTCCTTGTAAAAAGTAATGACCGCAAGCTTCTGTTTCATCATGACCCAATCCTTCCAACGCCTTAAAACTCTTGTACACTACTCTATTTCCGCAACACTTCCTACCTTATTCTTATCATCACTTCGCCTCATCATTGGATACACCACTAAGTTCAACATCACCATTGGAACCACCAGCATCGTTTGAAACAACTTCTGAAGTTCCACCAACTTCTGCATCAAAACCGAACCACGACACCCAGATTTTTTTTGGTCACGTAAACCCTGAACCCACTTCCTTCTTCAAAATTTTTTTGACACATATATGCTTACAGTAGCTCCATCTTCCATTCCTATACACGTCTTCCTCCCAATTATTATTTGTACCTTCAAAACGCAATAGACACCCAAACCTGTAAATGCTTCCCAAACACACGGTGGCTCCTTCCATTTTCCCTTTTCTACTTCACGCATCTAACCAAAAAGCACACCACTCAAATGCAGAACTAAAACTCCATGTACAACAGCACCCTTCCCTTCACACAACACTCTCGCCTACTTTGTTTTACACCCCTTTACCTTTTCACGTCCTCCCATACATCGGCATCACCACTTCCTCTCTCATTTATCTATTTCCTGTCGCTCCTATTTAAACCCAAGGAAGGCCTCAGCCCCCATTTCATGCATGCAGTAAGAACACAACATCGAACCCGAACTTCCCCCAATGATTTGCGACTTTCTGACAACTCGCGCGACACCCATGGAATCACCCATGCTTGATTTCATTTAGTCTTTTATTTGATTTCTATTTTTAAAGTCGCGAATGGTTCGATGGAAAAATAAAGCAATGGCAGTTTACTCGAAGAGATGAACCAAGGGTGCGTGTATATATAGATGGGAGGAGACTTAAGTGTTAAGTATCAGTACAGGGTAAGGGTTGTATTTCAACGTAGGTTTGGCTAGGGTATGGTTTGTTGCTTCAGCAGAAAGAAATAGGTAGGGAGTGTATTTCAACGTAGACATGCTTTTTGCCATGCTTTTAACTTTTCACGTTTCCATATTATACAGTGGCTACCTTACATTTAGGTGAATGGTCCTAACATTTAGGTGAATGATCTATGTGAAGGATATTTTATGGTGGTATGTGTGTTTTGGAATTTGCTACAAATAAAGGAATTGAGTCTATATTTGAAAGAGCCATGAAATTTTGTAATCTCATTATGAAGCCTTACAATAGTTAGAAGTAGAACAATGAATTTCCGTAAATTTATCATCTGCTACGGAAAGAAATAAAAATACGGTTGTGTCCAACGAGGTGCCACGATCCCAAAAATATAATAATATCGGTAGGTTAACTTATATTGTGAAACCCCAAAATATTGATATAGGGTGCAAAATACTCCAAATAAAAAGTTGCATATTTAATTAATTAAAAATTGCAGTAAAATTCTAAAAATTAAATTATATCTACGTCTCAAAAGAATCTTGTCCAAATTCGAATCCGATATTTAAATATATTTAAATAACCTTAATGGCCATAAACGAATATGCCGCTACTTTTCTGAATATTTAATTTGGACATAATTTACAATATATAATCCGAAATTTCGACTTTTCTCTTCCATTAGAGAAATATGGTTCAAGGGATTCGAACGTTTCTTGTTTCGAAGAAATCCGATTTATAACGAATCCTGTACACTCAGTTGAAGTTCAGAACGTTAAATTACGAACTACCGCGATATTACGGGCTCGATTATATTTAATATATATTTTTATACGTTCAACTTCGTTTTAATTAATATATAAATCCACTTATTGTAACACCCCACGTTTATACGTTCGCTTATTCAACGCATAATATAGGCTAGACTTGTATAGTCTAACACCTAGCACAAAGATAAATTATCACAACATATAGACAATTAAAATAAATCTAATCATAATAGGGGTGAAACTTGCATAAACTACACATGTTAAGGATAAAAAGGTGTCAACTTGTTAAATGTCACAATTCACATGATATGATCATAGCCCAAATCTATACATAAACTTGCATATGGGGTTTTTAAGCAACATAATGATGGTGTGAACTAGCATAGGATATCACATATGTCATAGCATAGTTCTAGATGTCATAATAGATGTCATGGCATATGTTCATAACTTTTCTAATCAATTTAACTTGCATATGTAACTTGTCATATAGATCAACATAGCCCAAACATGATGATTTAATTAATATGAACTAACTAGCATAGATGGCTTTCTAACATGTATGATTCATCACAACTTAGCATAGAAACTTTCAACATACATAGCATGATTTACAACATATAGTATATCATCACCACATAGCATAGGATTAATAACATACATGATAGCATATGACAATTCACATCATCTACTCACAATCCATTCATGACTTAACCTAATTAAAATGATAATAATCTTGTTAAGACTATCATACCCACAATTTAGAGAAGAAAAGAGAGAGTTTTTCTTTGCTTTAGGGTTGAGAGAATTAGAATTGAATTAGCTTTTCTTCTTTCTTAGTTGGCGGCGGCTCCATTGATTTCCATGGCGATGGTATGACGGTAACTATTCTATTTTAATTAGGTTTAGGGTTAGCATTAGGATGTATTTATAGGTGTAGGAAGTTATTTAGGACCATTAGATTAACCCTGAACCATGAGAACCAATCAAATGCAAAATCTGCATTTGAGCGAATCGGCCCACGGGTTGACAGCCAAACACCCTGGATTAACCCCTAGTCGACCCAGCGGGGCTTGGGTTGACCTCAAAAATGGGCCGATTCGGTTATTCCCCCTCCCAATTCGCTGTTTTGAACTTTTTCGCATATTTATTTATTTATTTTTTATTTATTTTTTATATATATATCAATATATATATTTCTCTGCGTAACCCATTTCACTTAATTCTTTTCTAAAAATTAAGTATACTTTAATTTGTGAATTTTAATGTTATAAAATTACGGGGTGTTACATTCTCCCCTCCTTAAAGTATTTCGTCCCCCGAAATCTCCAAGTCAAGAAGAATGTATATCCTACCATCTAATCGTCCATCTACTCAACCATCAAACACCAGCATCCATTGTCCTTAAAAGACTTCTAATGCTTTAATGTTTATATGCACAGTGTGTGTATATGTCCATATCTAATGCAAAATTAGGCGGTCTACTGATTCAGTCGACCTCCTTAGTGCAATTCATGATAGTGCCATGCGTCCAATATGTATGCAAAAGATTCCTAATGATACATATTAATTCTATATGCGTGCACAACCATCCACCCGAATGCAGAAACTATATGATAATACAACCATTATACATCCATTTTACTAAATACATCCGTATATATGCAATATGCAATATGAAGTGACTGAGCCGATCTGGTGCCTAATAGTGTGTGTATATGCATCCACGAGCAACCACTAGCAAACACTTGCATCCACTTTGCATCCACCATACATAACATGTCTCAAACACATGTTTCAACCATATGATTATCCTAACTAAAGGTCAAAGATACTAGCGAGAGGATATACTAAACATAAGATAAGTACAAGCTAAGCGATAAAGGAGAAATTAAAAGACATACCCTCAAAAAGAAAAGGGTACAACGAACGCATCTTCTCTTCCGTCTCCCAAGTAGCGTTGCTCTCGTCGTCTCCCAATTGTACTTTGACTAGTCTGACCTCTCGATTTCTCAGCTTCTTAATCTCCGACCCAAGAATGCGCGTTGGAGCTCGTCGAATCGTCGCGTCACGCTCGATCTCCACCTCTCTAAGCAAGCTCGGCTCTACCACTTCCGCGGTCTCGTGCAAGCACTTCCTCAAATGTGACACATGGAATACGTCGTGTACACCACTAAGTCTCTCGGGCAACTCCACTCTATACGCCATTTGCCCAATCTTCTCCTTAATAGGAAACGGTCCTACAAACCTTGGTGCTAATTTCCCAACGGACCCAAAGCGAACAATGTTTCGTAATGGAGACACTTTGACAAAGACCATGTCCCCAACCTCAAATTCAAGATCCGTCCTTCTCTTATCCGCATATGATTTCTGCCTATCTTGCGCTGCTTTCATCCTCCTCTGAATCAAGTCGATCTTCTCCGAAGTCTCTCTAAATATATCGGGCCCAAGTAAGATCTTATCGGTAGATTCCCACCAACATGTAGGTGAACGACAAGGTCGTCCATAAAGAGCTTCGAATGGTGCCATACCAATGCTGGACTGAAAGCTATTATTATATGCGAACTCAACCAATGGAAGATGCTCTTCCCACGTACCCCCAAAGTCTAGGATACATAGCCTCAACAGATCCTCTAGAATGCGATTCACCCTCTCGGTCTGGCTGTCCGTCTGAGGATGATATGCGGTGCTCAAACATAACTGAGTCCCTACCGCCTCTTGTAAGCTTCTCCAAATTTCGCTAGTGAAAATAGGATCGCGGTCACTCACTATGCTAGAAGGAACACCGTGCAAACGAACTATTTCTCGAACGTATACGGAGGCTAACCATGGAGCAGTCCTCTTACTCTTTACGAGAATGAAATGGGCGCTTTTAGTAAGTCTATCTACTATAACCCAAATTCCCGTATTACCCTTCCTTGATCGCGGTAACCCATCCACAAAATCCATCGAGACACTTTCCCACTTCCATAGTGGAACCTCCAATGGGTGAAGCTACCCACCGGGTTTCTTTTGCTCCGCTTTTACTTGTTGGCACACCAAGCATCTAGCGACATACTCGGCCACATCTTTCTTCATGCCGGCCCAAAAGTAAACTCTCTTCATGTCTTTGTACATCTTGTCCCCGCCGGGATGAATGGTCATCTTCGAATGATGTGTTTCGTCAAGAATAGTCTTCCTTAGGTCATCGTCTTTTGGTACACAAAGTCTACCGTCCCTACGTAACCAACCCTTATCGTCTAGGGTATACCTACGGAGATGGCTTGATGACTCCCCTCCTTTGAGTTGTTCTACTAACTCAACCAACTGTGGGTCGTCTCGCTGTGCCTCGCCAATCCGTCCCAAAAGCGTAGGTATGACCTCCAAGGATGCTAGCAAACCGGGTATGAGGTCAAGGGAAGGTCTAAAGTCAAACATCGAAATGAATTCTAAACTTCGCCGCTCAACAAACAAAGGACTTAAGGATAATCTTTTTCTACTTTAGGCGTCTGCCACCACGTTACCCTTGCCAGGGGTATAGGCTATTTCGAAGTCGTAGGACGCTAAGAACTCCATCCACCTTTGCTGCCTTTAGTTCAAGTCCTTTTGAGAGAATAGGTATTTTGAAGACTTGTGGTCAGTGAATAATTCGAATTTCTCGCTAAGAAGATAATGACGCCAAGACTTAAGCGCGAAAACAATAGCGGCCAATTCTAGGTCATGTGTAGGATAATTTTTCTCATGCGCTCTCAACTGCCTTCCACCATAGGCTATTACCCTACAATCTTGCATTAAGACTGCGCCTAGTCCTGTCCCACAAGCATCAGTATAAACGATAAACGGCTTACTCCCGTCTGGCAATACTAAGACTGGGGCTGAAGTCAAAGCTCTCTTCAAACGTTGGAACGCATCATCACAAACTACGTCCCATGTGAAAACTAGGTTCTTCTTCGTCAAGCATGTCAATGGAGCTGATATCTTTGCGAAGTCTTTGATAAACTTCCTATAGTAGCCAGCCAACCCCAAGAAACTTTTCACTTCGGTAGCATTTTTAGGGACCTTCCAATCTTGGATGGCCACCACCTTCGTGGGATCCACGGCTATCCCTTCTTTGGAAACCACGTGCCCCAAGAACCGTACTTCCTTCCTCCAGAAGCGACACTTAGAAAATTTAGCCTTAAGGCTATGCGCTCGTAGGGTCTCCAACACTTCCCTAAGATGTAGGGCATGCTCTTCTTCATCCTTAGAAAAGATCAAGATGTCATCTACAAAGACTACCACAAATTTGTTTAGGTACTCCCTAAACACCCTACTCATCAAATCAACAAAATATGTTGGGGCATTTGTCAAACCGAAGGGCATCACTAGCCATTCATAGAAACCGTCTGGAGTCCTAAAGGCAGTCTTGTCTACGCTATCCTCAGCCACTCTCAACTGATGGAACCCAGTGGCTAAGTCCAACTGCGAAAACACTGAGGCGCCAACTAACAGATCGAAGAGATCGTCAATCCTCGGCAGTGGGTGTCTGTTCTTCTTAGTAAGTTTATTAAGTTCTCTATAGTCCACACATAGTCTAAGGTACCCATCCGCCTTCGTGGCAAATACTACTGGAGCACCCCACTCCGATATACTTCGTCTTATGAACCCCTTCTCAAGCAACTCCTTCACTTGCTTATCGAGTTCCCTCCTTTCACGTGGAGCCATGTGGCGTACTGGCAAAGATACTGGTTTCGCATTATCCACAAGATATATTCGAAAATCTATCTCCCGCTTCGGAGGCAAGCCCTTCACCTCCTCAAACACATTCGAATATTCTCGGACCACTCTAACAGATCGTAGATTTTCCTCAGACGCGTCAAGCGATTCTAGATAACTTAGCATAACCGAATTTATGGGATTACAGAAGATTTCGAGAGTGTTGCCAAGGCGAGTCACGAGCCTAACTACTCTCCTTTCACAATCAAGAACGACCCCATTTCTGGATAACCAATCCATTCCTAAAATTAGGCCATAGCCCGTGAAGCCCAACACATAAGCATCACATCTAAATTCAACGCTAAGTATGGAAATTTTCAAATCCAAACACATCATGGACAAATAAGCTGAGCCCCCTATTGGATTCGAAACAACTAAGGGATCCTCTACTAAACTGGTGTTTAAGTGCAGTGATTCAACTAATGATGTAGAGATAAACGAATGTGATGTGCCCGAATCAAATAAGGTACGGACAGGATGATCAAACAGAAAAACTAAGCTTTCAACAGAAATGGTTCTACCTCGTTCTTGCAGCGGTGGGACCGCGAGAGCCTGAACTTGTCCCCTAGCCTGCCCTTGTGCCATAAGAGCCTGCACCTGTCCTCCCGAGGTAGCTTCTGTCCTCTGCCCCTTCTTTGGGCAGTCCTTCACTAAATGTCCCGCATCGCCACAATGAAAACAACCTGTCTTCTTTTTCTTTCGGCAATCCTTGCTGAGATGGCCTGGGGTTCCACAGTTAAAACATTTCTTCTTTCCCTTGCCGTTATTGTCTTTACCACCCTTCTTGTTTTATTGTTGGTTTCTTCTGATCCCCCTTCTTCTCGGGTGCCTTATCAGCTTTAGCGCTTTTCTCCTCATGCATAAGCGCCATTTCTACTAACTTCTCAAAGGTGGCCCCCATCGGGATGTGGGTCATAGCCAACCCTTGCAATGGTTCATTCAAGCCATTCACGAACCTTAGAGCCTTCTTCTCCGGCGTGTTCACTAAGTCCAAGCCAAACCTTGCTAACTGATTAAATTTATTGACATATTCCTTCACTGATGAGCTTCCTTGCTTCAATGTCAAGAACCTTTCCATATATAGATTTTCTTCCGCCCTTGAGAGAAACTTCGCCTCGAACCTACGTCTGAAATCCGCCCAAGAGTCAACAGGACGCTCCCCATTAGTGACCTCCCACCAAAACGAGGCCTCTCCCTTCATCAACCAAGCTGCTAAACGAACTCTCCTCCCTTCTTCTACTTCAAAGATTTCTAGCAATTCTTCCACCTCCTTAAGCCAATCTATAGCTTCCACAAACGTTTCTGACCCTTGAAATGGTTTTCCACCCATAGCCTTGAATTCCTTGCACGTCTTTGCAAAAGTATCTACGCGAGGAGGAGGAGGAACGGGTGCAACTGGTGGTGGAGGAACATTGGCTGGACCTGCAGCGGCCCTAGCCTCTAATAACCTCCTATACCATCCTGGTATCGTTACACCGTCGGGTAGATTAAGATCTTCAGCCATGCTGAAATGAAAAAGGAAAGATTCAAAATGGAGAATTCAAAAGATAAAGATATGTGGCTATTGGGGATTATGTTTTTCTTAAAAACTTTTCTCTTTAAATTTCTCATTAAAACATGTTTTTGAAAACACTTCTTCCAAAAAAAACTATTTTTCTAAAGTATTTTTATCTGTTCTGGTAACCTTAAGCTCTGATACCACGTGTAACACCCCACATTTATACGTTCGCTTATTCAACGCATAATATAGGCTAGACTTGTATAGTCTAACACCTAGCACAAAGATAAATTATCACAACATATAGACAATTAAAATAAATCTAATCATAATAGGGGTGAAACTTGCATAAACTACACATGTTAAGGATCAAAAGGTGTCAACTTGTTAAATGTCACAATTCACATGATATGATCATAGCCCAAATCTATACATAAACTTGCATATGGGGGTTTTAAGCAACATAATGATGGTGTGAACTAGCATAGAATATCACATATGTCATAGCATAGTTCTAGATGTCATAATAGATGTCATGGCATATGTTCATAACTTTTCTAATCAATTTAACTTGCATATGTAACTTGTCATATAGATCAACATAGCCCAAACATGATGATTTAATTAATATGAACTAACTAGCATAGATGGCTTTCTAACATGTATGATTCATCACAACTTAGCATAGAAACTTTCAACATACATAGCATGATTTACAACATATAGTATATCATCACCAAATAGCATAGGATTAATAACATACATGATAGCATATGACAATTCACATCATCTACTCACAATCCATTCATGACTTAACCTAATTAAAATGATAATAATCTTGTTAAGACTATCATACTCACAATTTAGAGAAGAAAAGAGAGAGTTTTGCTTTGCTTTAGGGTTGAGAGAATTAGAATTGAATTAGCTTTTCTTCTTTCTTAATTGGCGGCGGCTCCATTGATTTCCATGGCGATGGTATGACAGTAACTATTCTATTTTAATTAGGTTTAGGGTTAGCATTAGGATGTATTTATAGGTGTAGGAAGTTATTTAGGACCATTAGATTAACCCTGAACCATGAGAACCAATCAAATGCAAAATCTGCATTTGAGCGAATCGGCCCACGGGTTGACAGCCAAACACCCTGGATTAACCCCTAGTCGACCCAGCGAGGCTCGGGTCGACCTCAAAAATGGGCCGGTTCGGTTATTCCCCCTCCCAATTCGTTGTTTTGAACTTTTTCGCATATTTATTTATTTAATTTTTAATTTATATATATATATATATATCAATATATATATTTCTCTGCGCAACCCATTTTACCTAATTCTTTTCTAAAAATTAAGTATACTTTAATTTGTGAATTTTAATGTTATAAAATTACGGGGTGTTACACTTATATTAAGAATTCAATATTTAAACTGATTTAAATATTCAAATACCAACCGATAAAATGCGGGATGTTACACATCCGATCCTGGTCTTTCCAAATAATGAGCGCAATTTAAAAAACACAATTATAGAACACACAGGCTTTCAACCAAATCTCCTTCCATCTTGGATTTTGTCAAATTAAACTTCTTTAAACCCAACCCCAAATTATTACAAAATCCATATTTTAACTTTTCTCTTTTAAAACACATCCCTTAAATCAAAGATAATTTAGCCTCAAAGCCTTAATTAATTTTCTGTTTGATAAATCGTTATCAAATCCATTTTCCTTTGAAAATCCTTAATCCACATTTCAACCATAGTTTCCAATTAAATCGATTTTCCAAAATTTAATTATTTAAATCTTAAATAAAATATTATACTTTCTTCCTAATTTCATACTTCCAATTTTCTCAAACCAAAGATTTAATTAAATCCCAAATTACGATATGAATTTCCACAGCTCAATCTTATTGGGTTTCAAGAATGATATTATTGAAGATACGAGTCATGACAAAACCCAAATCAATCGATATTGAACATAAGTTACACATACATTGAATCTACTTATATTCGATATCAATTTTCATAATCAACGAATACTATAAGTGGAATAACGATATAATAATAATATCTTCCAAATTCCTCAAATAGTATACGTTTACATCACAAAATTTCATATCAAATATCCGAACATTATTTCTATCCAACTTATCTCAGTCAAATTGGGGAACCCGTGTCTTAATTAAAAGATTTATCCAACTCTTTGACATTAGATCTGGATGGAAATATCATCAACTTATCCTCAATATTAATCTCCGTATCCAACTCACACTATAAGCATAATAATGGTGAACTACCTTTTAAATTCCTCAAATAGTAAGAGTCATTATCTACCGAGGTAATATCAAACATCCGAAGATTTATCTCCAATCATATTCAATTATTTAAAATTAAAAACCTGTATTAATATCAATTTAAATTCCACATAAAATATTTCTAATACTTTTAAACCTTTGAAAACATTCCACAAATCATTACTTATAGTTCGGAAAATAGTTTGCGGGTTAAAAACATCAAATTAGATTGTTTTCGAAGAAAGCATTACAATAGCGTTTCAAAAGTGTTACAAAAGCGTTACAAATAGTTATCTTAACTATTTTGATCAAAATATCGTTTATCTTATCCAAACTTAAAATTTTCAATTCAAAACACCTTTTCATAATTTGTAATGATTTTACAATTTTTTTCCGTATTTTTAAAACATTTAAAAATAGTTGTTTATAGTTATGGTCGTCAATTGCTCTTACATCGACCTTTTCCAATACGGTTTCAAACATAACTTGGAAATTATAACTCGAATTTAAAATCCGCTTTCACTCATTTGAAAGCTCTTGTTAATGGAAATCAAACGTTTTACATTTCATGGAAATACGAATTGAATTACAAAAGTTATAAGCATTTACAGTTTATAACTAAAATACGCGAATTTGCCATTGTGCGACGAGCTCTATTTTGATCGAAATAAAAATTATTCTTTAATACTTCAAAATACCTTAAAAACCATTATATACTTATATAACCCTTTTAAAATCATTTAAATTTACTTTCCAAATTATTTTGGATCTAAAATTCAACTTTTATTTTTCACTTAATATTTTATTAAAAGTCCAATTTTATTTCTAAATTCAAATAACTTCAAATTAACCATCCCATCCGTCGGATCAGTTAGAGATAGCGAGTGAGAGCAGGAAACTACATTTCCAAACCCAAGCCTAGACACTGTCCTCTCTGTCATCCTAGAACGTTTCGGTATTTATTTATTTTGAAAGAGACTTCATCAATATATATATATATATATATTCATACATAGTGTCATTCCCAACCATTAACCTTCGATTTTAATAATAATATTGTTTCCAATTACGAAGGAGATTTGCCGATCACCAATGTGATACCACAATTGTTGCGTCATAGTGTGTGCGAAACAACATCAACAACCATTATAAACATTCAGAGCACCCATCATCAACATAATTAAATAAATCAAAACTGTGCATAAGCGTTATAACACTAACGCTTAATAGTATGTGTTCTAAACTACGCATCCATCATCCATCACAACAAACATCAACCATCATTAACCACTAATAATCCATCACTATATTTAAATTAGTCTAACTACAAATTAAATATACAAATTGTGGTTAAAGAGTTCTCACCGAACAACTTTCCAATCTTCATGGTAGGCAAGCCAAGTTGAGCGAACCATTGGACAATATTTTGGCGCACCGCCTTCTTCACCAATATATATATATATATACACTAATCTCTAACTCTCTCTATATTATAAGAGGAGGAGGAGGAGGATGAACTTTCGCAAGGTGGTGGTAGAAAAAAGGATGACTTATGCCATGGAAACCATGGCCATAAGCTTTAAGAAGAAGATGAAAAAGTAGAAAATGGAGTGGAATTGTAAAAAAGAGAGGACAAAAGGCCTCATTATATAGGAATGGAGGGTTAAGGAAGTGATGACACATCAGAAGGCAAGTGCAAGGCATGCATGAAAGGGGCATGCAAAAATACAAGTGTCCTTACACTTGTCTTAAGGAGGGAAAGTGATCTTTTGGTAGCATTTCCCTTAAAATTCTATGAAAACTAAGGGCAACACATAGTTCTAATGCTACCAATTCATGTTATAGTTTGACCAATCCGATCAAACGAAAATTAGTATTAATAAATCCAAACTTATTGATAATCATTCTCATTCATTAAATTTATAATTCAAATAAAATCTATGATATAACTTATCAAAATTATTAAATATTCTTAACCATTTATATTTATGTCAAATTCAAATTTAAATTCAAATTCCAATTTTAAATTGGTTAAAAATTCTGGATCGTTACATTCAACCCCCCCTCCTCAAAACTTTTCGTCCTCGAAAAGGAAAGGGAACTGTAACCACTCATTCAACATCTTGTAAATTTTCAAACTCAAGATTAAAATTCTTTATACCAAACTTCCATCTTCACAATGAAAATGCCACACCGAATTCCGGACAATCATATCTACCATGTCCTCCAACGATAACTTCCAATTTCCCATTATATTCGATTCATCGTTTACTGGGCCAATTACTTATGCTCAACCATTTACCGCTTTCAAGAAAATTCAGAGTTATAAATTATTCTCTTAGATCTTCTCTTGCAGATACAATGGTCATGAGATTTATTCTCTTTCAGTTCCCCAAAATTACTATTATTCTTTACACGTAAAACTCGATCATCAAAACTCGACTTATCTAAATGTTTCAGTTGAGGTAATTTCTTCTTACTATACCCGCTTGCCAAATATCCTTTAATCAAATTGTGAAACTTAAATCACAAGATATTCATGCTTACTTAAATAATTCCTCTTGTTGCCACAATATACTTTATCGACTGTCCAAAATTGCCGATAATTCCAATTTTTTTTATTCCTTATATTGTTTAATTTTGGCTATCCTCATTAATTATTCTAAATTCAACATTACAAAAGTTATTTCCTTCAAACTTTAGAGAAACAGCTTTAACCAACGTAGTCCTTAACCAAAATATCGTCAAATATCTTATCGTCATATTGAATTCTCAAGATATTTGCATTTTAAATTTAATTAGTTGGGGAGGACTAATTATAAAATATCCTGATTAATTAATTCTAACTTAGCCTTTAAATCGTTTCCCAAACTACTTTTTCTATATTTGGATTGCTTATGTAAATTACAACTTTACGTGAACGTCTTTTAATCAACTGAAAAATTCCAATCACAAGAAGTCCGTGCTCATGTTTTTAATTTTCAAATATTTTCAAAGATCTTTTTCCTTTATATTCAAAATATATTCTTTCAAAATCAATTCCAGAGTAACTGCCAATTCTTACACAAAATTTTGATTTGAGTTTTCAAATTGTACATGTTTTCAAAACGTTTTTATATATATCACAAATGCACTTTCTCATATACTCTTTACTGGCTTATCCTTATTACAGGTTTACTTATTATAATTCTTACAACTTATCAAATTTCAAGATCTTGCTTACTTATTCTAATTCACATCAATTTACCAAATATTTT
The DNA here is from genome assembly GCA_030737875.1 of Allium sativum. Classification (NCBI taxonomy): domain Eukaryota; kingdom Viridiplantae; phylum Streptophyta; class Magnoliopsida; order Asparagales; family Amaryllidaceae; genus Allium; species Allium sativum. The sequence continues at coordinate 255,583,596 of CM060912.1, read as the reverse complement.
TAAACACTTATCTAAATGGGTTTAAGTATATATTAATGTTTTAATCGGAATCATATAGTCATCTCATTTTCGAAACTCGAAAATACATACTGATTATGCTGCAGTCATCAACAGAATCATCTTCAAGTGACTAGAGTGTGATTCTATATCTATCTGGTATACTTAAGACTTCGCATATACGTTGATCAGGCGTATACACAAAATCTTCTTATACTTGATAGTCCAACCTCAACATCGAATAAAATATTCAAACTCTCATTATATATTTTGGTTCCTAACCATGTTGATTAATTTCTTTGGAGGAGAATTACCTTAACAATTTGACCCAAGTTTATCACTTAACAACTGATATAATATAATCTTATCAATATTTCAAAATGTTACCCAATAGTGAAATTAAATCCAAAAGGCATTTGTACTCGGATCATTTTTCCGATCAGTGGAAGGGGCTTAATTACCATGCCATAAGAAGTATTTTATATGCAATTATAATCACAAATGTAAACTTAACCTTAATCGTTTGATTAAGTATCCTGGTTATAATTAACCATATACTTTCAAATTATGTTTCTTTCTTAAAATATAACTTTTCAAAACTCACTTCATATTTCAAATACGCTCTCTCAAATATAATACTCCAAAATCTCATTATAGCGCATTACTAACCCAATCTCTAATGAGATATTATAACTTTGATAAGTCTTTCCATTTGTTCAAATGAGTTGTACCCCATAGCTTTGTATAAACCAAAGCTCTGATACCACAATGTAACGACCCGACCTTTTTCCTGGTTTTCGCCAGTAATTAAACCAACTTATACAGTTCACAAAGACAGATTGTTAGGGGTACTTACACATTTTCACAAAATAAAAAGACTTTTCCGTTATCATTACAATAATATTACATCAGAGTTACGGGACAAACATCTTAGTACATCGATTAAATAGGGAAAATATACTAAACTCAGCGGAAGAATATGCATGCTCTAAGATATAATAGCTCCTGCTAAACCATCATCCTACTTTAACCAACTACAAGATTTAATCTGCGAACCAAACTACTAGGCTGCCTATGCAAAAAATATGGGCATCCAGAGTTTAGGTGTAGGAACAATAAACTCCAGGTCAGTCATGGGACTGGTGTGAGAACTCAAAACAGTTGTTTTTAGGGTTTATTTTAAAGTTAGGTAATTCACCAGACTACGCCGCGAATGCGGAACGGGTTTTACTCCATGTGAATTAGGGCTGCACACAACCCATATCCAACCCGACCCAACCCACCAACCCGACCCAACCCACATTAACCCAACCCAACCCATCCTAGTTCGGGTCGGATATGGGGTTACAATATGTAACCCATACTACATACGGGTCGGGTTTGTTATTTTGTTCAACCCAACCTTATTTTAACCCAACCCAACCCTATATTAAAAAACAAATTTAATACCAACCTACTTAAAATTAGAATTGTATAATCCTAGAATAATGTTTATGTATTCTATAGTAAATATACAAAAAAAAATATTTCATGTCAATTCAAACTAGACAGAATTTGGCAAATATATTTTAAAGTGCATTTCAATGTATCTTAAAATGAAACACTAGTTCTACTGTGTAGTAAATTAATTTTGTATGATGTGTATTACAATGAATTTTAATAAAATATATCTTTTGATGAATCAGTTATTTTAAATGCATTATGCTAGCAAAAATCAGATATATTATGCTGAATATTTTAATATGACTTTTAAAAAAATTCCTCTATTCTCATTTTTTATTATATTCAAGCAACCCAACCCTACTTAATCCGACCCAACCCATACTTCAACCCGACCCATATCCAACCTCATATAGGGTCGGATACGGGTTGAACTTCCTTAAACCCATATCTATGCGGGTCGGATGTAGTATTTGGTCCAATCCGACCCAACCCATACTTTGTGCAGCCCTAATGTGAATACCACTGCATAGAAATTCGCAATGACTTTTTGAAAAATGAAAGTAACATAAGGTCTCGTGGCACACACACAATGCAAACACACACATGGGCGAGGTTTCTCCTTATGTAGTCCAAAATGCCTTTTATATGTAAAATCCTCTTTCAATATTATAATATAGTGCGAAAAATCCTTTCAAAAGTAAATGTATCAATCTTAGCCAGCATAGGTACCATATACTATACTGATGTATGGTATACAATCAAAATCGTATGGGCTATTTGTGGAGATTGGGTTTCCAACAATGACCAGGCAAAGGAACTTCCTTCCGAACCGAATTTTGAACACCTCTAGAGGGATGTCCGAGGATCAACTCATGCTCCTCATGCCAACACAAGGTCTGGTTACCTCTATAACTAGATAACTTAGAGTACGCCTGAGTATGTCATCTCCTAGTCGTTGCCGACCTTTCCGAGCACGCGCCAACAACAAGCATAAAAGTATATGCTTTTTACCACATAAGTTAATACCTGGGCTCCATACCATAGTATACCTTTTGTAATGACCGGTTTTTTAGCGACCTTGATTATCTGATATACAACACATATCGAACATCAAGAGTCGAAAATACTGGATGATTACTGAAAGAAATTAGAGGGTGAGAATAGATAAGATAGAAACTTAGAATAGAAGAAGATGAAGACCACAACATCAGAGTAACACGAACCTCACAGCGGAACGAATAACATATAATAGATAACATATCCTTGAAATAAAATCAATATATGTATACAATAACATTATCAGAGTAAAACACTTACAACAAAGCGGAAATAACTATAGCTATTTGATCCTGAAGCCTCCTGCTCCAAGCTCTCCAAGTGCATCTGTGAAATACCGACTACTTGACTGCCCGTACAAATTTAGGCACCCAAGAGTTTAGGGAAACAAAACAAAATAAACTCCGGGTCAGTCATGGGACTGGTGTGAGTAAAACAGTTTGAGCCATTAAACGATATCTCATAAGACAAGGCCATATAACGGAACGGGTTTTTACCTTATGAGAATCCAAAATATCTTTATATCAAAAACCTTTTGATATTATAATAATGTCTATCAACCACAATATAATAATCATCTAGCAGAAACACTTTCATCTCACGTTCTACACATATAGTATACACTCAAAACTGCAAGCACGTATTAGGTAATGGGTTTCCAACTATGACAAGGTAAGGAACCACCTTTCGCTAGTGTACCTCTAGAAAGGAATACACAAGGTTCAACAAGAACATCTTGCAACCCGGCCACACATGACCGACCACTCAATTCTCTTGAGTGTATTGAATGTATATCACCAACGGTTGGGATCAGCAACCTATTCCCGAATGGGACAGCATCGACAATAGATTTTTAGAAATAAATGAAACTCTAGATCAGGTGATTATACACCCTAATAGGTGCGACCTACATAGCCATGATGCCTGTCCAATTTTTGTCATTTACCAGTTGATGAGGCTTGAGGTTATGCTTTATCATCACACCAGATTCACTTCGAATGCCACATTGTCAGATCCATCGAAAATCACTAATTGACGTCTACAACAATACATTACGTGTTAGCTAAAGAAGTTTCCTTCTCCGCTTCCACTCTTGGTACGGTTGAAGAAATCAATGTACGAGACCTTTCTAGAAATACTCTATCGGACATTCATCCATACAAGTCATCCAGGAATAGGATGAACCGAAGGTACTATTTAGTACATCCATCTTAGGCACTGTCATCTAAGACTTATACAATAGCCCTTGTACTTTACTTCGTCTTCAATTATCTTTGGCATATATGATTCGCAACGCTTATGCCAATACAGAGTGGTTCTTTGGATAATAATCCAACCGGTCTCTCCATATTAACAACGTAAATTGGTCAAAAACTTCGATAGTCTGTGATTTAACTATCGAAAGAAAATACGTGTGCAAACAACGATATCATTTCCAGAAGGAAATTCTATCAATCAATCATATATATATATATATATATATATATTCATATTTCCTTATTTTCTATGTTTAGAAAATATACGTTATTAACATTGGAAAACATTTCCATTGTTATTTACATATCACTATCATTTCACAACTATCAGTCCCTGACTGTAAACTAGTAGGAGAACAATTCTCTAAGTATAAACCCCAAAGGCCGAAACCAACATCAGATCGATACTCAGAAAACCATTCAACTTAACTAATCTCTAGTCAGTTTCTAATCTGGTTTAACTCTATTTCGATTACTCTGTTCGATTAACTTGGTTCGATTAACTCTTCTATTTATTTTCTAAATAGAAAATCCTTTATTCCATTTATTTTGCTTACCATCTCTTTTATAACTTATTCAATTTCTAAGTCAATATCCCTTTATCATAACTTATTCATTTCCTAAATAAGTAATCCGTTTAATATCCTATTTATTTATTCTAAATGTTTCCTTTAATAACCCTATTTATTTAACAAATAAATATGTCCTTTCCTTATTCTATTTATTTAAAAAATAAATAAATCAATTATCTTATCCTATTTATCTAACAAATAAATATCTCACTTATTATCTCCTATTTATTTTCTAAGTAAATAGTCCATTTTATAACATCTTATTTATTTATCCTAAATAAATAATTCACTTTATAATTATTCCAATTTATAAATATTTCTTATTTGTAAATATTCCAATTTATTTTTATTCTGTTTTCAATATCACTTTGAAAATCTCCTTTTCCCACTCCGATATTTTATGGTACTTAACACATCATATCACGATGACCAATATCATCCAAACACATATAATAAACCACAGATTATAAACCACATCATATATCACAATATATGAAAAACAATTAAATAACTATTGAGGAATCCCGTCGGATTCCTCCAACCTGTTTCCCTGCATCCACAGATGTTACACAATAAAATCAACATCACTTTCAGTTTCATATGATATATTCTTTTAAACAGAATCAATATAGAAATTCAACTAACTGACTAGCAGTAATGATTTAGTAATAAAAAGGATAAACTCAAATAGTTCTATTGTAAGAGAGGATAAGTGTTGGTTATAAATGCAAAAATTTAGGATTATTAATGGCGGCTCCCATCTCTCCTTTTCATCCCAACTCTTCTTTTCGTCAAGAATCCAGATGGGGTAGATATAGCCGCGACTTTTCTTCTTCTTTTTCTAATTCAAAGGGAGCCCAGCGTTCTGAAATTAGGCAGGGCGTAAATAATTATCTTTGTGATTCTTATGGTAATTCGTTCTTGAGAAAGCGGACTCGATTATGCTTCATATGCGGAGGATCGGATCATATAGTGAAAGATTGTAGGAGTAAAGGTCGATGCTTTCATTGCGGTGGTCTTGGACACAGAAAGATTTTCTGTTCGGAGTTTTATAGAGGAAAACCAAAACCTGAATTATTGCACTACATCTGTTCGAGATTATGCCAGAAACTTATTTCTTTCATAATTCTTTTTGATCTGTCAAGTTCTAATCAGAAGGTTGAAGGAGCATATTTGCTGTTACTGTTGGAATGGCACTTTTAAGGATTTGTGGATGGTTTGCTGTGGCCAAAGGGGGTTCATGGTGATTCAAGTAATGTCATTTATCTTCCTTTGCCTTGTCTGTTTGAGAGAAAGGAGCATGCTAGCTCGTTTTGTATTAATTTCTTGAAATTATGGAGATTATTTTCTGATTCGGTTTCAAGGCATAAGAAGAAGGGGTTGCTATTATTGAATGATATTATGAGGCTTTTCGATATTATTAACACTACAGTTAATTGTGTTAGAGGAGAAGCTGTTTATCAGGGTTTCTTGAAAAGCGATGATGAGTCTATTATGAGATTGGAGAGTGGTTCTTTGCAGAAGGGTGTTGTATCAAAGACTGATGATTGTTGTGTCTTAGTGGGTGATATGGTTAATGAGTTATATGATGATTCTTTGCATTGTGAAGATGTAATGGTGGTTCTTCCTGAGAGATGTTTGGGGTCACAGCATACGGATCTGATGATTCTTGATCCCTTTGTGCAATATTGTATTGGCAATTCTGAGTGGGTTGATGGCAGGGGACTTGATTGGGTGGGGGAAGATATGGGAAACGTGATGAGTTTGGACAAAGTTTCAGCGGATTCACAATGTTTGAAAGCAGGAATTGCGAAGGTGGATATGGCTGGATATTCCAAGGAAGTTCTAAAACGTGTAGGGGCAGGTAATATGTTGTTGGATTATCAATCTTCTGTCATTCATTCTTGTATTAAAAATGGTATGGTGGAATTGGAATGTGGGGAGAAATGTTCATGTCAGGGGAACATGGTGGTGTCAAAAGAATTTTTATCGTTTTCTAAGCTTTCTAATGTTGATCGAAGGATTAAGAGGAGAAGAACCTTCTCTGTCATGAAGCAGGACCTATGGTTGGCCATGAATAAGGGGGTGTGTATGGACTCGGTGCTGTAAGGATTGAGAGACAGTCATTGTCAGTTTGGTGAGTGGTATGGGGTTGGATTGCAAGAGGAAAGTGGAGAGAAAAATCAGGTTAGTGGTATGTCTGTAACTTTGTCAAGGAGGGGTAAGCGTAGGAGTGTTTATCCTAGATCGGGTTTGGTTCGTCGCAGTGCGCGTATCAGATATTATAAAGTCTCTGGTAGTAGCGTTTCTTCTAGGTCTTGGACTCAGGACTCATAAAGTAGTTTTTGATGAGGGGCTCTTTAATGAGCTGTTTGGTTTGGTGATGGTTTATACATTGGAGTATTCTATGTCCTGTGCTGGAGCGTCTGTTATGAGGCAGTCTTTTTCTTGTTTTTTTGATGTTTGTTGTTTGGAGAAGTTAACTCAGTGTGTGTAGATTTGTTTTTCTCTTTTTTTTGTTTTTAGGTAGGCGGTCTGTATTTGTTAATGTTCCATATATAGATATATATGTGTGCTCTCTTCTTTATAGAAGATCACACATTTTGCTTTCAAAAAAACTAACTGACTAGCAGCTCAATCAAACAGTCAACACACAGTCAATCAGCCAATATTTAACAGTTCTAAAAATACAACATGAAATTATAAGCTGTTCAGAGTTAGTGAGATTTACTCACATTTGCAGTTCATCGTTAAAGAACGATAAACTATTGTTTGATTTGAATCAAACAGTTTATTTCGCCATAAATTCATACGAGCCCCAATCCACTTCCAGTTAGTCTCATTGTGTTGCTCCCGTTCCTACGATCCCAACACAGCTTCTTTCGTCTGATTTCGATCACGTATGTAAAAGATATCAACATTCGAAGTTTATATATATTTAAACTAAATTTAAAAAAGCTTGGATTTAAATAGTTAAATGGGCCTTTACCCTTTCTCAAGCCCAACTTCACTTTAAAACAAACCGACCCGTTTTTCTTTCATCTTCTCCAAACAGGATACCGCCGAAACTTCAACACCATAGCCGATCTTTGTGCCCTCTTATCCCCTCCTTCTTCCATCCTTAAATCAAACTAAAATAACTTAAATTCTCCTCATCCAAGCCTCTACGCCCCTGTACCCTTTTCCCCTAACTCGCGGCTTCCATGAAGAACGCGACTTCGACCTCGGGTTTCTGCTACAGGTTGGTAGCGACAGAAAAAATCACGGAATCCATCCACAAATCCAAACAAGATGTTAAGCTTCCTCCTGAATCCGAATATCAACTTGATTTCCTCAATCGATGCTTCAATTTCTAAATAATCCCAACCCTAGAATCACGACAAGTTTTGAACCCTCCACAACAATGCGTCGCACCCCTCAGAACTGGTACAGGATCGAGTAGCTTATCACCAGAAACCTCTACATATATATCATCTTTTTTTAGATTTTATTTTGGGTTTCCAAATGAATTTATAAGGTTTTTAGGTGGAGACGTGGAGGCTGGGTTTCCCATTTGATAGTAGCAGCTTAGAATAATGTAGCGTGTCCTCTGTTTCCATCAGAGAAGGGAGTTAGATATTTTTATATTTTATTTTATTTTATTGATTTTATACTCGTTTTTGGCTTCTAAAAATCCTTACGAACACATACGATGCCTAAAAATCATGAAAATTGACATGCAGCTAGAGTTCGACATTACGGTCCCAACAAAACTGGTTTTGTCGAATTCCGACTCCGTTTGCTCACACAGTGTATTTTTAACTGTCAAATTACTTACTGTTTTTCACTCTAAAGTCCGTACGGCTACATAATGACTTCAAAAATCGCGGAACTTGGAATCTAACAATAATTTGATGTTGCAGATCCAACAAAATTAGTTTCGTCGAATTCCGACTTCGTTTGCAAAACCGACTATTTTTAAATCTCTGAATGACCCATTTAAATATATAAACATATTTAAATTTAATTAAATTAAATATTTAAAAATAAATATTATCGCCTATATTCACAGTGGAATACCGTAAAGCTCTGGAATATTCCGCTATGAATTTCTAACTTGATATTTCAAATCACGATTAAATCGATATTCGATTTATAATGAAATTCCTTTTATAAATATAAATAAATTATAAAGGAATTCCACAGCGACTTTTCTAAATTTTGATTTGGAGATATCTCAAAATCTACACGACGAAATCCCGATTTTTCTCTTCCACTAGAAAGATATACTCCACCAGCTCCACACGTTTCTTGTTTCAAAGAAATCCGATTTAAAACGAACCCTGTACATTTAGTTGAAGTTCGAATCGCCACTTTACGAACTGCAGCGTCATTTCGAGCTCGATTTTAATTATAATTATAACTCTATGTTCAAACTGTCATTTATATAATATATTTGTTATTCAAATTCAAATTCCAAGCTGAATTAAATATCACGGATGATCCAGTTCACACCATATCGCCATTTCAGCCAATTCTGATTATTTCAGAATTAAATATATTATTTAATTTATTATTTTAATTAAATATTCACAATTATTTAATTCAACGACCATTAAATTCTCTAAATCACCTTTTAAATAATTAATAAATTAATTATTATACCGCTGAAAATGCGGGTCATTACATTCTTCCCCACTTAAAATAATTTCGTCCTCGAAATTAATAAGGTAGAAAACAAACCCTGTTCACTGTTTAGAACTTATTCATTCACTTCTTAACTTTAGTTTCAACTGAACCAGTTTAATTTCAATTAAATTATTAATTTATTCTGATTAACGAAAATTTTAAAAATCCTAAAAATTTTCTAATGCCTTAAATTTTTTTTTTTTGAAAAAATTCGCCAGCACCTCCTTTGTACTGGTCAATACGTCAAACCACCACTCGCCTCTCTGGCCATCTCCATCCCTAAAGAAAATCAAATAGCCAAGCGGCTTGCCAGTTCAGCTCATAAATCTTATATCCAATAGAAATATAAACTTGTACCTTTTGTCGGCATATCATTATATCCTTTCCACCTGTTATCAATTCAGCGGATACAAGGGTCATCCCAATCAAATTCCAATCTGCTTTTATCCACAACACAACCATTCGCTTATATCCGAGCCAAATATCATTTCAACTCGAGTTTCTTCACGATTCCCAACTCTTAACTTGATTAGCACATTACACTTCAAATTTGAATCTCACAATCCAATTTGTCTTGATATCATTCTAATTCAATCTCAGTTACCACTTTACTGGCTTTACTTTAATTCAAATTTGCTTTCACAAATTTCTGTTAAATTTGTTTTTAATTTAAACAGTCTTTCCTCGGGAGTTTTTAAATAGTTTACTCTTTTCAAAAATCAAATTTTCCTTTTTAAAATTCAACACAACTTGTCTTTCCCAAAACAAATTCAAAACAGTTTCTCTGGTAGTAATTCATCACTTACAACTCGAAAATGAATACTGATGATGCAGCTGTCATCATCAGAATCTATTTTCCAGCGATTGAAGTGAGTTCAATACTATAAAACCATTTCTAAACATTTCCACTTTGAAATTCATTTCAAAATATAATTCACACTGCTTGTAAAACAATTTAAATTCTCCCAGGATCTTAAATTTTCCTTATTTTTAATCCAAATCCATTTACAAACACTTATCCAATTTTCTAGAATTTTAATTCAATTTCTGGTTTAAATTTCAGATTTAATTCATCTGATTTCACGTATTTCACTTATATGAATTCCGATTGGTTATTTACATAACCATTTAATTTATAATCTTTACTCGATTATAATAACAACCAATATATCCACTATATTAAAATTTTGACATATATATATCTTCTCTATATCAAGATATACCTTGGGTAAACTTATTTTAATTTACCCTCTTTTCAAAACATATCGTGTCGACCCATCGTATTCGAGTGTTTATAAACTCCTACCGGTACAGTGGATCAAACTGATCAACCAGAACCCATAAACAACTCAACCAATAAATCTCCACAACATAAAACCGCTTTATATCAAATTACAAATACGCACTCGTATATATACACTCAAACTCAATCTATGGTATTACTAACCCTATCTCTACTGAGTTACGCCACAGAGCCAAGGTAATTCACTTAACCTTAAGCTCTGATACCAACTGTAATGACCTGTTTTTTAGCGACCTTGATTATCCGATATACAACACATATCGAACATCAAGAGTCGAAAATACCGGATGATTACTAAAAAGGGTGAGAATAGATAAGATAGAAACTTAGAATAGAAGAAGAAGAAGAACACAACATCAGAGTAACAAGAACCTCACAGCGGAACGAATAACATATAATAGATAACATATCCTTGAAATAAAATCAGTATATGTATACAATAACATTATCAGAGTACAACACTTACAACACAGCGGAAATAACTATAGCTATATGATCCTAAAGCCTCCTGCTCCAAGCTCTCCAAGTGAATCTGTGAAATCCCGACTACTTGACTGCCCGTACAAATTTAGGCACCCAAGAGTTTAGGGAAACAAAACAAAATAAACTTCGGGTCGGTCATGGGACTGGTGTGAGTAAAACAGTTTAAAACAGTTTGAGCCATTAAACGATATCACATAAGACCACGCCGTATAACATAACGGGTTTTTCCCTTATGAGAATCCAAAATATCTTTATATCAAAAACCTTTTGATATTATAATAATGTCTATCAACCACAATATAATAATCATCTAGCAGAAACGCTTTCATCTCACGTTCTACATATATAGTATACACTCAAAACCGCAAGCACGTATTGGGTAATGGGTTTCCAACTATGACAAGGTATGGAACCACCTTTCGCTAGTGTACCACTAGAAAGGAATACACTGGGTTCAACAAGAACATCTTGCAACCCGACCACACATGACCGACCACTCATTTCGCTTGAGTGTATCGAATGTATATCACCAACGGTTGGGATCAGCAACCTTTTCCCGAATGGGACAGTATCGACAATAGATTTTTAGAAATAAATGAAACTCTAGATCAGGTGATTATACACCCTAATAGGTGCAACCTACATAGTCATGCTGCCTGCCCGATTTTTATCATTTACCGGTTGATGAGGCTTGCGGTTATGCTTTATCATCACACCAGATTCACTTCGAATGCCACATTGTCAGATCCATCGAAAATCACTAATTGACGTCTACAACAGTACATTACGTGTTAGCTAAAGAAGTTTCCTTCTCCGCTTCGACTCTTGGTACGGTTGAAGAAATCAATGTACGTGACCTTTCTGGAAATACTCTGTCAGACATTCATCCATACAAGTCATCCAGGAACAGGATGAACCGAAGGTACTATTCAGTACATCCATCTTAGGCACTATTATCTAAGACTTATACAATAGCCCTTGCACTTTACACCGTCTTCAATTATCTTTGGCATATATGATTCGCAACGCTTATGCCAATACAGAGTGGTTCTTTGGATAATAATCCAACCGGTCTCTCCATATTAACAACGTAAATTGGTCAAAAACTTCGATAGTCTGTGATTTAACTATCGAAGGAAAATACGTATGCAAACAACGATATCATTTCCAGAAGGAAATTCTATCAATCAATCATCAATCATATATGTATATATATTCATATTTCCTTATTTTCTATGTTTAGAAAATATACGTTATTAACACTGGAAAACATTTCCATTGTTATTTACATATCACTATCATTTCACAACTATCAGTCCCTGACTGTAAACTAGTAGGAGAACAATTCTCTAAGTACAAACCCCGAAGGCCGAAACCAACATCAGATCGATACTCAGAAAACTATTCAACTTAATTAATCTCTAGTCAGTTTCTAATCTGGTTTAACTCTATTTCGATTACTCTGTTCGATTAACTTGATTCGATTAACTCTTCTATTTATTTTCTAAATAGAAAATCCTTTATTCCATTTATTTTTCTTAACATCTCTTTTATAACTTATTCAATTTCTAAGTCAATATCCCTTTTGTGACGATCCCAAAACCCCGTGACACGGTGTTAAGGATAATCATTGGAATATAACACATTAATCATCATTAGCAGATCACAGATAATAGCATAAACAGAAAATAGAATAATTTACAAACATATGACAGCGGAATCATATAGATATCATCACATCAGAGAAGCACAGTACAAGATACAACTTAGTGCATAATGATACATAATCAGTCACCATCGCCAGAGGCGGAATCATACATAAAGAGTACTCAAAATAAATATCAGTCTACATCGCCAATGGCGGAATCATAATATAGATACAATAATGGCGGAGAAAATCCAAGTCAGCACGGTGTAGTCAAGCCTCGCCATGAGCCAAAAGGTGTGTCAGAAACCTGTAACTAGGCTGCCCGTGTGAAAATGAGGGCACCCGAGTTTGCAAGGTGAAACAAACTACGAGTCAGTCATGGGACTGGTATGAGAAATCTACTCAACTTATTGTAACACCCCACGTTTGAACGTTTATTCGCAAAATATATGTTAGACTCGAATAGCCTAACTCATAGCATAAAAGAGATTATCATAATAACAACATGTATATGTGACCAAATGAATCATAATAAGGGGTGAAACTTGCATATGTCCAACTTGCATAGATTATACATGTCATGGACCTAAAGGTGTCAACTTGTTCAAAATTCACCTAATATAATCTCAATCAATTTTCATAAACTTACATATGAACATGTGTGAATCAACATCATCTAATTTTTTAACAACATGGTTTTATATGGGTACACCTAACTCAATAGGCAAATTCCCACAATCAAGTTTTATTTAATTATAGTTTCAAGTTTATGGGTACACCTAACCTAATAGGCAAATTCCCATAAACAAGATCCATTTAAATTAAGAAAAAAAAACATAACTTTAAGCATGATCCAACAACATCATGATTTTTCAACATAATATAGCATGATTTATAACATGGCATAGTATGATAGTATAACATAGCTTGACATGATTCTCAACATAGCACGACATAGCATAAGAGAATTTACAACGTAGCATGACATAGCATATATAATTTACATCATACGACAACATAATAACATAATAAGAGATCCACAATATATAGAATTTACAATTACAAATCACATCACTTTCTTGTGATCCATTCATAACTGAGTCAAATTAGTTTGTAATAGTCTTGTGAGAATCATCATACTCACCAACAAAAGAAGAGAATTAGAGAGAGAGTTCTTTGGTTTGATTTGTTTTGTTGAGAAGAATTTAGTTGTAGTAGATTAGGCTTCCTCTTCTTTGTTTGTGACGGCTATGCTGAACTCCATGGCAGCAGCATGACGGTAGCTTCTCTAATTTTACAAGTGATTTAGGTCTAGTGTCTACCCACTTATTTATAGATTTTAGAATGCGTTTAGGCCATTAGATTTAACCTAGAAATAACCGCAGCCGTCCAGACAAGATGGGGTTTATCTTGTTGACTCAGCAATGAGTCAGAAGTGACTCAGCAAACACTCAGCATATTAATAAACTTCTATTCATGTCATAAATATATATATATTTTCTACAATGTACATATCAGATACATCCCCCTTTACTTATTATTGTTTTTATATACACATTAGATACATCCCCTCTCTCACACACTTATTAATATTTTTATATTCATATTAGATACATCCCCTCTCTTACACACTTATTAATATTTTTATATTCATATTAGATACATCCCCTCTCTTACATACTTATTAATATCTTTATATTCATATTAGATACATCCCCTCTTCTACACACTTATTAATATTTTAGCAACTTTAGTGTTAATAGAAAATTCGGGGTGTTACATTCTCCCCTCCTTTTAGGATTTCGTCCCCGAAATCTTCAAGTCTGGAAGAATGTATATCCTACCATCCAAACGTCCATCTACTCATCCATCATACACAGGCATCCATTGTCCTTACAGACTTCTAATGCTTTCATGGTCATATGCAAGTGTGTGTACATGTCCTTACCTAATGCGAAATCAGGCGGTCTACTGATTCAGTTGACCTCCTTAATGCAAATTATGTAAGTGTCATGAATCCATTATGTATGCAAAAGATCCTAATTGCTTACATACTACTTCTATATGCGTGCACACCCATTCAACCGAATGCAGCATCCATATAATGGTACAACCATTATACATCCATTATACTAAATACATCCATATATATGCAATATGCAGTATGAAGTGACTGAGCCGATCTAGTGCCTAAAGTGTGTGCATATATGCATCCACGAGCAACCACTAGCAAACACTTGCATCCATTTTGCATCCATCATACATAACATGTCTCAAACACATGTTTCAACCATAGGATTATCCTAACTAAAGGTCAAAGATACTAATGAGAGGACATACTAAAGATAAGATAAGATAAGCTAAGCGATAAAGGAGAAATTAAAAGACATACCCTCAAAAAGAAAAGGGTACAACGAACGCATCTTCTCTTCTGTCTCCCAAGTTGCGTTGCTCTCATCATCTCCCCATTGCACTTTAACCAGTCTGACCTCTCGATTCCTCAACTTTTTGATCTCCGACCCAAGAATGCATGTAGGAGCTCGTCTAATTGTTGCATCACGCTCTATTTCCACCTCTTTAAGCAAGCTCGGCTCTACCACCTCCGCGGTCTTGTGCAAACACTTCCTCAAATGTGATACATGGAATACGTCGTGTACTCCACTAAGTTTCTCAGGCAACTCCACCCTATATGCCATCTTCCCAATCCTGTTTTTTACAGGAAACGGCCCTACAAACCTTGGTGCTAATTTCCCCACGGACCCAAAGCGAACAACATTCTGTAACGGAGATACTTTGATAAAAACCATGTCCCCAACGTCAAACTCAAGATCTGTCCTCCTCTTATCAGCATACGATTTCTGCCTATCTTGTGCTGCTTTCATCCTCCTTCGAATCAACTCAATCTTCTCCGAGGTTTCCCTAACCATATCGGGCCCAAGTAGGATTTTATCGGTAGATTCCCACCAACATGTAGGCGAACGACAAGGCCTTCCATAAAGAGCTTCGAAAGGTGCCATGCCAATACTAGACTGAAAGCTATTATTATATGCGAATTCTACTAACGGAAGGTGCTCTTCCCATGTACCCCCAAAGTCTAGGATACAAAGCCTTAAAAGATCCTCTAGAATGCGATTCACCCTCTCGGTCTGGCCGTCTGTCTGAGGATGATATGCGGTGCTCAAACATAGCTGAGTCCCTACCGCCTCTTGTAAACTCTTCCAAAATTCGCTAGTAAAGATGGGGTCACGGTCGCTTACTATACTAGAAGGAATACCGTGCAAACGAACTATCTCCTTAATGTATACAGAAGCCAACCACGGAGCAGTCCTCTTACTTTTCACGGGAATAAAATGGGCGCTTTTAGTAAGTCTATCTTCTATAACCCAAATCCCCGTGTTACCCTTCCTTGATCTTGGTAATCCATCCACAAAATCCATTGAGATGCTTTCCCATTTCCATAGTGGAACTTCTAATGGGTGAAGCAACCCACCGGGTTTCTTTTGTTCTGCTTTAACTCGTTGGCACACCAAGCATCTAGCGACGTACTCGGCCACATCCCTTTTCATACCGGCCCAAAAGAAAACCCGCTTCATATCTTTGTACATCTTATCCCCGCCGGGATGAATGGTCATTTTTGAGCGATGAGCATCATCAAGAATGGCCTTCCTTAAGTCTTCGTCTTGTGGTACACAAAGTCTATTATCCCTTCGTAACCAACCCTTATCGTCTAGGGTATACCTACGAAGATGGCTTGACGACTCCCCCCTTTGAGCTTTTCTACTATCTCAACCAACTGTGGGTCGTCTCGCTGTGCCTCACCAACCCGTCCTAGAAGTGTAGGTCTAACCTCCAAGGATGCTAACAGACCGGGTACTAAGTCAACGGAGGGTCTAAAGTCAAACATAGAGATGAATTCTAAGCTTTGTCGTTCAACAAACAACGGACTCAAGGACAACCTTTTCCTACTTAAGGCGTCTGCCACCACGTTACCCTTGCCCGGGGTATATGCTATTTCAAAATCGTAGGAGGCTAAGAATTCCATCCACCGTTGCTGCCTTAAATTCAAATCCTTCTGAGAGAATAAGTATTTTAATGATTTGTGGTCAGTGAACAGTTCGAATTTCTCACCAAGAAGATAGTGACGCCAAGACTTAAGCGCGAAAACAATTGCGGCTAGCTTTAAGTCATGCGTGGGGTAATTCTTTTCATGAACCCTCAACTGCCTTCCACCATAGGCTATTACTCTTCCCTCTTGCATGAGGACCGCGCCAAGTCCCGTCCCACAAGCATCAGTATAGATGGTAAACGGTTTATTCCCGTCTGGTAGCACTAAGACTGGGGCTGAAGTTAAGGCTCTCTTTAAACGTTGGAACGCATCATCGCAATCTTTGTCCCACATAAAAACCAGGTTCTTCTTCGTTAACCGTGTTAATGGAGCTGATATTTTTGCGAAGTCTTTGATAAACTTCCTATAATAGCCAGCCAACCCCAAGAAACTTCTTACTTCGGTTGCATTTTTAGGGACCTTCCAATCTTGGATGGCCACCACCTTTGCGGGATCCACTGCTATCCCTTCTTTGGAAACCACGTGCCCTAAGAACCGTACTTCCTTCCTCCAGAAGTGACAATTAGAAAATTTTGCCTTAAGGTTATGCGCTCGAAGGGTTTCCAACACTTCCCTAAGATCTAGGGAGTGCACTTCTTTATTCTTAGAAAAGACTAAGATGTCATCCACAAAGACTACCACGAATTTGTTAAGGTATTCCCTAAACACCCTACTCATCAAATCAACAAAATATGCAGGGGCGTTTGTCAAACCAATGGGCATTACTAGCCATTCATAGAATCCGTCAGGAGTCCTAAAAGCAGTCTTATCTATACTATCCTCAGCCACTCTCAGTTGATGAAAATCAGTGGCTAAGTCCAACTGCGAAAACACTGAGGCGCCAACTAACTGATCAAAGAGATCGTCAATCCTCGGCAGTGGGTGTCGGTTCTTTTTAGTAAGCTTGTTTAGTTCTCTATAGTCCATACAAAGTCTAAGAGACCCATCCGCCTTTGTGGCAAAAACTACTGGAGCACCCCACTCCGATATACTACGTCTTATGAACCCCTTCTCAAGCAACTCCTTTACTTGCTTATTGAGTTCCCTCCTTTCACGAGGAGCCATGTGGCGCACTGGCAAATATACGGGTTTAGCATTATCCACAAGATAAATTCGAAAGTCTATCTCCCGCTTTGGAGGTAAGCCCTTCACCTCCTCAAACACATCCGGATATTCCCGGACCACTTCTACCGATCGCAGGTTCTCTACAGACGCGTCAAGCGATTCAAGATAACTTAGCATAACGGAATTTATGGGATTACAAAAGATGTCGAGAGCATTACCAAGGCAAGTCACAAGCCTAACTACTCTCCTTTCACAATCAAGAATGGCCCTATTTCTAGACAACCAATCCATTCCTAAAATTAGCCCATAGCCCGTGAAGCCCAATACATAAGCATCACATCTAAATTCAACGCTAAGTATAGAGATTTTCAAATCCAAACATATCATGGTCAAATGAGCCGAACCCCCAATTGGATTTGAAACGACCAAGGGATCCTCTACTAAACTGGTGTTCAAGTGCAGTGATTCAACTAATGATGCAGAGATAAACGAATGAGATGCGCCAGAATCGAATAAGGTACGGACAGGATGATCAAACAGAAAAACTAAGCTTTCAACAGAAATTGTTCTACCTCTTTCTTGCAGCGGTGGGGCCGCAATAGCCTGAACTTGCCCCCTTGCCTGCCCTGGTGCCATAAGAGCCTGCACCTGTCCTCCCGAGGTAGACCCTGCCCTCTGCCCCTTCTTTGGACAGTCCTTCACTAAATGTCCCGCATCTCCACAATGAAAACAACCAGTCTTCTTTTCCTTCTACAATCTTTGCTGAGATGGCCAGGCGTCCCACAATTGAAGCATTTCTTCTTCCCTTTGCCATTATTGTTTTTACCACCCTTCTTATTTTGCTGTTGGGGTTTCTTCTGATCCCCTTTCTTTTCAACTGCCTTATCCTCATGCATAAGTGCCATTTCTACTAGCTTTTCAAAGGTGGCTCCCATAGGGATGTGGGTCATAGCCAACCCTTGCAACGGTTCATTCAAGCCTCTAACGAACCTCAAAGCTTTCTTCTCTGGCGTGTTCACCAACTCCAAACCAAACCTTGCTAACTGATTAAATTTATTGACATATTCCTTTACTGATGAGCTCCCTTGCTTTAGTGCCAGGAATTTTTCCATATTTAAGTTCTCCTCTGCCCTTGAAAGAAACTTTGCCTCAAACCTTCGTCTGAAATCCGCCCATGAATCAACTGGACGTTCCCCGTTAGTGACCTCCCACCAAAACGAGGCTTCTCCCTTCATTAACCAAGCTGCTAAACGGACTTTCCTTTCGTCCTCCACTTCAAAGATATCAAGTAATTCCTCAGTCTCCTTAAGCCAATCTCTGGCCTCCACGAACGTCTCTGACCCTTGAAAAGTCTTTCCACCCATAGCCTTAAACTCCTTGCACGTCTTTGCAAAAGTGTCAACACGAGGAGGAGGAGGAGGATTTGCTGGACCCGCGGTGGCCCTGGCCTCAAGATATTGACGAAACCAACCGGGTATATGAACACCCTCTGGAATGTTGAGATCTTCAGCCATGCTGAAACGAAAAAGGAAAGATTCAAAATAGAGGACTCGAAAGATAAAGATATGGCTATTCGGGATTATGTTTTTCATAAAAACTTTCTTCTTAAATTTACTCATTAAAACATATTTTTGAAAACACTTCTTTGAAAAATACTTTAGAAAAAATAGTTTTCTAAAAATTTTATCTGTTCTGGTAACCTTAAGCTCTGATACCACGTGTAACACCCCACGTTTGAACGTTTATTCGCAAAATATATGTTAGACTCGAATAGCCTAACTCATAGCATAAAAGAGATTATCATAATAACAACATGTATATGTGACCAAATGAATCATAATAAGGGGTGAAACTTGCATATGTCCAACTTGCATAGATTATACATGTCATGGACCTAAAGGTGTCAACTTGTTCAAAATTCACCTAATATAATCTCAATCAATTTTCATAAACTTACATATGAACATGTGTGAATCAACATCATCTAATTTTTTAACAACATGGTTTTATATGGGTACACCTAACTCAATAGGCAAATTCCCACAATCAAGTTTTATTTAATTATAGTTTCAAGTTTATGGGTACACCTAACCTAATAGGCAAATTCCCATAAACAAGATCCATTTAAATTAAGAAAAAAAAACATAACTTTAAGCATGATCCAACAACATCATGATTTTTCAACATAATATAGCATGATTTATAACATGGCATAGTATGATAGTATAACATAGCTTGACATGATTCTCAACATAGCACGACATAGCATAAGAGAATTTACAACATAGCATGACATAGCATATATAATTTACATCATATGACAACATAATAACATAATAAGAGATCCACAATATATAGAATTTACAATTACAAATCACATCACTTTCTTGTGATCCATTCATAACTGAGTCAAATTAGTTTGTAATAGTCTTGTGAGAATCATCATACTCACCAACAAAAGAAGAGAATTAGAGAGAGAGTTCTTTGGTTTGATTTGTTTTGTTGAGAAGAATTTAGTTGTAGTAGATTAGGCTTCCTCTTCTTTGTTTGTGACGGCTATGCTGAACTCCATGGCAGCAACATGACGGTAGCTTCTCTAATTTTACAAGTGATTTAGGTCTAGGGTCTACCCACTTATTTATAGATTTTAGAATGCGTTTAGGCCATTAGATTTAACCTAGAAATAACCGCAGCCGTCCAGACAAGATGGGGTTTATCTTGTTGACTCAGCAATGAGTCAGAAGTGACTCAGCAAACACTCAGCATATTAATAAACTTCTATTCATGTCATAAATATATATATTTTCTAAAATGTACATATCAGATACATCCCCCTTTACTTATTATTGTTTTTATATACACATTAGATACATCCCCTCTCTCACACACTTATTAATATTTTTATATTCATATTAGATACATCCCCTCTCTTACACACTTATTAATATTTTTATATTCATATTAGATACATCCCCTCTCTTACATACTTATTAATATCTTTATATTCATATTAGATACATCCCCTCTTCTACACACTTATTAATATTTTAGTAACTTTAGTGTTAATAGAAAATTCGGGGTGTTACACTTATTAACAACAATAATAAGGCAAATCAAAGGACCACGCCACTTTCGCGGAACGGGTTTACTCCAATGAGTGCTAGTGCATGGAATAAAGTAAATGATTAAATCAACGCAATGCTTTTTATAAAATGAAGCCATTATAAGACTCAGGTCCCATCACACAATGCAACGCAAGCTGGAGGATAGAGTTTTTACCTTATAATGGCCAAAGATGCTTCATACGAATAAAACAAAGGTGTTCGATATTATTACTAGTGCATATATGTTTCAAAAGCAATTCAATCATAAATATCAATCCTAGGCGGCATAGCTACCATCTACTATGTCGCCATACTAGTAATACAATCACATCCGCATATTTCGTATTGGAAATTGGATTCCTTCATGAGTCGAGGCAAGGGGCAAGCTCCTCTCCGATTCGAGACACTCTAGCAAATGCCTCGGGACCGCACACAGCAATCCCCTGGATCCTCCAAGGCCGGTCCTCTCTTACTTTTGAGGATTGGCAATTCCTGAACACACGTTTCCCGGTCCTTACAGACCTATAATCGAGGCGCCTCGTATTCCAACAACCACACAGGTGAAAAGTAGATATAAATGTCAGGGATGGGAGGTCACTGACACCACCATAGCTAGAAAGAAACGTCATGCACTCCTTGGGTCCTTCTCCCGTTTTTGACTCATACCGGGGTGTGAGGCTCGCGAATTCACGTTATACACAAGGCTACGTCACACAGACCATGCTTTGATCATAAACCACAAGACTTTGCTTTGCAACAGAAGCCTTGATCATATGCCACTTAGGCGTGCCACACAGGCAATCCACTCCATGCGACTGATTTCTGTCAATACATAACCTCTGAGCTCGTACGTCTCAGAGAAGGGCGTTAAGCAAGAGAATAAATTCTCCGCCGCCAAACAGATATATATTTAACAGAGATCAATCAACACAGAACAAAATCCAATGTCAGACACACAGTCCATTTACAAGTCCGTTCTGGGTCTGAACGAAACCGGAGGCACGAATTCCTCGCATATCCGTACAATCAACAGTTTGTGTGGACGGCTACTACTTCAATTCCTTCATGGTAGCTACTCCAATCACGAGCATCAGTAGCGCCCATCCATCCAATGTGGAGATCGTCGGTCTTCAGTCGTCTTCGACTCTTCGACTTCTCAACGTCGATCGATTATTTGAAATGAGATAAACTCGGCCTTTTCAAATAACCCACGTATATTTAGATTTTCAAATCAATTAATCACATGGTTGGACTATTCAACATTCACATTTCAGTTATTTAGTTATAATTTTCATGTCAAATACATTCAACCATCACATATCAAGCAAACACAACAAAATTGCTTTATTTCCACTCTATATCGTCTATAGTACTTTATAACGATATATCGCCATTTTTATTTAATTAAAAACGACCAAACCTAATTAAACAACGATTCAGGTCGTATCGATGCATTGGCGCTGCTTTTCACTAGTTTTGTTTTACAAATATATGAAAATCTAACCGTTGGATCTTCACAAATTTTACATCATTAGGAAGGTCATTTCAAAACGAATCCAACGGTTTTAGTTTTGGGAAAATCCGACGGTCGGATCTTCCACACTAACCATTTGAAGTTACGATTTCAATTTACGAACTGCAGCGTCGTTATTCGATTTAATTTTAATTATATATATATATATAATCATTTCTGGTGCTGTTTTTCTTCAGATTTGAATTAAACATTCCAGACAATCCAACCGTCGGATCTTCACAAAGTTGGTGCCGTTGGAAAGATATTTCCAAGACGAACCCAACGGTTGCGGTTTCGGGAAAATCCAATGTTTGGATCTTCCGCACTAGTCGTTTGAAATCACGGTTTCAAAACATGAACTGCACGGCCACGTTTCGTTTTAATTCTATTTATATTTATATATTTATATAAATATAGTTCATTCAAAATTTCCTATATCGTTTCCACTTAAATTATTTCACTAACGCCTTTAAATTTTGGAAAATTTCGCCATAACCTCCTTTGTACGGGAGGGTCTGGGAAAATTCCCAAATAGCCACATGGGCGTCTCATATCAAAAGAAAAAGAAAAAGCCAAGCGGCTAGCCAACAGGCTCATAAAATCATCACCCAAACAAAGCGGTAAATGTGTACCTATTTGTCGGGCACAAAATTTTATTTCTCTTCTCTAGCCCCTTTTCTTTAACCTGTTCAATAGATATGCATGTACATATATACAATTTCTAACATTTATCATTTTCCATTCAATTTCATATTTGATTTGCTTTGGTTTAAAAACACCATTCATTCTAATGTTGCATGCATAGGCTAAAATCATATCATTAGCTAGTTAATGTATATTTCAACTCATGCACGTTTATTTGAACAAGTGGCTATTTTTAACACTTCACATTTCAAAGATGATAATTTTGGCGAACTAAAATAGATTTCAACACATGACTATTTTATTTAGTTCCTATGCATGTTAAAAATAATATTTCTTTCACAAATATTTATTTCAACGTCCGCATATCTTTAGCATATCACACATTTGATAAAAATGATATTTTTATCACTTAACATATTTATTCGACAAATAGATGTTTCAACACTTCATAGTTTCAAAAAAAATGTAATTTTTATTGTTCGATCTTTTTATTCAACACATGAACTTTTCCACTACACACACTTCTCAACAAATGAGGATATCCACACATGGACATTTTATTTATGTTGTTCATATTAGAAAGATGGGATTTTTATTTTTGAAACTATTTACATAAGGTGAATATTTTTCCTACTTCATATATATATGTATATATATATATATATATATATATAAATGTGATTTTTATTGTTTAAACACTTCATTCATTCACAAATGAATCTAATGTTCACAAAACACTTTTCAACACACAAATATTTCCACACATGGATATATTTTCAACATATGGCTTTAATTTCAACGCATGAAAATAATTTCAACATATGAAAATAATTCTAGCACACAAAGATTATTAAAGATTTCGGCAGCATAACGACAGGGTAGTTAAAACCGGCACCGTCCCTAGTACGGCTCCTCGCTCTACCTTAAAACCTCGCGGTTTTTGACAATGGGGAATCATGCATCTAATTCGCACGCAGGCGGCATGTTTATTTTTATTTCCACAAATATTTCCAATTCATTTCAATCACCAATGGGTATTTTTCAACCACAACCAAACAATATCAACTACAAACAATTATTCAACCATTCGTATTTTTCATTCAATATTTCACACCAATTCATCACAATAAATATCGTCCATGGTTTGTGGACGAGGGGAGTATATATATATATATAATTGCTATATTTCACTTGCATTTCAACACATATATCACTTATTCTATGCATGTAAAATTCATACTTCGCTTATATAGCTTACACTACGCATGTACATGAGGTATACAACACGTATGTAATTTATATTTCGCTTATATAAATTATACACGACATTTTCCATTCAATTTCACGTTAATTTAGATTTCTCACCTTGGTTTTCTGAGCGCTAAAAATCGATACGATGTCAGAAAAATCTGCAGCTTCTTCTATTGGGTAGAGAGCTTCCTTGCGGTCTCGATGTTTCCTGTTTCATCGAATTTCGTCAACACACCAAAAAGATATGATTTTTCAAAGTGTAAAGATCAAAGAAAAACTCACTTTCACGAAGCTTCGAAACTAGGTTTACAGTTTTCGCGAAATCAGTGGCACGTGGGGACGATCGGGGAGTTGGACGTGGAAGAGGGAAGAGAGGGCTTTAAATCGGTGGTGGTTTGGTGGCGTTCGGTGGTCGGTGGCGTTCAGGGCGGCGGCGGCAAGTGCTCGACTTCCTGACGTCGATACGGGCGGAGGAGGCGACTGTGGGGGCGGCGGTGGGGTCGGATTTGAAGAGGAGGAGGAGGCGCGTCGAGGTAGGGGGGTGGCGCAGGCGGAAATCGCCTGAGGCGGCGGCGATTTGGGGGAGAAGGTAGGGAACGGTTTTGCCGTTGATGGGGGGGGGGGGGTTTGACTTTTTTTTTATTTTTAAAATTTATGAAAGGAAAATTCTGATTGGCCGTGGATTATATTAAATTTTTAAATAGTGTTTTCTCAAACGAACTCCTTTTTAAACCCAACGACTGTCGCCCCTAGCTAAATACCCCCATTCCGGACATAATGGGATATGTTTCGTAGGCCAATTCGACTGTTACAGTCAGTTATTTTTCAAATTAAAATATAAAACATTTAATTTTTAACTCTGAACGCACATTTCAATTTGCTAGGGCCACAAACTGATTCGAAAAATTCCAGAAAAATAAATCTAGCTATGTTTTGACGCTACGGTCCCAACAAAACTAGTTTCGTCGAATTCTGAGGTCGTTTGAAAAATGGCCATTTTCTGGTCGGTCCAATTTAACAAAAATCGACCAAACTCATTTTCTTTTGCCACGCTCACATACTAGCTTCAAAAATTATGAAATTTGAAACCTAGCAATAGTTTGACATCCCGGACCCAACAAAACTGGTTTCGTCGAATTCCGAGGTCGTATGCAAAATATCAATTTTCCAGGGCTATATATTCTATATACCGACCCTTCTGAAAATTCATTCGGCCATAACTTTTAATTCCCGTTATGAAACTTCGATTTTTCAGATTCGTTAGAAAGCTATTGACTAACAGATTTAAATATTTTTGGTTCCCTTAAAATCTGTTATATTTTCCACCCTGCACAGTCAGTCAAAGTTTGAATTCAAATTTTCAAACTGACTCACTATTCCTAATTCACTATTTTATTGAAATATTCTATTTCAATTGTTCAAATTCCTTTGAAATAACCAATTTAAAAATTTTAAATTGGCTCGTATTTTCCGGGTTATTACAATCTCCCCTACTTAAAACTTTTCGTCCTCGAAAAGGAAACAACAGTAAAGTAGGAAATAAAATGTAAATGCAAAGTATTGGAAAGGTACCTTGCACCGGAGTTATTCAGAGATATCCACTCATCATTTGGGGTAAGCTTGCTTAATGCTTTCCTCAGTTTCCCAAGTACAGTCTCTAGGATCACTGCTCCACTGCACTTTAAATAAATGAACCTTTTTGCTTCTTAGTTCTCTAGTTTCTTTGCCAACAATCTTTAATGGCTCTCTTTTGAGTGCTAATTCTGGAGTTATCTCCACATCCCGTTGCGCTGCTTCTTCTACAACAAGATCCGGATCATGCACATGTCTCCTAAGTTGAGATACGTGAAAAACATTGTGCACTCCAGGCAACCAATCTGGTAATTGAACCCTATAAGCAAGAGTTCCAATTCGTTCAAGTATAGGAAAGGGACCAATAAATCTCGGTGCCAACTTCCCAGTCTCGCCAAATCTGATTACTCCTCTCATCGGAGAAACCTTCAAATAAACATAATCACCAACAGTAAATGTCAAATCTCTCCTTCTAGAGTCTGCATAACTTTTCTGTCGGCTTTGGGCGGTTTTCAAGCGCTTCTTGATGAAGTCGACTTTATCGGATGCTTCCCTAATCATATCGGGTCCTAACACAAGTCTGTTGCCGGGTTCTACCCAACATGCTGGAGATCTGCAGGGTCTGCCATATAATGCTTCAAATGGTGACATTCTCAAACTTGCTTGATAGCTATTGTTATATGAGAATTCTGCCAAATGCAAATGATCCTCCCATGACCCACCAAAATCAATTATACAAGCCCGCAATAAATCTTCCAGAATTCTATTCACCCGCTCAGTTTGGCCATCTGTTTGTGGGTGATACGCAGTGCTCATATTCAGTTTCGTTCCCAATTCTGTCTGGAAAGCCTCCCAGAATTTGCTAGTAAATAGGGGATCTCTATCACTGACTATGCTGATGGGAATTCCATGCAGCTTAACAATTTCTCTGAAATATATCTGTGCTAGACTTTGAGCGGTTCTATTGGACCTGACAGGTATAAAATGGGCAGTCTTCGTGAAGCGATCTACGATTACCCAAATGCTGTCATTACCTTTCTTAGTTCGCGGCAAACCATCTATGAAATCCATGGAAATCTGTTCCCATTTCCAACCTGGGACTTCCAACGGTTGTAACAGTCCAGCTAGCTTCTGTTGGTCACTCTTGACCAATTGACAAGTAGGGCATCTGCTAACATACAAAGAAATATCTCTTTTCATTGCCTTCCACCAGAAAGTGCGTTTGATATCGTTGTACATTTTACTCACCCCAGGATGGATGCAAAATTTGGATTTATGGCATTCGTCCAGCACTTCTCTTCGAAGGCCTGGAATATTTGGGATGCAAATCCTATTATTTAACCTGAGAACCCCCCTATTATCCATACGAAAACTCGTGGTTTCACCTTCCTTGACCCTCTGACTGATTCTCTGAATGAATTCATCGTCTTTTTGAAGGGCTGAAATCCTATCAATCAATCCAGGTGTAATTATAAGATGGGCAACGATTGTGGTCTTTCTACTAAGCGCATCCGCTACTACGTTAGCTTTCCCCGGCGTATACAGGATATCAAGATCATACGCTGCAAGAAATTCTAGCCAACGCTGCTGTCTCAGATTCAGATCTTTCTGGGTATATTAATACTTCAACGATTGATGATCTGTGTACAGTATAAATTTCTCACCCAATAAATAATGCCTCCAGATTTTCAAGGCAAATACGATGGCTAGCAACTCAAGATCATGAGTCACATAATTCTTCTCATGCGGTTTCAGTTGGCGGCTTGCATAAGCGACTACTTGGCCTCTCTGCATTAACACTGCACCAAGACCTCTAATAGAAGCATCTGTCCAAACTGTTAAATCTTGATTGCCATCAATAATAGTTAACACTGGAGTGGTGGTCAGCTTCGATTTCAATTCCTGGAAAGCTTCTTCACAGTCGGAAGTCCACTTAAACTTCTCGTGTTTCTTTGTGAGCTTCGTTAACGGACCGGATATCTTCGAAAAATCCTTAACGAACTTCCGATAATAACTAGCCAACCCCATAAAACTTCTAACTTCTATGGGAGTAGTGGGTTGCTTCCAGTCTTGAATCGCTTTTATTTTGCTTGGGTCAACAGAAATTCCTTTCTCTGACACGACATGGCCAAGAAATTTGACTTCTTCTTGCCAGAAGACACATTTAGAGAATTTGGCTTTGAAGACTTTCTTCCTTAGAATCTCTAATACTTGTTCTAAGTGTTTTTCATGCTCGGGTTTTGATTTGGAGTGGATTAAAATATCATCGATAAATACGAGGACAAATTTATTCAGAACTCCCCTGAACACTCTATTCATTAGATCGACAAAGTATGCTGGAGAGTTGCATAGGCCAAACGGCATTACTAACCATTCATAAAATATGTCTGGACCTTTGAAAGCGGTCAAAGGAACACGCTCTTCTGCTATTCTCAATTGATGAAAACCTGTAGCTAGGTCCATTCGGGAAAATACCTTCACCCCATTCAATTGGTCTAGCAAATCATCAATACGGGGTAATGGATACTTATTTTTAAGCGTTTGTTTGTTGAGGTCTCGGTAATCAACACATAATCGAAGAATACCGTCTGACTTTGGGACAAACACAACAGATGCACCCCAATTAGAAAAACTCAGTCTAATTAGACCCTTCCACAACAGTTGACGAGTTTGATCGCCTAATTCTTCTTTTTCCTTCGGAGTCATTCTGCGAATTGGATGCACCA
Source organism: Allium sativum (assembly GCA_030737875.1). Classification (NCBI taxonomy): domain Eukaryota; kingdom Viridiplantae; phylum Streptophyta; class Magnoliopsida; order Asparagales; family Amaryllidaceae; genus Allium; species Allium sativum. The sequence continues at coordinate 255,555,189 of CM060912.1, read as the reverse complement.
CTGGTCTGGCATTAGGAATTAAATCGATTCGGAATTCTATTTCTCTTTGCGGAGGTAAGTTTTCAACTTCTTCAAACACATCCGCATAGTTTCTAACAATCGGAATCTTTTCTATGGAAGTGGGGATAAGTTCTAATGCCGACCAAAATTCTTCTCTATTCGGATTCGAACCATGACAGGGAATATATATATGTCCAAGCTCCGTTCGAATTTTAACGATTCTTTCCGCACATTTCACTTCAGCTTCATACTTCGTTAACCAATCCAGCTCGAGAATGATATCGAATTCGGGAAAATCCATAACGATTAAATCAAAAGGAAATTTGTAGAAAGAATAAGAGATTGGCACTCTACAATATAAACCGAGAGTAATAGGACCCCCTATCGGGTTATGAACTTCAACCGGTTCTTTGAGCTTTCGCTGTTTTAACTTTAATTTGTGCACTGTGTTTCTAGCAATAAAACTACGCGATGTACCTATGTCAAATAATACAGAAACAAGAATATTTTTAATTGTAAGGGTACCTCCCAAAACATCGGGTTTACCTGCTCCATCGGAAGCAGCTGGCGGGCTAGACCCGTCATAGACATGAGCTACTGTAGCTTTCTTCAGCAAAGGACAATCTTTGACCAGATGATCGGTCTTGCGACAGTTGAAGCACGAGCGAGGGTTCTGAGAGCCTTGGCTCGAGCTTTGAGAGTTAGTCTTCTGCCTCTTCGGAGCTGTGCAGACGTTTGAGTAGTGCCCCGACTTACCACAGTTAAAGCAATTTCCTCTTGGCGGCTTGCCAGTCTGAGGTTTTGAAGATGCTGCTTGGCTTGACTCGCCTTGATTTACAGCAGGCTTGCGCTTGTTTCCGGCTTGGCTTCTAGCGCGATCCTGATCCAGATGCCTTTGATCAAGGTCTTCATAGTTGCATGTCATTTCCACCAGCTCGTTGAATTCCAGTTTGACATGGGCCATGGCTCTATCATGATATTGTCGTCTTAGCCCAAGGATAAACCTCTTATTTTTGGACTTCGCAGTGGCGACGAGCTCTGGAGCATAGGGAGACAACATTGTAAATTTATTCAGATAATCTTGCACGGAAAGATCCCCTTGCTGGAGATTGGCGAAGTCATCGTGCATTCTTTCTAGAGCTTGTTCTGGGACATATTTTTCTTTGAAGAGTTCTTTAAATCCATCCCATGTTCTTCCAGCTTCTCTATTCCCGGCGGTAAGAGATTCCCACCAAAATTCAGCTTGTTCCTACATAAGCCAGGCACCCATAATAGCTTTGTCTTCGTCTCCTAGCCTTAGGCCTTCAAGAATTTTCTCGCATGTCTTGAGCCATGCAAGGGCCTCTATTATGGTGCCAGTTCCCGAGAAGGTCTTGCCTCCTAAGTTCTTATATCTCTTAGCTACGCGGTCAAGCTCGAAGTATTGAGCTACCGGAGGTTGTATCAAAGGTCCTTCTTGAGCTGGGACTTCTCCCCTTCCTCGGCCTCGGCCGGCACGGCCTCCTCTAGCGGCGGCTGCTCTGGTAGCCATTTTTCAAATTCTGTATAAGCAACGAAAAAGTCAGCTAACAGAAATGATAGTCAACTGCATAATGAAGCAGAAAATCTACGGAAAGATAACGATGGACTGATCAATTGTTTTTGCTATTCTGCTCGGCTCATTCTAGGACTTTACTAGTCCTATCTCTAATGAGCGACTCGCCTTAGAATACTACTAATTCTATTTTGACGAAGTGTTTAATGTGTTAGACTCCTGAACTAAGGTTAACCAAAGCTCTGATACCAGCTGTGACGATCCCAAAACCCCGTGACACGGTGTTAAGGATAATCATTGGAATATAACACATTAATCATCATTAGCAGATCACAGATAATAGCATAAATAGAAAATAGAATAATTTACACACATATGACAGCGGAATCATATAGATATCATCACATCAGAGAAGCACAGTACAGGATACAACTTAGTGCATAATGATACATAATCAGTCACCATCGCCAGAGGCGGAATCATACATAAAGAGTACTCAAAATAAATACCAGTCTACATCGCCAATGGCGGAATCATAATATAGATACAATAATGGCGGAGAAAATCCAAGTCAGCACGGTGTAGTCAAGCCTCGCCATGAGCCAAAAGGTGTGTCAGAAACCTGTAACTAGGCTGCCCGTGTGAAAATGAGGGCACCCGAGTTTGCAAGGTGAAACAAACTACGAGTCAGTCATGGGACTGGTATGAGAAATCTACTCAACTTATTAACAACAATAATAAGGCAAATCAAAGGACCACGCCACTTTCGCGAAACGGGTTTACTCCAATGAGTGCTAGTGCATGGAATAAAGTAAATGATTAAATCAACACAATGCTTTTTATAAAATGAAGCCATTATAAGACTCAGGTCCCATCACACAATGCAACGCAAGCCGGAGGATAGAGTTTTTACCTTATAATGGCCAAAGATGCTTCATACGAATAAAACAAAGGTGTTCGATATTATTACTAGTGCATATATGTTTCAAAAGCAATTCAATCATAAATATCAATCCTAGGCGGCATAGCTACCATCTACTATGTCGCCATACTAGTAATACAATCACATCCGCATATTTCGTATTGGAAATTGGATTCCTTCATGAGTCGAGGCAAGGGGCAAGCTCCTCTCCGATTCGAGACACTCTAGCAAATGCCTCGGGACCGCACACAGCAATCCCCTGGATCCTCCAAGGCCGGTCCTCTCTTACTTTTGAGGATTGGCAATTCCTGAACACACGTTTCCCGGTCCTTACAGACCTATAATCGAGGCGCCTCGTATTCCAACAACCACACAGGTGAAAAGTAGATATAAATGTCAGGGCTGGGAGGTTACTGACACCACCATAGCTAGAAAGAAACGTCATGCACTCCTTGGGTCCTTCTCCCGTTTTTGACTCATACCGGGGTGTGAGGCTCGCGAATTCACGTTATACACAAAGCTACGTCACACAGACCATGCTTTGATCATCAACCACAAGACTTTGCTTTGCAACAGAAGCCTTGATCATATGCCACTTAGGCGTGCCACACAGGCAATCCACTCCATGCGACTGATTTCTGTCAATACATAACCTCTGAGCTCGTACGTCTCAGAGAAGGGCGTTAAGCAAGAGAATAAATTCTCCACCGCCAAACAGATATATATTTAACAGAGATCAATCAACACAAAACAAAATCCAATGTCAGACACACAGTCCATTTACAAGTCCGTTCTGGGTCTGAACGAAACCGGAGGCACCAATTCCTCGCATATCCGTACAATCAACAGTATGTGTGGACGGCTACTACTTCAATTCCTTCATGGTAGCTACTCCAATCACGAGCATCAGTAGCGCCCATCCATCCAATGTGGAGATCGTCGGTCTTCAGTCGTCTTCGACTCTTCGACTTCTCAACGTCGATCGATTATTTGAAATGAGATAAACTCGGCCTTTTCAAATAACCCACGTATATTTAGTTTTTCAAATCAATTAATCACATGGTTGGACTATTCAACATTCACATTTCAGTTATTTAGTTATAATTTTCATGTCAAATACATTCAACCATCACATATCAAGCAAACACAACAAAATTGGTTTATTTCCACTCTATATCGTCTATAGTACTTTATAACGATATATCGCCATTTTTATTTAATTAAAAACGACCAAATCTAATTAAACGACGATTCAGGTCGTATCGATGCACTGGCGCTGCTTTTCACTAGTTTTGTTTTACACATATATGAAAATCTAACCGTTGCATCTTCACAAATTTTACATCATTAGGAAGGTCATTTCAAAACGAATCCAACGGTTTCAGTTTTGGGAAAATCCGACGGTCGGATCTTCCACACTAACCATTTGAAGTTACGATTTCAATTTACGAACTGCAGCGTCGTTATTCGATTTAATTTTAATTATATATATATATATAATCATTTCTGGTGCTGTTTTTCTTCAGATTTGAATTAAACATTCCAGACAATCCAACCGTCGGATCTTCACAAAGTTGGTGCCGTTGGAAAGATATTTCCAAGACGAACCCAACGGTTGCGGTTTCGGGAAAATCCAATGTTTGGATCTTCCGCACTAGTCGTTTAAAATCACGGTTTCAAAACATGAACTGCACGGCCACGTTTCGTTTTAATTCTATTTATATTTATATATTTATATAAATATAGTTCATTCAAAATTTCCTATATCGTTTCCACTTAAATTATTTCACTAACGCCTTTAAATTTTGGAAAATTTCGCCATAACCTCCATTGTACGGGAGGGTCTGGGAAAATTCCCAAATAGCCACACGGGCGTCTCATATCAAAAGAAAAAGAAAAGGCCAAGCGGCTAGCCAACAGGCTCATAAAATCATCACCCAAACAAAGCGGTAAATGTGTACCTATTTGTCGGGCACAAAATTTTATTTCTCTTCTCTAGCCCCTTTTCTTTAACCTGTTCAATAGATATGCATGTACATATATACAATTTCTAACATTTATCATTTTCCATTCAATTTCATATTTGATTTGCTTTGGTTTAAAAACACCATTCATTCTAATGTTGCATGCATAGGCTAAAATCATATCATTAGCTAGTTAATGTATATTTCAACTCATGCACGTTTATTTGAACAAGTGGCTATTTTTAACACTTCACATTTCAAAGATGATAGTTTTGGCGAACTAAAATAGATTTCAACACATGACTATTTTATTTAGTTCCTATGCATGTTAAAAATAATATTTCTTTCACAAATATTTATTTCAACGTCCGCATATCTTTAGCATATCGCACATTTGATAAAAATGATATTTTTATCACTTAACATATTTATTCGACAAATAGATGTTTCAACACTTCATAGTTTCAAAAAAAATGTAATTTTTATTGTTCGATCTTTTTATTCAACACATGAACTTTTCCACTACACACACTTCTCAACAAATGAGGATATCCACACATGGACATTTTATTTATGTTGTTCATATTAGAAAGATGGAATTTTTATTGTTGAAACTATTTATATAAGGTGAATATTTTTCCTACTTCATATATATATAAAAATGTGATTTTTATTGTTTAAACACTTCATTCATTCACAAATGAATCTAATGTTCACACAACACTTTTCAACACACAAATATTTCCACACATGGATATATTTTCAACATATGGCTTTAATTTCAACGCATGAAAATAATTTCAACATATGAAAATAATTCTAACACACAAAGATTATTAAAGATTTCGGCAGCATAACGACAGGGTAGTTAAACCGGCACCGTCCCTAGTACGGTTCCTCGCTCTACCTTAAAACCTCGCGGTTTTTGACAATGGGGATTCATGCATCTAATTCGCACGCAGGCGGCATGTTTATTTTTATTTCCACAAATATTTCCAATTCATTTCAATCACCAATGGGTATTTTTCAACCACAACAAAACAATATCAACTACAAACAATTATTCAACCATTCGTATTTTTCATCCAATATTTCACACCAATTCATCACAATAAATATCGTCCATGGTTTGTGGACGAGGGGAGTATATATATATATATATATATATAATTGCTATATTTCACTTGCATTTCAACACATATATCACTTATTCTATGCATGTAAAATTCATACTTCGCTTATATAGCTTACACTACGCATGTACTTGACGTATACAACACGTATGTAATTTATATTTCGCTTATATAAATTATACACGACATTTTCCATTCAATTTCACGTTAATTTAGATTTCTCACCTTGGTTTTCTGAGCGCTAAAAATCGATACGATGCCAGAAAAATCTGCAGCTTCTTCTATTGGGTAGAGAGCTTCCTAGCGGTCTCGATGTTTCCTGTTTCATCGAATTTCGTCAACACACCAAAAAGATATGATTTTTCAAAGTGTAAAGATCAAAGAAAAACTCACTTTCACGAAGCTTCGAAACTAGGTTTACAGTTTTCGCGAAATCAGTGGCACGTGGGGACGATCGGGGAGTTGGACGTGGAAGAGGGAAGAGGGAAGAGAGGGCTTTAAATCGGTGGTGGTTTGGTGGTGTTCGGTGGTCGGTGGCGTTCAGGGCGGCGGCGGGAAGTGCTCGACTACCTGGCGTCGATACGGGCAGAGGAGGCGATTGTGGGGGCGGCGGTGGGGTCGGATTTGAAGAGGAGGAGGAGGCGCGTCGAGGTAGGGGGTGGCGCAGGAGGAAATCGCCTGAGGCGGCGGCGATTTGGGGGAGAAGGTAGGGAACGGTTTCGCCGTTGATCGGGGGGGGGGGGGGAGGGGTTTGACTTTTTTTTATTTTTAAAATTTATGAAAGGAAAATTCTGATTGGCCGAGGATTATATTAAATTTTTAAATAGTGTTTTCTCAAACGAACTCCTTTTTAAACCCAACGACTGTCGCCCCTAGCTGAATACCCCCATTCCGGACACAATGGGATATGTTTCGTAGGCCAATTCGACTGTTACAGTCAATTATTTTTCAAATTAAAATATAAAACATTTAATTTTTAACTCTGAACGCACATTTCAATTTGCCAGGGCCACAAACTGATTCGAAAAATTCCAGAAAAATAAATCTAGCTATGTTTTGACGCTACGGTCCCAACAAAACTAGTTTCGTCGAATTCTGAGGTCGTTTGAAAAATGGCCATTTTCTGGTCGGTCCAAATTAACAGAAATCGACCAAACTCATTTTCTTTTGCCACGCTCACATACTAGCTTCAAAAATTATGAAATTTGAAACCTAGCAATAGTTTGACATCCCGGACCCAACAAAACTGGTTTCGTCGAATTCCGAGGTCGTATGCAAAATATCAATTTTCCAGGGCTATATATTCTATATACCGACCCTTCTGAAAATTCATTCGGCCATAACTTTTAATTCCCGTTATGAAACTTCGATTTTTCAGATTCGATAGAAAGGTATTGACTAACAGATTTAAATATTTTTGGTTCCCTTAAAATCTGTTATATTTTCCACCCTGCACAGTCAGTCAAAGTTTGAATTCAAAATTTCAAACTGACTCACTATTCCTAATTCACTATTTTATTGAAATATTCTATTTCAATTGTTCAAATTCCTTTGAAATAACCAATTTAAAAATTTTAAATTGGCTCGTATTTTCCGGGTTATTACACCTTTATCATAACTTATTCATTTCCTAAATAAATAATCCGTTTAATATCCTATTTATGTATTCTAAATGTTTCCTTTAATAACCCTATTTATTTAACAAATAAATATGTCCTTTCCTTATTCTATTTATTTAACAAATAAATAAATCCATTATCTTATCCTATTTATCTAACAAATAAATATCTCACTTATTATCTCCTATTTATTTTCTAAGTAAATAGTCCATTTTATAACATCTTATTTATTTATCCTAAATAAATAATTCACTTTATAATTATTCCAATTTATAAATATTTCTTATTTGTAAATATTCCAATTTATTTTTATTCTGTTTTCAATATCACTTTGAAAATCTCCTTTCCCATTCCGATATTTTATGGTACTTAACACATCATATCACGTTGACCAATATCGTCCAAACACATATAATCAACCACAGATTATAAACCACATCATATATCACAATATATGAAAAACAATAAAATAACTATTGAGGAATCCCGTCGGATTCCTCCAACCTGTTTCCCTACATCCACAGATGTTACACAATAAAATCAACATCACTTTTAGTTTCATATGATATATTCTGTTAAACAGAATCAATATAGAAATTCAACTTACTGACTAGCAGTTCAATCAAACAGTCAACACACAGTCAATCAACCAATATTTAACAGTTCTAAAAATACAACATGAAATTATAAGCTGTTCAGAGTTAGTGAGATTTACTCACATTTGCAGTTCATCGTTAAAGAACGATAAACTGTTGTTTGATTTGAATCAAACAGTTTATTTCGCCATAAATTCATACGAGCCCCAATCCACTTCCAGTTAGTCTCATTGTGTTGCTCCCGTTCCTACGATCCCAACGCAACTTCTTTCGTCTGATTTCGATCACGTATGTAAAAGATATCAACACTTTTTAGTCTGATTTCGATCACGTATGTAAAAGATATCAACATTCGAAGTTTATATATATTTAAACTAAATTTAAAAGAACTTGGATTTAAATAGTTAAATGAGCCTTTACCCTTTATCAAGCACAACTACACTTTAAAACAAACCGGTCCGTTTTTCTTTCATCTTCTTCAAATAGGATACCGCCGAAACTTCTACACCATAAACGATCTTTGTGCCCTCTTATCCCCTCTTTCTTCCATCCTTAAATCAAACTAAAATTACTTAAATTCTCCTCATCCAAGCCTCTACGCCCCTGTACCCTATTCCCCTAACTCGCGGCTTCCATGAAGAACGCGACTTCGACCTCGGGTTTCAGCTACAGGTTGGTAGCGACAGAAAAAATCGCGGAATCCATCCACAAATCCAAACAAGATGTTAAGCTTCCTCCTGAATCCAAATATCAACTTAATTTCCTCAATCGATGCTTCAATTTCTAAATAATCCCAACCCTAGAATCACATCAAGTTTTGAACCCTCCGCAACAATGCGTCGCACCTCTCAGAACTGGTACAGGATCGAGTAGCTTATCACCAGAAACCTCTACATATATATATATATATATATATATCATTTTTTTTTGGATTTTATTTTGGGTTTCCAAATGAATTTATAAGGTTTTTAGGAGGAGACGTGGAGCTTGGGTTTCCCATTTGATAGTAGCGGCTTAGAATAATGTAGCGTGTCCTCTGTTTCCATCAGAGAAGGGAGTTAGATATTTTTATATTTTATTTTATTGATTTTTTACTCGTTTTTGGCTTCTAAAAATCCTTACGAACACACACGATGCCTAAAAATCATGAAAATTGACATGTAGCTAGAGTTCGACGTTACGGTCCCAACAAAACTGGTTTTGTCGAATTCCGACTTCGTTTGCTTACACAGTGTATTTTTAACTGTCAAAATACTGATTGTTTTTCACTCTAAAAATTCGTACGGCCACATACTGACTTCAAAAATCACGGAACTTGGAATCTAACAATAATTTGATGTTGTGGATCCAACAAAATTAGTTTCGTCGAATCCCGACTTCGTTTGCAAAACTGGTTATTTTTAAATCTCTGAATGACCCATTTAAATATATAAACATATTTAAATATAATTAAATTAAATATTTAAAAATAAATATTATCGCCTATATTCACAGTTGAATACCATACAGCTCTGGAATATTCCTCTATGAATTTCTGACTTGATATTTCAAATCCCGATTAAATCGATATTCGATTTATAATGAAATTCCTTTTATAAATATAAATAAATTATAAAGGAATTCCACAACGACTTTTCTAAATTTTGATTTGGACATATCTCAAAATCTACACGACAAAATCCCGATTTTTCTCTTCCACTAGAAAGATATACTTCACCAGCTCCACACGTTTCTTGTTTCAAAGAAATCCGATTTAAAACGAACCTTGTACATTCAATTGAAGTTCGAATCACCACTTTACGAACTGCAGCGTCATTTCGAGCTCGATTTTAATTATAATTAAAACTCTATGTTCAAACTGTCATTTATATAATATATTTGTTATTCAAATTCAAATTCCAAGCTGAATTAAATATCATGGATGATCCAGTTCACACCATATCGCCATTTCAGCCAATTCTGATTATTTCAGAATTAAATATATTATTTAATTTATTATTTTAATTAAATATTCACCATTATTTAATTCAACGACCATTAAATTCTCTAAATCACCTTTTGAATAATTAAATAAATTAATTATTATACCGCTGAAAATGCGGGTCATTACACCTTTTATCTAGAGGGAGACAACACCCCGTAACCTTACCGCATTTCTTCCTGTTTTGGCCATTTACCGGGGTGTGAGGCTTGCCGAGGTCATGATATACACAAAGCTGCGCTTAAATAAGCCATGCCTTGATCATCCATAGCTTATTACATAACTTAAGTATGCCACATTGTCCATTCACAATGCATCACTGATTTCTATCATTATATAACCTCTTAGCTCATACGTCTTAGATAAGGGTGTAAATCAAAAGAATAAATTCTCCACCACCAAACAAATGTATATCTAACAGAGATCATTGCTTCGCAGTCAATTACAATGTCAGACACACAATCCATACAAGTCCGTTATGGGTCTGAACAAAACCACAAATCCGGAATTCCTTCCAATACGTTTGGGCTTCTTGCCAATTAGCTGATATAAAATCCATCTGCAAATGGGAGCTACCCATTTGAGACATTCAACAAGTCATCCTTACGATATGAAGGGTCCCGGTCTTCAATACCGTCTTCAATTTCTCCACAACGTCGTATTATTACTTGGAATGGTTTTCGGGCATATGTCCGATCCCGGTCTTTCCAAATAATGTAACACCCCACACCCGCTATAGTCACTCACTAAGGGAATGCCATAGCATCGGTGGAGTATTTTTAGTGAGTATAGAACAGTAAAATTACAACAAGACAGATATAATGTAATACTTGAAAATTTAAAACATCATCTCATAGCAGCGGAAAGTAAAACATGTTTGGTTACATCATAAAACCATAACAAGAGTCAAGTACAAAATATCCATCCTGAATAAAATAAGTACATAATCCCACTACTCATAACAAATAGCCATAACAGAAAAGATAAGATAAGCTGAGCTCTACATCTACGGTCCAAGCTCCAAGAGATAGATAAAGCAAACTGATCAAAGCCCACTAGCACTAGGCCCAACCTAGGACCTGAAGGAAAAAGATAAAAGCAACGGGGGTCAGACATAAGCCTGAGTGAACCCTATCTCCTTAATAATACAATTATTAAAGTAATTAGGGTATGATATGAACTCGGTATGGTATCTTTGGGGATAATGACTACACTAAGTTGCCCACGAACACAGGACGAACTAAGATAACCGTAAAGACGCATCTACCCACCCAAGGATAATTACTAACTGCACCACACCAGTTCTACCCACCAAGAGTAATTCCTACTTAAAGGTTGATCCCACTAAAGTCTTAGAAAATATAGCTAGTAGTCTCTGGTACTTCTAGCTGACCACGTAGGTGCCGTCTGCCCCTACCTCCACTAGGTGTATAACTGACCACGTAGGTGCCGTCTGCCCCTACATTCACTAGGTGTACCTAGTAATCTTACCCAGTAGTTTCGTGTACCCCTACATAGGTGCCGTCTGCTCCTATCTTTACTAGGTGTACCCACTACTCCCCATCGATCGGCTCCCTAACGTAGATACCCGTGCTGGTCCCACAGTGGGGTGTATCACTCCCCTAAAGTGGCTACCCAATCTATCAACGGTGCACGGCTTTATATCTACACGATGCAACAACGGCTTATCTACCAGCCCGGGCCCACACACGCATATGAAACCCGTTGGACTTGCGTTGCCACCGCTACCCCGTTTTGGCCTCTTATAATCAAGCCCAATATGCGTGTCCCGTCACTCGACATGGGTCGAGCCCACAAAGATACGTTTGGGATATTGGTTGAAATGGGCCCCCACAAGCTACTACTTAAGCTTGTCATTTTATCTAGTGCACCCCACTTAACCCCTTTTTATAATCATGCCCCCTTACATGTTAAGGTTTGGTTAAGTCATCCAATTATATTACAATTGCCACTTAAGGCACCCACTAGATTTCCGCATGCCACCCAAGGCACTTACTAGATTCCCCCATGCCACCCAAGGCACTTACTTAACCCTTTAATCATGTTTAGTTACATGTTCCACTCTTGTTAAGTATTCTAATCGTATTTTCTATTGCCACCCAAGGCAACCCACTAGTTTTCTCATGCCACCCAAGGCACCCCCACTAGTTACTACATGCCACCCAAGGCACCCACTTAACCCCTCATGTCCCACTACATGCTAATATGGTTAAGTGTTTCTTAATTAATTAAGACCGTGATCTCCCATAAAGACCTCCCACATTAGACTGGCTGTTATGACCGCCTGGTTAAGCCGGTAGAGTCCGGGCAGTCTTACGTCATAACAGAGTCTAACCTCGTGTCTTTACCTTAATCACGTATTTAATTTATGGCTAAGACCTCTCACATTGGGCTGACATTTGTAGCAACTGGTTAAGCCGGTCGGGTCCGGGCAGTTTTACACTACAAATGAGTCCAACCTCGTGTCTTAGTCGATTAATTACACCTAATTAATCACCCCCATATTAATTATTCCTAATTAATATCAAGTTTTCCATAACATGGGTAGACCTAACTCAATAGGTAAATTCCCATGGGGTAGACCTAACTCAATAGGTAAATTCCCACTTATGTTAATTAAATTTTTTTATTTTTTTTTGGTATGCTTAATCATACCCATTTCAACATACTTTTAATTAACATATTAATTAACCCCATCGTCCCCCACGTAAATCGTCATTATGACATAACATAATAAAGGGAAGATTTACCACACATAACATGGGTTTAGCATATAACTTTATCATGGGTTAAGAGGATGTCAACTTGCATATATGAGCATGTATTAACCCAACTATATTCAACCCAAACTTGCATATTATCAAACATGTGTCTTACATAACATATTGCATATGAACTTACATATCGTCATACATGTGATTTGCATAACATGTAGAACTTGCATTTTAGCATATACTTAACTTGCATAAGCACTCACATACTTGCATAAGCATTCATATACTTGCATAAGCTTGCATATCATGTTAAACTTGCATTTCAACATATACATAACTTGCATAAACATTCACATACTTGCATAGGCTTGCATATTGTAACGACCCGCATTCTACGCATCATAGGATCGTAGAATATTTATTTCTTCCACATATGAAGTCGTATGGTCGTGTAACTTTGGGAGACGACTATTGGGGTCATTTCCCATGTTCATGATTTTTCCCGATTTTTAAATGACCATTTTACCCCTAGTTGGCACTGTTTTGGCCATAACTTTTGACTGGATAGGAGTTTTGACCTGAAACCACTTCCATTGGCTCCGGATGATGGTTTCTCTTTCCGTAGAGTGGTCACATTAGCCAAACGGACTCACCGTTTGGGAGATATGGCTGAAACAAGTTTCAGATGGTTAAAAACAGCTTAATTGGGCTTAACCGGGTGATTAGCAGCTAGGCCCAAGGGGAATTTCGGGTTTAGAGGTATAGGAGGACTGACTAGGGTTAGGTTATCACTTTCATTTCAGTTTTGAGCCGCCACAAACCTCCTTGAGACCTTAGTAATGGCTTCCTACATCTAAAACACCCAAAATCACTCACTAATTGAAGATTAGGCTTAGCAACACCAAATTAAGGAGAAAAAGCACCAAAGCAAGGTTAGAGCCGCTGTTAGACATCAGTATTCGCCCCAAATCAGAGGAGTTTCAGTTCTGAGAATTTCATTTGTGGCCAAGGTGAGTGATAGCATCATTTTGACACTAATTACAGTTAATTAAGGGTAATTAGTGAAGATTAGCGAATTTATACGTAAATAAATTCTGGAAAAATTCTTAAAATTCTAAAATAATGTTTTAAGGCTCTGTTAGAAATTTGAGATAATTTCGATGTGTTTTGCTAATTGTATGCTTAAGCATGATTAAGAGTGCTTAAGGGAAAAATATGAAGTTTTAGCTACTTTTGATCCATTTTGATTCATTTGAATTATTGTTTGCTGTTTGTGGTTGCTATTACATGTTGCTATGACTCTATGGTATGTTCCATGATTGATTAGAATAGTTAAATTGCTCGAAAACGTCGTCGAATGACATAGAAAGCTCGCTGGAAAGTTGCAGAAGTGTGCAGGCTCCGAACCGGTTCGGATCGGAGAAAGGGGTCGGATCGGACTAGGGAACTGACCAAGGGAATCCGAACTGGATGAGGACTTGCCACTAGAAGAAGTTTGGCAGGAAGGAAGGCCATTGCTTAGAGTTGGAGTTGGACAGAAGGTCGGATCGGAGCGAAGGAAGCAGACCGGATCGGAGTAAGAGGACAGGACGGATCGGAGCAGGCAAGCAAGTCAAACAGGAAGAATCAGTTCGGAAGAACTACCTCCGAACCGAACTCAAGCAGAGGCACCCGAACCGAAACGATATCTGAAGGGGGAGAATCACTGAACCGACCCGACCCGGAGGAAGACACCGACCCGACCCGAAGTGGACTACCGACCCGAACCTAGCTAGACGAGGACCACCAATCCGAACCGATCAGGAAGGTCATACCGAACCGAACCATACGTGGGCTATTACCACTACGCGATGACTCTTCTGAAGACCCACTCCAATTCAACCAAACCCGAGATGCAAAGGAAGTCCAAATGAGAAGTTAGAGCTTAAGGTTCAGATGGGAATCAACGAGTTCGCTTCATGGTTGGGCTTTGCTGCGGGACGCGTGCTAAGGGGTTATCGACACCTATAGCTTTGGACCACTATGGTAGGAGGTACGAAGGCGGATTCAGGGCCATTATGGCATCGGTAGAACCAAGGGCTACGACCAATGAAGTGGGTCATTGAAATGTTTGGTCATGACTCCAAGTGTTTGGCTTGGTCACAGCAGGGTTTCTACAAGTCGGGATTCGTCGTTACCTCAGTTTGTCTAGTGTTCCAAAGTGGTAGATGTCGTACGCTTTACGCACTGAGTGAGAGATGTGAGGATGGTTGCTATGGATGATTTGTTTGCTATCGTTGTGACATGCACACCCCACCCCCGTATTCTTACACTATTTATTATGGCACCTTGGAGTATTGTACGGTATGTGGTACTAACTCTTTGGTTGCAGGTCCAGGTTCAGGTATGGTTTAGTATACCTGTTATTATTCTGTTTAGATGCTTATCGCTCATACCAGGCTTTATGTCTGACCCAGAGTTTTATGTCTCCTCTTATTACTCTGGGTGCTCACACGAGCAGACTAGAGACAGGTTAGCTGGTGATGCACGGGTAGATGATCCGGAGACGAGCAGGAGGCTTCCATGTACTATATACATAATATTCTCCCTGTGTTGTTGAAGATCACTGCTTGGGCATTGTTGGTGTATCTTCTATTTTAGCTTTCTTTTGTTTAGAGACAGTAAATTTGGAAAGTTGTAATAAGCTGTATTTGGATTTCCGCTGCTTTGATGTTGACATTGATTATTAGTTATCAGCTTATGCACTGTCTCACCTGTTTTATGTCAAGTATGTTACTATTATATTTTATCCCATGCGCTGTGAGACATTCTACAGGTTCCTTGATTAGTTCATTCCCTTCTTTCCTTTCTTCTGACGACCGTCTTGTGCTAGTCGGGCATGTGTACAGCGCACGTTTGGAGGAAATGCAGGCTGGTGCGAGGCGGGCCGTCACACTTGGTATCAGAGCTCTAGGTTGCGTAGTTAACCTAGGGAAATTATCAGGGAGAGATAGTATACGTATACGAGAGAGCGTATTTGTGATTATTTTGGTTTTCAAAAGCTATATATATATACTATTAGTAGTATAAGGATGGAGTCGTACTGCACTAGCACCACTATGGAGTCGTTAATCATTTCCTTTTTCAGATTGACGATGAGCCGAGATACTAGAGGTGCTGGTAGGGGAACCAATAATGGGAATGCTGCTGACATGAGGACGATGTTTACTGACCTCATGAGAGAGATTCTTAGAGATGTGCAGAGGGCAGCTCCCAATGGTGGAAATGGTGGTGGTCCAATAGTGCAGGCGCCAAGAGTCGACTTCGCCAAGCTGAATAAGGATTATACTAGCCTTGGTGGGAAGCCGTTCCACGGAACGGAGTCGGCTACAGATGTTCAAGATTGGGTGGACAGTTGCGAACGTATCTTCGAGGATTTGGGTATCGAGGATGCGATGAAGAGGAAGCTAGCGTCCCGTCAGCTGCAAGGGCGGGCAATGAATTGGTGGAATGCTATAAAGGCAGCTACCCCCGAAGATCAGATTACTTGGGAGCAGTTCAAGGCTCGCTTTAGCGAGAAGTTCATTCCAGCTGCTCAGAAGTCAATGTTGTTTAAGAAATTCTTGGAGCTCAAGCAGAATGGCAGGGCTGTCTCGGAGTATATTGCTGAATTTGACACTTTGTCAAAATATGGGTTATCTCTTATAGATACTGCCGAGAAAAAGAATGAGAAATTCATAACTGGTTTGGATCAATACTTAGGGGAAAAACTTATTAACCACATCGATGAGACGTTTGAATCGATTGTGGGGAAAGCGTTAAGGTCAGAAAGTCTCTACCCTAAGCCGAAGACTGAAGTTGCATCCGCAGAAGAGCCAAAGCCACAAGCTAGTGGTGGAGGCAAAGGTGGTTCTCAGAATAAGAGAAAGCAGAATCAGGCTAAGGATGGCCAGAAGAAAAAGAATAAGCAAGATGTGGAGTGCTTCAGCTGTGGTAAGAAGGGCCATTATGCTAGTAATTGTCGGGCCAAGCCAGCGGATAGGAAGTGCTTCAATTGTGGCCAATTGGGACATCACAAGGACAAGTGTCCACAGCCCCCTAAAGAAAAGCAAATGGTGAAAGCATATGCTCTCAATGCTATTCCTTCTTCGTCGAATGCCCCAACTGCGGCGGAGAAGGGAAAGAATGTCGTCATTCAAGGTATGCTTTCTGTTTATGATGTTCCTGTTAGAGTTTTGTTTGATACCGGAGCTTCCAGTTCTTTCATATCTAGTGACCTGGTAGATAGGTTGGGATTGGAACCCGAGATTGTCGATAGACCTTTAGTAGTGACGAACCCGATTGGTGGTTCTACTAGCCTTAGCATGATTTGTCGTAATGTGGTCTTATCGAGTCATGGATGCATGTTTGTTTGTGATTGCTTTGTTTTGGGCTTTACTGGGTTCGGCATTATTTTGGGAGTAGATTGGCTCCAAAGATACGGGGTGGTGGTAGACTGTGAGGGCTTGTTGGTGACAGCTAGAGCGGATGATGGGCGGAGGATAGTGTTTGGTGGTCTACCCAGTAAGGGGGTATTGGCTAGTTTTCTAAACTCCCTCGACATTCCGCATAGTGAGTTGTCAGGTTTGCCCGTGGTTGGCCAGTATCCGGATGTTTTCGAAGAAGTGACCGGACTTCCACCACACCGAGAGATTGAGTTCCGTATTGATTTGGTAAAAGATGCCAGACCTATAGTGATGCCACTTCGTCGTATGGCACCAAGGGAGCAGCGAGAGCTCGAGGTGCAAGTCAGCGATCTTTTGAAGAAGGGATTTATCAGAAGGAGTGTTTCTGAATGGGGAGCCCCAGTTGTGTTTGCTACCAAGGCGGATGGTTCCCTTCGTTTGTGTGTAGACTACCGCGAGTTGAATAAAGTGACGAGGAAGAACAAGTATCCTCTACCGCGGATAGATGATTTGTTTGATCAGTTGAGTGGCGCGAGAGTATTTTCTCAGTTGGATCTCGCGACAGGTTTTCATCAGCTTAGAGTGGAAGCTGAGAGTATAGCTAAAACGGCATTTCGGACGCCGTCTGGATTCTATGAATGGTTGGTTATGCCATTTGGGCTGACTAATGCCCCGGCATATTTTGTGGACCTTATGAATAGGGTATTCAGAGATCAGCTGAATAAGTCTGTCCTTGTGTTCGTTGATGATATTTTGGTCTATTCGAGGACAGAGGAAGAACACAAGGAACATTTAAGAGTAGCGATGGAGGTGTTGAGAAAACACCAATTGAAAGCAAAGTTTTCTAAGTGTCACTTCTGGAAGAGGGAAGTGAGGTTCTTGGGTCATGTTGTATCAGAGAATGGTATTGCCGTGGACCCGGCGAAGGTGGCTACGGTACAGGATTGGCCTACGCCCAAGAATGCAACAGATGTAAGGAGTTTCTTGGGGTTAGCGGGATATTATCGTAAGTTTATCCAAGGTTTCTCCAAGATAGCAGCACCGTTGACCCAGTTGACCAAGAAGAATCAAGCTTTTGTCTGGGATGAAAGGTGCGAGAATGCATTCAGAAGTCTAAAGGACAAGTTGACAAGCGCACCGGTGTTAGTCATTCCTGAGGGGGATGAAGGGATGACGGTATACACGGATGCATGTGGTACCGGACTGGGTGCTGTATTGATGCAAGGCGGTAGGGTTGTAGCTTATGCAAGTCGGCAATTGAAACCGCACGAGAGACGATACCCTACCCATGATTTAGAGTTGGCAGCGATCGTGTTCGCGTTAAAGATGTGGAGACACTATCTCTTGGGAGAAAGATTTGAGCTGTTTACAGATCATAAGTCGTTAAAGTATCTATTCTCCCAGAAGGATTTAAATCTCCGTCAGCAGAGATGGTTAGAGTTCTTAGCTTCCTATGATTTTGACATCGCATACACACCAGGAAAGGGCAATGCGGTGGCTGATGCATTGAGTAGAAGACATGCCAGCTTAGGGGCTATGTTCCTTGAATGGAAGCAACTGGAGTTTATCGCGGGGTTTGATTTCAGACCAAAGTGCGAATTGGATCCAGAAATGTTAGCAAGTTTGACGATTAGACCCACTTTGATTGAGCGGATCGGCTCTAGTCAGAGGGACGATCCTAACCTATTGGAAATCATCTCCAAGTTAGAGATGGGTATCGATGAGGAGGTGAACAAGTATGGGCTTGATCGAGATAGATGGCTTAGAAAGAATGGAAAGCTTGTTGTACCCAATGTCAATGGATTGAGGGATGAAGTGCTTAGAGAATGTCATCACTCAAAATTGACTATACACCCCGGCGGTAACAAGATGTATCGAGATATGAAGCAGACTTACTACTGGGAGGGAATGAAAAGAGACGTTGGGAAGTTTATATCCAAGTGCATGAATTGCCAGCTAGTTAAAGCCGAGCAAAAGAAGCCTAGTGGGTTGTTGCAACCATTAGAAATTCCCGAATGGAAATGGGAACAAGTTTCGATGGATTTCATCGATGGTTTACCAAGAACTAGATCGGGATATGACAGCATTTGGGTAATTGTAGACCGACTGACTAAAAGTGCAAGGTTTATACCAGTCAAATCGACAAGAACGGCAGCTAAGTTAGCAGAATTGTATATGAAGTGGGTAGTGAGATTTCATGGAGTACCTAAAGGCATTGTGAGCGACCGAGACCCGTTGTTTACTAGTGGGTTTTGGAAGAGCTTACAAGAGGCTCTAGGGTCAGAGTTACATCTCAGTACCGCATATCATCCTCAGACCGACGGTCAGACGGAGAGGGTGAACCGTATTTTGGAAGATCTCTTGAGAGCATGTATATTGGATTTTGGTGGATCATGGGATGACCATTTGCATCTAGTAGAGTTTGCATATAATAATAGCTACCAATCCAGCATCGGTATGGCTCCATTTGAAGCTTTGTATGGAAGACCGTGCAACTCACCATCATGTTGGATAGAGACTGGCGAGAAGTTTATGCTTGGACCAGATGTGGTGAGGGAAACTTCAGATAAAATCAAGACCATTCAACAACGAATGAAGATTGCCCAAGATAGACAGAAGAGTTATGCTGATAAGAGGCGAAGGGACTTAAAATTCTCCGTTGGCGACTTGGTGTTTGTCAAGATTTCTCCGTTGAAGAGCGTAATACGATTTGGCAGGAGAGGCAAGTTGGCACCAAGGTTTGTTGGCCCATTCCCTGTTCTTGAATTAGTCGGGAATTTGGCATATAGAATTGACTTACCAGAGAAGATGGCGGGAGTTCATAACGTATTTCATGTTTCCCAACTAAGGAAGTTCGTTCACGACTCGGATATGACTATTTCACCTGATCAGTTAGAGGACTTCGAAGTAGAACCCGAGGCGGTTGGGAACCGCAAGCCGGCCCGTATTGTCGAGTACGACATGAAGCAACTTCGAAGGAAGGCGGTGAAGCTAGTCAAGGTACAGTGGAGCGAGGACGAGAGTGATTGTACTTGGGAAACAGAGGAGGACGTAAGGAAGAAGTATCCAGAACTCTCTGTCTGGTTAGATTTTGACTTCGATTTAGTTTTTCCGCATGCTAGGATAGGCTTGTTTGCTTGTTTTGCATGTTTGATTGTTGTTATATGTGGTTGTTAGGCATGCGGGACCCTTTGTATGTTTTGGGTTAAGGAATTTCGGGGACGAAATTTCTTAAGGGGGGGAGAGTGTAACGACCCGCATTCTACGCATCATAGGATCGTAGAATATTTATTTCTTCCACATATGAAGTCGTATGGTCGTGTAACTTTGGGAGACGACTATTGGGGTCATTTCCCATGTTCATGATTTTTCCCGATTTTTAAATGACCATTTTACCCCTAGTTGGCACTGTTTTGGCCATAACTTTTGACTGGATAGGAGTTTTGACCTGAAACCACTTACATTGGCTCCGGATGATGG
This sequence comes from Allium sativum, assembly GCA_030737875.1. NCBI lineage: Eukaryota > Viridiplantae > Streptophyta > Magnoliopsida > Asparagales > Amaryllidaceae > Allium > Allium sativum. The sequence continues at coordinate 255,534,801 of CM060912.1, read as the reverse complement.
TTTCTCTTTCCGTAGAGTGGTCACATTAGCCAAACGGACTCACCGTTTGGGAGATATGGCTGAAACAAGTTTCAGATGGTTAAAAACAGCTTAATTGGGCTTAACCGGGTGATTAGCAGCTAGGCCCAAGGGGAATTTCGGGTTTAGAGGTATAGGAGGACTGACTAGGGTTAGGTTATCACTTTCATTTCAGTTTTGAGCCGCCACAAACCTCCTTGAGACCTTAGTAATGGCTTCCTACATCTAAAACACCCAAAATCACTCACTAATTGAAGATTAGGCTTAGCAACACCAAATTAAGGAGAAAAAGCACCAAAGCATGGTTAGAGCCGCTGTTAGACATCAGTATTCGCCCCAAATCAGAGGAGTTTCAGTTCTGAGAATTTCATTTGTGGCCAAGGTGAGTGATAGCATCATTTTGACACTAATTACAGTTAATTAAGGGTAATTAGTGAAGATTAGCGAATTTATACGTAAATAAATTCTGGAAAAATTCTTAAAATTCTAAAATAATGTTTTAAGGCTCTGTTAGAAATTTGAGATAATTTCGATGTGTTTTGCTAATTGTATGCTTAAGCATGATTAAGAGTGCTTAAGGGAAAAATATGAAGTTTTAGCTACTTTTGATCCATTTTGATTCATTTGAATTATTGTTTGCTGTTTGTGGTTGCTATTACATGTTGCTATGACTCTATGGTATGTTCCATGATTGATTAGAATAGTTAAATTGCTCGAAAACGTCGTCGAATGGCATAGAAAGCTCGCTGGAAAGTTGCAGAAGTGTGCAGGCTCCGAACCGGTTCGGATCGGAGAAAGGGATCGGATCGGACTAGGGAACTGCCCAAGGGAATCCGAACTGGATGAGGACTTGCCACTAGAAGAAGTTTGGCAGGAAGGAAGGCCATTGCTTAGAGTTGGAGTTGGACAGAAGGTCGGATCGGAGCGAAGGAAGCAGACCGGATCGGAGTAAGAGGACAGGACGGATCGGAGCAGGCAAGCAAGTCAAACAGGAAGAATCAGTTCGGAAGAACTACCTCCGAACCGAACTCAAGCAGAGGCACCCGAACCGAACCGATATCTGAAGGGGGAGAATCACTGAACCGACCCGACCCGGAGGAAGACACCGACCCGACCCGAAGTGGACTACCGACCCGAACCTAGCTAGACGAGGACCACCAATCCGAACCGATCAGGAAGGTCATACCGAACCGAACCATACGTGGGCTATTACCACTACGCGATGACTCTTCTGAAGACCCACTCCAGTTCAACCAAACCCGAGATGCAAAGGAAGTCCAAATGAGAAGTTAGAGCTTAAGGTTCAGATGGGAATCAACGAGTTCGCTTCATGGTTGGGCTTTGCTGCGGGACGCGTGCTAAGGAGTTATCGACACCTATAGCTTTGGACCACTATGGTAGGAGGTACGAAGGCGGATTCAGGGCCATTATGGCATCGGTAGAACCAAGGGCTACGACCAATGAAGTGGGTCATTGAAATGTTTGGTCATGACTCCAAGTGTTTGGCTTGGTCACAGCAGGGTTTCTACAAGTCGGGATTCGTCGTTACCTCAGTTTGTCTAGTGTTCCAAAGTGGTAGATGTCGTACGCTTTACGCACTGAGTGAGAGATGTGAGGATGGTTGCTATGGATGATTTGTTTGCTATCGTTGTGACATGCACACCCCACCCCCGTATTCTTACACTATTTATTATGGCACCTTGGAGTATTGTACGGTATGTGGTACTAACTCTTTGGTTGCAGGTCCAGGTTCAGGTATGATTTAGTATACCTGTTATTATTCTGTTTAGATGCTTATCGCTCATACCAGGCTTTATGTCTGACCCAGAGTTTTATGTCTCCTCTTATTACTCTGGGTGCTCACACGAGCAGACTAGAGACAGGTTAGCTGGTGATGCACGGGTAGATGATCCGGAGACGAGCAGGAGGCTTCCACGTACTATATACATAATATTCTCCCTGTGTTGTTGAAGATCACTGCTTGGGCATTGTTGGTGTATCTTCTATTTTAGCTTTCTTTTGTTTAGAGACAGTAAATTTGGAAAGTTGTAATAAGCTGTATTTGGATTTCCGCTGCTTTGATGTTGACATTGATTATTAGTTATCAGCTTATGCACTGTCTCACCTGTTTTATGTCAAGTATGTTACTATTATATTTTATCCCATGCGCTGTGAGACATTCTACAGGTTCCTTGATTCGTTCATTCCCTTCTTTCCTTTCTTCTGACGACCGTCTTGTGCTAGTCGGGCATGTGTACAGCGCACGTTTGGAGGAAATGCAGGCTGGTGCGAGGCGGGCCGTCACACATATTATGTTAAACTTGCATTTCAATATATACATAACTTGCATAAACATTCACATACTTGCATAGGCTTGCATATTATGTTAAACTTGCATTTCAACATAAACATAACTTGCATAAACATTCACATACTTGCATAGGCTTGCATATTATGTTAAACTTGCATTTCAACATATACATAACTTGCATAAACATTCATATACTTGCATAAGATGTTAAACATGCATATAAGCATATACATGACTTGCATAAGCACTCACATACTTGCATAAGCATTCATATACTTGCATAAGCTTGCATATCATGTTAAACTTGCATTTCAACATATACATAACTTGCATAAACATTCACATACTTGCCTAGGCTTGCATATTATGTTAAACTTGCATTTCAACATATACATAACTTGCATAAACATTCACATACTTGCATAGGCTTGCATATTATGTTAAACTTGCATTTCAACATATACATAACTTGCATAAACATTCACATACTTGCATAGGCTTGCATATTATGTTAAACTTGCATTTCAACATATACATAACTTGCATAAACATTCATATACTTGCATAAGATGTTAAACATGCATATAAGCATATACATGACTTGCATAAGTATTCACATACTTGCATAACATGTTTGCATAATGGATCCATATTCACTTAGTGTTTTGCATCATAAACATCATGAAACAACTTGCATAAAAATATCATGATTACATATTATGAAACTTGCATGACATAAGGCATATAACTTGCAAAACACATAATATTCACTACATCAAGCTTGCATAAATATATGGATCCACAAACATAGCCATACTTTATCACATCTTATCATAATCAATTCAATAATTGATTATTAAGGGGATAGAAGCTCACCAAAACAAGATTAGCAAGTTAAATGAAGCAAATCCCAATGATTAAGTAGAAGAAGATGTAGATTAGCTTGCAAACCCTCTTAGGATTTTTAGTGGAGGCTCTCCAATTTTCTAAGTGGTGGCATAATGGCCTTAGATCTATTTTTGGTAAGGATAAGGGGGGGGGGGGTATTAGGGTGTATATATAGATTAGTTAGATGTTTTAGGACCATAGGATATACCCTAGAACCAATCCTAGCCTTTAAAGCATGTCTTGGGGAAGAAGTCAAGTGTAGGAACCATTTAGGGCCCAAAAAAAAACAGCCCAAAACTCATCCCGGGCCTCAAAACATGAGCAGTTTTCGTTTTTGATTTTTCGTGAAACTTTGACGGGCCATAACTTGGTCATACGGACTCCGATTTACGAAAACTCGGACTCTATTTCGCGTATTTTTCCGAGACGAACGCAATGGCACAGCCCGTTTCCCCTGATTCAGAATATTAAATTTAATTCTGCTCTGATTTATGTTATAACAAGTTATTTAACATACGGGGTGTTACATTCTCCCCTACTTAAAGGATTTCGTCCCCGAAATCTCTAAGTCAAGAAGAACGTATCCTACCAACCAAACAACCATCTACTCAACCATCAAACACTGGCATCCATTATCCTTAAAGTTTCTAATGTTGTATGAACATATGCAAAAAGTGTGTGTATATGTTCCCTATCTAATGCAAAATCAGGCGGTCTACTGATTCAGTTGACCTCCTTAATGCAAACCATGATAGTGCCATGCATCCAATATGTATGCGAAAGAATCCTATCGACACATACTATTTCTATATGCGTGCACAATCATTCACCGAATAAATGCATCATCCATATGATAGCACAACCATCATACATCCATTAATATAGCTACCTACACACATTTATATGCAATATGCAATATGAAGTGATTGAGCCGATCTAGTGCCTAAAGTGTGTGTATATGCATCCACGAGCAACCACTAGCAAACACTTGCATCCACTTGCATCCATCAACCATAACATGTCTCAAACACATGTTTCAACCACAGGTTTACCCTATCTAGAGGTCAAAGGTACTAACGAGAGGACATACTAAAGATAAGATAAGCACAAGATATACGATGAAGGAGAAGCAAAAGGACATACCCTCCGAGAGAAAAGGGTACCTCGAACGCATCTTCGCCTCCGTCTCCCAGGTAGCGTCACTCTCTTCATCTCCCCTTTGTACTTTGATTAGTTGAACCTCTCTGTTTCTCAACTTCCAAATCTCTGACCCAAGGATGCAAGTAGGAGCTCGTCGAATCGTCGCATCACGCTCTGCTTCCACTTTTCTAAGTAAACTTGGCCCTATCACCTTTGCGATCTCATGTAGGAACTTCCTCCCATGGGATACATCATGTACACTACTAAGTCTGTCGGGCAACTCCGCCAATGGAAGATGCTTCTCCCATGTACTTCCAAAATCCAAGATACATAGCCTCAAAAGGTCTTCTAAAACATGATTCACCCTCTCGGTCTGGCTGTCCGTCTGAGGATGATATGCGGTACTCATACACAACTGAGTCCCTACCGCCTCTTGCAAATTCTTCAAAAACTCTCTAGTGAAGATAGGATCTCGATCACTCACTATGCTAGAGGGTACCCGATGCAATCGAACTATCTCTCGAAGATATACAAAAGCTAGCCATGGAGCAGTCCACTTACTCTTCACAGGTATGAAATGGGTGTTCTTAGTAAGTCTGTCTACCACCACCCAAATTCCTGTATTACTCTTTCTCGATCTGGGTAACCTGTCAATAAAATCCAACGAGACGCTGTCCCACTTTCATTGCGGAACCTCCAATGGGTGAAGCAACCCACCTGGTTTCTTTCGCTCCGTCTTCACTCGTTGGCACACCAAGCATCGAGCGACATGCTCGGCCACATCTTTCTTCATACCGGCCCAGAAGAAAGCCCTCTTCATGTCTTGGTACATCTTACCCCCACCGGGATGAATGGTCATCCTAGAATGGTGTGCGTCATCAAGAATAGCCTTCCTCAAACCCTCGTCTTGCGGTACACAAAGTCTACCGTCTCTACGCAAGCACCCTCTATCATCTAGGGTGTACCTACTCAAATGGCTGGACGACTCCCCCCCTTATGAGCTTCTCTACTAACTCAACCAACTGTGGGTCGCCCCTCTGTGCTTCTCCAATCCGCCCCAAAAGAGTAGGTCTAACTTCCAAAGAAGCTAGCAAACCGGGTACAAAGTCAACGGAAGGTCTAAAGTCAAACTTAGAAATAAACTCTAAGCTCCGTCGTTCAACGAACAATGAACTCAAGGACAACCTTTTTCTACTTAAGGGGTCCGTTACCATGTTACCCTTACTCATAGGATGCTAAGGATCCCATCCACTTTTGCTGTCCTAAGACTATGCGCTCGAAGAGTCTCCAACACTTCCCTAAGATGTAGGGCATGCTCTTCTCCACCAGAATATCATCCAAAATCATCACAACTGTCTCCCACGCAGACCACCCTAGTCGAATTCGGCATCCCCCAAATGCAAGCCCCAAAGGCCTAAACCAATATCAGACAAACACCCAAGGGATACCTCCTTCGAATTCAGACGACCTACGTGAGACGATACTAGTAAAAATGGCTAAATAATTAAGCCCTTGACCAATTCTGGATGTTCTCGCCAGTCTCGCTCCGAAACCGTCGTTTATCATATACTGGCCCTGCTCAGCCTATTGAGCACATACGAAAACTTATTTCGCTCCTAGAAAAGACCCAGATGTCATCTACCAAGACCATCACGAACTTATTTAGGTACTCCCTGAACACCCTTCTCAACAAAGTATGCGGGGGCGTTCGTCACACCCAATGGCATCACCAGCCACTCATAAAAGAAATCATCCGGAGTCCCAAAGGCAGTCTTTTCTATACTATTCTCAGCCACTCTCAACTGATGAAATCCCGTGGCTAAGTCCTACTACAAAAATACTGAGGCGCCAGCCAACTGATCAAGGAGATCATTAATCCTCGGCAATGGGTATCTATTCTTCTTTGTGAGTTTCTTTAGTTCCCTTTAGCCTACACAAAGTCTGAGGGACCCATCCGCCTTCATAACAAAACTACTGGAGCGCCCCACTCCGATATACTTCGTCTTATGAACCCCTTCTCAAGCAAATCGCCTACTTACTTATGGAGTTCCCTCCTCTCACTAGGAGCCATGTGGCACACTGGCCAAGATACTGGTTTGGCATTATCCACCAGATATATTCGGAAGTCAATCTCCCGCTTCGGAGGTAAGCCCTTCACCTCCTCAAACACATCCGGGTATTCCCGGACCGCTCTAACAGATCGCAGACTCTAGACCAACGTGTCAGGCGATTCTAGATACCTTAGCATAACAGATTCTATGGGATTACAAGAGTTCTCGAGAGTGTTACTCAGGCGGCCCATAAGCCTAACAACTCTCCCTTCAAAATGAAGAACAACACTCCTACTGGATAACCAGTCCATGCCCAAAATTAACCCATAGCCCCTGAAGCCCAACAAGCATCACCTCTAAACTCAACGCTAAGTATAGAAACTTTCAAACCCAAACATATCATGGATCCCCAACTGGGTTTGAAACAACTAAGGGATCATCTACCAAACTGGTGTCTAAGTGCAGTGACTCAACTAACAATGGTGGGATAAACGAACTCGATATATCAGAATCAAATAAAGCTTGAATCGGATGATAAAGAAATCCAAATTCCAACCTAGACGGTCATATCCCCATCTGGTACCCTAGTCGTGAGGGAATTCCACTACCCTCCATACCTTGCCTTTGCTTCTTTGGACAATCCTAATAAGGTGTCCTATCCCTTCAAAAAGGATAACTACCAGCCTTCTTCTTCCCTATTCTCCACTCATAACCTCCCACCAATGAGGTTTCATCTTTCATTAACCAAACAACTATTTGAGCCTTCTTCCCATCGTCTATCCAGTAGATACCTACCAGTCCTCCTCCTTCTTGAACCAACTTCTAATCCGACTAACGTCTAAGTCCCTTAAGGTGGTTTTCCATCCTTATCTATCTTAGAAAGATCATCTATACGCGGAGGGGAAAGTCAAAACGAGAGAAAGGAAGAGATTCAAAATGGAGAATTCGAAAGATATAAATATGGCTATTGGGGATTATGCTTTTCTTTCAAAAACTTTTCTCTTAAAAGACATGTTTTTGAAAATACTCCTTTCCAAAAATATTCTTAGAAAATAGTTTTTCTAAAAATTTTATCTGTTCCGGTAACCTTAAGCTCTGATACCACGTGTAACACCCCACACCCGCTATAGTCACTCACTAAGGGAATGCCATAGCATCGGTGGAGTATTTTTAGTGAGTATAGAACAGTAAAATTACAACAAGACAGATATAATGTAATACTTGAAAATTTAAAACATCATCTCATAGCAGCGGAAAGTAAAACATGTTTGGTTACATCATAAAACCATAACAAGAGTCAAGTACAAAATATCCATCCTGAATAAAATAAGTACATAATCCCACTACTCATAACAAATAGCCATAACAGAAAAGATAAGATAAGCTGAGCTCTACATCTACGATCCAAGCTCCAAGAGATAGATAAAGCAAACTGATCAAAGCCCACTAGCACTAGGCCCAACCTGAGGACCTGAAGGAAAAAGATAAAAACAACGGGGGTCAGACATAAGCCTGAGTGAACCCTATCTCCTTAATAATACAATTATTAAAGTAATTAGGGTATGATATGAACTCGGTATGGTATCTTTGGGGATAATGACTACACTAAGTTGCCCACGAACACAGGACGAACTAAGATAACCGTAAAGACGCATCTACCCACCCAAGGATAATTACTAACTGCACCACACCAGTTCTACCCACCAAGAGTAATTCCTACTTAAAGGTTGATCCCACTAAAGTCTTAGAAAATATAGCTAGTAGTCTCTGGTACTTCTAGCTGACCACGTAGGTGCCGTCTGCCCCTACCTCCACTAGGTGTATAACTGACCACGTAGGTGCCGTCTGCCCCTACATTCACTAGGTGTACCTAGTAATCTTACCCAGTAGTTTCGTGTACCCCTACATAGGTGCCGTCTGCTCCTATCTTTACTAGGTGTACCCACTACTCCCCATCGATCGGCTCCCTAACGTAGATACCCGTGCTGGTCCCACAGTGGGGTGTATCACTCCCCTAAAGTGGCTACCCAATCTATCAACGGTGCACGGCTTTATATCTACACGATGCAACAAAGGCTTATCTACCAGCCCGGGCCCACACACGCATATGAAACCCGTTGGACTTGCGTTGCCACCGCTACCCCGTTTTGGCCTCTTATAATCAAGCCCAATATGCGTGTCCCGTCACTCGACATGGGTCGAGCCCACAAAGATACGTTTGGGATATTGGTTGAAATGGGCCCCCACAAGCTACTACTTAAGCTTGTCATTTTATCTAGTGCACCCCACTTAACCCCTTTTTATAATCATGCCCCCTTACATGTTAAGGTTTGGTTAAGTCATCCAATTATATTACAATTGCCACTTAAGGCACCCACTAGATTTCCGCATGCCACCCAAGGCACTTACTTGATTCCCCCATGCCACCCAAGGCACTTACTTAACCCTTTAATCATGTTTAGTTACATGTTCCACTCTTGTTAAGTATTCTAATCGTATTTTCTACTGCCACCCAAGGCAACCCACTAGTTTTCTCATGCCACCCAAGGCACCCCCACTAGTTACTACATGCCACCCAAGGCACCCACTTAACCCCTCATGTCCCACTAAATGCTAATATGGTTAAGTGTTTCTTAATTAATTAAGACCGTGATCTCCCATAAAGACCTCCCACATTAGACTGGCTGTTATGACCGCCTGGTTAAGCCGGTAGAGTCCGGGCAGTCTTACGTCATAACAGAGTCTAACCTCGTGTCTTTACCTTAATCACGTATTTAATTTATGGCTAAGACCTCTCACATTGGGCTGACATTTGTAGCAACTGGTAAAGCCGGTCGGGTCCGGGCAGTTTTACACTACAAATGAGTCCAACCTCGTGTCTTAGTCGATTAATTACACCTAATTAATCACCCCCATATTAATTATTCCTAATTAATATCAAGTTTTCCATAACATGGGTAGACCTAACTCAATAGGTAAATTCCCATGGGGTAGACCTAACTCAATAGGTAAATTCCCACTTATGTTAATTAAATTTTTTTTTTTTTTTGGTATGCTTAATCATACCCATTTCAACATACTTTTAATTAACATATTAATTAACCCCATCGTCCCCCACGTAAATCGTCATTATGACATAACATAATAAAGGGAAGATTTACCACACATAACATGGGTTTAGCATATAACTTTATCATGGGTTAAGAGGATGTCAACTTGCATATATGAGCATGTATTAACCCAACTATATTCAACCCAAACTTGCATATTATCAAACATGTGTCTTACATAACATATTGCATATGAACTTACATATCGTCATACATGTGATTTGCATAACATGTAGAACTTGCATTTTAGCATATACTTAACTTGCATAAGCACTCACATACTTGCATAAGCATTCACATACTTGCATAGGCTTGCATATTATGTTAAACTTGCATTTCAACATATACATAACTTGCATAAACATTCACATACTTGCATAGGCTTGCATATTATGTTAAACTTGCATTTCAACATATACATAACTTGCATAAACATTCACATACTTGCATAGGCTTGCATATTATGTTAAACTTGCATTTCAACATATACATAACTTGCATAAACATTCATATACTTGCATAAGATGTTAAACATGCATATAAGCATATACATGACTTGCATAAGCACTCACATACTTGCATAAGCATTCATATACTTGCATAAGCTTGCATATCATGTTAAACTTGCATTTCAACATATACATAACTTGCATAAACATTCACATACTTGCCTAGGCTTGCATATTATGTTAAACTTGCATTTCAACATATACATAACTTGCATAAACATTCACATACTTGCATAGGCTTGCATATTATGTTAAACTTGCATTTCAACATATACATAACTTGCATAAACATTCACATACTTGCATAGGCTTGCATATTATGTTAAACTTGCATTTCAACATATACATAACTTGCATAAATATTCATATACTTGCATAAGATGTTAAACATGCATATAAGCATATACATGACTTGCATAAGTACTCACATACTTGCATAACATGTTTGCATAATGGATCCATATTCACTTAGTGTTTTGCATCATAAACATCATGAAACAACTTGCATAAAAATATCATGATTACATATTATGAAACTTGCATGACATAAGGCATATAACTTGCAAAACACATAATATTCACTACATCAAGCTTGCATAAATATATGGATCCACAAACATAGCCATACTTTATCACATCTTATCATAATCAATTCAATAATTGATTATTAAGGGGATAGAAGCTCACCAAAACAAGATTAGCAAGTTAAATGAAGCAAATCCCAATGATTAAGTAGAAGAAGATGTAGATTAGCTTGCAAACCCTCTTAGGATTTTTAGTGGAGGCTCTCCAATTTTCTAAGTGGTGGCATAATGGCCTTAGATCTATTTTTGGTAAGGATAAGGGGGGGGGGGGGGGGGTTATTAGGGTGTATATATAGATTAGTTAGATGTTTTAGGACCATAGGATATACCCTAGAACCAATCCTAGCCTTTAAAGCATGTCTTGGGGAAGAAGTCAAGTGTAGGAACCATTTAGGGCCAAAAAAAAAACAGCCCAAAACTCATCCCGGGCCTCAAAACATGAGCAGTTTTCGTTTTTGATTTTTCGTGAAACTTTGACGGGCCATAACTTGGTCATACGGACTCCGATTTACGAAAACTCGGACTCTATTTCGCGTATTTTTCCGAGACGAACGCAATGGCACAGCCCGTTTCCCCTGATTCAGAATATTAAATTTAATTCTGCTCTGATTTATGTTATAACAAGTTATTTAACATACGGGGTGTTACAAATAATAAGCGCAATTTTAGAAACAAAATTATAGAACACATAGGCTTTCAACCGAATCTCTTTCCATCTTGGATTTTGTCGAATTAAACTTCTTTAAACCCATCCCCAAATTATTATAAAATCCACATTTTTTTTGAAAGTTAAGCGCAAAATTTTATATCACCATATAAACTGATTACAATGTGAACTACACTATATATAAACAAAAATACAAACAACCACAAAAAATCACAAAATTTCTACTGCAAAATAGCTAGCCTAAAAACCTACTAACATTGACTGCTAATAAGCAGTAAACGCTCCAAAGAAGGTTCAGCATGAATCCACCAGAACTATTGAATTGCATCTACTCACTAAATTCATCAAAAAACACATCAGAATATCCATAGTTGTCAAAATATCCTCGAGTCCAAGAATCCATATAACCATCAGTAAAAAGACATGAATGAACATGCAATACCAATCAAAACTGAGCTAACTAATATCATGAACATGTGAAGATTCCACGCAAAAAACCAGAAACAACCAAAAAAACTTCAAGATAGAGAAGGGTCATACATCAGGTTGCTTCTAGTATGCCTTCTTGACGTTTTCAGATTTAAGCTTAAAGGATACACATCCTCCGGCATATATTCTATACCCTCGTCTAAGTCCTCCCAGAATTTACCTGTCAGCTTCTTGGATTTAGAAGAGGGTAATGAACTCTTAGGAACAGCAGAGGATAATAATGTCGGATTAATAACAGGAAATGTTAATCCAGCACCAAACACAGCAGCATGAGGCAATTTGACATTTGGTGGAGGCTGCAAATGAGAATACAGAGATTTAGTCTGAGCTGAAGAAACGTTGCCAACAGAAGACTTAGTTGATTTCGAAGAAGTTTGTTTCACAACATTATTTGTTTTCGAAGTAGATTGTCTCACAACAGCAGATTCATCTTTATTAAATAAAGAATTCAATCCAAAATTCACTATATCTTCAGAGTTTATATCCATGTTCACCGTATCCTTTGCTGAATTTCCATCAGGTGGATTACCAAATTTACCATTCTTTGCTTTACTTGAATTCATACCGTCAGACATACCATTTGACTTAGATTTACCATCAAACTTACCACCATTTACCTTATCACCATTATCCTTATTAACATTCACCTTTTCAGTAGCATCATTCCTATTTAGATTCTCATCTGCCACTTCTGTGTTCAGATTATTGTCTGCTGAATTAGAATTAGCTACGTTCTTTATTTGCTAGACCATCTTTCTTTTCGAGATTACCTTTGTCCAACCCCTATCCTTATTTTTATACTTATTATCTCCTTTACCTAATATGTACCCTTGATTCTCTTCAGCAATATCCACATTATGCACTTCATTTGACTCATCAATATTATCCCCTAAAATACAATATGCTGTTCTATGCCCAAAACAACTACAAGAAACACATATACTTGGCTTCCAAATATATGATAGATTTACAGTGGGCCGATCACTTAAGCAAGATAACACAATGGAATCAGGTAATTCGCCTCAGGGTTAATTTCAACAAGCGCTTTCGCATAACTAAGTCGTTGCATCTTCTCAGTGCTATAATCAAAACATATCAGCCTTCCTACATGGCATGCTAACCAGTTTATACCCACCAATGTCCACAAAATCAATGGAATATTAGTAAACTGAATCCAAACTGGAACCCGCCTAATAAGAATTTGAGGATTACCAATGGTGGGATCCCATTGTGTTAGAATGAACATTCGATCTCTAATGAAAATTGGATCAGAATGAAGAATCTTAGCTCTGTTAATTTCATTCGTGAATTGTATATAAAAGTGAAAACCATCAGATTTTACAGTAAAATCCCCTAACAATTTCCATCGCGATTTCAAAAAGCTAACAACAATGGAGAAAGAAAGCGTACCATCGAGAAAGAAACCAATTAGAATATTATTCCAATATTTCAATCCTTCCTCCTTAACCAGATCTGGAAGAGAGCCATCCTTGTTAATGTCAAAATGAATTGGCTTGTATTGACCAGCGTTCCTTGGAAGAGATCGAAATAGCGAAGCAAAACCAGGTTTATCAGCAGATGTACAAACATTAGAACCAGATCGATTTTCAGTAGATCGAAAATCAGCAGAATGATTAATATCAGATTGCTTATCAGTAGATTGAGCAGCAGATTCAGGAGCAGAACGATTCTCAGTAACATCAGGAGCAGAAGAAGCAGAGGGTATAGGAGGCGGACGAGAGGAATAAAGATGGGGGGAAAGAAGCAGAATCAAAAGCAAAAGAGGGAGCAGAAGAAGAAATCCCTATTAAAGATTGCCATCAGGAAAAACCATGTTAGAAGTTTAGCTCGAATCTACTCTCACAAAATCCATATTTTAATTTTTCTCTTTTAAAACACATCCCTTAAATCAAAGATAATTTAGCCTCAAAGCCTTAATTAATTTTCCGTTTGATAACTCGTTATCAAAATCCATTTTCCTTTGAAAATCCTTAATCCACATTTCAACCATAGTTTCCAATTAAATTGATTTTCCAACATTCAATTCTTTAAATCTTAACTAAACGATTATACTTGCTTCCCAATTTCATACTTTTAATTTTCTCAAACCAAAGATTTAATTAAATCCCAAATTACGATATGAATTTCCACAGCTCAATCTCATTGGGTTTGAAGAATGATATTATTGAAGATACGACTCACGACAAAACCCAAATCAATCGATATTGAACATAAGTTACACATAAATTGTATCTACTTATATTCGATATCAATTCTCATAATCGACGAATAATATAAGTGGAATAACGATATAATAATAATATCTTCCAAATTCCTCAAATTGTATACGTTTACATCACAGAATTTCATATCAAATATTCGAAGATTTTTTCTATCCAACTTATCTGAATCAAATTGGGAAACCCGTATCTTAATTAAAAGATTTATCCAACTATTTGACATTAGATATGGATGTAAATATCATCAACTTATCCTCAATATTAATCTCCGTATCCAACTCACACTATAAGCGGAATAACGATGAACTACCTTTTAAATTCCTCAAATAGTAAGAGTCATTATCTACCGAATTAATATAAAACATCCGAAGATTTTCTCCGATCATATCCAATTATTTAAAATTGAAAAGCCGTATTAATATCAATTTAAATTCCATATAAAATATTTCCAATACTTTTAAATCTTTGAAAACATTCCACAAATCATTACTTATAGTTCGGAAAATAGTTTGCGGGTTAAAAACATCAAAATAGATTGTTTTTGAAGAAAGCGTTACAATAGCATTTCAAAAGTGTTACAAAACAGTTATCTTAACTATTTTAATCAGAATATCGTTTATCTTAGCCAAACTTAAACTTTACAATTCAAAACACCTTTTCATAACTTGTAACGATTTTACAAATTTTTTCCTTTAAAACATTTAAAAATAGTTGGAAAATAGAATATCAGAGTGCAAAAGTTTTAAGCATTTACAGTTTGTAACTAAAATACGCGAATTTTCCATCGTGCGACAAGCTCTATTTTGACCGAAATAAAAATTATTCTTTAATACTTCAAAATACCTTAGAAAACCATTATATACTTATACAACCCTTTTAAAATCATTTAAATTTACTTTTAAAATTATTTTGGATCTAAAATTCAACTTTTATTTTTTGGTTAATATTTTATTAAAAATCCAATTTTATTTCTAAATTCAAATAACTTCAAATTAACCATCACATCCGTCGGATCAGTTAGGGATAGCTAGGGAGAGCAGGAAACTATATTTCCAAACCCAAGCCTAGGCACTATCCTCTCTGTCATCCTAGAACGTTCCCGTATTTATTTATTTTGAAAGAGACTTCATCAATATATATATATATATATATATATATATATATATATATATATTCACACATAGTGTCATTCCCAACCATTAACCTTCGATTTTAATAATAATATTGTTTCCAATTACAAAGGAGATTTGCCGATCACCAATGTGATACCATAATTGTTGTGTTATAGTGCGTGCAAAACAACATTAACAACCATTATAAACATCCATAGCACCCATCATCAGCATAATTAAATAAATCAAAACTATGCATAAGTGTTATAACACTAACACTTAATAGTGTGTGTTCTAAACTACGCATCCATCATCTATCACAACAAACATAAACAATCATTAACCACTAATAATCCATCACTATATTTAAATTAGTCTAACTACAAATTAAATGTATAAATTGTGGTTAAAGAGTTCTCACCAAACAGCTTTCCAATCTTCATGGTAGGTGAGCCTAGTTGAGTGAACCATTGGACAGTATTTCAGCGCACTGTCTTCTTCACCAAATATATATATGTATATGTATATACTAATCTCTCACTCTCTCTATATTATAAGAGGAAAAGGAGGAGGATGATGACGAACTTTGGCAAGGTGGTGGTGGTAAAAAGGAAGACTTATGCCATGGGAACCATGGCCATAAGCTTTAAGAAGAAGATGAAAAGGAGAAAATGGAGTGAAATGATAAAAAAGTGGAGAAAAGGCCTCCTTATATAGGAATGGAGGGTTAAGGATGTGCTGACACATCAGGGGGCAAGTGGAAGACATGCATGAAAGGAGGCATGCAAAAATACAAGTGTCCTTACAAATGTCTTAAGGAGGGTGTAACACCCCACCTCCGTTAAGGTCACTCACAACGGGAATGCCTTAACTTTGGTGGAGCATTTTAGTAAACAGAATAAAAACTTACAAGATAGATAAAATAGTACTTGAAAAAAAAATTATAACTTTATTTCAACAGAAACCGAAATAAACTTGGTTACATCCTTTCAAATCACATTTTCAGAATTCAGGTACAAAATATCAGTCTTGTACAAAAGCCTTCAGAATGCATAGTTTTAAAATCATAATCCCCATAGAACGGAAGCTATACAGAGCCAAGCCATACTTTAAGCACTTCAAGCAGAAGAAACCCGGATCAAGCTAAAGTATTCCCTCCTTGGATAACCTGGGGTTGGGGGAAACGGAAGAAAGGAGGCGAAACAACAAGGGTCAGACAAAAAGTCTGGCAAGTCCAGTGATTTTCAGTTATGAACAGATAATAATAACATGACATGAAAATAAAACTGGATGAGAGATAACTGTAACAGGTGTAACGGATATAACAGAAGAACAGAATGATATAAGCTATTATTTTACACTTCTCTGCACTAATACTAGTATAACAGAATTAGGTGTCACCCTAATGTCTAAACTGAAACAGAAACGGGTACAGAACAATTTAACAGAAACAGGATGCTAATAATGGTCCTTTACTACCCGATCAGAAACAGACAGAAGCAAAAACAGATTAATCCCTATGGAAACAGAATGTAGAATTAGGTGTACACTAGTAATAGGCCTTTACCACCCGAACAGACGGTACCACGCATAAACAGACAGGTGTTACCACCCAACAGAAATAGACGGTACCAACAGAAACAGACAGAACAAAGTGTACCCTAAAACCCTACACCAAACGATCGGCTTCCTAATACATAAATATACTGTGTCGGCCCCACAGTAGGGTGTATCACTCCCTAAAGTGACAACCAATTGGCACAGACCTATTTACAGATGTAACGGCGTCTTACATCCTCAGAGGCAGACCGGGATCCATGCACGCACATGACCCGGTTGGAACGCACCATCAACACCCCTCGCCATTATCAGAATGAACCGCTTATAATTAGTTCAGTAAGCGTGCCCGGACCCTACCTACTGTTGGGTCAAAGTTTTGATACCAGAAAGGGTTACTGACTAATATGGGTCCCAAATAACAGATGACACAAGTAATTCCCCTCCTAACCTTGTGTCTCCAGACTAACAGATTTCAGATTAACTTGTTTACAAGTTTCAGACATACAAAATTTAGATTAACTAGTTCACAGATCAGACAATCAAGTTAACAGGTTTTCAGACTAACGGATTAGATGTTCGGATCAACAGGCTTACAGATTAACTGGTTATAGATTATCTAACTTTGTATTGGGCCTACGGATTCACGAAACGGGTTTATTAAATTCATCAGGCTAGTGGGTTTAACCCTATCCGCCCCACACATTATATTTATCACATATTTTCATTAATTAAATATTAATGCCCAGACCTCTCACATTAGACTGACAGTTTGCGGCTACTGGTTAGGCCGGTTGGTTCTGGGCAGGTTTCTGTCGCAATCTGAGTCTAACATCGGGTTTCAAGCACGTTATGACTAACTTCTCACATGAGAACCAATTGTTTGCGGCCACTGGATATTCCGGGCGGTTCCGGGCAGAATTACACCGCAAACTCATTCTAACCTCGAGTTAGCCATGTTTATCTTTGCGGCCAATTAATTAATAATTTACTATTTGTGCCCACGCCTACTATACATGTCAATTATTCATAGGTAATTCAGATTATGTCAATAACAGGCTGAATATATCAACTTAACAGACATAGCAGATAACAGATTTAGGCGATTAACGGATTTAGCAGATTAAGCAAACGAGCAGATTTAGCAGATAATAGATTAGGCATCTCAACAGATTTAGTTTAGCAGATTTGGCATTTTCAACAGACTTAGCAGACGACAGATTTGGCAGATGAACAGATCTAATAGACTAGACAGTAGGGCAGAACTAGCAGATTAAGCAATATAACAGAACTAGCATATTGGCAATATAACAGAACTAGCAAATTAGGCAAATATAACAGATTTAATCATCCCTTAAAGTTTCACAAACATATCTTGCCTAATTATAAATCTTGCCTAAATTCACATGCATAAATAATAGTCATGATTCGCAATATGATCATATACCCCATGTTTGCATTAAATTTGCATGTCACAGATTATGGTCATAATTTACATGTCCCAATTTAGTTCAACTTGCCTAGTACAAAAGATTCACATATAAATTATACCAAATATAGCTATTGACAAAAGTCTCCTACTTAGGTATTATTCACATTTGATAATTGTCCTACTTTAATGTAAATCTTTATACCTAAACCATATTCTCCTTATCTCAAGTCAATACAGTCTATATTTATGTCTAATTATATACCTTTCTAAGTCATGTCCTCAAATCATATGTTAACATACCATGGTTCCTCTTCTTCCAATTCACAGAATATGCATAGATCTAAATCTAGTTTACAACCTATGTCCTTTTTCTTAAATCAGTCACAGATTAACCAACTTCTCAAGTCGTATGTTCAATATTCTTTATGCCACAAACTCAAGTCATAGGTTCAATTATATGCCTTAGATTTATGTCCTAAGTTCCAAGTTCAACCTATGTTCTTTCCTTAAATCAATCACATATCGATCATGCCCATTTCATGCATTATTCATTTTATTGTTCCAAATATTTTAGCGTATGTTAATCTCTTAGGAGATTGGCGCAGGCTCGTAGTAGCCTTTCTATAGAACAGAAAGAAGAAGAGATACAGAATAAAATAGATCAGAACAGAACATACACAATCTCAAATTCAGATTTACAATCATGTCACAATTATGATTAAAGTTTATATCGGAAAATAACTGCACTTGCCTTGATTGGATTAAAGAAAAAGGTGTTGTAGCTGTTCTCTTTTAATCCTAATCAGAATTGGAGGAAGAAGAAGCACAAGTCCTAGCTTAGGTTTTAGCAGAGTAGAGACGCCATTGATTTATTTATTTTTAGAGAGGAAGAGAGCAATGGAGGCTAGAGAATTGTATATGAGATTTAGGTTTAGGTTAGGGATGTATATATAGGTGTAGGAAGTTATTTAGGACCATTAGATTAACCCTGAATCATGAGAACCATTCAAATGCAAAATATGCATTTGAGCGAATCGGCCCACGGGATGACAGCCAAACCCCCTGGATTAACCCCTAGTCGACCCAGCAGAGCTTGGGTCAACCTCAAAAATGGGTCGGTTCGGTTATTCCCCCCCCCCCAATTCGCTGTTTTGAACCTTTTTTGCATGTTTATTTATTTAATTTTTATATATATCAATATATATTTCTCTCATATGCATACAAACTTCAAGGCTTAATAACTTCTTCATAATTAACCATTTTTTTTAATATTCTCAGAAAATACGGGGTGTTACATTCTCTCCTCCTTAAAGGATTTCGTCCCTGAAATCTTCAAGTTAAGAAGAATGTATCCTAACATCCAACATCCATCTACTCAACCATTCAATCACAGGCATCCATTGTCCTTAAAAGGTTTCTAAAGCCGTATGAACATATGCAAAGTGTGTGTATATGTTTCTTATCTAATGCAAAATCAGGCGATCTACTGATCCAGTTGACCTCCTTAATGCGAATCATGTTAGTGTCATGAGTCCAAATATGTATGCAAGGAATCCTATTTGATGCACATCATTTCTATATGAGTGCATAACCATTCATCCAAATGCAACATCCATGTGAGGAGTCAATCATTCTGCATCCACAAAAATTGAAAAATGCACACACATCCATATGCAGTATGAGAGTGTTTTTGAGCCGATCTAGTGCCTAGTGTGTGTATATGCATCCACGAGAAATCACTAGCAACCACTTGCATCCACTTGCAACCATCAAACATAACATGTCTCAAACACATGTTTACACCCATTAGTTTCTACCTAAAGTTCGAAGATTCGATCGATAGGATACAGTCGAATGATGGAAGCGAGTACAGATAAAACAAAAACTTGGTTCCCATTAGACATTGGTTGAGAGAATAATTCCCCTAAGTATCAACCCCAAAGACCGAAATCAATATCAGATTGACACTCAGAGGATTACCCTCTTTAGACAATGTCAGAACTGGAAATCAGAATTATTCAGATATTTACAGACTACTGATACAGATCAGGTTCCCTAATGATTCTTAGGAAGCTAAGCATGATAAAATCATATCCCACGAAACCTCAGAATGTATGCGTCATACTTGACGCCTAACACAGATATCTCTCAAACCCCAATCTATCACAAACAGATTAATCATAACCCTTATGGGTTTGAGTCTACAGCGGAATCAGAAACAATACTAATATTAAAGTGCAGAGTATCGATTATAGAATCAAAATGCCAGAATCAGAAAGAGTTTTAACTCAACAATCAGATAAAGAAATTAAACCTCTCACAGAAAGTTTTTCTAATTCTATCCTATCCACTAGCCTCGAGAGTGTTCGCCTGCCCTCCAAAAGTAGGTCCTATCTTCTGCCCTTGCCCTCGTTTCTTCGGGCAGTCCCTAGTGAAGTTTTGCATCTCACCACAGTTGAAGCAAGCGGCCTTCTTTGGATACACTTTCTTATCGTGTGTCCTATCCATGTCTCCCATGTACGTTCTCCATTCGTGACCTTCCACCAAAATGAAGATTCATCCTTCATTAACCAAGCAGCTGGTTGAACCTTCCTCCCATCGTCTATCTCAAAGGTACCAACAAGTTCTCCACTTCGTTCAGCCAACTTCTAGCCTCGACAACGTCTCAGTCCCATAAAGCGGTTTTCCGCCCATCGCACGGAAGTTCTTACATATCTTAGGAAAAGCATCTATACGCGGAGGAAGAGATTCAAAAGGGACAGAGGAAGGAACTCGAAACAAAGAATCGAAAGAAAGATATATGGCTTCTGGGGATTATGTTTTTTTTTCCAAAATAAGCTTTACTTTTGAAAATACTTCCTTTTTAAAACATAGTTTTCAAAAACTTTTTATCAAATCTGGTAACCTTCAGCTCTGATACCAAGTGTAACACCCCACCTCCGTTAAGGTCACACACAACGGGAATGCCTTAACTTTGGTGGAGCATTTTAGTAAACAGAACAGAAACTTACAAGACAGATAAAATAGTACTTGAAAAAAAATATAACTTTATTTCAACAGAAACCAAAATAAACTTGGTTACATCCTTTCAAATCACATTTTCAGAATTCAAGTACAAAATATCAGTCTTGTACAAAAGCCTTCAGAATGCATAGTTTTAAAATCATAATCCCCATAGAACGGAAGCTATACAGAGCCAAGCCATACTTTAAGCACTTCAAGCAGAAGAAATCCGGATCAAGCTAAATTATTCCCTCCTTAGATAACCTGGGGAGGGGGGGGGGGAACGGAAGAAAGGAGGCGAAACAACAAGGATCAGACAAAAAGTCTGGCAAGTCCAGTGATTTTTAGTTATGAACAGATAATAATAACATGACATGAAAATAAAACTGGATGAGAGATAACTGTAACAGGTGTAACAAATATAACAGAAGAACAGAATGATATAAGCTATTATTTTACACTTCTCTGCACTAATACTAGTATAACAGAATTAGGTGTCACCCTAATGTCTAAACTGAAATAGAAACGGGTACAGAACAATTTAACAGAAACAGGATGCTAATAATGGGCCTTTACTACCCGATCAGAAACAGACAGAAGCAGAAACAGATTAATCCCTACGGAAACAGAATGTAGAATTAGGTGTACACTAGTAATGGGCCTTTACCACCCGAACAGACGGTACCACGCAGAAACAGACAGGTGTTACCACCCAACCGAAACAGACAGAACTAAATGTACCCTAAAACCCTACCCCAAGCGATCGACTCCCTAATACATAAATATCCTGTGTCGGCCCCACAGTAGGGTGTATCACTCCCTAAAGTGACAACCAATTGGCACAGACCTATTTACAGATGTCACGACGTCTTACATCCTCAGAGGCAGACCGGGATCCATGCACGCACATGACCCGGTTGGAACGCACCATCAACACCCCTCGCCATTATCAGAATGAACCTCTTATAATTAGTTCAGTAAGCGTGCCCGGACCCTACCTACTGTTGGGTCAAAGTTTTGATACCAGAAAGGGTTACTGACTAATATGGGTCCCAAACAACAGATGACACAAGTAATTCCCCTCCTAACCTTGTGTCTCCAGACTAACAGATTTCAGATTAACTTGTTTACAAGTTTCAGACATACAAAATTTAGATTAACTAGTTCACAGATCAGACAATCAAGTTAACAGGTTTTCAGACTAACGGATCAGATGTTCGGATCAACAGGCTTACAAATTAACTGGTTACATATTATCTAACTTTGTATTGGGCCTACGGATTCACGAAACGGGTTTATTAAATTCATCAGGCTAGTGGGTTTAACCCTATCCGCCCCACACATTATATTTATCTCAGATTTTCATTAATTAAATATTAATGCCCAGACCTCTCACATTAGACTGACAGTTTGCGGCTACTGGTTAGGCCGGTTGGTTCCGGGAAGGTTTCTGTCGCAAACTGAGTCTAACCTCGGGTTTCTAGCACGTTATGACTAACTTCTCACATTAGAATCTATTGTTTGCGGCCACTGGATATGCCGGGCGCTTCCGGGCAGAATTACGCCGCAAACTCATTCTAACCTCGAGTTAGCCATGTTTATCTTTGCGGCCAATTAATTAATAATTTACCATTTATGCCCACGCCTACTATACATGTCAATTATTCATAGCTAATTCAAATTACGTCAATAACAGGCTGAATATATCAACTTAACAGACATAGCAGATAACAGATTTAGCCGATTAACGGATTTAGCAGATTAAGCAAACTAGCAGATTTAGCAGATAATAGATTAGGCATCTCAACAGATTTAGTTTAGCAGATTTGGCATTTTCAACAGACTTAGCAGACGACAGATTTGGCAGATGAACAGATCTAGCAGACTAGGCAGTAGGGCAGAACTAGCAGATAAAGCAATATAACAGAACTAGCAGATTGGCAATATAACAGAACTAGCAAATTAGGCAAATATAATAGATTTAATCATTCCTTAAAGTTTCACAAACATATCTTGCCTAATTATAAATCTTGCCTAAATTCACATGCATAAATAATAGTCATGATTCGCAATATGATCATATACCCCATGTTTGGAATAAATTTGCATGTCACAGATTATGGTCATAATTTACATGTCCCAATTTAGTTCAACTTGCCTAGTACAAAAGATTCACATATAAATTATACCAAATATAGCTATTGACAAAAGTCTCCTACTTAGGTATTATTCACATTTGATAATTGTCCTACTTTAATGTAAATCTTTATACCTAAACCATATTCTCCTTATCTCAAGTCAATACAGTCTATATTTATGTCTAATTATATACCTTTCTATGTCATGTCCTCAAATCATATGTTAACATACCATGGTTCCTCTTCTTCCAATTCACAGAATATGCATAGATCTAAATCTAGTTTACAACCTATGTCCTTTTTCTTAAATCATTCACAGATTAACCAACTTCTCAAGTCGTATGTTCAATATTCTTTATGCCACAAACTCAAGTCATAGGTTCAATTATATGCCTTAGATTTATGTCCTAAGTTCCAAGTTCAACCTTTGTTCTTTCCTTAAATCAATCACATATCGGTCATGCCCATTTCATGCATTATTCATTTTAGTGTCCCAAATATTTTAGCGTATGTTAATCTCTTAGGAGATTGGCGCAGGCTCGTAGTAGCATGTCTATAGAACAGAAAGAAGAAGAGACACAAAATAAAATAGATCAGAACAGAACATACACAATCTCAAATTCAGATTTACAATCATGTCACAATTATGATTAAAGTTTATATCGGAAAATAACTGCACTTGCCTTGATTGGATTAAAGAAAAAGGTGTTGTAGCTGTTCTCTTTTAATCCTAATCAGAATTGGAGGAAGAAGAAGCACAAGTCCTAGCTTAGGTTTCAGAAGAGTAGAGACGCCATTGATTTATTTATTTTTAGAGAGGAAGAGGGCAATGGAGGCTAGAGAATTGTATATGAGATTTTGGTTTAGGTTAGGGATGTATATATAGGTGTAGGAAGTTATTTAGGACCATTAGATTAACCCTGAATCATGAGAACCATTCAAATGCAAAATCTGCATTTGAGCGAATCGGCCCACGGGATGACAGCCAAACCCCCTGGATTAACCTCTAGTCGACCCAGCAGATCTCGGGTCGACCTCAAAAATGGGCCGGTTCGGTTATTCCCCCTACCAATTCGCTGTTCTGAACCTTTTTTGCATGTTTATTTATTTAATTTTTATATATATCTATATATATTTCTCTCATATGCATACAAACTTCAAGGCTTAATAACTTCTTCATAATTAACCATTTTTTTTAATATTCTCTGAAAATACGGGGTGTTACAGAGGGAAACTGATCTTTTGGTAGCACTTCCCTTAAAATGCTAGGGCAACACTTAGTTCTAATGCTACCAATTCATGTTATAGTTTGACCAATTCGATCGAACGACAAATAGTATTAATAAATCCAAACTTATTGATAATCATTCTCATTAATTAAATTTATAATTCAAATAAAATCTATCATATAACTTATCAAAGTTATTAAATATTCTTAACCATATATATTTATGTCAAATTCAAATTTAAATTCAAATTGAGTAATAAAAATTCCAATTTTAAATTGGTTAAAAATTCTGGATCGTTACATTCACCTCCCCCCGTTAAAACTTTTCGTCCTCGAAAAGGAAAGTGAACCGTAACAACCCATTCGACATGCTGTAAATTTTCAAACTCAAGATTAAAATTATTTATACCAAACTTCCATCCTCATAATGAAAATGCCATAGCTAATTCCGGACAATCATATCTACCATGTCCTCCAATGATAACTTCCAATTTCCCATTATATTCAATTCATCATTTACTGGGCCAATTACTTATGCTGAACCATTTACCGCTTTCAAGAAAATTCAGAGTTATAAATTATTCTCTTAGATCTTCTCTTGCAAATACAATGGTTATGAGATTTATTCCCTTCCAGTTCCCCAAAATCACTATTATTCTTTACACGTAAAACCCGATCCTCAAAACTCAACTTATCTAAACGTTTCAGTTGAGGTAATTTCTTCTTACTATACCCGCTTGCCAAATATCATTTAATCAAATTGTGAAACTTAATCCATAAGATATTCATGCTTACTTAAATAATTCCTCTTGTTGCCATAATATACTTTATCGACTGTCCAAAATTGCCAATAATTCCAGATTTTTTTTATTTCTTATATTGTTTAAGTTTGTCTATCCTCGTTAATTATTCTAAATTCAAGATTACAAAAATTATTTCCTTCAAACTTTAGATAAACATCTTTAACTAATGTAGACCTTAACCAAAATATCGTCAAATATCTTATCGTCATATTGAATTCTCAAGATATTTGCATTTTAAATTTAATTAGTTGGGGAGAACTAATTATAAAATATCCTGATTAATTAGTTCCAACTTAGCCTTTAAATCGTTTCCCAAACTACTTTTTCTATATTTGGATTGCTTATGTAAATTAAAACTTTACGTAAATGCCTTTTAATCAACTGAGAAATTCCAGTCACAAGATGTAAGTGCTCATGTTTTTAATTTTCAAATACTTTCAAAGATCCTTTACCTTTATATTCAAAATATATTCTTAAAATTAATTCCAAAGTAACTGCCAATTCTTACTCAAAATTTTGATTTGAGTTTTCAAATTATACGTGTTTTCAAAACCTTTTTATATATATCACGAATGCACTTTCTCATATACTCTTTACCGGCTTATCCTTATTACAGGTTTACTTGATATAATTCTTCCAACTTATCAAATTTCAAGACCTCGCTTACTTATTCTAATTCACATCAATTTACCAAATATTTTTAAACACTTATCTAAATGGGTTTAAGTATATATTGATGTTTTAATCGGAATCATATAGTCATCCCACTTTCGAAACTCGAAAACACATATTGATGATGCTGCAGTCACCAACAGAATCATCTTCAAGCGACTAGAGTGTAATTCTATATCTATCTGGTATACTTTAGACTTCGCATATACATTGATCAGGCGTATGCTCAAAATTTTCTTATACTTGATAGTCCAACCTCAACTTCGAATAAAATATTCAAACTTTCATTATATATTTTGGTTCCTAACCATGTTGATTAATTTCTTTGGAAGAGAATTACCTTAACAAATTTGACCCAAGTTTATCACTTAACAACTGATATAATATAAACTTATCAATATTACGAAATGTTACCCAATAGTGAAATTAAATCCAAAAGGCATTTGTACTCGGATCATTTTTCCGATCAGTGGAAAGGGCTTAATTACCGTGCCATAAGAAGTATTTTATGTGTAATTGTAATCACAAATGTAAACTAAACCTTAATCGTTTGATTAAGTATCCAAGTTATAATTCACCATATACTTTCAAAATATGTTTCTTTCTTAAAATATATCTTTTCAAAACTCACTTCATAATTCAAATACACTGTTTCAAATATAATACTCCTAAATCTCATTCTAGGGCATTACTAACCCTATCTCTAATGAGATATTATAAATCTGATAAGTATTTCCTTTTTTTAAATGAGTTGTACCCCATAGCTTTGTATAAACCAAAGCTCTGATAACACAGTGTAACGACCCGACTTTTTGCCCAGTTTTCGCCGGTAATTAAACCAACTTAAACCGTTCACAAAGACGGATTGTTAGGGATACTTACACATTTGCACAAAATAAAAAGAACTTTTCCATTATCATTACAATAATATTACATCAGAGTTACCGGGGAAACTTCAGAGTATATCGATTATACAGCGGAAAATATACTAAACTTAGCGGAAGAATATGCACGCTCCAAGATATAATAGCTCCACCTAAACCAGCATCCTGCTCTAACCAACTCCAAGATTTAATCTGCGAACCAAACTACTATGCTGCCCGTGCAAAAATTATGGGCACCCATAGTTTAGGTGGGGGAACAATAAACTCCAGGTCAGTCATGGGACTGGTGTGAGAACTCAAAACAGTTGTTTTTAGGGTTTATTTTAAAGTTGGGTAATTCATCGGACCACGTCGCTAATGCAGAACGGGTTTACTCCGTGTGAATACAAGTGCATAGAAATTCGCAATGTTTTTTTGAAAAATGAAACTAACATAAGGTCTCGCGGCACACACATAATGCAAACGCACACTTGGGCGAGGTTTCTCCTTATGCAGTCAAAAATGCCTTTGATATGTAAAATCCTTTTTCAATACTATAATATAGTTTGAAAAATCCTTTCGAAAGAAAATGTATCAATCTAAGCCAGCATAGGAACCATATACTATACTGACGTATGGTATACAATCAAAATCGTACGGGCTCTTAGTGGAGATTGGGTTTCCAACAATGACCAGGCAAAGGAACTTCCTTCCGAACTGAATTTTGAACACCTCTAGAGGGATGTCCGAGGATCAACTCATGCTCCTCATGCCAACACAAGACCGGTTTACCTCTGTAACTAGGTAACTTAGAGTACGCCTGAGTATGTCATCTCCCGGTCGTTACCGACCTTTTCGAGCACACGCCAACAATAGCCACAAAAGTATATGATTTTACCACATAGGTTAATACCTGTGCTGCATACCATAGTACACCTTTTATCTAGAAGGAGACAATTCCCCATAAGCTTGCCGCATTTCTTCCTGTTTGGCCTTTTACCGGGGTGTGAGGCTTGCCGAGGTCACGATATACACAAAGCAGTGCTTAAATAAGCCATGCTTAGATCATCCATAGCTCATCACATAACTTAAGTATGCCACATTATCCATTCACCATGCATCACTGATTTCTATCAATATATAACCTCTAAGCTCATACGTCTTAGAGAAAGGTGTTAAGCAAGAGAATAAATTCTCCGCCACCAAACAGAGATCAGTGCTATGCGGTCAATTACAATGTCAGACACACAATCCATACAAGTCCGTTATGGGTCTAAACGAAATCACAAATCCGGAATTCCTTCACATATGTTTGGGATTCTTGCCACTTAGCTGATATTAAATCCATCTACAAATAGGAGCTACCCATTTGAGACATTCAGCAAGTCGTTCTTACGATATGAAGGGTCTCGGTCTTCAATACACTCTTCAATTGCTACACAACGTCGTATTATTACTTGGAATGGTTTTCGGACATACATCCGATCCCGGTCTTTCCAAATAATAAGCGCAATTTTAAAAACACAATTGAACATAGGCTTTCAACCAAATCTCCTTCCATCTTGGATTTTGTCAAATTAAACTTCTTTAAACCCATCCCAAAATTATTACAAAATCCATAATTTAACTTTTCTCTTTTAAAACACATCCCTTATGTAACGACCCGGTTTTTCAGCGACTTTGGTTATCGACATAAACTCAATGACGACTAACCAACCATCGAAAAATACCGGTAGTTAATGAAAGAAATTAGAGAGTGAGAATAGATAAGACAGAAACTTAGAATAGAAGAAGAAGAACAACACAACATCAGAGTAATACGAACCTCACAGCGGAAAGAATAACATATAATATATAACATAACTTTGAAATATAAATCTGTACTTGAATATACATATCATTTCCAAAGTACAGCACTTACAACACAGCGGAAAATAACCATAGCTATATAATTCTGAAGCCTCCTGCTCCAGCTCTTCAAGTATCTGTAAATCCCGACTACTTGACTGCCCGTACAAAATTGGGCACCCAAGAGTTTAGGGAAACAAAACAAAATAAACTCCGGGTCAGTCATGGGACTGGTATGAGTAAAACAGCTAAAAACAGTTTGAGCAAGTAAACGATATCTCATAAGACCACACCGTATAATGGAACGGGATTTTCCCTTATGAGAATCCAAAACATGTTTATATCAAAAACCTTTGATATTATAATAATGTCTATCAACCACAATATAATAATCATCTAGCAGAAACGCTTTCATCTCACGTTCTACATATATAGTATACAATCAAAACCGCAAGCACGTATTGGGTAATGGATTTTCATCTATGACAAGGTATGGAACCACCTTTCGCTAGTGTACCTCTAGAGAGGAATACACTGGGATCAACAAGAACATCTTGCAACCCGTCCACACATGACCGACCACTCATTTCTCTTGAGTGTATCGAATGTATATCACCAACGGTTAGGATCAGCAACCGTTTCCCAAATGGGACAGCATCAACAATAGATTTTTAGAAGTAAATGAAACGCTAGATCAGGTGATTATACACCCTAATAGGTGCGACCTACATAGCCATGCTGCCTGCCCGATTTCTGTCATTTCCCGGTTGTGAGGCTAGAAGCTACGCTTATCCTTTATATGCCACATCTTCATTCACTTAGAATGTCACATCGTCATACCCGCCAAATCACAAATTTATTTATCCAAAAATAACACGGGTATACAGCTAAGAGAAACGAATTCCTCCACCACCAAACATGAATACATTTGAAGAGTTCAACTTACGCGATCTATTAGATATACTCTGTCAGACCTTCTTCCATACAAGTTGTCCTGTGACTGGACAAACCGAAGGCACTATTCAGTACATCCATCTTAGGCAATTGTTATCTAAGATTTATACCACAACCCTTGCACTTTACTCCGTCTTCAATATATTCATCATAATTGATTCGCAACGCTTATGCCAATACAGAGTGGTTCTTCGGATAATAATCTAACCGGTCTCTCCATATTAACAACGTTAAAATGGTTAAAAACTTCGATAGTCGGTGAGTTAACTATCAAAGAAAAACACGTGTGCAAACAACGATCTTATTTCCAGATGGAAATTACATCGATCAATCACCAATCAACTTTTATCCTTTAAATTAATTTATCATTAATTTATTTCATTTGTCATTTCCTGTTTCCATATATTCTAAATTCTTATCTTCTATTATCAGAAAACATTTTTGATTCTTATTTGTAAAACATTTCCAAACTCCTTCATGATCAAACATTACGATTCCTTAGTTAAGAAGGAAGTTAATCAAGTTGGGGTATAATTACCTCTTAAACCTTAACTAAACAACGTTTTAACTTCGAAATAGTCAAACTTTATCTTTTAACTCTTTAACAAACTTCCTTACGTAACTCTCAGATTCTATTTACGAATCCACTTCTTTATTGAAAACATTGATTATAACGATAACGTTATAATCCTTACTTTCGAAATATCTAACTTCAATTATAACTTTTACTCTTTAATGTGAATAGATAAATAAACATCTAATTTATAAATCAACAAATCTTGATTTAAACACCGGAAAGTATAAGTACTTTCCCGAATTTGATATAATCGAATTCGCCGATTAACTCTCTTCGAGTAATCTCTATTTGATTAACTCTCCTTCGAATAACCTATATTCGATTTTCTCTCTTCGAATAACTTATATTCGATTATCTCTCTTCGAATAACTTATATTCGATTAATTCACTCTTTCAAATAAACTATATTCGATCTCTTTCTTTCGAATGCGCTATATTCGATAACCTCCTTTCTTTCGAGTACACTATATTCGATAACCTCCTTTAGAATAACTTATATTCGATAACCTCCTTTCTTTCGAGTACACTAGATTCGATAACCTCCTTTCGAATAACTTATATTTGACAATCTCACTTTCGAATAACTAAATTCGATTAACTCCTTTCGATTAAACTAACATCGATAACTCCTTTCGATTACTAACATCGATAACTCCTTTTGATTACTAACATCGATTAACTCCTTTCGATTAAACTATAGTCGATACCCTTTCCTTTAACTCTATTCGAATAACTAATATTCGATTAACTCTATTTAACTCCATTTAACTCTATTCGAATAACTAATATTCGATAACTCTATTTAACTCTATTCGAATAACTAATATTCGATAACTCCTTTTATCTTTATTCGAATCACTAATATTCGATTAACTCAAATTTGATTAACTCTTTTTGATTAACTCTTTTCAATTAACTCCTTTCGATTACTAACATCGATGCCCTTTCCTTTAACTCTATTCGATTTACTCCATTTGAATAACTCTATTTAACTCCATTTAACTCTATTCGAATAACTAATATTCGATAACTCTATTTAACTCTATTCGAATAACTAATATTCGATAACTCCTTTTATCTTTATTCGAATCACTAATATTCGATTAACTCAAATTTGATTAATTCTTTTTGATTAACTCTTTTCAATTAACTCATTTCGATTACTAACATCGATGCCCTTCCCTTTAACTCTATTCGATTTACTCCATTTGAATAACTCTATTTAAATCCATTTAACTCTATTCGAATAACTAATATTCAATAACTCTATTTAACTCTATTCGAATAACTAATATTCGATAACTCCTTTTATCTTTATTCGAATCACTAATATTCGATTAACTCAAATTTGATTAACTCTTTTTGATTAACTCTTTTCAATTATTCCTTTTCTATTTGTTTACTTAACAAATAACTATTCCCTTTTCAAATTCTATTTATTTAACAAATAAATATTTCTTTTATCATTCCTATTTATTTAACAAATAAATATTTCCTTTATCTTTTCTATTTATTTAATAAATAAATATTCCTTTATCTTTTCTATTTATTTAATAAATAAATATTCCTTTTTATAAAATCTTTTGATTTTATAAATATTTCCTTTTCAATATAACATTGAAAATTTCCTTTAATTCTATTTATTTTCTAAATAAATCTTTCTTTTCACTTCTATTTACTTTCTAAGTAAATATCCTTTTTATAACCTTTTTCGTTTTATAAATATTTCCCTTTTATAATATCCTATTTATTTTCCCAATAAATATTCCTTTATGATATTCTATTTATTTTCTAAATAAATGTTCCCCTTTATAAAATCCTATGATTTTATAAATACTTTATTTTCAAAAATATTTCCTTTTATAAAATCGGTTGATTTTATAAAATTCCTTTATTTCAATATACATTGAAATATTTCTTTTTACATCCCAGGGTTTCTTATGATATTAAAAATATCGAATAACAATGATCAACATCATTCTAAAACACATAATCCATAACAGATTATATATCACATCATATATCAAAATATATGAAAACAGTAAAATAAATGTTGAGGAATCCAGTTGGATTCCTCCGACCTGTTTCCCTGCATCCACAGATGTTAAACAATATCATTAACATCGATTTCATTTCAATATGAAATATCCAGTTAAACAGAATCAATATTTGATTAACGATATATATAAATATCTTTATCTATAATTTCAACCAATACATACGCAATTCAACCAAACAGTTAACACACATCAATCAACATAAAATTATCAGTTCTAAATATACGTTAGAAAAGTATAACTGTTCAGAGTTGGTGAGTTTTACTCACATTGGACGATCATCGTTAATAACGATACCCATCGCTTAATTCAGACGGACAATTTAATTCGCTATAAATTGTAACGGGCTGCACTTCACTCCCAGTCCGTTCCACAGTGTAGCCACCGTCCATACGATCCTAACGGATCCGACCGTCTGAAATTCTGATACAGTATGGTCGAGATATTTAATTTATAAGTTAGTATACTTATTAGAATTTAACTAAACATATATATACATTCAAATATTGGACCTCACCCCCTTATTGTTTCCTCGGCCCATTTAGAAGTTTACCGGCCCGCCCAAAACCATCCTTCTTCCTGATCGAACAAAACACCTAATTGCCCCTTACAGTTACACCATCACCGAATCTCCATGCTACAATCCCCTCTACCCGTGCTCAGTTCATTACTAATCCACTAGTTATCAGATGGATAAAAATATCTTCAGTTTGTACTACTTTATGTGAACCTGCAACCCTGTACCCAACTCCATCACGGCTTCAAAAGGGAAACGAACCAAGACAATACTTTGCTTGCCAAAACTTTTCAACACCGCTGCCTTCTTTCATTTATGTGCTCCAGCGCCTGATTATTTCCATCGTTCATGTCCATTGCACCATATTACTTCCTGACCCCAAAACTTCCACTCAAAACAAAATATTCAACGTGACAGTTCAGCCACTCCAAATCCCTTAATCCCATTTCTAGCTTCAGTATACCACTTACAAATGGGTCACCTTCCTACTCCAAATACAAACTCCCAATCTTTAATTGATGCCTCGCCCCCCTTAGCCGCATGGTTCCCACGCACAGTGATCCATCTCCTCGAAAGTTCCAACTCCATCCCGATCTCAGCTAACTCTTGGATCCTCCCCCTGTCCAGTTTTTCAGCGTCTCACAGTGGTGTTCGAACCAATCGAGGAGCACACGAAATGGAAGGGAACCTTACCAAGACCTCGCATATTTTATTTTCATTTGAATTCTTTATTTTCTCTCTCGAGGCCATTGCTCACGGCTTGAATTCTCTGAACCCAAAAGAACGAACATGAAGCAGGGTGTATTTATAATAATATTACGCTACTTCGTATCTAAGTAAAAAGAACGTGGGCGCAGGAGGACAACTTGATGGGTGATGGGAATGCTTTGGTACTGGAGGCAAGAACGTGGGCGCAGGAGGACAACTTGATGGGTGATGGGAATGCTTTGGTGCTGGAGGCAAGGACGTGGGCGCAGGGATATCTATGGATGGGTGTGAAAGACAATACGTGAAGGAATGTGTATTAAATCAATTTTACTTAACACTTAAGAAATAGTATACCATATGTAAACTCCATTAGCTTTCAAACTATTATCGACAAAACTAAAAATACCGTTACGACAAGCCAGGTGCCACGATCCAAAAAATATAATAATATAGGTCCGTTAACTTATTCTGTGAAAACCCGAAATGTTGATATAGGGTGTAAAATACTCCAAATAAAAAGTTGCGTATTTAATTAATTGAAAATTACAGTAAAATTCTAAAAATTAAATTATCACTACGTCTCAAAAGAACCATGTCTAAATTCGAAACCGGTATCTAGTTATATCGAATAAACTATTACGGTTGATAAACGATTCTATAGTGATTATTTTAAAATTTGATTTGGACACAACTCACAATCTACACGACGAAATCCTGAATTTTCTCTTCCATCAGAAAAATATACTTCACGAGCTCCTAACGTTTCTCGTTTCACAGAAATCCGATTTAAAACGGCTTCTGTATATTCGTTTAAAGTTCGAATTGCCAAATTACGAACTACAGCGCCATTTCGAGCTCGATTATAATTATAATATAATTTAAACGTTCAACTGTCGTTAATTAATATATTCGTTAACATAATTCAACTCTAAACTGAATATATATTTATATTATAACTTGTCCAATTCACACCATATCATGAGTTCCGTTATTTCCGATTATTTCAGAAATATATATTATTCTATTATTTATATTAATTAATTATAAATATTATTTAATTCTGGTCATTGATATCGCCAAATCAATATTTAATAATTATATTAATTAATTATTCAACAGCTAAAAATGCGGGTTATTACACCTTAAATCAAAGATAATTTAGCCTTAAAGCCTTAATTAATTTTCCGTTTGATAACTCATTATCAAAATCCATTTTCCTTTGAAAATCCTTAATCCACATTTCAACCATAGTTTCCAACTAAATCGAATTTCCAACATTCAATTCTTTAAATCTTAACTAAAAGACTATACTTGCTTCTCAATTTCATACTTTTAATTTTATCAAACCAAAGATTTAATTAAATCCCAAATTACGATTTGAATTTCCATAGCTCAGTCTCATTGGGTATCAAGAATGATATTATTGAAGATATGACTCACGACAAAACCCAAATCAATCGATATTGAACATAAGTTTCACAAAAATTGTATCTACTTATATTCGATATCAATTCTCATAATTGTAACGACCCAGGTTTTCTGCCCCGAAAATCGACATAAATACCTTTACTGTATCTCGTGTCGATCCTCCAAACACCGAGAACACCGGATTGTTAATGAAAGAATTTAGAGGGTGAGATAAGAAAGAAAGAAATATTAGAATAGAAGAAGGAGAAGAACCAACACAGAGTCTCACATCGCAGCGGAACAAAATATAACACAGAAATAATCTTTATTGAGAGCTTTTGAAAATACTTACAATATCAGAGTACAACACACAGCTGGACAGTTTTTGATAATCTGTCCTCATATATATATAATCAAACAACAGAATATCATTCGTCTGAACATCTTCAGCTTGTCCCTGGACTTCTCAGTACCTGATAACTTGAACCTGTACACCTCGGTCTAACCCGAGCATTTACAAAACACCTGGTCAGTCTGGTGGACCAGAGTGAGAAAAACTCGCACAAGATTAAGGTATCACACAACTTGATTTTAAAGTTAAAATTCTTTCGAAGAAAAAGATAATCGTAAGACCGATCCACACATAAACACAGACGGTTTTTACCTTACGATAACCCAACCAGTTTTCGAAATCAATATCTTGACCTGATATTACACTAGTGTCTAAATACAAGTAAATATCAATCTAGTGGAACGCTTGCATCTCACGCTCCACATATATATATACAAACAAAACCGTAGGCACTTATTGGAAATTGGATTCCGACCTTGACAAGGTATGGGACCACCTTCCGACGATGTACCTCTAGAGGCGAATACACCTGGGTTCAACAAGAACGTCTTGCAACCCGGCCCTCACATGACCGACCACTCATTTCGCTTCAGTGTATCGAATGTATATCACCAACGGTTGGACTCAAACCACCGTTCCCGAATGGGCAGAATCGATAGAATAAGAAACAAAAGGAATTTCTCTAGATAGGTGATTATACACCCTAATGGGAGCGACCCACATAGCCATGCTGCCTGCCCGATTTTTGTCATCTCCCGGTTGATGAGGCTTGAGGCTCGAACTCCTTTACAGCACCTGGCCACCATCCACTTTGAATGCCACATCGTCAGATCCGCCAGATATCACACTGATTGACGTCCACAAAAATACTCTAATTTATTTGGCTAGAGAATAACCATTTCTCCGCCATCAACTATTGTACGTTTGGAGAAATCAACGCATGTAATTCCTTAGGAAATACTCTGTCAGACACTCATCCATACAAGTCATCCAGGAACAGGATGAACCGAAGGCACTCTCCTACTGCATCCCAGGAATCACCCTACAGATCAGTAGCGAGAAGCCCTTGCAATCCGTAGATTCCAATCACGACAGAATCACTGTTGAAATATCTTCGGCCGCTAAACCAGAGAAATCCAATCAGTTGCCCTTCCGCTTATGGAGATCAACGGCCTTCTATTTCTCCATCTTCAATAATCTTCTTTCACGTATTCGCTGGTCGGAATGGTTTTCGAATATATATTCGATCCCGGTCTTTCCGTACCAACGATCGTATAGGTCATGTTTGATAGTCGGTGTTTTAACTATCAAATATATAATTGTGTGAATGACATAAGTTTACCAACTCAGTACCAACACCACATGGCCTCTTTAATTAAAAATGATTAACGATGGTTAATCTCTAACCCTTGAAAACTTCAAATATACTTATTTGACGTAAGGTTCTTATTTCAAACTATTTCACTCTCATTTCTGTTAAAGAATTCATTTTCAAAACTTACTTTTCCAATTTCCTTTGATCTCGGAAATACCATTTTAACTTTCCCATTACACACTACTATCATCCTGAGGTAAATCCCGAAGTCGTTCAAGTTGGGGTATTTATTTACCTCTCAGACCTTGATCAACAACGGTCTTATCTTCAGATAGACATCAGTTGTAATTCAAAACACAACATTATTCTAAATCCAAACACGCCTCATTTCCTTCTTATAAACTTTGTTTATAAATCACGGTTTAATATAACCCTTTAATTATCATATTCCTTTTTCCTTAATTCAAACGTTAAACAAATATTTGCTTAAATTTTCTTCTCCTTTTTGGTGATAAAGACTTGGGGTTTTATATAAACCTGTTCATGAATTCTTTTCACAACGAAGCCATACTTCCTTTCAACTTGGATTACCTTCCATAATCATCCCCTATTTAAGTAGTAATCTCTAAATTTAAATTAATGATTTACCTTACCATTAGCTTATTTATTTGCTAATAAGTAATAAATTTCCTTTTTAAAATCTTATTTAAACTAAACCATTATTCGTTATCCCATCTCGTTGGACTAATTCAAACAATTGGTCTAAATTTTAACTTAGCTACATAATTTACTTTGCCAATCCAAAATACGATTATCTCATTAAACAGTTACAAATAATCCTTTATTTAAATTAATTAATTCAAATAGATTCTTTTCCCTTTATCTCTAAAAATGGTTATTCGAATCCATCACATTAATCTTTGCTTATTTACTTATAATTCGAATATATATTAGGAATTTCCTTTATAAATTCATTCGAAACCAATCATAAACTCAATAAATAAATAATAAATATCTATTTCTTTTACAGCTTTTATTCAAATAATAGATTTAAAAATCTATTTTCAATTATGAAATAAATTCTATAACTCTATCTACGTGACAGTAGATCGATATTGACAAAACGGTTAATTCATGGCCCACGTACTGTCGATCACTCAACCCATAGCACCCATTGGTTTAAAATAGACAAATGGTGAATTTTAGGTCAATATTCAACCATAAAATCAAAACAATCCAATGATGGTCTCATCACAGTCTATAATGAAGATTTAATATCAACCACAATAACCGATCAAAACAATTCATCTATTAAAACACGTTTATTTTATAAACGTGAACAATGACTTAACTTACCTCAGTTGGAACCAATCGTTAAAAATAACGATTTGCGTTTTACTGAAATTAAATGATGTTTAATTTCATCAGTTCAAACAATAACTGAATTTATATCACCAATCAGTCAATCACCAGCAACCATAGCACACAAAAATAAAAACCCAACTTATAAAATATAAGCGGGAAATAACTGAGTGAGTTTAACTCACCTTTGTTTTGATTTCGTCGATAAATCAGCTTGTTTTCAGTTGAATTAAAGGACGTTTCATTTTTCTGAAAAATCCATCTGCTGCCTGCCCTACTCAGTTTACTTCCATCACGTAGTACCCGTCTTTACGGTCCCGACGTTTTCCGTTTCGTCGAATTCTGAAGAAATATGCATTTTATATTAATATTTGAATTTTATAAAACTTGAAAACTAAGAAAACTAAAAATTAGAAATAAAAGTTTGGCCCTTACTCTTAAACCCGTCCAGCCCATCTTTGTTATAACCAAACCCGCCCCTCCCTTTTATTCCTCAACCCTAAAACAGATCTGCCCCTCTTTCATTTCTCAACAGAATCCGCCGCCACACCAAAAAATGGAGACCGAAACCCTAGATGCCGAAGCCCCTTCCTCATCGAACCCTTCTGGCTTCCACCTACGTTTGTTTCGCCTCAACCCGATGTCCCTGACCTCTTCCAGCAACTCTGGTGCCACCCCAAATTCCAAAAAGCTAAGTGTTTTCCCCCAAATTTAATTCGGTTTTGATTTTCGTTTGCTTTTGAGTTCTGTTTTTACTTGTTCATTTCGAAACTGAGTTTTGTTTTGGGTTTGTGGTTGAATACACTGTGTATTTATAGTTGTGGACGATCACTGTGATTTCCGAATTGTCATATCCTAGTATAGACTTAGTTGTGTCTATATTTTTAGGCGTTTATTTTTCTGCTGTGAGGTCAAACTGTTGTTGATTGGAACTGGGTTTGTGTGATGTCTAAATGTTGGATTTCATGTACTTGTTTGCTTAGATCTACGAACTGTTTATACATAGGTTTGTTATAGCTATGACACCCTTGAGTTGTTTATTCCCTGCGTCCCTTGTCTGTAAGGATTTGAGTTTAGTCTTCCCATGTGCAAATTTCTGATAAAAAAATATACACACATTGAACTGTTCCCATATAGATTTAGGTTAGACTATGTTTTGTCTATTCAAAATTGGAATTTGTATTGAGTTATCTGTTCGAAAGATATTGTTTATTCTTGTATATTTAAACTGATGTAGGACATAAGGTGTTGTACTGGAAATTTACTGTTTATGTGAAGAAATCTTGTTTCGATTGTCTGAAACTTTGTAGTATAAATTCAAAGATCTTCCTGTTTGAATTGTCCTGTAAGCTATTTATTTTTTTCTCTTCCTTTTCTCGATTGCAGATTCGAGTTGTAATGTCATGAGATTTTCAGACTATATACATATAAATGTATAGTTCTTTTAGATTTAGATTTGATGCAAAAAAATATATTCAACTGTTCACTGTACTGTATAGATTAATTTATACCTACATTTGATTTTATTTCTAGCTACTTATAGCTTTTGTTTTTCCTCTTTTCTTTTCAGGTTGATTTGGCGACAGTGTTGAAATCTCGTGATGGGTAGTGGTGATGACTGCACCCTAAACAGCGAAGATTTGTGTTGGATTTTCAATATCTGTTTAAATCTTGTATATGTATTGGCCAAAGCAAAATGTATATTAGTTGTTCTACTATTATTATTATTATTATTATTTTGAAAGAAATAGGACATATTGAAATCAAGTTGTAAAGTGAATCCATTGTATATATATTTTTGTATATATATATATATATTACTGTTCTTACATGCTAAACTTTCTCAGCATTGTGCAATTTCCATACTTGAAACCTCTTTCTTGCTGATTGCCAGCAAATGCAGATTTAGTGGGCTCTTGAATATTCATATGTTTCAATGTATTCAAATTCAATTTGAATTTGTTTTGGCCACTTTGTTTTAGTTCTTTTGAGTTGTGCAATACTCGATTTTATAATTACATGTTTGTTTACTTAGCCATTCAGTTTGGTGAGTGTGATGCAAGATATATACATATAGATATTTACTTTGTTTTTATTCCGATTATTTTAAAACTCATAAAATATATATACAATATAATTAAAAATTCAAACAATTGAATTAAATAAAAATAACCTGATAAACTCGAGTAGATTCAAATGGAACACCGTTTTATTTACAAAGACCAAGATAGATTTTCAACTCAACCTTCACAAATTGGGTTATACGATATTATATATATATGTAACGTTATCGTTTTATAACGATTTTCATAGCGACTATTTTAAAATTTCAACTGGACATAACTAACAAATTATAATACGAAATCTCGATTTTTCTCTTTCATATGAAAATTATCGTCAATCCGGTTCCAACGTTTCTCGTTTCACAGAATTCCGACTTAAAACGAATTCTGTATACTCAGTTGAGGTTCAAAATGAAATTTACGAACTACCGCGCCATTTCTAGTTCGTTTATAATATAATTATAATTTAAACGTTCTGACGTCGTTTTTAATAACGAATATATTTATAATTCAATATAAACTATATTTAAACCACTTTAAACCGCTCGTTCACCTTATACAGTAAATTCACCATTTTCTCAATATCCCGAAATTAAAATGTTATTATATTATTAATATAATTTAAATATTCAAATTAAAATGTTTAAATCCATTAATTAAACATAAATCAATATTTTAAATAAATAAAATATTTCAAATAAATGGTCAGAAAATACGGGACATTACAATAATCAACGAATACTATAACTGGAATAACGATATAATAATAATATTTTCCAAATTCCTCAAATAGTATATGTTTACATCACATAATTTCATATCAAATATCCGAAGATTATTTCTATCCAACTTATCTCAATGAACTTGGGAAACCCATATCTTAATTAAAAGATTTATCCAACTCTTTGACATTAGATCTGGATGGAAATATCATCAACTTATCCTCAATATTAATCTCCGTATCCAACTCACACTATAAGCGGAATAACGGTGAACTACCTTTTAAATTCCTCAAATAGTAAGAGTCATTATCTACCAAATTAATATCAAACATCCGAAGATTTATCTCCAATCATATCCATTTATTTAAAATTGAAAACATGTATTAATATCAATTTAAATTCCATATAAAATATTTTTTTATACTTTTAAACCTTTGAAAACATTCCACAAATCATTACTTATAGTTCGAAAAATAGTTTGCGGGTTAAAAACATCAAAATAGATTGTTTTCGAGGAAAGCATTACAATAGCGTTTCAAAAGTGTTATAAAAGCATTACAAAACAGTTATCTTAACTATTTTGATCAAAATATCGTTTAGCTTAGCCAAACTTATACTTTACAATTCAAAACACCTTTTCATAATTTGTAATGATTTTACTAATTTTTCCATATTTTTAAAATATTTTTTTTTGATGCAAAAAGGTAGTGAATTGCTAGATTCACGCCTTCATTCATTCATTAAACTTAAAACAAGTACAACGTGTTCAGCATGCATAGGGCTAGCTACTAGTTACAAGTATTTACATAAATATGTACAACCAAAATACATGCACGCAGGCATGTTTACATAGGGCCCAAAAATTATATGAAACGACTACAAAAAAACAGCATGCAAACCCAGTAAAATGAAGCATGGCAACATCAAGCTCTGCTACCACGAGCCCTGTCCATCACTCGAGCTCCGACTGTGTCAACAAACTTGATTTCTTCCTTGCCTGACCAAAGAGAAACAAAATTAAGGATGCGAAAAATAACTGAGTTGGGCCGTTTCATTTTGCATTTAAACTTTCGTGAGTTGCGTTCATGCCAGAGGATCCAAACATAAGCAAAGTTCAAAAGAGCAAACATATGGCGCATGTCAGTGTCAGGTAATGTAATAATAGTGCTATTCCAGAAAAGAAATTGATCAGAGATGAAGTGAGACCAGTCTAAGCAGATATTAAGGCTAACTAAACACTTCGTCCACACGTAAAAGGCGAAATCGCAATAAACAAAAAGATGCTGATAATCCTCGTCGTCGTCAGTGCAAAAAACACATCCCCCAGTAACATGAACACCTTTTTGCCGTAATCTTTTCACTGTATTGAGCTTGTTGTGCATGATCATCCACATATGTATCTTGACCTTAGCAGGTACAGCCTTAAAACTCCACATTCTCATGAATCCATCATACTTTCTTCCTGCGAAGTTCATCAACTTATAAAGTGCGCTCACGCAAAAGTTACCACCAATCTTCCACACAAATTCATCCTCCTCATTGCTATGAAGATGTACATCTTCTAACAAACGAATCAGGCCACATAGCTGAAGCAGAGCATTACCAGCCACAATGCGACAGAAGGACAGGTTCCATTTAAAATTGGCAGAATTCACATTAAACATTGCACAGACTGAAGCACTTTTGTTGCATGCAATAGCAAACAGATCACCAAATTCATCACGCAAAGGGATAGGGAGCAACCAACAGTCATACCAGAAAGAGACGCTTCGGTCGTTTTTAACTACAATCTCAGTCCCAATCTTCATCCAGTGAACATTTGCCATAACACCACGCCAGAATGTTGAGCAATGAGAAACGTCCGCATTCCAGTCAAATCTACCCCCATAGCAAGTGTTTAAGATCCACTCCTTCCAGAGAACTTTCTTTTCGCTAAGCATAATCCACAGCCATTTACAAAGTAATGCAGAGTTCATGTTTTTCAAGTTGATGACTCCCAAACCTCCTTGATCTTTGGACTTGCACACCTGATCCCACGACACTAGACAGCAGGCTTTACGCGTGTCCTTCGTACCGGTCCAGAAAAAATTTCGACGAACAGCATCAATCTTCTGAACAACCCAACCCGGACACGAATAAAAAGAGAGCCAGTACAAAGGGATTGCCGCCATAACAGAGTTCACCAGCACCAGACGTCCAGCCCTTGATAGACAATTTCCTTTCCACCTCGCTAATCGCCTGTCAACTTTATCGATCACGTATTGCCAATCACTCTTCATCAATCTCTTTGGATGGATGTAAGCTCCAAGGTATTTGAGGGGGAAAGAATCCGCCATGCAGTTGAGCATTTCAGCACATTTCCTGTTCACATCAACGCTACAGCCCAAAGTGTAAACACTGCTCTTATGAAAATTAATCTTTAAGCCAGATAAACTTTCAAAAGCATAAAGCAAAAATTTTAAAGAGGCAATATTCTTGCAATCAGGGTTGCAAAAAATAATAGTGTCATCAGCATATTGTAGTGAATTAATACCCCCAATGATGTGATCACGCCAAAAGCTTTGAATAATCTCATTAGAACTTGCCACCTGAAGGATCCGACAAAAGACATCGGCAGCCAAGTCAAATAGGAGTTGGGAAAGTGGGTCACCCTGGCGCAGCCCTCGCTTGGATACAATAGTTTTGCCAGCCACTCCATTCACACAAATATTGGATCTGCTTGATGTTAAAATGCAATGAATCCAGTTTAGCCATTTACACGGAAATCCTC
Source organism: Allium sativum (assembly GCA_030737875.1). Taxonomy (NCBI): domain Eukaryota; kingdom Viridiplantae; phylum Streptophyta; class Magnoliopsida; order Asparagales; family Amaryllidaceae; genus Allium; species Allium sativum. Next base: position 255,491,334 of record CM060912.1, on the reverse strand, counting down.
TCGCGCTAAGAAGATCCATTATAAACCTCCAGTCAACTGTGTCAAAGGCCTTAGCGAAGTCCAACTTCAGGATTGCGCAAGGCACATTATGTCTATCACTATGGGAGATAACTTCCTGGACAAGTACCGCTCCATCAAGAATGAATCTTCCCCTAATAAATGCTGTCTGCGAAACATCAATCAGGTTATCCATCTTCGCTTTCAGTCTGTTTGCGAGAACCTTAGTGATCAATTTGAAACTACTATTCAAAAGACTAATAGGTCGAAAATCCGCCACCGAGACATTTCCTCCTTTCTTAGGGACCAAGACTACATTAGCGTACCCCAACATGTCCAATCTCAAGGAACCAGAATGAAATTCTTTGAATATGTTAATAACATCCTGTCTAATCACATCCCAATATTTCTTATAGAATTTTTTTGGAAAACCATCAAGGCCAGGGGCTTTCTCACCAGGCATTTCGTTTAAAGCCGCGACGATTTCCTCTTCCGAGAACTCAGTATCAATGCCACTAAGATCAACAGATGAAGGATACAGCATCTTCCAATCAACATTCACACGATTCTCAATGCGTTCACCAAAGATTCCCTTATAAAATTCAGTAAAAACCTGCTCTATCCTTTGATGATCACAAATTTCAACTCCGTCTTTCCAAATGCTACATATTGTGTTAGTACGCCGTCTACCGTTTGCAACTTTGTGGAAATAACTTGTGTTACTATCACTAAGCTTAAGCCACTGAGTTCTCGACCTCTGTTTCCAAAAAATCTCTTCTTGGTCAATCACCGTTAGAAGCTCCTTTTCTTTAGTTTTTAACAAGGCACGCTCAGCCTCACTTAGATTACGCCCTTCCTCAAGCACATTAAGCTCCATAATCTCAGATTCAAGTCTCTGCTTCTTAACTCTGATGTTTCCAAAGACTTCTCGATTCCATTTGGCTAAAAATTTACATAATAGTCTCATTTTCCTACAAAAATTGCTAGCTGCATCCCCAAAGTTGCGAAATTCTACCCACTTCTGGCGCAACATCACATCAAAATTTGGTTCAATGCACCACATATTTTCGAACTTAAAAAAATATTTCCTTCTATGATCGACGTTAGTGTTTAGAACAACCGGGCAGTGATCAGAAATAAGGGAAGTAAGACCTCTTTGAAGAGTCAGGGGGTGCAAGTCATCAAAAGCAGAATTAATGAAGAAACGATCGAGGCGAACTAAAGTAGGAGGGGTCCTACCGTCAGTCCACGTATATTTTCTATTAGTCATGGGCAGGTCAATAAGGCCACAGTTACCAACAAAGTCACTAAAATCGTTCATGTCGCCCAAGCCAGCGTTTTTCACTACATTACGTTCAGACATAAATCTTGTAACATTAAAGTCGCCGCCAATTACCCAGGGACCATACATGAGTTTATAAAAGTCCAAACCCTCAGCCCATAAAGTCATTCTTTCTCGTCTTGTATTGGGTCCATAAACATTAGAAAAGAAATAAAGTTATGGTCGTCAACTGCTCTTACATCGACCTGTTCCAAAACGGTTTCAAACATAACTTGAAAATCATAACTCGAATTTAAAATTTTCTTACACTCATTTGAAAGCTCTTGTTAATGGAAATCAAACGTTTTTCATTTCATGGAAATCTGAATTGAATTGCAAAAGTTATAAGAATTTGCAGTTTGTCACTAAAATACGCGAATTTTCCATTGTGCGACAAGCTCTATTTTGACTGAAATAAAAATTATTCTTTAATACTTCAAAATACCTTAAAAAACCATTATATACTTATATAACCCTTTTAAAATCATTTAAATTTACTTTCCAAATTATTTTGGATCTAAAATTCACCTTTTATTTTTCACATAGTATTTTATTAAAAATCCAATTTTATTTTTGAATTCAAATAACTTCAAATTAACCTTGCATCCGTCGGATCAGATAGGGATTGCTAGGAAGAGCAAGAAACTACATTTCCAAACCCAAGCCTAGACACTATCCTCTCTGTCATCCTAGAACGTTTCGGTATTTATTTATTTTGAAAGAGACTTCATCAATATATATATATATATATTCATACATAGTGTCATTCCCAACCATTAACCTTCGATTTTAATAATAATATTATTTCCAATTATGAAGGAGATTTGCCGATCACCAATGTGATACCATAATTGTTGTGTCATAGTGTGTGCGAAACAACATCAACAACCATTATAAACATCCATAGCACCTATCATCAACATAATTAAATAAATCAAAATTGTGCATAAGCGTTATAACACTAATGCTTAATAGTGTGTGTTCTAAACTACACATCCATCATCCATCACAACAAACATCAACCATCATTAACCACTAATAATCCATCACTATATTTAAATTAGTCTAACTACAAATTAAATGTATAAATTGTGGTTAAAGAGTTCTCACCGAACAACTTTCCGATCTTCATGGTAGGCGAGCCTAGTTGAGCGAACCATTGGACAGTATTTCGGCGCACCGTCTTCTTCACAAATATATATATATATACACACTAATCTCTCACTCTCTCTATATTATAAGAGGAGGAGGAGGATGATGACGAACTTTGGCAAGGTGGTGGTGGAATAAATGAAGACTTATGCCATGGAAACCATGTCCATAAGCTTTAAGAAGAAGATGAAAAGGAGAAAATGAAGTGGAATGGTAAATAAGTGGACAAAAAACCTCCTCATATAGGGATGGAGGGTTATGCATGAAAGGAGGCATGCAAAAATACAAGTGTCCTTACACTTGTCTTAAGGAAGGAAAGTGATCTTTTGGTAGCATTTCCCTTAAAATGCTATGAAAACCAAGGGCAACACTTAGTTCTAATGCTACCAATTCACGTTATAGTTTGACCAATCCGATCGAACGACAAATAGAATTAATAAATCTAAACTTATTGATAATCATTCTCATTCATTAAATTTATAATTCAAATAAAATCTATCATATAACTTATCAAAATTATTAAATATTCTTAACCATATATATTTTTGTCAAATTCAAATTGAGTAATAAAAATTCCAATTTTAAATTGGTTAAAAATTCTAGATCGTTACATTCACTGCCCCTTAAAACTTTTCTTCCTCGAAAAGGAATGGGAACCGTAACTACCCATTCGACATCTTGTAAACTTTCAAACTCAAGATTAAAATTCTTTATACCAAACTTCCATCCTCACAATGAAAATTCTACACCTAATTCCGGACAAACATATCTACCATGTCCTCCAACGATAACTTCCAGTTTCCCATTTTATTCGATTCATCATTTCCTAGGCTAATTACTTATGCTCAACCAATTACCGCTTTCAAGAAAATTCAGAGTTATAAATTATTCTCTTAGATCTTCTCTTACAAATACAATGGTTATAAGATTTATTCCCTTTCAGTTCCCCAAAATTACTTTTATTCTTTACACGTAAAACTCGATCCTCAAAACTCAACTTAACTAAACGTTTCAGTTGAGGTAATTTTACTATACCCGCTTGCCAAATATCCTTTAATCAAATTGTGAAACTTAATTCACAAGATATTCATGCTTACTTAAATAATTCCTCTTGTTGCCACAATATACTTTATCGACTGTCCGAAATTACCGATAATTCTATATATTTTTTATTCCTTATATTGTTTATGTTTGGCTATCCTCACTAATTATTCTAAATTCAAGATTACAAAACTATTTCCTTCAAACTTTATAGAAACAGCTTTAATCAATGTAGTCCTAACCAAAATATCGTCAAATATCTTATCGTCATATTGAATTCTCAAAATATTTTCATTTTAAATTTAATTAGTTGGGGAGGACTAATTATAAAATAACCTGATTAATTAATTCCAATTTAGCCTTTAAATCGTTTCCCAAACTACTTTTTCTATATTTGGATTGCTTATGTAAATTACAACTTTACGTAAACGTCTTTTAACCAACTGAGAAATTCCAATCACAAGATGTTCGTGCTCAAGTTTTTAATTTCCAAATATTTTCAAAGATCTTTTCCCTTTATATTCGAAATATATTCTTTCAAAATCAATTCCAAAGTAACTGCCAATTCTTACTCAAAATTTTGATTTGAGTTTTCAAATTATACATGTTTTCAAAACCTTTTTATATATATATCACAAATGCACTTTCTCATATGCTCTTTGCTGGCTTATCCTTATTACAGGTTTACTTGATATAATTCTTACAACTTATCAAACTTCAAGATCTCGCTTACTTATTCTAATTCACATCAATTTACCAAATATTTTTAAACACTTAACTAAATGGGGTTTAAGTATGTATTGATGTTTTAATCAGAATCATATAGTCATCCCACTTTTGAAACTCGAAAAGACATACTGATGATGCTACAGTCATCAACAAAATCATCTTCAAGCGACTAGAGTGTGATTCTATATCTATCTGGTATACTTAAGACTTCGCATATACGTTGATCAGGCGTATACACAAAATCTTCTTATACTTGATAGTCCAACCTCAACATCGAATAAAATATTCAAACTCTCATTATATATTTTGGTTCCTAACCATATTGATTAATTTCTTTGGAGGAGAATTACCTTAACAAATTTGACCCAAGTTTATCACTTAACAACCGATATAATATAATCTTATCAATATTTCGAAATGTTACCCAATAGTGAAATTAAATCCAAAAGGCATTTGTACTCAGATCATTTTTCCGATCAGTGGAAGGGGCTTAATTACCATGCCATAAGAAATATTTTTTGTGCAATTATAATCACAAATGTAAACTTAACCTTAATCGTTTGATTAAGTATCTAGGTTATAATTTACCATATACCTTCAAAATATGTTTCTTTCTTAAAATATAACTTTTCAAAACTCACATCATATTTAAAATACGCTCTCTCAAATATAATACTCCAAAATCTCATTCTAGGGCATTACTAACCCTATCTCTAATGAGATATTATACCTCTGATGAGTCTTTCCTTTTGTTCAAAAGAGTCATACCCCATAGCTTTGTATAAACCAAAACTCTAATACCATAATGTAACGACCCGACTTTTTGCCCGGTTTTCGTCGGTAATTAAACCAACTTAAACCATTCACAAAGACGGATTGTTAGGGGCACTTACACATTTGCACAAAATAAAAATAACTTTTCCATTATCATTATAATAATATTACATCAGAGTTACGGGAAAAACATCCAAGTACATCGATTATACAGCGAAAAAGATACTAAACTCAGCGGAAGAATATGCATGCTCCAAGATATAATAGCTCCAGCTAAACCAACATCCTGCTCTAACCAACTCCAAGATTTAATCGTCGAACCAAACTATTAGGCTGCCCATGCAAAAATTATGGGCACCCAGAGTTTAGGTGTGGGAATAATAAACTCCAGGTCAGTCATGGGACTGGTGTGAGAACTCAAAACAATTGTTTTTAGGGTTTATTTTAAAGTTAGGTAATTCACCGGACCATGCCGCTAATGCAGAACGGGTTTACTCTATGTGAATACTAGTGTACAGAAATTTGTAATGACTTTTTGAAAAATGAAACTAACATAAGGTCTTGCGGCACACACACAATGCAAATGCACACATGGGCGAGGTTTCTCCTTATGCAGTCAAAAATGCCTTTGATACGTAAAATCCTCTTTCAATACTATAATATAGTGTGAAAAATCCTTTCAAAAGTAAATGTATCAATCTTAGCCAACATAGGTACCATGTACTATACCGATGTATGGTATATAATCAAAATCGTACGGGCTCTTATTGGAGATCGGGTTTCCAACAATAACCAGGCAAAGGAACTTCCTTTCGAACCGAATTTTGAACACGTCTAGAGCGATGTCCGAGGATCAACTCATGCTCCTCATGCCAATACAAGGCCGAGTTACCTCTGTAACTAGGTAACTTAGAGTACGCCTGAGTATGTCATCTCCCGCTCATTACCGACCTTTCCGATTGCGCGCCAACAACAACCACAAAAGTATATGCTTTTACCACATAGGTTAATACCTGGGCTCCATACCATAGTACACCTTTTATCTTGAGGTAGACAACACCCTATAACCTTGCCACATTTCTTCCTGTTTTGGCCATTTACCAGGGTGTGAGGCTTGCCGAGTTCACGATAACAAAAAGCTGCGCTTAAATCAGCCATTCTTTGATCATTCATAACACATCACATAACATAAGTATGCTGCATTGTCCATTCACAACGTATCATTGATTTCTATCAGTATATAACCTCTAAGCTCATACGTCTTAGAGAAGGGTGTTAAGCAAAAGAATAAATTCTCCGCCACCAAACAAATATATATTTAATAGAGATCAATGCTATGTAGTCAATTACAATGTCAGGCACACAATCCATACAAGTCCGTTATGGGTCTGAACGAGACCACAAATCCGGAATTCCTTGACATACGTTTGGGTTTCTTGCCACTTAGCTGATATTAGATCCATCTGCAAATGGAAGCTACCCATTTGAGATATTCAACAAGTCGTCCTTACGATATGAAGGGTCCCGGTCTTCAATACCGTCTTCAACGTCTTTAATTGCTACACAACGTCGTATTATTACTTGGAATGGTTTTCGGACATACATTTGATCCTGGTCTTTCCAAATAATAAGCGCAATTTAAAAAACACAATTATAGAACACACGGGATTTCAACCAAATCTCCTTCCATCTTGGTTTTATTCAAATTAAACTTCTTTAAGCCCATCCCCAAATTATTACAAAATCCATATTTTAACTTTTCTCTTTTAAAACACATCCCTTAAATCAAAGATAATTTAGTGTGACGACCTCGAAACCCCGTACCATGGTGTCAAGGGTAATCTTTGGAATATAACACATAAACAGATAATAACAGAACAGAAATAAATAAATACACCAGATAATGAACAAATAATACACTGGATAAACATAATCATCAGAGTTACACAGTATACATGATCATACTTAGTACAAATACAGTTCAGCTATACATAAATTTTTACAGCGGAAAAACAAACATAATATGTACAATAGGAGCTGAACAGCATAAAAATAGATAAATGATAGAATCCATCTTTAGCTCCAACTATCCAGAAAGAGCCTGCTAAAACCTGAAGACAAGGCTGCCCATGTAGAAAAAGGGGCACCCGAGTTTGCAAGTGAAACAAACTACGAGTCAGTCATGGGACTGGTATGAGAAATCTACTTAACACATTATATAATTTGGCTAATCACCGGACCACGCCACTTTTGCGGAATGGGTTTACTCCATTGGATTGCCAGTGCTTCAAAACAATTAAATCTTTTAAACATCGCAATGTTTTTTATAAAAATGAAGCCGATATAAGACTCAAGTCCCATCACACAATGCAACGCAAACCGGAGGATAGAGTTTTACCTTATATCGACCAAAATATGCTTGATACGAGCAAAACAAATCATTTAAAATGTAAACTTTGTCGTTTAATTCTTAATCAGACTCCAACTGTAAATTAGCAAGAGGACGACCCTCTAAGTATTAACCCCGAAGGCCGAAACAAACATCAGACCAATACCCAGGAAACCACCCATCTTAGCTCGTTTGCAGTTAGTTTCTAATTTCATACACAATCATAAATATCAATCATAGACGGCATTAATGCCCCATACCACTATGTCGCCATATATAGGTATACAATCAAAACCGCACAGTCACGTATTTGGAAATTGGATTTCCGTCATGAACCAAGGCAAAAGATAGTCCTTACCGACTTCGAAACGCTCTAGCCCGTGTCTTAGGATCAGAACGCATCGACCCTTGGATCGTCAGGGCCGGTCCACCAATGTGGATTAAAACTCCTGAACACTACGTTTCCCCGCCCTTTGGGGGCGTAAGTGAGCCAACGAATGACTCCAACGGTCCCGGATCGACCGATATAACCGAGGCGCCTCGCAACAACAACAACCACATAGGTGAAAATAATATAAATGTCAGCCAGTTAAAGCACTGACACCACCTCTAGCTAGGAGGAAACGCATGCCCTCTCTGATGTCCTCTCCCGTTTCTGGTTCATAACGGGGTGTGAGGCTCGCGAATTCACGTTATACACAAAGCTACGCCGCACAGGCGGTGCTTCGATCATCAACCACAAGACTTTGCTTTTCAATAGAAGCCCTGATCACTGCATCTTAGCATGCCACACAGGCAATTCACACCATGCAATTGATGGTTATCAATCGCACAGAATGAATTCCAATGTCAGACACACAGTCCATTTGCAAGTCCATTCTGGGTCTGAACGAAACCGGAAGCACGATATACCTCGCATACCCATCGATTTCCACATACGTTGGGACGACCACCACTCATTATCCATATTTCGGGATGCCTCCCAATCAGGACATCAGTTACCATCCAAACGAGGTGAAGATTTCCGGTCTTCAACCACCGTCTTCATCTTCGATTTCTTATCGTCGATTCAGTTATTCAGAATGGGATAAACCCGGTCTTTCTGAGAACTCGCATATATAATAAACAAGTGCTACACAAACATACATATGCTTCATTCTAATTCATTAGTCACTAACAATAAATCAGTAAGAGAACGATTTCCCAAATATTAACCCCGAATGCCGAAACCAACATCAGATCAAAACCCAGGAAACCATTCGACTTAGCCAACCTCCAGTTAGTTTCTAAATTTCATATTCCATATCGTTTATAATATTTTACAACGATTTATCGCAATTTTTATTTATTTAAAAATAGCCAATTTATTTAAACGACGCTTCGGGCCATAACGCAGCCGTGATGCTGTTTTTCTTCAGATTTGATTTACACATATCTAAAAACCTATCCATTGGATCTTCACAAAATTTATATCATTAGAAAGATCTTTTCAAAACGAATCTAACGGTTCTAGTTTCGGGAAAATCCGACGGTCGGATCTCCCAGTACAATCGTTTGAAGTTTCGATTTCAAAATACGAACTGCAGCGTCGTTATTCGATTTAATTTAATTATATATATATATATATATAATCGATTCTGGCGCTGTTTTTATTCAGATTTAAATTAAACATCCCAGACAATCCAACCGTTGGATTTTTACAAAGTTGGTGTCGTTGGAAAGATATTTCCAAAGCGAACCCAACGGTTTCGGGGATATTCGATGGTCGGATCTCCCGCACTAATCGTTTGAAGTTTCGATTTCAAAATATGAACTGCAGCATCGTTATTCGATTTATTTTAATTATATTTATATTTATATATATATATATAAATATAATCTAATCATCGATTTCATAACCATTTCCTTTTTATACATTTGATAAAAATGATATTTTTATCCAACTGACTTCTATTTCAACACTTACTATTTTTAACAATTCATTGATATAATAAAAATGTGATTTTTATTGTAAAACAATTTATTTCAAAACACGACTATTTTATATAGTTCATATAGATGGTAAAAATATAATTTTTATTATAAAACAATTTCTTTCAAAACACGACTATTTTATATAGTTCATATAGAAGATAAAAATGCGATTTTTATTATAAAACAATTTATTTCAAAACACGAATACCATTCAACACATGAATTTCTATTCAACGAATGAATTTCTATTCAACACATGAATGTTTTCTATAGTTTATATATATAAATAAAAAGGTGATTTCTATAGCAAAACAATTTATTTCAAAACACTACTATTTTATATAGTTTATATAGATGATAAAAATATGATTTTTATTATAAAACAATTTATTTCAAACACGAATACCATTCAACACATGAATATCTATTCAACGAATGAATTTCTATTCAACACATGAACGGTTTCAACATATGAAAATAATTTCAACAAATGAAAATTATTCTAACACATGAATATTTCAGAAAATTTCGGCAGCATAACGAGAGGGTAGTTAAATTCGGGGTCGTCCCTAGTACGTCTCCTCGCTCTACCTTAAAGCCTCGCAGCTTTTGACAATGGGGATTTCATGCATCTAGTTCGCACGTAGGCAGCATGTATATTTTTTTTCCATTTCCACAAACTAATCCTATGTGGTTTTAACCAAATAATTCTCAACCACAAATGGGTATTTTTCAACCACAATCAATCAATTTCAACCACATACAATTCTAATCAACCATTCGTAATCAACCAATTTTCACACCAATCACAACCAATAAATATCGTCCATGGTTTGTGGACGAGGGGTATATATATATATTTGTTTATATAAGCATTTCACTTCTATTTCAACACATATATAATTTTTACAATGCATATGTAACTTATATATCGAACGTACAACCTATACAACGCTTATACATGAGGTGTACAACGCTTATACAAGTCATACATCGACTATATAATTTACACATCGTCGTTTTCCATATCGTTTATAATTTAGAAATCTCACATTGGGTTCCACTCCACCAAAAATTGTAGAAGGCTTAGAAAAATATGCGGTCTCTTCTAAAATGTAGAAGACATCCTCACGGTCACGATGTTTCTTGTTTCATTGAATTTTGTTAATACACGATAAAGATATGATTTTTCAAAGTTTTGCAACACTCTAAAGTGTTATTTTCCATTCATAAATTTAAAACCCTTTACCTCGTTTAAACTTCAAAACTAGGTTTTCAGTTTTCACGCGAATCGATGCACGATATCACGATCCGCTAGCGCCACGACCTTGGCATTCGAACAGGCTTCACGGCGATGGTGGCCTCCCTCAGATCGATGGCGGGGCTGAGGAGAATCGGCGGTCGGAAGGTCGCAAGTTTGGAGGAGGAAAGCACGACGCTGGCGAGGAGTGGAAGGTCGGGGGTTGGTCGGATTTGAAGAGGGGAGGATGGGCTTCCGATTCTAGGTAGTGGCGGAGGCTGGCGTTGGCTGAGGCGGCGGCGATTTGGTCGGGAAGTTCGGAGCTGCTGCCGCCGTTCGCGATTTCTAACGGGGGGAGAGAGAGAATGTTCTGGCCCAATTTTTTTTAATTAATTTATATATTTTTAAATTTCTAAAATACTCTCTTTCACACACGAACCCCAATCCAAACCCAATGACTGTTGTCCCTAGCTAAATACCCCCATTCTGAACACAATGGGACTTGTTTCGAAGGCCCATTCGACTGTTTCCACTAGTTTTCCTTCAAATTAAAATATAAAACATTTAATATTTGATTTGAACGTACATTTCAATTTGTCGGGGCCACATACTGATTCTAAAAATTCCCGAAAAATAAATCTAGCTATGTTTTGACGATATGGTCCCAACAAAACTAGTTTCGTCGAATTTTGAGATCTTTTGCAAACTGGCCCTTTTCTGGTCAATCCAATTTTATAGAAATCAAACAAACACATTTTCCTTTGCCACGCTCACATACTAGCTTCAAAAATTATGAAATTTGAAACCTAGCAATAGTTTAACATCCCGGATCCAACAAAAGTAGTTTCGTCGAATTCCGAGGTCGTTTGTAAAATGGCCATTTTCCTGGGCTATATAAACTCTATAGCGACCTTTCTGAAAATTCATTTGGCCATAAGTTTTGCTTCCCGCTATGAAACTTCGATTTTTCAGATTCGTTAGAAAGATATTCACTAACAGATTTAAATATTTTTGGTTTCACTCAAATTCGTTTTGTTTTGCACCCGGTACAGTCAGTCAAAGTTTGAATTCAAAATTTGAAACTACCGCGCCATTTCAGGCCTTGTTTATAATTAGAATTTATTATATTCATTTTCGAATGTCGATTCAAACATACTTTTCATCGTTATTATTTAAAATATTTATTTTAAATATTTAAAATCCACTAAAATAGCCAAGTTAAAAATTTTAAATTGGTTCAGATTTTTCGGGTCGTTACATTTAGCCTCAATTAATTTTCTGTTTGATAACTCGTTATCAAAATCCATTTTCCTTTGAAAATCTTTAATCCACATTTCAACCATAGTTTCCAATTAAATCGATTTTCAAACATTCAATTCTTTAAATCTTAACTAAAAGATTATACTTGCTTCCCAATTTCATACTTTTAATTTTCTCAAACCAAAGATTTAATTAAATCCCAAATTACGATATAAATTTCCACAGCTCAATCTCATTGGGTTTCAAGAATGATAATATTGAAGATACGACTCATGACAAAACCCAAATCAATCGATATTGAACATAAGTTACACAGAAATTGTATCTACTTATATTCGATATCAATTCTCATAATCAACGAATACTATAAGTGTAATAACAATACAATAATAATATCTTCCATATTCCTCAAATAGTATACGTTTACATCACAGAATTTCATATCAAATATCCGAAGATTATTTCTATCCAACTTGTCTCAATCAAATTGGGAAACCCGTATCTTAATTAAAAGATTTATCCAACTCTTTGACATTAGATCTGGATGGAAATATCATCAACTTATCCTCAATATTAATCTCCATATCCAACTCACACAATAAGTGGAATAACGGTGAACTACCGTTTAAATTATTCAAATAGTAAGAGTCATTACGTAACACCCCTAAGTCCCACATCGTGGAAGCCCGTGTGAAGTGGGTACTTATGCAGTAGAGCCCATTTCTTACTAACGCCGAAGCCTTTTGAGGAACAAAACCCCACACCTATACGGTGGCTAAGTTGGGGACAATATCTTGTGCGAACGGAGGTGCGGGCTGTTACAGTGGTATAAGAGCCTATACCCAACCGGAATTGTGGCTCCTAAATGGACCACAACGCCTGGGTGAGGTGTTTGTGAGCCAACATGGACGTTGGGCTCAGTAGGAGGGAAGAATGTAACACCCCTAAGTCCCACATCGCGGAAGCCTGTGTGAAGTGGGTACTTATATAGTAGAGCCCATCTCTTAATAACGCTGAGGCCTTTTGGGGAACAAAACCCCACACCTATACGGTGGCTAAGTTGGGGACAATATCTTTCACGAACGGAGGTACGGGCTGTTACACATTGTCTGCCGAATTAATATCAAACATCCGAAGATTTATCTCCAATCATATCCAATTATTTAAAATTGAAAACTTGTATTAATATCAATTTAAATTCCATATAAAATATTTCCAATACTGTTAAACTTTTGAAAACATTCCACAAATCATTACTTATAGTTCGGAAAGTAGTTTGCGGGTTAAAAACATCAAAATAGATTGTTTTCAAAGAAAGTGTTACAATAGCGTTTCAAAAGTGTTACAAAAGCGTTACAAAACATTTATCTTAAATATTTTGATCAAAATATCGTTTATCTTAGCCAAACTTAAACTTTACAATTCAAAACACCTTTTCATAATTTGTAATGATTTTACAATTTTTTTCCTTATTTTTAAAACATTTAAAAATAGCTGTTTATAGTTATGGTCATCAACTACTCTTACATCGACCTTTTCCAAAACGGTTTCAAACATAACATGAAAATTATAACTCGAATATAAAATCTTCTTTCACTCATTTGAAAGCTCTTGTTAATGGAAATCAAACGTTTTTCATTTCATGGAAATTCGAATTGAATTGCAAAAGTTATAAGCATTTACAGTTTGTAACTAAAATACGCGAATTTGCCATTGTGTGACAAGCTCTATTTTGACCGAAATAAAAATTATTCTTTAATACTTCAAAATCCCTTAGAAAACCATTATATACTTATATAACCCTTTTAAAATCATTTAAATTTACTTTCCAAATTATTTTGGATCTAAAATTCAACTTATATTTTTCTCATAATATTTTATTAAAAATCCAATTTTATTTCTAAATCAAATAACTTCAAATTAACCATCCCATCCGTCGGATCAGTTAGGGATAGCCAGGAAGAGCAGGAAACTACATTTCCAAACCCAAGCCTAGACACAATCCTCTCTGTCATCCTAGAACGTTCCGGTAGTTATTTATTTTGAAAGAAACTTCATCAACATATATGTATTCATATATAGTGTCATTCCCGACCATTAACCTTCGATTCTAATAATAATATTGTTTCCAATTATGAAGGAGATTTGCCGATCACCAATGTGATACCATAATTGTTGTGTCATAGTGTGTGCGAAACAACATCAACAACCATTATAAACATCTATAGCACCCATCATCAACATAATTAAATAAATCAAAACTATGCATAAGCGTTATAACACTAACTCTTAATAGTGTGTGTTCTAAACTACGCATCCATCACCCATCACAACAAACATCAACCATCATTAACGACTAATAATTTATCACTGTATTTAAATTAGTCTAACTACAAATTAAATGTATAAATCGTGGTTAAAGAGTTCTCACCGAACAACTTTCCAATCTTCATGGTAGGCGAGCCTAGCTGAGCGAACCATTGGACAGTATTTCGGCACACCGTCTTCTTCACCAAAATATATATACTTATCTCTCACTCTCTCTATATTATAAAAGGAAGAGGAGGAGGATGATGACGAACTTTGGCAAGGTGGTGGTGGAAAAAGGAAGACTTATGCCATGAAAACCATTGCCATAAGCTTTAAGAAGAAGATGAAAAGGAGAAAATAGAGTGCAATGGTAAAAAAGTGGAGAAAATTCCTTCTTATATAGGAATGGAGGGTTAAGGAGGTGATGACACATCAGAGGGAAAGTGGAAGGCATGCATGAAAGTTGGCATGCAAAGATACAAGTGTCCTTACACTTGTCTTAAGGAGGGAAAGTGATCTTTTGGTAGCATTTCCCTTAAAATGCTACGAAAACTAAGGGTAACACTTAGTTCTATTACTACCAATTCATGTTATAGTTTGACCAATCCGATCGAACGACAAATAGTACTAATAAATCCAAACTTATTGATAATCATTCTCATTCATTAAATTTATAATTCAAATAAAATCTATCATTTAACTTATCAAAATTATTAAATTTTCTTAACCATATATATTTATGTCAAATTCAAATTTAAATTCAAATTGAGTATTAAAATTTTCAATTTTATATTAGTTAAAAATTCTTGATCGTTACACAGTTTGACTAATAGGTCATTTAATATATCCTTGTGTTAAATAATGTTTGTAACAACCCAGATTTTCAGAACCAATTTAAAATTTTCTTTTAGCTATTTTAATGAATTTTGAGAATTTAAAATGATTTATTTTAAATAATAATGACTATAAATTTATTTCAATGAAGTAAGAATGTATAAATTTATTTTAATTATAAAACGAGCCTAAAATGGCGCGGTAGTTTGAAAATTCGGTTTTAAATTTCAAATGAATGTACAGAATTCAAAATAAATCGGATTCCAGTAAAATAAGAAATATTTGAATCTGTTTAATAATATCTTTCTAACGAATAGAAGAAACTGAGATTTCATAATATACGTTGAAAGATATATCCATTTTAAAATTTAAAATTGTCGCTATGGAATTTATATTTTTTTTAATATAATATATAGCCCTTAAAAATAGTCATTTTGCAAACGACCTCAGTTTTCGACGAAACTACTTTTGTTGGATCTGGAATGTCAAATTATTGTTAAGTTTCAAATTACATAATTTTTGGAATTAATATGTGAGTGTGGCAAAAGAAAACGTGTATTGTCAATTTCAGTTGAGTCCATTTTTCAAACGGTCTCCAAATTCGACGAAATTAGTTTTGTTAGGACCGTATCATCAAAACATAGCTAGATTTATTTTTCTGGGATTTTTTGGAGTCCGTATGTGGCCCCAGTAAATTAAAATGTACGTTTAAATTCAATATATATTTATTTTTATTTAATTTAAAGAAAAACTGATCTAAACAGTCGAATTGGCTTATGAAACATATTCCATTGTGTCCGGAATGTGGGTATTTAGCTAGGAACAACAGTCATTGGTTTGATTTCGAGTTCATATCAACACATGGGTATTTTCAGAATTAAATAATTAAATTATAAATAAAGGGAAACCCTAAATTCTTTTCATTATTCTCAGCCGCGTTTTTTCTGAAACAAACGATGGATGGAGATCGATTCTTTCCCATTTTTTCTTCCAATCCGCTTAATGAAAATTAAAACTTCTTGAATGAAAATCATAGAGATTTCCAAGCTCTTCCAATCTATACCTGATTCATGAATTATGGTTAAGTGTATCGTCATAATTTCCATCTCGATGTTGAGCCATTCGCTGGGGGTTTGCTGGCGATTGGGTCCACCCGAGGTGGCGTTGCTCACGGAGGAGGGGCGGTTCGTAGTGGCGCGTCGTGGGAGAGGGTGATCTGATGGACGTCTGGTCACTAGTGGAGGCGCCGGCGACGGAAAAAGGGTTTTGAGCAAGGTCTGAAGTTTATATAGTGAGCTTTGTTTTTTTATTTATGCTATTAGTTTACTTAAATATAATTTGTTATAAAAATATGATTTTTAATATATATATATATAGTTGCATAAAAATATGATTTTTATTTATATAACCATTTATAAAAATGTGATTTTTAATATACATACAGCGTTGTAAAAATATGATTTTTATATAGAAAACTAATTTATAAAAATATGATTTTTAATATATATATATATATATAACATTGTAAAAATATGATTTTAAATATTAAATAGCGTTGTTTTAAAAATATGATTTTTAATATAAACCGCGTGAAACCGATTGCGTTGGAATCACGGTGAAGAACAGTACACACTGGAAACAAATCCAAATCCAAAAACGTTCAATTAAAGAATGACGGAGTGCAAACCAAAGGTGAGAACTCCTTCTCACTCAAACTATTTACAGTTAAATATATCCTAGGTTGCAGATGGGGCTTAGTAGCTCCTGACACTATTTATTGTACAAACCATGGATGCTTATTTGGACTGATTGTATTGTGGTTGTAAATATTCATGTGATTGAATAAAATGTTTAATCATTAAAAATATCATTTTTAATGTGTAATAAAACTATATAAAATAGTCATGTGTTGAAATAAATATTCATTTACAAATCGTACGATTTGTTTATGTACACCTATTTAACTAACATTGATTGGGACGATAAATTTTACACATCGCCCAACTGCACAAATAAAATTTGTGTTTGTTGATTGAAACCCCACACGAGTATTCGGATGATATTTGACGTACACTAATCTTAATTATTTAGCTGTATGTCAATCGATGGGTTGACGGACTGTATAAGTGTTATTTATTTATTTATTTTAATGCTTATACAGTGGTAAAATGTACTCTGGATGTTGTACAAATTTTTGATGATTGTTTATCATTATCGTTGTATACATGCGATGTATGAAATCCATATAACTGAAATTATATGGTAATTGATTGAGTCTGATTCCAATTCATTATTAACACTTATTTTTAAAGAATATCCATTGTATAATCAAAATCAGATATTTTGAAAATATTATCATTTAAATATTATAATGATAAGAAATATTCAATTTTGATTTGAAAAATGAAATGAAGTTGAAATCGTTTTGAAATGAATTTATAAATGAATTTATAAAATAAGTTTTAAATGGAAATCGATGAAATATATATAATATTATATATATATATATATATATATATATATATATATATATTAATGGATTGAATAGAACGCGCCGTGCTGCGACCGTTTGCGAATTTCAACCATTAACTTCGAATGGACATTACGGGAGATTCGACCGACGGATTCTCCTAAAACCAGAACCATTATGTTCGTATCGAAAAGAGCTTTCTAAAGAATATAAGAGATTTAAAATCTAACGGCTGGATTGGGAGATAAGTCCAAATCAAATTTGGAAAAGTTCACTATGGATGCAGTTCAGTGGCCGTTATTGGAAACGGACTGTATGGGCCTTGATAAAATTATTAAAAATATTGATAATTTATGTAAAATCAAAATAAATGATTTGGAAAGATTTGGATGAAAAATTCCAGATGTGAAAAGATAAAAATATATTTTTATCAAAATGAACTAGTTATTTACTTGTAATATAATCCAATGATTTTAAATAAATAAATTGGATTTGAGAATGGTTTTAATCTAACCAGAATTTTCCGATGTAAAAATTGGAATGGATTTGAATAGAAATCATCTTCAGGATATCTCGATATTGGATTCCGTGATAATACGGATATTGTGGAGGAATTTGGAAGAAAGTTTTATATCGTTATTCCCCATACGATATGTGTTACTTTCAGTATTTGATATTGAATATAAGCCTGTAACAACCCGTATTTTAATAACGTGTAATAACCATAAATCAGGGCAGAATTAATTTTTAAAATAAGAATCAAGGGTAACGGGTAACGCCGTTGCGTTCGTCTCGAAATTCTTCTTGGAAACGAGTCCGAGTTTTCGAAAATCGGAGTCCGTATGACCAAGTTATAACCCTTCGAAGTTTTCAGAAAATTTCAAGTTCAAAACAGCTCAGAATTCGAATTCAAATTTCGAATTCAAACCCCAGAATGGACTGGGCGGGAAATTTCCCGCCCAGGACCAGGTCGACCTGTGGGTTGACTATGTAGTCGACCTGCCCAGAACCAGGTCAACGATAGAGTCGACCTGGGGGTCGACCTGGTGACAGAACCCATTTTTAAGTCTGAGTTCGTTTTGATGTTTCTGGCCTTGTTTCTGTCTACATTCGTTGGCCTGACCCTATATAAACATCCCCTAACACTAGTCTCTCTACACAAAATTCTCTCTGACCTTATGCTGCTCTAATTCTAGTTGAAAAGTTAGAGAAAGGGACTACTTCTACGTCGAAACTACGTTAAGAGAATTGCTGATTTGGGGATTTCTGTTAGGACTCGACTAAGCATATAAAGATTCAACATCGACTTTCTTTTTCTAATTCTCGAACCACGATCTGTAAGCCCCAGTTACTTTTAGATTTAAACTGTAAACGTAATATGAATATGTGTAAATTGAAATTGGACCTATGTATGATGACTGTTTTACTTCCATTCTTATTCATCTTGGATCTTGACTTTTGGGTATATTACTATGACATTGATCTGGGGCCTATTCATGTCGTAAATCAAGAAGAAAAACCCCTTCTATTATCATGCCTGCAATGTTGAATTTGCTATTAGTCACAATTTTGTGACTATCACCTTATGTCAACCGTTACCATGACTATCACCTTGTGTCAACTGTTATCTTGACTAGTACCTTATTTTGCTAGATTTGGAATCTTAATGTTTGAGGCCGAAATTCCATATGCCAGTAATGTTGTAATCATTTATCTCAAGTTATAACATGCTATGCTAGTAATCACTTTTGACACCTTATAACCGTCCCTTTTTATGTTATTCCCTATTTAGATTTATTTGTATCGATTCGAGTTTACGTGCGATGGGAATACGATTTGGGTAGATTAGGTAAAACATGAATTGGCTTTGAACTTGAACATGAACGTTATTATAACTTGAACCTGTATATGGACAAGAACTTGACATGAAATTTACATGAAACCTGACATGAAACTCGACATGAATTTTGACATGAAAAACTTGAACATGGACATGACACTTAGATAAACTTGAAAATGGCCAACTCGAGGTTGGGTTGAGTTTGCAGTGTAAATCTGCCCGGAACCGCCCGGCGAATCCAGTAACTGCAAACAATAGGATCCAATGTGGGTAGTTGGTCATATCGCACCTAGAACCCGAGCTTAGACTATGTTGTGGTGTAAATCTGCCCGGAACCGCCCGACAAATCCAGTGACCACAACAATTAGTCTAATGTGAGAGGTTGGGGTGCATTAATGAATTAATGCCACATGATAGGGTTAAGTCATGAACCACTTGAATATACTTAACCAATTTGACACGATGATTTGATAGGGTTAAGTCATGAACCGCTTGAACACACTTAACCAACTTGATACATGATTTGAATGGGGTTAAGTCACGAATTTGAATGACAACACTTAACCCATTAGAAACCCTAGTTACACGGTCCTTTTCAGCAGTAACCCACTTAAATGTATCACGATACCCTGGGACTAGGCAGGGTGGGGCACGATTACTGGGCTGATTGTAAGAGACCAGAACGACGGCTGAGTAGGTGCGCCATTGTAGGTTCAGGCGGACTATGGTCGTGCACATAGTCCGGAGTTGAAAAAGCAGGCATTGGGCACCCGTAGGTTTACACTGTACGTGCTTGATTCGTGTTGGTGGTTGGCACCCTAGGGCTTGATACACCCTAGGGTGGACCTAGCACATATGACTACATTCCGTGATTGGGCCGTATGACACAAACACTTGACGAGCTAGGACTTGTAGGGAGCCGATCGATTAGTAGATCGTACTGTAGGACCCCGTAATGGGTCACTTCATAATATTGGGCCAAGGGATCATTTCATGATTAATACTTGACATGGGTTAGAACACTAGTACAGTTGGTGCAGCGAACCTTGAACATGCGATGCTATACTTGAGTTATCTCGTTATCTTAGTTTATCATGCCAGACATATCATCATCCTTATGTTTATTTTCAGTTTATACCTGTTTTGTTACCTTTACCAGTTTTTATAATGAAAGTCACTAGGACTACCAGTCTTTATGACTGACCCTTTTTCTTTCGCCTCTTTTTCTTCCGTTTCCCTCCCAGGTTCCCAGAGAGGAAACAATACTACTTAGTTTGGACTTCTTTCTGCTTCAAGATCATTATATATGGCTTGGACCTTTCTTGGCTATGGCTGCTTTACTGTTTTACTTGGGGAATGATTTATGACTATGGTTTTATGCTTCTTTACTATTGCAAGATAGATTTCGATGTAAATTTCATTTTTAAAGAAATGAAATTACATTTTTCTTCTGCTGTTTTATATGTTCTGTCTTGTAATATTTCTTTGTATGTTTACTTGGGGATTGATACATTTTTCTTCTGCTGTTTTAAATTTCTTTACTATTGCAAGATAGATTCCAATTCTTTACTATGGTTTTATGCTTCTTTTACTTGGGTCCTCAACTAGACCTTACTAGATTTTAAAGAAATGAAATTTCATTTTTCTTCTGCTGTTTTATATGTTCTGTCTTGTAATATTTCTTTGTATGTTTACCTAGATAATGCTCCACCAAAGCTAGTGCATTCCCCTTGTGAGTGACCCTAGCGGAGGTGGGGTGTTACACTTGGTATCAGAGCAGAAGGTTACCAGACAGGACAAAAGTTTAAAAAAAACCTTCTGAAACTATTTTCCAAAACCGTTTATAAAGAAGCACTTTTCAATAAAAGTTTTATGTTTAAAAAGGCTATTCCCCAAAAGCCATTAGCACTTTCCTTTGTTTCCTCGTTTGAATATTTTTCTTTTCATTTTTCAGCATGTTTGATCTTAACCTTCCTGAGGGAGTACCCGTACCTGGATGGTTCGGAAGGTACTTACAAGCTAGGGCCAACGGCGCAGGCCCGGCAGACATCCCTCCTCCTCCTCCCCCAGTGGTCGCGGTTCCTCCTCCTCCTGGTACCGCTTTTGCCAAAATATGCAAAGACTTTAAAGCAATGGGCGGCAAGAACTTCGTTGGAACTGAAATCTTTGTTGAGGCACGAAACTGGCTAAAGGAGACTGAAGACTTGTTTATTATCTTTGATGTGGAGGACCATAGGAAAGTTCAGTTGGCAACATGGTTGTTGAAAAAGGAAGCTGCATTTTGGTGGGAAGTCACCAACGATACCAGGCTAATTGAGACTTGGGCAGACTTTAGAGAGGGGTTTGGGCTTAAATTCTTATCGTCAGCAGAAGATAACCTTCAGATGGAGAGGTTCCTAGCACTCAAGCAAGGGGACATGTCTGTTAGGGAGTACGTGAATAAGTTTAATCAGCTTGCTCGGTTCGGTTTGGACTTGGTTAACACGACCCAGAAAAAGGCTGTACGCTTTGCTCGAGGATTGAACGAGCCACTACACAGTTTGGCCATAACCCATATACCCATGGGGGCGACCTTTGAAAGCTTGGTGGATATGACTCTACTTCATGAGGAAGACAAGAATAGCAAGAAGGAGGTTAAGCCTAATGAGACTCAGAATAAGAAAGTTGATTTCAAGAAGGGAGGCAACAAGAATAACAAGGGCAACAACAACAATAATAACAAGGCACACGAGACAAGGAAGTGTAACTTTTGTGGTATTATGGGACATCTAGCTAAAGACTGTAGAAAGAAGAAGAGAAAGTTGGGTGAATGCTTTCATTGTGGAGATACTGGACACATCAGCAAGGATTGCCCTAAGAAGCAAGGACAGGGGCAAGGGCAGACCCAGCGAGCAGGACCTTCTGGAGAGAAGTTGCATGCTCTCAACACCACTCCAGCTCTTGACCGAGGTAGTAATATTTCTGTAGAAAGCCTTGTTTACATTTCTGACTTTCCTGTTCGATCCTTATTTGACTCTGGCGCATCACATACTTTTATTTCTTCTGATATTGTTGAAAATCTGCACCTAAGTACTAGTCTAGTTGAGGACCCGTTATAGTTTCAAATCCAATTGGGGGCTCCACTCATATATC
Source organism: Allium sativum (assembly GCA_030737875.1). NCBI lineage: Eukaryota > Viridiplantae > Streptophyta > Magnoliopsida > Asparagales > Amaryllidaceae > Allium > Allium sativum. The sequence continues at coordinate 255,468,871 of CM060912.1, read as the reverse complement.
TATGATTTGCGTGGATTTGAGAATTTCTATCTCAAGCATAGAATTCACGTGTAATGCTTATGTTCTCGGATTTATGGGATACAGATTGATTCTAGGCATGGATTGGCTGTCCAATTATGGAGCCATTCTTGATTGTGAACGAAGGGTAGTGAGGCTCATGACTTGCCTTGGTAATACCCTTGAAATTTCTTGTAACCCTAAGGGTCCGGTCATGTTGTGTTATCTTGAATCTCTTGACTCGTCCATCGACAATTTGCAATCTGTAAGAGTGGTCCGAGAATACCCAGATGTCTTTGATGAGGTGAAGGGGTTACCCCCTAAACGAGAGATAGACTTCCAAATTTATCTTATTAATAATGCCAAGCCAGTTTCATTGCCCGTTAGGCACATGGCCCCGCATGAAAGAAGAGAGCTCAGTAAACAAGTTAAGGAGTTGCTTGAGAAAAATTTCATAAGGCGAAGCATTTCTGAATGGGGTGCTCCGGTGGTATTCGCTACTAAGGCGGATGGTTCACTTCGTCTATGCGTAGATTATCGTGAGTTAAACAAGCTAACAAAGAAAAATAGACACCCACTACCAAGAATCGACGATCTGTTTGACCAGCTTGTAGGAGCATCTGTTTTCTCTCAACTCGATCTAGCTACAGGGTTCCATCAGCTTAGAGTGGCTGAGGATAGCATTGACAAAACTGCGTTTAGGACTCCAGATGGGTTCTTCGAATGGCTCGTCATGCCGTTTGGGTTAACGAATGCACCCGCGTACTTTGTGGATTTGATGAGTAGGGTGTTTCGGGAGTTCCTCAACAAGTTTGTGGTGGTACTCGTGGACAATATTTTGATCTTCTCAAGGGATGAAGAAGAGCATGCTAGACATCTCAAGGAAGTCATGGATACGCTTATAACACACCAGTTAAAGGCTAAGTTCTCCAATTGCCATTTTTGGAGGAAGGAAGTTCGGTTTCTTGGACATGTAGTTTCTAAGCAAGGCATAGCCGTGGACCCCGCAAAGGAGGTTGCGGTGCAAGACTGGAAAGTTCCTAAGAACACGACTGAAGTGAGAAGCTTTCTCGGTTTGGCAGGCTACTATAGGAAGTTCATTAAGGACTTCGCTAAGATTTCATCCCCTCTTATTAGGTTAACGAAGAAAAACCTAGCGTTTGCATGGGACATAGAATGTGAGATTGCTTTTCAGAGACTCAAGAGAGCCCTCACCACAGCTCCAGTTTTGGCATTACCCGATGGAGGTAAGATGTTTACCGTGTACACGGATGCATGTGGCACAGGATTAGGCACAGTCCTAATGCAAGAAGGGAAAGTGATATGCTATGGGGGTAGACAACTTAAAGTTCATGAGAAGAACTACCCCACACATGACTTGGAGTTGGCAGCGATCGTTTTTGCACTTAAATCTTGGCGCCATTATCTTCTAGGGGAGAGGTTCGAGCTGTATACCGACCACAAATCGCTTAAGTACCTCTTCTCACAGAAAGATTTGAATCTGAGACAACAGCGGTGGATGGAATTCTTGGCATCATATGACTTCGATATAGCTTATACCCCTGGCAAGGGTAACGTGGTGGCGGATGCGCTAAGTAGGAAAAGGTTGACCTTGAGCCCCTTGTTTGTTGAAAGGAAAAGTCCAGAGTTTATAGCAACCTTTGATTTTACACCTGCTGTTGAGACATTGATCGTTACATTAGCATCTCTTGAGTTAAGACCTACACTTCTAGATCAAGTAGGGACTTCACAGAAGGAAGACCCACAAATAGTCGAAATCATGGACAAGCTGATTAGTAGTGAGACGTCAAGTCACCTCGGTAGGTATGCCATAGATGAAAAGGGATGGCTAAGGCGTGATGGAAGGCTATGCGTCCCACAAGTGGGAGACTTAGTAAGGAAAGTTCTCGAAGAGGCGCATCACTCGAAGATGACTATACATCCCAGAGGGGATAAGATGTACAGAGATATGAAACGCATTTTCTTTTGGACTAGAATGAAAAAGGACGTGGCAGAATTCATTTCAAAGTGCATGGTGTGCCAACAAGTAAAAGCCGAGTCGAAGAAGCCCGGTGGGCTATTACATCTTTTGGAGGTTCCGCAATGGAAATGGGAGAGTATCTCGATGGATTTCGTGGATGGACAGCCTAGGTCAAGGAAGGGAAATACTAGCATATGGGTCATAGTTGATAGACTCACGAAAAATGCTCACTTCATTCCGGTGAAAAGCAAGAGGACCGCATCATGGATAGCGTCTATTTACCTTCGAGAGGTAGTACGGTTGCACGGGGTTCCTTCTGGTCAAGTTAGTGATCGTGACCCGATTTTCACTAGCCAGTTTTGGAATAGTCTGCAAGAAGCAACGGGTACACGACTGAGCTTAAGCACGGCCTATCACCCGTAGACGGATGGACAAACCGAAAGGGTAAATAGGGTACTAGAGGATCTTTTGAGACTATGCATTCTTGACTTTGGTGGTACTTGGGAAGACCATTTTCCTCTCGTGGAATTTGCATATAATAATAGTTACCAAGCTAGCATCGGAATGGCACCGTTCGAAGCCCTGTATGGAAGACCGTGCAGGTCGCCAACTTGTTGGTGGGAGACGACAGACAGGCTTATACTTGGGCACGACATGATAAGGGACACTTATGAGAAGATTGAGTTGATACGAAGGCGGATGAAAACGGCCCAAGATAGACAGAAATCTTATGCGGACAAGAGAAGGACAGACCTAGAGTTCGAAGTCGGAGACATGGCCTTTATAAAAGTTTCTCCTTTACGCAATGTAGATCGTTTTGGAGCGGTTGGAAAGCTAGCACCAAGGTTCGTAGGACCGTTCCCTATCACTGAGAGGATTGGGAAAATGGCCTATAAGGTAGAATTACCTGAGAGGCTGGCCGGAGTACATGATGTCTTTCATGTCTCGCATCTCTGAAAGTGCTTACATGAATCAGCCGAAGTGGTTAAGCCAAGCATCCTTGAAGGCGTAGAAGTGGAAAAAGAAGCAACTTTGAGGCGAGTTCCGATTCGTATCTTAGGAACGGAGATCAAGAAGCTAAGGAATCGAGAAGTCAAGCTAGTTAAAGTTCAGTGGAGTGAAGCCCAAGAAGACGCAACTTGGGAAACCGAAGAGAAGATACGCGCGCTTTACCCATTTCTTTTTGAGGGTACAGTCTCGATCTCTTTTTCCTATAAGCTTGAAAACCTTTCGTATCATGCTTTTACTACCTACGTTTGTCTTGTTATATTCTCGATCCTATCTTGAGAACCTTAGGTAGAACCATATGGATGTAAACATGTGATTGAAACATGTTATGGTTGATGTTTGCAAATGGTTGCAAGTGTTTGCAAGTGATTGCAAGTGGATGCATGACACACATTAGGCACTAGATCGGCTCAGTCACATTTTCATGTAGCATATGCATGAGTGCTTATACTTGTACATGTATGGAACTTGTTATGCTATCACTTGGATGTTGCATATGAATGAATGTTATGTGCACTCATGTAGAGATTATAAATTATGTTAGGAATTTTCATACATTTTGGATTCATTACACTAACATATTTTGCATTAAGGAGGTTTACTAAATCAGTAACCGCCTGATCTTTTGCATTAGATAAGTACATATACACACACTTTCTGCATATGTTCATACAACACTAGAAACCTTTTAAGGACAATGGTTGCCTGTGGATGATGCTTTGAGTAGATGGATGATTGGATGGTTGGATATATTCTTTCTAACTTAGAGATTTCGGGGACGAAATCCTTTAAGGAGGGGAGAATGTAACAACCCGTATTTTAATAACGTGTAATAACCATAAATCAGGGAAGAATTAATTTTTAAAATAAGAATCAAGGGTAACGGGTTACGCCATTGCGTTCATCTCGAAATTCTGCTTGGAAACGAGTCCGTGTTTTCGAAAATCGGAGTCCGTATGACCAAGTTATGACCCTTCGAAGTTTTCATAAAAATTCAAGTTCAAAACAGCTCAGAATTCGAATTCAAATTTCGAATTCAAACCCCAGAATGGACTGGGCGGGAAATTTCCCACGCAGGACCAGGTCGACCTGGGGGTCGACTATGTAGTCGACCTGCCCAGGACCAGGTCGACCATAGAGTCGACCTGGGGGTCGACCTGATGACAGAACCCATTTTTGAGTCTGAGTTCGTTTTGATGTTTCTGGCCTCGTTTCTGTCTACATTCGTTGGCCTGACCCTATATAAACAGCCCCTAACACTAGTCTCTCTACACAAAATTCTCTCTGACCTTATGCTGCTCTAATTCTGGTTGAAAAGTTATAGAAAGGGACTACTTCTTCTACGTCGAAACTACGTTAAGAGAATTGCTGATTTGGGGATTTCTGTTAGGACTCGACTAAGCATATAAAGATTCAACATCGACTTTCTTTTTCTAATTCTTGAACCACGATCTGTGAGCCCCAGTTACTTTTAGATTTAAACTGTAAACGTAATATGAATATGTGTAAATTGAAATTGGACCTATGTATGATGACTGTTTTACATCCATTATTGTTCATCTTGGATCTTGACTTTTGGGTATATTACTATGACATTGATTTGGGGCCTATTCATGTCGTAAATCAAAAATAAAACCCCCTCATATTATCATGCCTGCAATGTTGAATTTGCTATTAGTCACAAGTTTATGACTATCACCTTACGTCAACCGTTAACATGACTATCACCTTATGTCAACTGTTATCTTGACTAGTACCTTATTTTTCTAGATTTGGAATCTTAATGTTTGAGGCCGAAATTCCATATGCCAGTAATGTTGTAATCATTTATCTCAAGTTATAACATGCTATGCTAGTAATCACTTTTGCCACCTTATACCCGTCCCTTTTTATGTTATTCCCTAATTAGATTTATTTGTATCGATTCGAGTTTACGTGCGATGGGAATACGATTTGGGTAGATTAGGTAAAACATGAGTTGGCTTTGAACTTGAACATGAACATTATTATAACTTGAACCTGTATATGGACAAGAACTTGCCATGAAATTTACATGAAACCTGACATGAAAAACTTGAACATGGACATGACACTTAAATAAACTTGAAAATGGCCAACTCGAGGTTGGGTTGAGTTTGCAGTGTAAATCTGCCCGGAACTGCCCGGCGAATCCAGTAACTGCAAACAATAGGATCCAATGTGGGTAGTTGGTCATATCGCACCTAGAACCCGAGCTTAGACTATGTTGTGGTGTAAATCTGCCCGTAACCGCCCGGCAAATCCAGTGACCACAGCAATTAGTCTAATGTGAGAGGTTGGGGTGCATTAATGAATTAATGCCACATGATAGGGTTAAGTCATGAACCACTTGAATATACTTAACCAATTTGACACGATGATTTGATAGGGTTAAGTCATGAACCACTTGAACACACTTAACCAACTTGATACATGATTTGAATGGGGTTAAGTCATGAATTTGAATGACAACACCTAACCCATTAGAAACCCTAGTTATGCGGTCCTTTTCAGCAGTAACCCACTTAGATATATCACGATACCCTGGGACTAGGCAGGGTGGGGCACGATTACTGGGCTGATTGTAAGCGATCAGAACGACGGCTTAGTAGGTGCGCCATTGTAGGTTCAGGCGGACTATGGTCGTGCACGTAGTCCGGAGTTGAAAAAGCAGGCATTGGGCACCCGTAGGTTTACACTGTGCGTGCTTGATTCGTGTCGGTGGTTGGCACCCTAGGGCTTGATACACCCTAGGGTGGACCTAGCACAGGTGACTACATTCCGTGATTGGGCCGTATGACACAGACACTTGACGAGCTAGGACTTGTAGGGAGCCGATCGATTAGTAGATCGTACTGTAGGACCCTGTAATGGGTCACTTCATAATATTGGGCCAAGGGATCATTTCATGATTAATACTTGACATGGGTTAGAACACTAGTACAGTTGGTGCAGCGAACCTTGAACATGCGATGCTATACTTGAGTTATCTCGTTATCTTCGTTTATCATGCCAGACTTATCATCATTCTTACGTTTATTTTCAATTTATACCCGTCTTGTTACCTTTACCAGTTTTTATATTGAAAGTCACTAGGACTTACAGTCTTTATGACTGACACTTTTTCTTTCGCCTATTTTTCTTCTGTCCCCCCCCCCCCCCCCCCAGGTTCTCAGGGAGGAAACACTACTACTTAGTTTGGACTTCTTTCTGCTTCAAGATCATCATATATGGCTTGGACCTTTCTTGGCTATGGCTGCTTTACTGTTTTACTTGGGGAATGATTTATGACTATGGTTTTATGCTTCTTTACTATTGCAAGACAGATTTTGATGTAATGGATTTAATGGCATTTTGATGTAAAAGGCTTTAGACCTTACTAAATTTTAAAGAAATGAAATTTGGTTTTTCTTCCGCTGTTTTATATGTTCTGTCTTGTAATATTTCTGTGTATGTTTACCTAGATAATGCTCCACCAAAGCTAGTGCATTCCCCTTGTGAGTGACCCTAGCGGAGGTGGGGTGTTACAAAGCCGATATAATTTCTGTTCAGAGCCTTATATTTAATATCGAATTGGATTTTGGGTTTGTCGTGGATGGGGTCTTCAGTGACACTGTTCTTAAACCCTGTGGTGAAAAGAATAAATCCTTTAATTTTGATTATTAGAGTTTCCAGATATATTTAGTAATTGAATAAAATGGAAAGTGAATTTGGGTTTATTGTGAACTGTGTTTTAAACGACATTTGTTCTTTAACCCAATTAACAGTGAAATGTGATTTGGAAGTTATAAATCTTTTTATTAAGATTTAACGGACATTTTCAAAAGTAAAGTTTTCCAATTTAATATAATGAATTGGAATTTAATGGAATTCGATTTGGTAATAATCGAAGTGAGCTTCTGTGGAGGAAGACTATTACTATATTTGGAATTTAAAAGGCTTTGCTATTATTCCATTTATATTACTAGTCGGATACGGAAATTGATATCGATTATATATATTGATTTGTTTTCCGTGAATATTCCATAATTAATGGAATGTGATTTTGGGTTTATCGTGAATTGTGTTTTAAATGACATTGGTTCTTTAACCCAGTTAAAGAAAGGATTTATTTCCTAAATGTGAATAATCATTACATAATGAATTTTGGAGATAAAAACTAAGTGGAGTTTTAATGAATCTTTGATTAGATTAAAATGTGAACGTGATGATTTAATTATCAAATTTGTGAAATGATCGAGAGTGGAGTATCACCAGTTTTGCTCCAAGCAATAGTTAAATATTTAATTAGATTTGAACAGGAAATTGTAATTAAATTTTACCGATAACACTGTTGTGTTAGATATGGAGTGCTACCAGTTTTGCTCCATGGGATGAATAGGTTGGGATTGGAGAATAAAATAAATGATTACTTCGGTAAGGTTCGCTAATCCTGACTAGTTTGGAAAACCTTAATTTGGTTTAAATTGTGAAAATAGTATTTGAATAAAAGAATATTCTGGATTGGAATGAGGCGTATGTTGTGTTTTTATAGCACTTGTTTATAAAATACGCGAGTTATTCAGAAAGACCGGGTTTATCCCATTCTGAATAACTGATACGACGATAAGTCGACGATGAAGACGGTGGTTGAAGACCGGAGGTCTTCACACCGTTTGGATGATTACTGATGTCTTGATTGGGAGGCATCCCAAGACAAGGTAATAAGAAGTGATCGTCCAGACGTACTTGAAGATCGACCGAATATGCGAGGGCCTCTCTCCTGTATTGGACATATGGGACGAGGAATAAGGTGCCTCCGGTTTCGTTCAGACCCAGAACGGACTTGCAATTGGATGGTATGTCTGACATTGTATTCCTCTATACTGTATTCGTTGGTCTCTGCTAAATATATATTTGTTTGATGGCGGAGAATTTTTTCTCTTGCTTAACACCCTTTTTTGAGACGTATGAGCTTAGAGGTTATGTATCAGCAGAAATCAGTGGTACGGTATGGAGTGACAGTGTGGCATGTTGAGTGGCATGTGATCAAGGCTTTTGAAAAGCAGAGCCTTGTGGGTGATGATCAAAACACCACTTTAAATATCATAGCTTTGTGTATAGCGTTAATTCGCGAGCCTCACACCCCGGTGTGAACCAGAAACGGGAGAGGACCTCAGGGAGGACATGCGTTTCTTTCTAGCTAGGAGTTGTGTCATGGTAAGGAGCCAAGACATTTTACTTATGTGGATGATGGAAAGCGAGGCGCCTCGGATATATCGGTCACTACGGGGCCGATGGATGCTATGGTCGACATACTGACCAGATTTATGCCCCATAGGGGGGAACATATTGTTCAGGAATTATAATCCACTAACGTAAGTGTGAACCGGACCTGTCGCTCCATGTGCAGTTTTGACTGATCCTGAGGCTCAGGCTAGAGAGTCTCGAATCAGAAGGATGATCCCTTGCATTGGTTCATGATTGAAATCCAATTTCCAATACATGACATTTCGGTTTTAGTTGTATAGCCTTGTATCGCGACATAGTGGGATAGGGCGCTCATGCCGTCTATGATTGATATATTTATATTTGAAGTTGATTTCTTCACTATGCACTTATAGTAATAATAAAATTATAAATTTCGCGTATCAAGCATTATTTGGCTATTATAAGGTAATACTTTATCATCCGGCTTGCGTTGCATTGTGTGATGGGACCTGAGTCTTATAATAGCTTCATATCCTTTAATTAGTATTGCGCTATTTGTTTTAGGCACTTGTATTCTTCGGGTTAAACCCGTTCCGTGTTATACGACGTTGTCCCTTGATTTACCTAACTTAAAAATCAAGTAATAACTGTTTTTAGTTCTCACACTAGTCCCATGACTTACCGGGAGTTTATTGTTTTAACCTAAACTCTGGGTGCCCCTATTTCCACACGGGCAGCTAGTAGTTTTGGTTTTGCAGATTTATTTTTACAGGATCCTGGTTTACAGCTGGAGCTATATTTGGAAAGCTCTGTATCCGTGTATTTCTTTTAGTTGTACTTGTTAATGTATTTCCACTACACATTTATTAATTTTCCAATGCTTTGTAATTTATATCTCTGATGCTTTTCTGATGTATATTATTTATTCATACTCTGTTATATTCTTGTACTGTGATGTAATTGTCGTAATAGCAATGAAATGTTCTATCGTTTGCGTTCCGATTTGTCGTGTTCTCAACTCAATCCGGGCTTTCCCAAAAGGGGGTGTTCGGGTCGTTTCATTTGTGGTATCAGTGTTTTGGTTTACAGAGCTCGAGAACAAGACACATTGGAACCAAACGAAAGAATTCATCAGAGATTGGATTAGTAATATCCAATAGGAATGAGTCATTAGAGATAGGATCAGTAGTATCCTAGAACGAGTGTGAAGAGTGTTATTTTTTAAAATCAAATTTAGTTTTAAAATTTTATATCAATTATTCATATTTGAATATTTTATTTTATATTGAATTTGGACTATCAGGTATATGAAGATTTTGAATATACGTGTAATTAACGTGTATTCGAAGTCCCAAATATACTAGATAGGTATAGAATCACACTCTAGTCGCTCGGGGATGAAACACCCCACCTCCATTAAGGTCACTCACAAAGGGAATGCCTTAACTTTGGTGGAGGTTTATAAGTAAAAGCCACAGATAAACTCAAGACAGATATAAATACACATATTTTAAACAGCGGAAACCAAACAAACTTTTATTTCATCAATACGTGTATCAAACAAAAGATTTCCATAATTGTCTCAAAATACTTCCATAATTACAACCTCATAACTGCCTTGATTATTAAAAAAGCATGAAAACATAAATAAAGTGACAAAAATCCCCATAGTGATATCCAAAGCCATTATCCGAGCAAGAAAGATCCAAATCATACATCTATGTTCTTGGTGCTTGTAAAGAGTCTGACTGAGTTAAGCTGTTTCCTCCCTGTGGACCTAGGGGGAAACGAAAGAAAAGAAGACGAAAAGAAAATAGGGTCAGACATAAAGCCTGAGTAAATCTAGTAACTCTTCAGTATGTGAATAAGAAAAGGGTATGATGGATGTAAACTAAAAATAGGAAAGTGTCACAAGCTAAGGAATTGTCCAATGTACTATCGCACCCATACTATATCTCTGCACCTATTTGAGTTTATTCTAACTGGCACCCCGTGGTGAGGGTGAAGTGATCCCCATTTTCTAAAGATCGGCTCCTACTCGCGTTAACATGTGTCATACGGGCCCCAAGAATTGTAGATACCTATGCTGGTCCCACCATGGGGTGTATCAAGACCCATGGTGGCGGCCCCAACACAAAACTAGAAGGCATAGGTTATACTACTGGTGTCCCCAGTGCCCTGGTTGTCTGCTCCGGAGTGTGTGCACGCCCGCACCTCGTTAGACCTACACTGTGCACCTACCGCCGTCGTTTGACCGCTTACAATCAGCCCAGTAATCGTGCCCCACCCTTCCTAGTTTCTGGGTACCGTTGATACCTAACTTTGGGTTACTGCTGAAACGGGTCCCTCGTTACCAGGATTTTCTAGTCAAACATATTAAGTGGTTAAGTGTCTGTATTTACCTAACCCCACCCATCAATTTTTTTAACATGTTGAATTTGGTTAAGTGTTATAGTTGACTTAACCCTACCATCTGTCCTTAGCCTCTTAGGAGCACCAGACCACTCACATTAGACAGGTATTGCTACGGTTACTAGATGTGCCGGTTGGTTCTGGGCAGGTTTACACCATAGCTCGGTCTAACCTCATGAAACGACCCGAACTTCCCAGTCAAGGAAAACCTGGATTGCTTTGAGAAAAATACACATCAGAACACAAACTGAGGAACATTTTATTGCAAATTACAACAATTACATCAGAGTATAAGAACATAACAGAGTATGAATACTTATTACATAAATAGAAATACAATAATATCAGAGTTTTAAATTACATTTAAATAGCAGCGGAAAAATATTACAAATATACAACTGAAAGGAATACACAGATACAGAGCTTTCCGAATACCGCTTCAGCTGTAAGCTAGGATCCTGTAAATATATCTGCGAAAAGCTACTCGACTGCCCGTGTGGAAAATAAGGGCACCCGAGTTTGCCAATGAAACAAACTACAGGTCATTCATGGGACTTGTATGAGAAATCTTAACTTGACTTATCTACTAATAAGGCTAATCACCGGACCATGCCGCTAACGCGGAACGGGTTTACTCCATTGGATTGCCATTGCATAAATTAAAGTAAATCATTAAACAACGCAATGCTTTTTAGAAAAATGAAACCATTATAAGACCCAAGTCCCATCACACAATGCAACGCAAACCGGAGGATAGGGTTTTACCTTATAATGGTCAAAAGATGCTTGATACGATAAAACAGATTTAATATTTGTGTGTATATATATGGGTATATATATAATAAACATTTCAATCATAATGTATCAATCATAGATGGCATAGTACCCCATCCTACTATGTCGCCATACTAGTTCTACAATCAAAACCGCAAGGTCGTATTGGAAATTGGATTTCCATCATGAGTCGAGGCTAGGGGCAAGCTCCTCTCCGATTCGAGACACTCTAGCAAATGCCTCAGGATCACACCTATAGGCAACCCTTGGAGCGGTAGGGCCGGTCCCCGCCTATCGGCAGTGGATTGGTTATGCCTGAACACACGTTTCCCGGTTCCTTTGAACCTATAATATGACCACTATCGGCCTATAAAAATCCGAGGCGCCTCAAAATCCACCATCCACATAAGTAAAATGCCAGCCAGTTTAAGCACTGACACTACCACTAGCTAGAAAGAAACGTGTGCACTCCCTACGGTCCATATCCCGTTTTTGACTCATACCGGGGTGTGAGGCTCGCGAAGTCACGATATACACAAAGCTATGCCGTAATAGGCTACGCTTTGATCATTCCACAAGGCCCTGCTTTTCAACAAAAAGCCTTGATCAATTGCATCTTGGCGTGCCACATTGACAATTCATGCCATGCGATCAATCACTATTAATATATACCAGGGTGTTAAGTAGAGAATAAATCCTCCACCACCAAACCGACATACATTAACAGAAATCGATTTAATTCACATGGAACGAAATCCAATGTCAGACACACATCCATTTACTAGCTTATGCTCTGGGTCTGAGCGAAAACCAAATCCGAACAATCAACAATAGTCCGGACGGCCACCACTGAAGCCCCTTCAAGGTAGCTACTCCCATTAAGGGTCTCAGTAGCAACACATCCATTCGATGTGAAGATCGTCGGTCTTAAACCACCGTCTTCATCTTCGACTCTTCATCGTCGCAGTGATTATTCGAAATGGGTTAAACCCAGTCTTTTCGAATACTCGCGTATTTTATAATTAAAATCAAGTACTATAAAACATATCAAACGTCTCATTCCAATTCAGAATATTCTTCTAATAAAATATTCGCATTATTTTATCAAAGATAAATCCTTTAAGTTTATTCTTAAATCTTTCTTTTAAAGATTTATTAAAAACCCAATTTGGTTTTAAATATCAAAAATCATTATTCAATGATTATTTAAATTTAAGAAATAAATCTTATCTTTAACTGGGTTAAAGAACTAATGTCATTTTAAAACACCGTTCACGATAAACCCAAAATCGACTTCCATTAAATATGGAATCTTCACAGAAATCAAATCAATATATAATCGTTATAAATTTCTGTATTCGACCAATAATATAAATGGAATAACGACAAAGCCTCTTAAATTCCATATGTAGTATCGATCTTCTTTTACAGAAACTTATCTCGGTTATTATTAATTCGAATTCCATTCAACTCCAATTTAATATATTAAATTGGAAAACTTTACTTTTGGAAAATTTCCATTTTAAATCTTAATAAAAGATTTACAAATTCCAAATTATATTCTTACTGTTAATTGAGTTAAAGAACAGATGTCGTTTAAAAGACATTGTTCACGATAAAGTCAATTCACAAATCATTTTTATTCCAATCACTAAATATAAATTGAAAACTTTTAATAATCTTAATTAAAAGATTTATTCATTCCTCAACTGGGTTTAAGAAAGGTGTTATTGAAGACACCATTCACGACAAACCCAAAATCCAATTTATTTAATTTAATTTCAACTAAATATTCACTAATTGGGATAACTTCATTAAATCTTAATGTAATGGTTTATTCTAGTTAATAACTAGTTCATTTCAATAAAAATGTATTTTTCTAAAATATATTCTTTTTCCTAAAATATTCTTTTTCTAGAATAATCTTTACTGGAATGTGGCTCAATCAATTACCATATAATTTCGGTTATATGGGTTTCATACATCGTACGTATATGACAACAAAAGATAAATAATCATCCAACCATCATTTCAACATCCAGAGTGAAATTCATAACTGGGTGAGCATTACAATGATTAATAACGCTCATCGCAGCCTGTCAATCTATCGATCGACATACAACTTGAGACGACCCCAAATCCCGTTCAGACGGAGACAAGGGTTATCTTTGGAATATAACACAAAAAAAGATAATAGCAGAACAGAATTAAATAAATACACCCGAATGAACAATAGAATATACTGGATAAACGTAATCATCAGAGTTACACAGTTTACAGGATCATACTTAGTACAAATACAGTTCAACTATACATATATGTCCACAGCGGAAAATAAATATAATGTACAATAAGAGTTGAACAACATAAAAAGAGATAAATGAGAGAATCCATCTTCAGCTCCAGCTATCCAGAAAGAACTAGCTAAACCTAAATACAAGGCTGCCCGTGTAGAAAAAGTGGCACCCGAGTTTGAAAGTGAAACCAACTACGAGTCAGTCATGGGACTGGTATGAGAAATCTACTCAACACATTTAAAATATGGCTAATCACAGGACCACGCCACTTTCGTGGAACGGGTTTACTCCATCGGATTGCCAGTGCTTTAAAACCAAACTTTCTTTTAAACAACGCAATGCTTTCTATAAAAATGAAGCCATTATAAGACTCAGTTCCCATCACACAATGCAACGCAAACCGGAGGATAGAGTTTTTACCTTATAATGGCCAAGATATGCTTGATACGAATAAAACAAAAGCATTTGATATTATTACTAGTGTTTATATGATTCAAAAACAATTTCAAATCATAACTATCAATGATAGATGGCATGGGTACCATATATCATGTCGCCATATATATATACAATCAAAACCGCACAATCACGTATTTGGAAATTGGATTTCCGTCATGAACCAAGGCAAAAGATAGTCCTTACCGAATTCAAGACGCTTTAGCCCGTGACTCAGGATCAGAACGCATCGACCCTTGGAGCGACAGGGCCGGTCCACCGATGTGGATTAAAATGCCTGAACACTACGTTTCCCCGCCCTATGGGGCGTAAGTGAGCCAACGAAGGACTCCATCAGACCTGGATCGTCCGATCAAACCGAGGCGCCTCGCAACAGCAACAACCACACAGGTGAAAAGTATATAAATGTCAGGGCTGGTAGGTCACTGACACCACCCTAGCTAGAAAGAAACGCATGCCCTCCCTGAGGTCCTTCTCCCGTTTCTGGTTCATATCGGGGTGTGAGGCTCGCAAATTCACATTATACACAAAGCTACGCCACACATGCGGTGCTTTGATCATCACCACAAGACTTTGCTTTTCAACAGAAGCCCTGATCATTTGCCACTTAGGCATGCCACACTAGTAATTCATGCCATGCGACTGATGTCCATCGATATACAACCTCTGAGCTCATGCGTTTCAGAGAAGGGCGTTAAGCAAAAGAATAAATTCTCCGCTGCCAAACAGATGTATATTTAACAGAGATCAATCAACACAGAATAAAATCCAATGTCAGACACACAGTCCATTTAGAAGTCCGTTCTGGGTCTGAACGAAACCGGAGGCACTAAATACCTCGCAAACCCATCGATCACCACGTACGTCTGGACGATCACCACTCATTATCCATATTTCGGGATGCCTCCCAATCAGGACCCCGGTTACCACCCAAACGAGGTGAAGATCTCCGGTCTTTGACCACCGTCTTCATCTTCGACTTTCAATCGTCGGTCAATTATTTAAAATGATAATTAACTCGGCCTTTTCAAATAATTCACGGATATTTAGAATTTCAAATCAATTTATCTCAATGGTTAAATCATTCGACAACACCAATTTTGTTCTTTAATGTAATTTTCACAACAAACACATTCAACCATCAAATACCACATAAATCGAGCAAATTCAGTTTATTTCCATTCCATATCGTTTATGATATTTTATAACGATTTATCGCTATTTTTATTTATTTTAAAATAGCTAATTTATTCAAAACGACGCTTCGGGCCATAACGCGGCCATGGCGCTGTTTTTCTTCAGATTTGATTTACACATATCTGAAAATCTAACCGTTGGATCTGCACAAAATTTACATCATTATAAAGATCTTTTCAAAACGAATCCAATGGTTCCAGTTTCGGGAAAATCCGACGGTCGGATCTCCCGGTACAGTCGTTTGAAGTTTCGATTTCAAAATACGAACTGCAGCGTCGTTATTCGATTAATTATAATTATATATATATATATATATATATATAAATATAATCGATTCTGGCGCAGTTTTTCTTCGGATTTGAATTAAACATTCCAGACAATCCAACCGTTGGATTTTTACAATGTTGGTGCCGTTGGAAAGATATTTCCAAGGCGAACCCAACGGTTGTGGTTTCGGGAAAATCCAATGGTCGGATTTCCCGCACTAGTTGTTTGAAATCACGGTTTCAAAACACGAACTGCACGGCCACGTTTCGTTTTAATTTTATTTATATTTATATATTTATATAAATATAGTTCATTCAACAATTTCAATATCGTTTTCACTTCAAATATTTCACTAACGCCTTTAAATTTTAGAAAATTTCACCATAACCTCCTTTGTACGGGAGGGGCTGGAAAAATTCCCAAATAGCCACACGGGCGTCTCATGTCAAAAAGAAAAAGCCAAGCGGCTAGCCAACAGGCTCATAAAATCATCACCCAAACAAAACAGTAAATGTGTACCTATTTGTCGGGCACAAAATTTTATTCCTCTTCTCTAGCCCCTTTGCTATAACCTGTTCAATAAATATGCATGTACATATATACAATTTTTATCACTTATCATTTTCCATTCAACTTCATATTTGATTTACTTTGGTTTAAAAACACCATTCATTCTAATGTTGCATGCATAGGCTAAAATCATATCATTAGCTAATTAATGTATATTTCAACTCATGCATATTTTATTTGAACAAGTAGCTATTTTTAACACTTCACATTTCAAAGATGATAATTTTGGCGAACTAAAATACATTTCAACACATGACTATTTTCTTTAGTTCCTATGCATGTTGAAAATAATATTTCTTCACAAATATTTATTTCAACGTCCGCATATCTTTAGCATATCACATAGATGATAAAAATGACATTTTTATCATTTAAAACATTTATTCGACAAATAGATGTTTTCAACACTTCATTGTTTCAATAAAAATGTAATTTTTATTGTTCGATCTTTTTATTCAACAAATGAACTTTTCCACTACACACACTTCTCAACACATGAGCATTTCCACACATGGATATTTTATTTATGTTGTTCATATAAGAAAGATAGAATTTTTGTTGTTGAAACTATTTATATATAAGGCGAATATTTTACATACTTCATATATATTATAAAAATGTGATTTTTATTGTTTAGACACTTCATTCATTCACAAATGAATTTAATTTTCACACATCACTTTTCCACGCATGAACATTTCCACACATGGATATAGTTTCAACATATGACTTTAATTTCAACGCATGAAAATAATTTCAACATATGAAAATTATTCTAACACATAAAGATTATTCAAAATTTCGGCAGCATAACGGCAGGGTAGTTAAAACCGGGACCGTCCCTAGTACGGCTCCTCGCTCTACCTTAAAACCTCGCGGTTTTTGACAATGGGGATTCATGCATCTAATTCGCACGCAGGCGACATGTTTTATTTTTTTTTCCACAAATATTTCCAATTCATTTCAATCACCAATGGGTATTTTTTTCAACCACAACCAATCTATATCAACCACAAACAATTCCAATCAACCATTCGCTATCAATCAATTTTCACACCAATCACAACCAATAAATATCGTCCATGGTTTGTGGACGAGGGGCGTATATATATATATATATATATTTATTTATATATAGCAATTCACTTCTATTTCAACACATATATAAATTTTACAACGCATATATAACTCATACATCGACTATATAATTTATACATCGTCGTTTTCCATATCGTTTATAAATTAGAAATCTAACCTAGCTCTTTGCTTTGCTAAAAATTGTAGGAAGCTCAGAAAAATATGCGGTCTCTTCTAGAAAGTAGAAGACGTCCTCACGGTCCCGGTGTTTCCTGTTTCATCGAATTTCGTCAAGAATCGAAAAAGATATGTTTTTTCAAAGTTTGCAACGGTTTAAAGGAGTTAAAACTGTTGAAAATTAATATAGCCGTACCTCAGCTGAAAGGTTCAAAACTAGGTTTGGATTTATCTCGAAATCCATGTAGCTATTCGTCGATCGACCTTTGCAGCGTAGAAGAGGGAGGAGAGAGCTTCCCGCGCGGGGATGGCGGCCAGTTCGATCGTCGGAGGGAGCGGCGGCGGCGAGATGAAGGCGATGACTTCTCGACGACCGTTCTCCCAAACCACGCAATGAAAAAATCCAAACCTTATATGGATTTGAAGATCTCTCCGAGCTCTAAAAAATCTTCAACTGGAGGAGGGGCTAATTTTGCGTGGATTGATCAGAAAGTGGACGGGAAGATTCGAACGCGTTTCCGTCGTTCGTCGGGGAGAGAGAAAAGGAATTTTTTTTTTATAAAAATTCTGATTGGCCGGTGGGTTTTAAAGGGGTTTTCTGACACGACCACCAATCTAAACCCAACGACTGTCACCCCCACCGTTTTACCCCCATTCCGAACACAATGGAATATGTTTCGTAGGCCCATTCGACTGTTTCAGTCAGTTTCCATTCAATTTAAAATATATAACATTCAATATTCGATTTGAACGTACATTTCAATTTGCCAGGGCCACAAACTGATTCGAAAAATTCCAGAAAAATAAATCTGGCTATGTTTTGACGATACGGTCCCAACAAAACTAGTTTCGTCGAATTCTGAGACCATTTGCAAAAAGGCCCATTTCTGGTCGATCCAATTTAACTATAATTGACCAAAACACATTTTCCTTTGCCACGCCCACATACTAGCTTCAAAAATTATGAAATTTGAAACCTAGCAATAACTTCACATCCCGGATCCAACAAAAGTGGTTTCGTCGAATTCCGAGGTCGTATGCAAAATGGCCAATTTCATGGCTATATAAATTCCAAAGCGACCTTTCTGAAAATTCATTTGGCCATAACTTTTGCTTTCCGCTATGAAAATTCGATTTTTCAGATTCGTTAGAAAGGTATTCACTAACAGATTTAAATATTTTTGGTTTCACCCAAATCCGTTTTGTTTTGCACCCGGTACAGTCTGACAAAGTTTGAAATCAATTTTTGAAACTACAGCGCCATTTCAGGCCTTGTTTATAATTAGAATTAATTATATTCGTTTTCAATTGTCGATTCGTACTCACTTTTCATCGCTATTATTTAAAATATTTATTTTAAATATTTAAAATCCATTATGTTAGCCAATTTAAAATTTTTAAATTGGTTCAGATTTTCTGGGTCGTTACAATCTCCCCCACTTAAAACTTTTCGTCCCCGAAAAGGAACAAAGTCGAAAGTGGTTTGATTAATCAACTCTACGTTCGATCTGGCTTCCATTCTCCGACTTTTCAGTTTCTGAGAATTTTCAAATTCTTCAAAAATTTGGCTAAAACCCGGAATTTTCGAAAAATTTCACCATAACCTCCTTTGTACGGGGAGAGGTTTGGAAATTTATTGGGCCGTATTAGGTACCCAATAAATCCTAATAAGCATACACATATTTATAGTGATATATTCTGGTGTTTACAGGGGAGCATGTATTGATAATAACTCCAGAGAATAAATTCTCGTCACCCTGTTCCATGTGGGTAATAAATAGTCCATGTGTTGTATCTAATAACTAGAGAGACGTGATTATTGTCAACTCCAGACCCGTGTGGTTTTTTTTATTAATCTGGCAATTTAATCGTTACAATTTAAATAGTCCATATCAGTCATCAGTTCAACCAGTGAAATATAGTCATCGCCATACAAGCCTCTCGCTCGTATGGTAAATCTTCCACCTCGTCACACAAGCTCCAAATGCTTATGTGGTATATGATGAAGTATGCCTATCTTCTGAAGTATGCCATGTAATGTAGTTCAAAATTAATTGTTACTATCCTATGGCGACGTTTATTATTTCACATAGAAAAACCAGCACTCCGCATCCAATGGCATTCACAGGAGTTGATATAATAATATTTCGCATCCAACTCATTAAGATTTACCTATTTGTCGGGCACGCAAATAAAATCTTTACTCAACAGTTAATCCATTTACCTGTTCAAACATATATAATGCATAAGTATATATTTCTATCTATTTTCTAATTAGTTCAATGTGTGATATAATCGAATAAATTCTACCATTATTCTCTTATTAATTAAATTAGCTATCATTTTAATAATTTAATTAATCAAATCTACTATCACACAACTCAAACAACAATCAAATTGTTTTTAATTTTTTAACTTTTCAAATATATATCTTTTATATATTCAAAAATCATATTTATAAAACCAAATTAGATATATAATCACAACTACGTTATTTAAAACATATTACGCTCGACTCGTTCTGAGGCACTTCTGACCCCATCTCTAACGAGTTATTCTGATTCTGCTCTACTCATACTAGGATATTACTGATCCTATCTGTATTGAGTTACCCATCCTAGAACACTACTGGTTCTATTTCTGACGAGTTCGTTAATATGTTATATTCCAGAACTAAGCTTAACCAAAGCTCTGATACCACGTTGAGACGACCCCAAATCCCGTTCAGACGGAGACAAGGGTTATCTTTGGAATATAACACAGAAACAGATAATAGCAGAACAGAATTAAATAAATACACCCGAATGAACAATAGAATATACTGGATAAACGCAATCATCAGAGTTACACAGTTTACAGGATCATACTTAGTACAAATACAGTTCAACTATACATATATGTCCATAGCGGAAAATAAATATAATGTACAATAGGAGTTGAACAACATAAAAAGAGATAAATGAGAGAATCCATCTTCAGCTCCAGCTATCCAGAAAGAACCAGCTAAACCTGAATACAAGTCTGCCCATGTAGAAAAAGTGGCACCCGAGTTTGAAAGTGAAACAAACTACGAGTCAGTCATGGGACTGGTATGAGAAATCTACTCAACACATTTAAAATATGGCTAATCACAGGACCACGCCACTTTCGTGGAACGGGTTTACTCCATCGGATTGCCAGTGCTTTAAAACCAATATTTCTTTTAAACAATGCAATGCTTTCTATAAAAATGAAGCCATTATAAGACTCAGTTCTCATCACACAATGCAACGCAAACCGGAGGATAGAGTTTTTACCTTATAATAGCCAAGATATGCTTGATACGAATAAAACAAAAGCATTTGATATTATTACTAGTGTTTATATGATTCAAAAACAATTTCAAATCATAACTATCAATCATAGACGACATGGGTACCATATATCATGTCGCCATATATATATATACAATCAAAACCGCACAGTCACGTATTTGGAAATTGGATTTCCGTCATGAACCAAGGCAAAAGATAGTCCTTACCGAATTCGAGACGCTCTAGCCCATGTCTCAGGATCAGAACGCATCAACCCTTGGAGCGACAGGGCCGGTCCATCGATGTGGATTAAAATGCCTGAACACTACGTTTCCCCACCCTATGGGGCGTAAGTGAGCCAACGAAGGACTCCATCGGACCCGGATCGTCCGATCAAACCGAGGCGCCTCGCAACAGCAACAACCACACAGGTGAAAATTATATAAATGTCAGGGCTGGTAGGTCACTGACACCACCCTAGCTAGAAAGAAACGCATGCCCTCCCTGAGGTCCTTCTCCCGTTTCTGGTTCATACCGGGGTGTGAGGCTCGCGAATTCACATTATACACAAAGCTACGCCACACAGGCGGTGCTTTGATCATCACCACAAGACTTTGCTTTTCAACAGAAGCCCTGATCATTTGCCACTTAGGCATGCCATACTAGCAATTCATGCCATGCGACTGATGTCCATCGATATACAACCTCTGAGCTCATGCGTTTCAGAGAAGGGCGTTAAGCAAAAGAATAAATTCTCCGCCACCAAACAGATGTATATTTAACAGAGATCAATCAACACAGAATAAAATCCATTGTCAGACACACAGTCCATTTACAAGTCCGTTCTGGGTCTGAATGAAACCGGAGGCACTAAATACCTCGCAAACCCATCGATCACCACGTACGTCTGGACGATCACCACTTATTATCCATATTTCGGGATGCCTCCCAATCAGGACCTCGGTTACCACCCAAACGAGGTGAAGATCTCCGGTCTTCGACCACCGTCTTCATCTTCGACTTTCAATCGTCGGTCAATTATTTAAAATGAGAATTAAATCGGCCTTTTCAAATAATTCACGGATATTTAGAATTTCAAATCAATTTATTTCAATGGTTAAATCATTCGACAACACAAATTTTGTTCTTTAATGTAATTTTCACAACAAGCACATTCAACCATCAAATACCACATAAATCGAGCAAATTCAGTTTATTTCCATTCCATATCGTTTATGATATTTTATAACGATTTATCGCTATTTTTATTTATTTTAAAATAGCTAATTTATTCAAAACGACGCTTCGGGCCATAACGCGGCCGTGGCGCTGTTTTTCTTCAGATTTGATTTACACATATCTGAAAATCTAACCATTGGATCTTCACAAAATTTACATCATTATAAAGATCTTATCAAAACGAATCCAACGGTTCCAGTTTCGGGAAAATCCGACGGTCGGATCTCCCGGTACAATCGTTTGAAGTTTCGATTTCAAAATACGAACTGCAGTGTCGTTATTCGATTAGATATAATTATATATATATATATATATAATCGATTCTGGCGCTGTTTTTCTTCGGATTTGAATTAAACATTCCAGACAATCCAACCGTTGGATTTTTATAATGTTGGTGCCGTTGGAAAGATATTTCGAAGGCGAACCCAACGGTTGCGGGTTCGGGAAAATCCAATGGTCGGATTTCCCGCACTAGTCGTTTGAAATCACGGTTTCAAAACACGAACTGCACGGCCACGTTTCGTTTTAATTTTATTTATATTTATATAATTATATAAATATAGTTCATTCAACAATTTCAATATCGTTTTCACTTCAAATATTTCACTAACGCCTTTAAATTTTGGAAAATTTCGCCATAACCTCCTTTGTACGGGAGGGGCTGGGAAAATTCCCAAATAGCCACACGGGCGTCTCATGTCAAAAAGAAAAAGCTAAGCGGTTAGCCAACAGGCTCATAAAATCATCACCCAAACAAAACAGTAAATGTGTAACTATTTGTCGGGCAAAAATTTTTATTCCTCTTCTCTAGCCCCTTTGCTATAACCTGTTCAATAAATATGCATGTACATATATACAATTTTTACCACTTATCATTTTCCATTCAACTTCATATTTGATTTACTTTGGTTTAAAAACACCATTCATTCTAATGTTGCATGCATAGGCTAAAATCATATCATTAGCTAATTAATGTATATTTCAACTCATGCATATTTTATTTGAACAAGTAGCTATTTTTAACACTTCACATTTCAAAGATGATAATTTTGGAGAACTAAAACACATTTCAACACATGACTATTTTCTTTAGTTCCTATGCATGTTGAAAATAATATTTCTTCACAAATATTTATTTCAACGTCCGCATATCTTTAGCATATCACATAGATGATAAAAATGAAATTTTTATCATTTAAAATATTTATTCGACAAATAGATGTTTTCAACACTTCATAGTTTCAATAAAAATGTAATTTTTATTGTTCGATCTTTTTATTCAACACATGAACTTTTCCACTACACACACTTCTCAACACATGAGCATTTCCACACATGGATATTTTATTTATGTTGTTCATATAAGAAAGATAGAATTTTTGTTGTTGAAACTATTTATATATAAGGCGAATATTTTACATACTTCATATATATTATAAAAATGTGATTTTTATTGTTTAGACACTTCATTCATTCACAAATGAATTTAATTTTCACACATCACTTTTCCACACATAAACTTTTCCACACATGGATATAGTTTCAACATATGACTTTAATTTCAATGCATGAAAATAATTTCAACATATGAAAATTATTCTAACACATAAAGATTATTCAAAATTTCGGCAGCATAACGGCAGGGTAGTTAAAACCGGGACCGTCCCTAGTACGGCTCCTCGCTCTACCTTAAAACCTCGCGATTTTTGACAATGGGGATTCATGCATCTAATTCGCACGCAGGCGGCATGTTTTATTTTTATTTCCACAAATATTTCCAATTCATTTCAATCACCAATGGGTATTTTTTTCAACCACAACCAATCAATATCAACCACAAACAATTCCAATCAACCATTCGCTATCAATCAATTTTCACACCAATCACAACCAATAAATATCGTCCATGGTTTGTGGACGAGGGGCGTATATATATATATATATATATATATATATATATATATATATTTATATATTTATATATAGCAATTCACTTCTATTTCAACACATATATAAATTTTACAATGCATATATACCTCATACATCGACTATATAATTTATACATTGTCGTTTTCCATATCGTTTATAAATTAGAAATCTCACCTAGCTCTTTGCTTTGCTAAAAATTGTAGGAAGCTGAAAAAAATATGCAGTCTCTTCTAGAAAGTAGAAGACGTCCTCACGGTCCCGGTGTTTCCTGTTTCATCGAATTTCGTCAAGAATCGAAAAAGATATGTTTTTTCAAAGTTTGCAACGGTTTAAAGGAGTTAAAACTGTTGAAAATTAATATAGCCGTACCTCAGCTGAAAGGTTCAAAACTAGGTTTGGATTTATCTCGAAATCCGTGTAGCTATTCGTCGATCGGCCTTCGCAGCGTCGAAGAGGGAGGAGAGAGCTTCCAGCGCAGGGGGGTGGCGGCCAGTTCGATCGTCGGAGGGAGCGGCGGCGGCGAGATGAAGGCGATGACTTCTCGACGACCGTTCTCCCAAACCACGCAATGAAAAAATCCAAACCTTATATGGATTTTAAGATCTCTCCGAGCTCTACAAAATCTTCAACTGGAGGAGGGGCTAATTTTGCGTGGATTGATCGGAAAGTGGATGGGAAGATTCGAACGCGTTTCCGTCGTTCGTCGGGGAGAGAGAAAAGGAATTTTTTTATATAAAAATTCTGATTGGCCGGTGGGTTTTAAAGGGGTTTTCTGACACGACCACCAATCTAAACCCAACAACAGTCGTCCTTAGCGTTTTACCTCCATTCCGAACACAATGGAATATGTTTCGTAGGCCCATTCGACTGTTTCAGTCAGTTTCCATTCAATTAAAAATATATAACATTCAATATTCGATTTGAACGTACATTTCAATTTGCCAGGGCCACAAACTGATTCGAAAAATTCCAGAAAAATAAATCTGGCTATGTTTTGACGATACGGTCCCAACAAAACTAGTTTCGTCGAATTCTGAGACAGTTTGCAAAAAGGCCCATTTCTGGTCGATCCAATTTAACTATAATTGACCAAAACACATTTTCCTTTGCCACGCCCACATACTAGCTTCAAAAATTATGAAATTTGAAACCTAGCAATAACTTCACATCCCGGATCCAAAAAAAGTGGTTTCGTCGAATTCCGAGGTCGTATGCAAAATGACCAATTTCACGGCTATATAAATTCCATAGCGACCTTTCTGAAAATTCATTTGGCCATAAATTTTGCTTTGCGCTATGAAAATTCGATTTTTCAGATTCGTTAGAAAGGTATTCACTAACAGATTTAAATATTTTTGTATTCACCCAAATCCGTGTTGTTTTGCACCCGGTACAGTCTGACAAAGTTTGAATTCAATTTTTGAAACTACAGTGCCATTTCAGGCCTTGTTTATAATTAGAATTAATAATATTCGTTTTCAATTATCGATTCATACTCACTTTTCATCGCTATTATTTAAAATATTTATTTTAAATATTTAAAATCCATTATTTTAGCCAATTTAAAATTTTTAAATTGGTTCAGATTTTCTGGGTCGTTACACAACTTAAACATTGGGACTAGTGTATGTCAATTATCATCCCAATACCCGTGTGGGGTTTTCAGCCAACAACAGTTCATATAAAGAAATAATTGGTTAATGAATTTAACCAATTTTAATTCTACTAACATGTTGATGATAATGAACTAACATGTTAGTTATTTCTAATGTCGAGTAAAATTATATTTTACTCATATAGTTTCCCTATACATTTCTAATGTCTAATAAAATGTAATTTATTTATATGACATTATTGTGGAGGACAAATAAAAGATAATTTTCTATTTTCTTTTATTTGTGTGCAAATATTCTCAACATTAACACATAAGAGAAATAGTCTTATTGGCAAATGTTTTCAATGTATATCCTTGCATAAAAATGTTTAATTTGGATTGCACACAAATTCTAATGTATGCAAAAGATGTTACTTTAACTCACCTACACATTCTAATGTATATTTTAACCAATAATATGATTCTTATATTTGAATATAATTCCTAATATAAGTTTACAAATAAAGATTGATTTTTATTTTTACTTATAAATTCTATTATATGTTATGCAAATAAAAACAATTATTATATTTGCACATTAGTTCTATTATGTGTTATGCAAATAGAAATGTTCATAATATTTGCATATAAGTTTTATTTCAACAAAATGTATAAGAAATGATACATTCATTTTGTTGTAACACAAACTTATCTTTCAAAATGCTATTTGTATTTAACTCTTTTATTTAATCAAAGATGTAATTTTTGTTGTACCCAATTCTAATTTACAAAAATGAAATTTTTGTTCTAACTATTATATTTTGACAAAAGTGCCACTTTTGTTTCTACTGTTACATTTTGATAAAAGTGACAAAAATGGTTTCAACCTTTAAAATTTAACAAAGCGACAATTTAGTTTGAACTTTTATAATTTAATAAAAGTGTATATTTGTTCACACAACATATTTTGATGTTTATATGACAAATAAAAGAAAAATTATTTACATACATCTTTCCACGTATGACAAATAAAAGTACATTTTATTTGTATACAAATTCCAAGTTTTCTAATGACAAATAAAAAGTGAATTTTATTCACATAATAAATTCTAAGTTCATATGACAAATAAAAGTTACTTTAAATCTATTCCTTTTTATTGCTAGTTTTATATATATCCAGGAATGTAAATAAAAGATCCAAATTTTAATTTGATGTTTATTTACATCAAGGAATGTAAATAAAAAGATGTAACTTTTAAATCTAGTTTTATTTGCAACAAGGAATGCAAATAACAAAAAGGTAACTTTTTAGTTTCAATGTATATTTGAGTGAATGTAAGAAAAAGAACAAACTTATTTCAATGTATATTTACATTAGTGAATACAAATAAAAGAACAAATTTTATTTTCAATGTATATATGCATTTGTGAATGCAAATAAAAGAATTAACTTTAATTTCAATGTATATTTGCATTAGTGAATGCAAATAAAAGAACAAATTCTATTTTCAATATATATTTTGACAAAAGCACTATTTTTGTTACAATTAACATATTTAGACAAAAACACTATTTTTATTTCAATGCACATGTTTTGATGAAAATGTTATTTTTATGTCAAATAACATGTTTTGACAAAGATCTATATTTTTATTTCAATACTCATGTTTTGACAACAATGTTATTTTTATGTCAATTAACATGTTTTCGACAAAAACGATTATTCTTAATTTGTTAACATGTTTTTACAAAATGAGTGTTTGGTTTTTAATAAATATGTTTTGACAAATGAATATTTTGGTTTAATAACCATGTTTTGACCAAATCTATTTCAATTTAATGTCATTGTGACTAATGGAAGATAAAAATGAAGTATTTTATTTCAATTCTAATCCTTACAAAAACCATAGTCATGAAAAAATGATATTTTTATTGTGAATTTTTTTTAATGTTCATGTATTAAACAAAGATTTTATCTTTGTTATAAAAACGAGTCAATAAACATGAATCTATATAAAAGATACAAACTTTATTATAAAACAAACATATATTCCTAGACCCAAAAAATAAAAATATGATTTCTATTTCAAATCAAAGTCTAACAGCAAACTATAGATTCTAGCGAATAAATTTTCATCGTAGATTTTGATGAACAAACAAGAGCATCATATTCAACCACAACAACAATCAACTAATTTCAATCGTGAATCACAGATTTGATTTTATTATATACATACATCAAGTTCAAATAACTAGAGAATAATTAAATTTTAGTTATTTAATAAAAATAGAAATCTCACAGTCGGGTTTTTGTCTGAATTTTCAATTGCTTTGTTTCAGGTCTGGACGGTTCCATCATGTAGAGTTCGTCAAGAGGTTTCCGACGCAACTGAAATCGTGAAATTCCGATCACATTTGAATAAGTTATGATACTTTTAAAAATTGATTTCATAAATTAAATTAATAATATAATTAAATTAACAACCTAATTAGGACCCTCAATCCCTTTTCTTCTCGGTTATACAGGAAATCATGAACCCAAATAGCAAACTCCTAGGCTTTAGCAGCGCCGCCGCCACGGTGGTCAGAACCGCCATCCATCGCCACCACGTGAACCGCCACCCTCGACTCCACCTCCGCCCTGAAGGGTCTGCAACTCGCACGCATCTCGAGGGCCACAAAGGGGCTCGAACGACTGAGGTTTGGGGCCAAAAATCGCGCACCACGATCCATTAAATCTGATCATATCCGTATGAAAATAAAGATCAAACTTTTCTCTTTGATTATCGCATTGGAGGATAGTGGAATTGTTGTGTGGATTTGAAGTGATTAAGGGTTGAACATGGGAACGCCATGGCCATTGGTTTAAGAGGATACGACGGCTGTAGTATAGTGATAGTACAGGGTTTGGTATATACGGTGTATTTATATTTTCTATTTATTTATTTAATTCCTTTAAATACCAAAAATACCTATTAATCAATACGAACACCAAATCAAACCCAACGAGAGTCGCCCCTAGCTAAATACCCCCCCTTCGGGACACAATGGGATATGTCCCGTAAGCCAATTCAATTGTTTCGACAGGTTTTCCTTTAAATTTAAATATAAAACATTTATTAATTTAAATTTAATCGTACATATAAATTCACCGGGGCCACATACGACCTCTAACAATTCCAGAAAAATTATATTTGGCTTTGTTATGACGATACGGTCCTAACAAAACTAATTTTGTTGAATTCCGAGACCATTTGAAAAATGGCTATTTTCAAGTCGATTAAATTTGACTGAAATTGACAAAACACGTTTTCTTCTGCCACGCTCACAAATTGATTCTATAAATTCTAGAAAATTAAACTTAACAATAATTTGACATTCCGGTTCCAACCAAAGTGGTTTCGTCGAAAACCGAGGTCGTTTGAAAAATGGCTATTTTCAAGGCCAATATATTATATTAAAATATATATAAATTCTACAGCGACTTTTCTAGATTTCAGACTGGACATAACTTTCTATTTTCAAAGTGAAATTTATATTTTTCAGATTCGTTAGAAAGATATGACTAATCATATTTAAATATTTTTGGTTTCGCTCGATTCTGATTTAAAATTAATCATGTACATTCAATTAGAGTTCAAATTCAAATTTTCAAACTGCAGCGCTGTTTTAAACTCCTTTTATAATTAAATTAAATTTATTCGGTTTAAAATAAATTTTTAGTCGTTATTATTTAAATTAAATCATTTTAAATATATAAAATCCATCAAATTTTCTAAATTAAAAATTTTAAATTGGCCCCAAAATTTCGGGTTGTTACAATCGCCCCCAGTTAAAAATCTTTTCGTCCTCGAAAAGGAACGTAGCTAAAAGTTGTTTAATTAACTAACTCAACTAAATTTTATTTATTGGTTCAATGATTTTATTAGTTGAATTTATAATCATACAACACAAACATCAATCAATTAGGTGATTAACTTAAAAATATATATAACTTTTATATATAGTCAAAAAATCATATTTTAGTGCAAATCACAGCAATGTGTTCTAACTAAGTTTTGGTTCTCATACCAGTCAATGGAAATATATAGATATACCACTTTCGAAACTCGAACATAATTTCTGATGATGTTTCGAACCACCATCAGAACATCTCCGGGCGACTAAAGTGTGATTCTATATCTATCAAGTATATTAAAACTTCGAATATCCGTTAATTACTCGTATATTCAAAATCTTTATATACTCGATTGTCCACATTAAATTAATAATAATATACTCAAATTCGTATTTTAAGATAAAATTTTCAAAACTAAATCTGTTTTTACTTTATATTTTAAAGAAAATAATACTCTTCACACTCGTCCTAGGATACTACTGATCCCATCTCTAACGAGTTATTCTCATTGGATATTACTAATCCAATCTCTGATGAATTCTTTCGTTCAGTTCTAATGTGTCTTATTCTCGAGCTCTGTAAACCAAAGCTCTGATACCAACTGAAACGACCCGAACTTCCCAGTCAAGGAATGCCTGGATTGCTTTGAGAACAATACACATCAAAACACAAACTGAGGAACATTTTATTGCTGATTACAACAATTACATCAGAGTACAAGAACATAACAGAGTATGAATGCTTATTACATAAATAGAAATACAATAATATCAGAGTTTTAAATTACATTTAAATAGCAGTGGAAAAATATTACAAATATACAACTGAAAGGAATACACGGATACAGAGCTTTCCGAATACCGCTTCAGTTGTAAGCCAGGATCCTGTAAATATATCTGCAAAAAGCTACTCGACTGCCCATGTGGAAAATAAGGGCACCCGAGTTTGCCAGTGAAACAAACTACAGTTCAGTCATGGGACTGGTATGAGAAATCTTAACTTATCTTATTATAAGGCTAATCACCGGACCACGCCTCTAACGCGGAACGGGTTTACTCCATTGGATTGCCAGTGCATAAATTAAAGTAAATCGTTAAACAACGCAATGCTTTTTAGAAAAATGAAACCATTATAAGACCCAAGTCCCATCACACAATGCAACGCAAACCGGAGGATAGGGTTTTACCTTATAATGGTCAAAACATGCTTGATACGATAAAACGGATTTAATATTAGTGTGTATATATATGGGTATATATATAATAAACATTTCAATCATAATGTATCAATCATAGATGGCATAGTACCCCATCCTACTATGTCGCCATACTAGTTCTACAATCAAAACCGCAAGGTCGTATTGGAAATTGGATTTCCATCATGAGTCGAGGCTAGGGGCAAGCTCCTCTCCGATTCGAGACACTCTAGCAAATGCCTCAGAATCACACCTATGGGAAACCCTTGGAGTGGTAGGGCCGGTCCCCGCCTATCGGCAGTGGATTGGTTATGCCTGAACACACGTTTCCCGGTTCCTTTGAACCTATAATATGACCACTATCGGCCTATAAAAATCCGAGGCGCCTCAAAATCCATCATCCACATAAGTAAAATGCCAGCCAGTTTAAGCACTGACACTACCACTAGCTAGAAAGAAACGTGTGCACTCCCTACGGTCCATATCCCGTTTTTGACTCATACCGGGGTGTGAGGCTCGCGAAGTCACGATATACACAAAGTTATGCCGTAATAGGCTACGCTTTGATCATTCCACAAGGCCCTGCTTTTCAACAAAAAGCCTTGATCAATTGCATCTTGGCGTGCCACATTGACAATTCACGCCATGCGATCAATCACTATTAATATATACCAGGGTGTTAAGTAGAGAATAAATCCTCCACCACCAAACCGACATACATTAAAAGAAATCGATTTAATTCACATGGAACGAAATCCAATGTCAGACACGCATCCATTTACTAGCTTATGCTCTGGGTCTGAGCGAAAACCAAATCCGAACAATCAACAATAGTCCGGACGGCCACCACTGAAGCCCCTTCAAGGTAGCTACTCCCATTAAGGGTCTCAGTAGCAACACATCCATTCGATGTGAAGATCGTCGGTCTTCAACCACCGTCTTCATCTTCGACTCTTCATCGTCGTAGTGATTATTCGAAATGAGTTAAACCCGGTCTTTTCGAATACTCGTGTATTTTATAATTAAAATCAAGTACTATAAAACACATCCAACGTCTCATTCCAATTTAGAATATTCTTCTAATAAAATATTCGCATTATTTTATCAAAGATAAATCCTTTAAGTTTATTCTTAAATATTTCTTTTAAATATTTATTAAAAACCCAATTTGGTTTTAAATATCAAAAATCATTATTCAATGATTATTTAAATTTAAGAAATAAATCTTATCTTTAACTGGGTTAAAGAACTAATGTCATTTTAAAACACCATTCACGATAAACCTAAAATCGACTTCTATTAAATATGGAATCTTCACAGAAATCAAATCAATATATAATCGTTATAAATTTCTGTATCCGACCAATAATATAAATGGAATAACGGCAAAGCCTCTTAAATTCCATATGTAGTATCATTCTTCTTTTACAGAAACTTATCTCGGTTATTATTAATTCGAATTCCATTC
This sequence comes from Allium sativum, assembly GCA_030737875.1. Taxonomy (NCBI): domain Eukaryota; kingdom Viridiplantae; phylum Streptophyta; class Magnoliopsida; order Asparagales; family Amaryllidaceae; genus Allium; species Allium sativum. The sequence continues at coordinate 255,436,834 of CM060912.1, read as the reverse complement.
AACTCCAATTTAATATATTAAATTGGAAAACTTTACTTTTGGAAAATTTCCATTTCAAATCTTAATAAAAGATTTACAAATTCCAAATTATATTCTTACTGTTAATTGAGTTAAAGAACAGATGTCGTTTAAAAGACATTGTTCACGATAAACTCAATTCACAAATCATTTTTATTCCAATCACTAAATATAAATTGTAAACTTTTAATAATCTTAATTAAAAGATTTATTCATTACTCAATTGGGTTTAAGAGAGGTGTTATTGAAGACACCATTCACGACAAACCCAAAATCCAATTTATTTAATTTAATTTCAATTAAATATTCACTAATTGGGAAAACTTCATTAAATCTTAATTTAATGGTTTATTCTAGTTAATAACTAGTTCATTTCAATAAAAATGTATTTTTCTAAAATATATTCTTTTTCCTAAAATATTATTTTTCTAGAATAATCTTTATTGGAATGTGACTCAATCAATTACCATATAATTTCGGTTATATGGGTTTCATACATCGTATGTATATGACAACAAAAGATAAATAATCATCCAACCATCATTTCAACATCCAGAGTGATATTCATAACTGGGTGAGCATTACAATGATTAATAACGATCATCGCAGCCTGTCAATCTATCGATCGACATACAGCTTAAACATTGGGACTAGTGTATGTCAATTATCATCCCAATACCCGTGTGGGGTTTTCAGCCAACAACAGTTCATATAAAGAAATAATTGGTTAATGAATTTAACCAATTTTAATTCTACTAACATGTTGATGATAATGAACTAACATGTTAGTTATTTCTAATGTCGAGTAAAATTATATTTTACTCGTATAGTTTCCCTATACATTTCTAATGTCTAATAAAATGTAGTTTATTTATATGACATTATTGTGGAGGACAAATAAAAGATAATTTTCTATTTTCTTTTATTTGTGTGCAAATATTCTCAACGTTAACACATAAGAGAAATAGTCTTATTGGAAAATGTTTTCAATGTATATCCTAGCACAAAAATGTTTAATTTGGATTGCACACAAATTCTAATGTATGCAAAAGATGTTACTTTAACTCACCTACACATTCTAATGTATATTTTGGCCAATAATATGATTCTTATATTTGAATATAATTCCTAATATAAGTTTACAAATAAAGATTGATTTTTATTTTTACTTATAAATTCTATTACATGTTATGCAAATAAAAACAATTATTATATTTGCACATTAGTTCTATTATGTGTTATGCAAATAGAAATGATCATAATATTTGCATATAAGTTTTATTTCAGCAAAATGTATAAGAAATGATACATTCATTTTGTTGTAACACAAACTTATCTTTCAAAATGCTATTTGTGTTTAACTCTTTTATTTAATCAAAGACGTAATTTTTGTTGTACCCAATTCTAATTTACAAAAATGAAATTTTTGTTCTAACTATTATATTTTGACAAAAGTGCCACTTTTGTTTCTACTGTTACATTTTGACAAAAGTGTCAAAAATGGTTTCAACCTTTAAAATTTAACAAAGCGACAATTTAGTTTTAACTTTTATAATTTAATAAAAGTGTATATTTGTTCACATAACATATTTTGATGTTTATATGACAAATAAAAGAAAAATTATTTACATACATCTTTCCACGTATGACAAATAAAAGTACATTTTATTTGTATACAAATTCCAAGTTTTCTAATGACAAATAAAAAGTGAATTTTATTCACATAACAAATTCTAAGTTCATATGACAAATAAAAGTTACTTTAAATCTATTCCTTTTTATTGCTAGTTTTATATATATCCAGGAATGTAAATAAAAGATCCAAATTTTAATTTGATGTTTATTTACATCAACGAATGTAAATAAAAAGATGTAACTTTTAATTCTAGTTTTATTTGCACCAAGGAATGCAAATATCAAAAATGTAACTTTTTAATTTCAATGTATATTTGAGTGAATGTAAGAAAAAGAACAAACTTATTTCAATGTATATTTACATTAGTGAATACAAATAAAAGAACAAATTTTATTTTCAATGTATATCTGCATTTGTGAATGCAAATAAAAGAATAAACTTTAATTTCAATGTATATTTGCATTAGTGAATGAAAATAAAAGAACAAATTCTATTTTCAATATATATTTTGACAAAAGCACTATTTTTGTTACAATTAAAATATTTAGACAAAAACACTATTTTTATTTCAATGCACATGTTTTGATGAAAATGTTATTTTTATGTCAAATAACATGTTTTGACAAAGATCTATATTTTTATTTCAATACTCATGTTTTGATAACAATGTTATTTTTATGTCAATTAACATGTTTTCGACAAAAACGATTATTCCTAATTTGTTAACATGTTTTGACAAAGTGAGTGTTTGGTTTTTAATAAATATGTTTTGACAAAATGAATATTTTGGTTTAATAACCATGTTTTGACCAAATCTATTTCAATTTAATGTCATTGTGACTAATGGAAGATAAAAATGAAGTATTTTATTTCAATTCTAATCCTTACAAAAACCATAGTCATGAAAAAAAATGATATTTTTATTGTGAACAATTTTTAATGTTCATGTATTAAACAAAGATTTTATCTTTGTTATAAAAACGAATCAATAAACATGAATCTATATAAAAGATACAAACTTTATTATAAAACAAACATATATTCCTAGACCCAAAAAATAAAAATATGATTTCTATTTCAAATCAAAGCCTAACAGCAAACTATAGATTCTAGCGAATAAATTTTCATCGTAGATTTAGATGAACAAACAAGAGCATCATATTCAACCACAACAATAATCAACTAATTTCAATCGTGAATCACAGATCTGATTTTATTATATACATACATCAAGTTCAAATAACTAGAGAATAATTAAATTTTAATTATTTAATAAAAATAGAAATCTCACAGTTGGATTTTTGTCTGAATTTTCAATTGCTTTGTTTCAGGTCTGGACGATTCCATCATGTAGAGTTCGTCAAGAGGTTTCCAACGCAACTGAAATCTTGAAATTCCGATCACATTTGAATAAGTTATGATACTTTTAAAAATTAATTTCATAAATTAAATTAATAATATAATAAAATTAACCACCTAATTAGGACCCTCAATCCCTTTTCTTCTCAGTTATACAGGAAAGCATGAACCCAAATAGCAAGCTCCTAGGGTTTAGCAGCGTCGCCGCCACGGTGGTCAGAACCGCCATCCATCGCCACCACGTGAACCACCACCCTCGACTCCACCTCCGCCCTGAAGGGTCCGCAACTCGCACGCATCTCGAGGGCCACAAAGGGGCTCGAACGACTGAGGCTTGGGGCCAAAAATCGCGCACCACGATCCATTAAATCTGATCATATCCGTATGAAAATAAAGATCAAACTTTTCTCTTTGATTATCGCATTGGAGGATAGTGGAATTGTTGTGTGGATTTTAAGTGATTAAGGGTTGAACTTGGGAACGCCATGACCATTGGTTTAAGAGGATACGGCGGCTGCAGTATAGTGATAGTATAGGGTTTGGTATATACGGTGTATTTATATTTTCTATTTATTTATTTAATTCCTTTAAATACCAAAAATACCTATTAATCAATACGAACACCAAATCAAACCCAACAAGAGTCGCCCCTAGCCAAATACCCCCCTTCCGGACACAATGGGACATGTCCCGTAAGCCAATTCAATTGTTTCGACAGGTTTTCCTTTAAATTTAAATATAAAACATTTATTAATTTAAATTTAACCGTACATATAAATTCACCGGGGCCACATACGACCTCTAAAAATTCCAGAAAAATTATATTTGGCTTTGTTATGACGATACGGTCCTAACAAAATTAATTTCGTTGAATTCCGAGACCGTTTGAAAAATGGCTATTTTCAAGTCGATTAAATTTGACTGAAATTGACAAAACACGTTTTCTTCTTCCACGCTCACATATTGATTCTAAAAATTCTGGAAAATTAAACTTAACAATAATTTGACATTCCGGTTCCAACCAAAGTGGTTTCGTCGAAAACCGAGGTCGTTTGAAAAATGGCTATTTTCAAGGCCAATATATTATATTAAAATATATATAAATTCTACAGTGACTTTTCTAGATTTCAGACTGGACATAACTTTCTATTTTCAAAGTGAAATTTAGATTTTTCAGATTCATTAGAAAGATATGACTAATCAGATTTAAATATTTTTGGTTTCGCTCAATTCTGATTTAAAATGAATCCTGTACATTCAATTAAAGTTCAAATTCAAATTTTCAAACTACAGCGTTGTTTTAAACTCCTTTTATATTTAAATTAAATTTATTCGTTTTAAAATAAATTTTTAGTCGTTATTATTTAAAATAAATCATTTTAAATATATAAAATCCACCAAAATTTCTAAATTAAAAATTTTAAATTGGCCCAAAAATTCCGGGTCGTTACACCTCGGGTCCTTATTGGGCTCAATGCTTAACCACCCACATTGGATAGGTATTGTTGTGACTACTGGACAGCCGGGCGGGTCCGGGCGGGTTTACATCACAACTTAATCCAACCTCGGGTTAAGCATATCGTGTTTTCTAAATTTACATATTTTATTACTTCTTAACTATATGTAAATGTCATATCTTTTTATTTTTGGGTATTTCAATTCATACCGCTTATGTGTCATAATCATTGGCATGTGCCAAACATGCCAACATATATTTTCATATTTTACACCCAACGTTATTACCCCCGTTTTTTCGCAATGTTATAACATGTGTTGGGCTTGTCACAATTTAGCCCAACTTTATAAACGTGAGGAAAAGGGGAAAACAAGAACATGTAATACATAAAGGTGTGTGGCGCATGAACTTGCAATTTGGCGATTCAACTAACATATAACATGGGTCATGTGAACTTGCATTCAGATCAAAGTGTGACTAAGTAGGTGACATATGAAATGGCATAGTTTAGGCAAATACAAACTTGTGTTTAAACATGTTTAACTTGGCATAATATCGACCACAAAACTAGCATGTTATATACTCATCAAAATGTACAATTTTTACATCTAATCACATAGCCTATTTCAACATGAACTTGCATAGTTTATGAAACCCAAACGATGTTTGACATAGATCCAATCATATTTTGCAAATAAACATGAACTTGCATAGTTTATGAAACATAGATCCAATTATACTTGCAAACATAGATCTAATTATACTTGCCAATAAACATAAGAATGATATCATAGGTTTTGGGTCATGTAGGCATAAAAGATCTATAACATGTTTACATAAATTCTAATTTAGACTAAGGGAATATACATAGTCCATGCCATCGACATATACAAAAAGGGATCAATTTCTAGTTTTTGCCACAAACTTGCAAGTGCCATTGTTTTCATATACAATTGTTCAATAGGCTTGCATCAATCAATTTATGCCACAAACATCAACACACAAGTCATGATAGAATAATTACAATACACAAAATTTATACGATATAATAACACGATTCTATTTTCATTTACATCGAATCAAATCACAGTTTTTATTCATATTCTGAAAGGTCACTATACTTACAACGAATGCAGAATCTTGAATTCTGGATTCTGAATTCTGAAAATGAGATGCGCTCCTTTGGGTAGACTAACCAAAGCGTTTATTGATTTGATTAAACTTTAATTTGATTCGTCTCTTAGGCTTTAGTGTTGGCTTGTCTTTAGGCTTTCTAATTGACGGCCATTCCTAGTTCCTTTCCAGCAGCATGACGGCTTTTGTATTCTATTATTTGTGTGAATTTAGGGTTATACTTGAGTTGTATTTATAGAATTTTAAATTGTTTTGAGCCGTCAGATGAAGATAGGAGGAATCTAGACCATACAAAGTTCAAAGAGCCAATCAAGAGGTGACACGTAAGCCCTAGTGACTCAGCCAAGCATCAGAATTCGACCAGATCCTGACCAGGCCAGCCAGTACCTGACTAGCAGGTCATTTTGACCTGGGCGCACTTGGCAGGTGCGCCAGGCTAAAAATGTACTGGCGCACTTCACAAGTGCACCAGTTCAACTTTGTTCTGGCGCACTTCCCAAGTGCGCCAGTGCATTCTGACCCATTTTTTGGTTTTTCTGCCCAACTTCGTTCGTCCATATCTTCTTCATATGATATCCGTTTTACGCAAACTTGGACTCTATCTCAAGAAAAATTTCGAGACGAATGCAATGGCGTAACCCATTTCCCTTGATTTCATCATTTATAATTAATTATACTTTAATTTGTGAAGCTTAACATTATAGAATTCACGGGGTGTTACAAGGGATAATTCTGATAATAATGCATCATTATTAGTATTTATGTTCGAGTTTCGAAAGTGGGATATCTATATGATTCCAATTGACTGGTGTGAGAACCAAAACATAGATAGGGTCTATTGTTGTGATTTGGCATCAAAAATATGATTTTTGAGCATATAAAAAAAAATTATGAATTTGAAAATTTAATCAACTAATTGATTGCTAGTTGTGATGTTTGATTATTTTTTCAACTAATAAAGATATTGGAATGATAATTAATTTAACCAATATGACAATGAATGGTAAATTTAGCCAAATTGAATTAATATTGAACTGAATTGAAAGTTGTTTGTAATTGCCTATATGTACATGTATATAATGAATATGTCATAGCAGGGAAGCTAAGAAGAGGAATAATATTGTATACCCGACAAATATGTACATGTTTAATGTATTTCTTGCGCTTTGATGATTTTATGAGCCGATTGGCAAGCCACTTGGCTTTTTCTTTTTCTTTTTGGATGATGAGGGCCCTGTGAGGCTAGTTGCGTTTTTAAAGGTCTTCCTGTACAAAGGAGGTTATGGCAAAAAAATTCGAAAATTTAGGGTGTTAGCCAAATTTTTAGGAAATTAGAAAATTCTTAAAAACTGAAAAGTTGAAGAATGAAAGCTAGAATGAAAGTTGAGTTGGTTAGTTAAACAACTTTCAGCTTCGTTCCTTTTTTAGGACGAAAAGATTTTAAGTGGGGGGAGATTGTAACAACCCGGATTTTCAGAACCAATTTAAAACTTGTATTTTAACTATTTTAATGAATTTTGAGAATTTAAAATGATTATCTTAAATAATAATGACTAAAAATTTATTTAAATTAAGTAAGAACATATAAATTTATTTTAATTATAAAACGAGCCTAAAATGGCGCGGTAGTTTGAAAATTCGATTTTAAATTTCAAATGAATGTACAGAATTCAAAATAAATCAGATTTCAGTAAAACAAGAAATATTTGAATCAGTTTAATAATATCTTTCTAATGAATGTAAGAAACTGAGATTTCATAATATAATTTGAAAGGTATGTCCAGTTTAAAATTTAAAATAGTCGCTATGGAATTTATATATATTTTAATATAATATATGGGAAAATCTATTTGGACACAAGACTTAGACACAATTGGTGACATAATGAATTTACGCCATTGGATCACCCCATGAATTCCACTACTCCATATAAGGACAAAATGATCTAATGGTTAAGATTGTGTGTTCCTTAATTCGTGTCTAATTTTGTGTCCAAATAGCCTCTCCCATAATATATAGCCCTTAAAATAACCATTTTGCAAACAACCTCCGTTTTGAATGAAACCACTTTTGTTGGATCCGGAATGTCAAATTATTGTTAAGTTTAAAATTACATAATTTTTGGAGTTAATATGCGAGCGTGGCAAAAGAAAACGTGTTTTGTCAATTTCAATTGAATTGGATTGACCAGAAAATGACCATTTTTCAAATGGTCTCCAAATTCGATGAAATTAATTTTGTTAGGATCGTGACATCAAAACATAGCTAGATTTATTTTTCTGGAATTTTTAGAGTCAGTATGCGGCCCCGGTAAATTAAAATGTACGTATAAATTCAATATATATTGGTTTATATTTTAATTTAAAGAAAAACTGATTGAAACAGTCGAATTGGCTTATGAAACATATTCCATTGTATCCGGAATGGGGGTATTTAGCTAGGGACGACAGTCATTGGATTTGATTTCGAGTTCGTATCAACACATGGGTATTTTCGTAATTAAATAATTAAATTATAAATAAAGGGAAACCCTAAATTCTTTTCATTATTCTCAGCCGCGTTTTTTTATGAAACAAATAACGGATGGAGCTTGGGACTTTCCCATTTTTTTTCTTCCAATCTATTCAATGAAAACTAAAACTTCTCGAATGAAAATCATAGAGATTACCAAGCTCTTCCAATCTATACCTGATTCGTGAATTATGGTTAAGTGTGTCGTCAGAATTTCCGTCTCGAAGTTGAGCCGTTCGCCGGGGGTTTGCTGGCGATTGGGGCCGCCGGAGGTGGCGTCGCTCACGTAGGAAGGGGGTTTCATGGTGTCGCGTCATGGGGGAGGGTCTGATGGACGTCCAGTCACTGGTGGAGGCGCCGGCGACGGAAAGAGGGTTTTGTGCGAGGTCTGAAGTTTATACAGTGGGCTTTGTTTTTTTATTTATGCTATTAGTTTACTTAATTTAAAAACTGATTTTTATAAAAATAACTTTGTGCTAAAAATCTAATTTTTTATAAATTAATTTTGTTATAAAAATATGACTTTTAATATATATATATATATATATAGTTGTATAATATAACCATTTATAAAAATGTGATTTTTAATATACATATAGCGTTATAAAAATATGATTTTTATATTGAAAACTAATTTATAAAAATATGATTTTTAATATATATATATAATATTGTAAAAATATGATTTTAAATATTAAATAGCATTGTTTTAAAAATATGATTTTTAATATAAACCGCGTGAAACAGATTGCGTTGGAATCACGGTGAAGAACACTACGCACTGGAAACAAATCCAAATCCAAAACCGTTCAATTAAAGAATAACGGATTGGAAACCAAAGATGAGAATTCCTTCTGACTCAAATTATTTACAGTTAAATATATCATAGGTTGTACACGGGGCTTAGTAGCTCCTGACACGATTTATTGTACAAACCGTAGATGCTTGTTTGGATTGATTGTGGTTGTGAAATTGATTGTATTGTGGTTGTAAATATTTATGTGATTGAATAAAATGTTTAATCATTAAAAATATCATTTTTAATGTGTAATAAAACTATATAAAATAGTCATTATTGAAATAAATATTCATTTACAAATCGGACGATTTGTTTATGTGTACCATTTAACTGACATTGATTGGGACGATAAATTTTACATATCGCCCAACTGCACAAATAAAATCTGTGTTTGTTGATTGAAACCCCACACGGGTATTGAGATGATATTTGACGTACACTAATCCCAATTGTTTAGCTGTATGTCAATCAATGGGTTGACAGACTGTATAAGCTTTATTTATTTATTTTAATGCTTATACTGTGGTAAAATGCACTGTGGATGTTGTATGAATTTTTTATGATTGTTTATCATTATCATTGTATACATGCGATGTATGAAATCCATGGTAATTGATTGAGTCTGATTGTAATTCAAAATTACCAAATATTTTTAAAGAATATCAAGTGTATAATCAAAATCAGATATTTTGAAAATATTATCATTTTAATATTATAATGGTAAGAAATATTCAATTTTGATTTGAAAATTGAAATGAAGTTGAAATCATTTTGAAATGAATTTATAAACGAATTTATAAAACACGTTTTAAATGGAAATCGATGAAATATATATAAAATATATTATATATATATATATTAATGGCTTGAATAGAAAGCGCCGCAGCGCGACCGTTCGCGAATTTCAACCATTAAATTCGAATGGACATTACGGGAGATCCGACCGTCAGATTCTCCTAAAACCGGAGCCGTTGGGTTCGTATCGAAAAGAGATTTCCAACGAATATAAAGGATTTGAAATCTAACGGACGGATTTGGAGGTAAGTCCAAATCAAATTCGGAAAAGGTCGCTATGGATGCAGTTCGGTGGTCGTTATTGGAAACCGATTGTACGGGCGTTGATAAAATTATTAAAAATATTGATAATTTGTGTGAAATCAAAATAAATGATTTGGATGAAAAATTCCAGATTTGAAAAGATACAAATATATTTTTATCAAAATGAACTAGTTATTAACTAGTAAGATAATCCAATGATTTTAAATAAAAAAATTGGATTTGAGAATGGTTTTAATCTAACCAGAATTTTCCAATGTATAATTTGGAATAGATTTGAATTGAAATCATCTTCGGGATATCTCGATATTGGATTCCGTGACTATACGGATATTGTGGAGAAATTTGGAAGATAGATATATATCGTTATTCCCCATACGACATGTGTTGGTTTCAGAATTTGATATTGAATATATGCCGATATAATTCCTGTTCAGAGCCTTATATTTAATATCGAATTAGATTTTAGGTTTGTCATGTATGGTGTCTTTAGTAATACTATTCTTAAACCCCATGGTGAAAAGAATAAATCTTTTAATTAAGATTATTAGAGTTTCCAATTATATTTAGTAATTGGAATAAAATGGAATGTGAATTGGGTTTATTGTGAACTGGGTTTTTAACGAAATTCGTTCTTTAACCCGATTAACAGTGAAATGTGATTTGTAATATAAATCTTTTATTAAGATTTAATGGAAATTTTCCAAAGTAAAGTTTTCCAATTTAATATAATGAATTGGAATTGAATGGAATTCGATTTGGTAATAATCGAAGTGAGCTTCTGTGGAGGAAGACTGTTACTATATATGGAATTTAAAAGGCTTTGCCGTTATTCCATTTATATTATTAGTCGGATACAGAAATTGATATCGATTATATATATATATTGATTTGTTTTCCGTGAATATTCCATAATTATTGGAATGTGATTTTGGGTTTATCATGAACTGTGTTTTAAATGACATTGGTTCTTTAACCCAGTTAAAGACGGGATTTATTTCTTAAATGTGAATAATTATTACAAAATGATTTTTGGGGATTAAAACTAAGTGGAGTTTTAATGAATCTTTAATTAGATTGAAATGTGAACGTGATGATTTAATTATCAAATTTGTGAAATGATCGAGAATGGAGTATCACCAGTTTTTCTCCAAGCGATAGTTAAATCTTTAATTAGATTTGAACGGGAAATGTTAATTAAATTTTACCGATAACACCGTTGTGTTAGATATGGAGTGCTACCATTCTTGCTTCATGGGATGAATAGGTTGGGATTGGAAAATAAAATAAATGATTACTTCGGTAAGGTTCGCTAATTCCGACTAATTTGGAAAACCTTAATTTGGTTTAAATTGTGAAAAGAATATTTGAATAAAAGAATATTCTAGATTGGAATGAGGCATATGTTGTGTTTTTATAACACTTGTTATAAAATACACGAGTTATTCGGAAAGACTGGGTTTATCCCATTCTGAATAATTGATACGACGATAAGTCAACAATGAAGACAGTGGTTGAAGACCGGAGGTCTTCACATCGTTAGGATGATTATTGATGTCTTGATTGGGAGGCATCCCAAGACAAGGTAATTAGTGGTGATCATCTAGACGTACTTGGAGATCGACCGGATATGCGAGTGCCTCTATCATGTTTTGGGCATATGGGACGAGGAATAAGGTGCATCCGGTTTCGTTCAGACCCAGAACGGACTTGCAAATAGATGGTATGTCTGACATTGTATTCCTTTATACTGTATTCGTTGATCTCTGCTAAATATATATCTGTTTAGTGGTGGAGAATTTATTTTCTTGCTTAACACCCTTCTCTGAGACGTATGAGCTTAGAGGTTATGTATCAGCAGAAATCAGTGGTACGGTATGGAGTGATAGTGTGGCATGCTGAGTGGCATGTGATCAAGGCTTTTATTGAAAAGCAGAGCCTTGTAGTTGACGATTAAAGCATGACTTTAAATAGCATAGCTTTGTGTAGAGCGTTGGTTCGTGAGCCTCACACCCCGGTGTGAACCAGAAACAGGAGAGGACCTCAGGGAGGACATGCGTTTCTTTCTAGCTAGGAGTTGTGTCATGGTATGGAGCCCAGACATTTTACTTAGGTGGATGATGGAAAGCGAGGCGCCACGGATATATCAGTCACTACGGGGCCGATAGATGCTATGGTCGACATACTGACCAGATTTACGCCCAATAGGGCGGGGAAACGTATTGTTCAGGAATTATAATCCACTAACGTAAGTGTGGACCGACCCTGTCGCTCCAGATGCAGTTGCGACTGATCCTAAAGCTCGGACTAGAGAGTCTCAAATCGGAAGGACGTTCCCTTACATTGGTTCATGATGGAAATCTAACTTCCAATACGTGACATTTCGGTTTTAATTGTAGAGCCTAGTATGGCGACATAGTGGGATGGGGCGCTCATGCCGTTTATGATTGTCACATTTATATTTGAAGTTGATTTCTTCACTATGCACTTATAGTAATAATAAAATTAGAAATTTCGCGTATCAATCATTATTTGGCTATTATAAGGTAAAACTCTATCCTCCGGCTTGCGTTGCATTGTGTGATGGGACCTGAGTCTTATAATAGTGTTATTTTCTTTAATTAGTATTGCGATGTTTGTTTTAGGCACTGGTATTCTTGGGGTTAAATCCGTTCCGTCTTATACGGCGTTGTCCCTTGATTTACCTAACTTAAAAATTAAGTAATAACTGTTTTTAGTTCTCACACCAATCCCATGACTGACCTGGAGTTTATTGATTTAACCTAAACTCTGGGTGCCCCTATTTCCACACGAGCATCTAGCAGTTTTGGTTTTGCAGATTTATTTTTATAGGATCCTGGTTTACAGCTAGAGCTATATTCGGAAAGCTCTGTATCCGTGTAGTTCTTTCAGTTGTATTTGTTAATGTATTTCCGCTACACATTTATTAATTTTCCGCTGCTTTTTAATTTAAATCTCTGATATTTTTCTGATGTGTATTATTTATTCATACTCTGTTATATTCTTGTACTCTGATGTAATTATCGTAATATCAATGAAATGTTCTGTCGTTTGCGTTCCGATTTGTCGTGTTCTGAACTCAATCCGGCCTTCTTCCGTCTCTTCGGAGATAGAGGGAGTTCGGGTCTGTTGCGTTAGCATTATCGATCCAAGTTAATTTATACTACTTTACTATTTACACGAAAGAAACGCTTAACAGCTGGCTTTAGCTGATATTAGTATTTTGTAGTGTGACTTGTGTTTAGCTGCTTCTAAAGCTACACATTGGTTCGAAGATTGATGTACGAATCACAACATCAAATCTGAAGGAAACAAAATTAAGGATTTCTGCTACTTGCAAAAATTTCCTGGTTTGTTATCGTTTACATTTTTACAGTTTTGAACTCTAGCCAAATAATTTCTGCTACTTTTTTTTTGCACTTGCATTGCCTGGTATGTCCAGCCATGTTTTGTGATGACTCATAATCTGCTGGCCATGCTATACTTGGCAGCATTGATCATTCGCTGGCCTTGTAATGTGGTTCAATCTCTTATCTGAGATAATTTTGTTAAACACAACTTGTTAACATTTGTGTATCTTATTGTGAAATCAGGGAGGAGCTTTCTGCCTATATGTTGCATCACTTCAAAGACCAAAGTGGTTATTGTACTAGATGTGTAAATTATGGGTATAACATTTTCTTTGTGTAAATTTGTATATCAGAGTGGTTATTGTATGTGAGTTTGGTCATTTATACGGAAAACTATTGTATTGAAGTGGTTATGCATATTTTACTTGATTATATGGTTAATTGTTTTTTAGATTGTTTGAACATTATGAGTATGTAAATGATTATTGATTGATATTGCAGAAACAAAACAGACTATTAGTAGGAAATAATTATAGGAAAAAAAGAAAATTAATTAATATTTTTTTAATAGCGTTTTAAAAACGCTACAGAATAGTAACGTTGAATAAACGCAACCGTAAACCAGGGGTAAAATTGGAAAATTTATTTGCAGCATTAAAAGTTTTTTTAATGGCGTTTATAAAGTGCTACGAAAAAAAAATGGTGGCATTTAGTGAACGTTACAAAAAAAGAAATTACAGTGGCGTTAAAAAAAATGCAACCAATTTGCAATGATTTTTAGTGGCATGTTTTCTCGTAATGATTATCGAAACGCCACCAAAAATGATTGGCAGCGTTTTTGGGGTGCTACAAAAAACCATGTTTCTTGTAGTGCACGTTCACGAAACAACGTAGTGAGGCAAATGGTTAACCATAATCGTCACAACCAAAGTAATGCTAGCTCCAATGCTACTACAACATAATTCTCTCCTTAGGACTTACTTATACTCGTGAAATCCTATATCGAAGTTGATCGAAGAGATTTGCTACAAATGCAAAATGGAGGGGGTCTAACCCATTAAGAATTTTGGTCCATGATAACAAGATTACATAACAACCATCGTATCTGCACTACTACATGATATTCTGTTGAAATTCATATGGTTCATCGACGTTTCGTAGAAGCTTGTGAACGATACCAAAAGATTATACAGACATTTAAAGACGAAGACATTTTTAATCTGACTAAGGCAACTTTTGATTATTGTTACCTTGTAGAGTACGACACTGATTTTGTTGGCCATAAAGCCTATAAACTACGTTACAGTTGGGTAACTCGATAAGGGGCTGAATAGGCTAATGGTTTCAGTTTATTTTGTTTACAAGTTGTTTAACTTTTCTTTTATTTAATGATCCTATAAACTACGTTTTATATTTTAGTACACAGTAAAAAACTATCAGCTTAGGGAAATTATAACAATATAAATAAAGCACACATTGCATTTATAAGAAAATTGTTACTACAGTACGAAATAAAATGTTACTACATCAACATAATACAAGTAACTAGTAATACAGATAGTGGTGAACAATCTACTTATAATTGAGGAAACCTTGACATTAGAGTACGCTGTTTCATTCCCATCCAAAATTCCTTCTCCAAGTCAAGCATTCCAGTTAGATCTTTGTTCATGATAGCATTCTCTTCTTTTTTTTGGCAAAGCCAACCAGTTTTTAAGATGACTGCAAACACCAGATAGCATTCTCTTCTTGTTGTTTCTTATATGCTAACTCGTCCGTAAAAATTTGTATCCTCTTTTCTTCCAGATCAGCAAACATTTTCAAAACTTATATTTTTTCCTTGACTTCTACACGTCTTTCTACATGTCTACGGCCGTGTTCTTCGTGGCGTGCATTCACTTTTCCTTCAAGCTCAACTGCAGTTTTGCTCCTTCTTTTCGCAGCTTTGACTCCCTCAGGTCTAAAATCTTCGTCAATCATGGTATTAAACTCATCAAGTAGGGTTTCCCCCACACATTGAGAAATGTTAGCAGTTGACTCGCTTGGACTGGAAGAATACCCAGATTTAGAAGCTTTTTCTTGCTCTTGCTAGCAGTTTGAACATCACGAAGGCTCATAGAAAGTTCTGAGTTCCATTTTGGTTGACTAGCAAGCAGATCATAACGATGCATAAACTGATAATGTGGCCTTTTCGCGTCATTTTCTGGAGCAAAAAGCTTCTTGAACTCCTCATTTGCCAATCGTTTCAAATAAAATTTGGGAATATGAATCATAAAAACAATATATCAAACAATAACATACGTAGTAAGAAAACATATCAGATTATCCTCTCCTCTCATGCCGCCTGGATTCACTATCTTTATTATGTAAACTTGTGATCATAAAACGTTATTTGACGGCTTATTTTGCCGAAATGACCTTGAATCGCCGACAACGTCCATAAGCCTTCTGGATGCTTCTCAACGAAGGACGGTCATAATTTTTTCCCAAAATGTAGCGGCTGATTGGTCATTCCCCGTTGCCGAATGTTGTGAGAAATGACAATAGATGGTGCATAGATCTATGACCTCTTCATCTGTCCGTGGCATAATTTCTTGTTTGCTTGCTTGCGTACCCAAGACAGGCTTGCAAAAACTGGCTTCCATCCATCGTCATATGTGAAAAATTTCCGAATGGTGACGCCATTATTGAGTTAGAGTTTGTTTAGATTAAAGAGACAGAAAGGAATTGTGAATATTTTGTGATGTAGAATGGTAGAAAAGAACCAATATATAACTGAAAATACAGTCGTTTCAAAAATTTTGACCGTTTTATAGCCGTTGGGAAAATAAGACCATTTTATTGTTCTCTAGTTAAAATGCAACCATTAGTAGCCATTGGGAAATGGGTGGGTGTTGGCGTGCCGATTTTATCGACGTGCCACGTAGCGGGTCGAAAAAATCGGCTCGCTATGTGACACGCCGATAAATCGGCGCACGGGGCCAATTCCAGATTCAGAATTGGCCCTGTAATTTTCCCCTGAATGTTCAGGGGAAGAACACCCGTTGGGACACAAAATGGGCTCAATTCATGATTAAGGGGCTGAATCAACCCTTTGTTGGAGATGATCTTATGCTAAAGGGCACTTGGTTTTCATCAATTAGTAATTGCTCTCGGTAATTATGAAAACACAAATGCAAATGTATGGATTTGTTTATAGATTAAACATTTATTGGTTTCAATTGTTAATTATAATAGAAAGTACTATACATTGTGTTGTAAAAGTATAATTTCTGGAGAAATAATTGTGAAACTATACTTCTCACACATAATTGAACATCATGATTGAACTTTTTTATTTGATATATTGTCGACTTGGTAGCATATCTGAACGAGAAAGTACCTTACATCATATTAATGGAGCATGTTATTTCTTTTGGGTATAGAACTAGCAGAAAATGAACTAGAGTTATGTGATTACTTTATGTACATTTCGCAGTACAGTTTTGGTACTGCATCACATAATGTGGTTGTTGTTGCATCAATCGTTCAACATCAATTTGGAGTGTGAGTTAAATTTCCTAACAGAAGGCACATAGGTAATAAATTTGATGCAATAAGTAGACCAAACATCATTGTATTATCCTACTTTTGGAGTTTAAGCATTAATAGACCCATGCAATTATTAATTGACCTTTGAAATTGAAGTTTATGCAATTGACTAGGAAACAAATACCCAATAATTAATTGGACTCAAAATGATGATAATGCTGTACGGAGTTTTTTTCCCTTGTTCTTTCAAAGAATCAATGATGGTTAAAAAAAATCAGTTTGTTTTATTTATTTTTATCCTTTTTTCTTCTTGAAATTCAACCGTTTCTACTGTATAGATTTTATCCATGGAATCACGAAAATGTTTTGAGTTTTGAGTTTTCAACGTTAATTTCGAAACGTTAAAAGATTTGAAGGGTAACGAAGGTGACCGACATAGATGGAGGGGTTAATGGAGGGTATGGGGGATGGATGAATTTGATGTTGTTCTTCAGTTATTTCTGAAAATACGGAAAATGATGAAAAGTTGTTTTTTGTTTTGTGTGTTAACTTTGTTTTGTAAAATGATCTTTTTCCATAATAGGTGTGCGTTGTTCGTACTTTTGTAGGTACGAAAACTAAAATTTAGAAAGAGAACGCACCCCACCTATATGGTGTTCTATTAATATCTCATGCAATAGCATTTTATTCTTCTCTATGTGGCATAAACTTTACCTAAAATTTGTTGTTTATTTACAAAACATTAGCGATTCTTTAACAGACCAGTCCTTGAAATTTTTTTGCTTTCAATTTTACATAATAATTTAAAATGACATCTTTCTCATTTTGCAAACAACCATTATCATATGTTTAACAACCACCATTATATATATGTTGATATGTTGATGAGAAAATGGACAACATTTCTCCATTAACACATTCTTACAGGATTGAGGCATGATTTTGCTATTGGATGTAAAACAAAAAACAGTTTTTAAAATGCAGTTGTCTTGCCATATGATGTGGCTTTCATAAACATTTTATATATTTTAACTTGGAAGTTTTCCATTGGATATTGCGAAATTTGGCTTGAGCATAAATGACAGATTGTTTACTTTTTCAAGTGCAATATGGGTTGTTTGCTTTGGTTGTTGAGCAAGGGGTCCAGTGAACAGAGTTGTATGTAGATTTAAACTATATATTTTATTTATCAAAACCAGTCACCGAGCACTACATGTGTTACATATCAACTTATTTTTGGTTGTGGATATGCTTATGGAGTGCATGTTTGCAACTCTACTCTTGAAATTTTTATGATTTCATAATGTTGAAGAAGCATTTAAACAACTTTATTTTTTTATTTTTCGAAGATCGACTTTTTTTATGTTTGGTTGAGCCATTAACGGAGTTGAAGGCGTACGTTTCATGGTTACATAACATATTTTTCTTTGTCTTTTTTAAACCCAATTAGCAAACAATCTGCCAGACCCTTCTTACTAGAAACTGATATAGTACAATATTGGCTGTTGCATCTGACAATTCTATGATTTTTGTTTGATGATAACAAACATATATTTATTATTATAAATGTGTTTGTAATTGTACTATTATACTACATCACATACAAAATATAATATTTATATTTAAATAGAATACTACTGCAAAAGAATTTAAATATTCAAACAATATATTATTTAAATATAATATTTTATTTCAACATTTCAACGGTACAAATTTATGACTCCACTATTTGTACATTTCACTGAAATACAATACATTCACATTCAATTTCATTTGTATGCGTTGCTCCACACTACAGTTCACACAGTCACTCCGTTGTACAAACACTCATATACACTGTTACAGTTATTGATACATACACTAACACTATCACCTGTCTTCGTGTTTTCTCCTGCTTCAGCCGGTCCAGTCTTCTACTTACCTGTCACAGAACCACACACAGTAAGCTGGAACAATAATATTTTATATTCTAGCAAATATAATTTTTATTTTAAAAATTTATTTGCCTCAGAATTTTGGTGTGTTTCTCATCATTTTTCATGACTTGATCTGATTTATATGGACATCCACCTATGTCTAGAAAACTTGTGATATTCACAGTGATACACTGTAAATACCACAAGGTAGACATCATCTGTAGTGCTTATATATATATATATGTATATTCTACACATACATGTGTAATGAACCGAATTTCCGTACTATCTGAGTTGACTAAATACACCACACGTCCAACCCAAATTGCACAGAAATACGAATCATTATGAATAAAGAAGAAAAAGATAGAAGAATAATAGAAACAACACATGATCTCACATCGGAGTAGAATAAAATATAATATATAACAGCTTTTGAAATACAAAATTTGTACTTACATACATCATCAGAGTACATCACGTATACAACACAGCGGAAAATAGCAATAGTTATATAACGCTGAAGATTCCTGCTCCAAGCTCCTCTAAGTATCTGTACACACCTGAACTACTTGACTGCCCGTACAAATTTGGACACCCAAGAGTTTAGGGAAACCATAGAAAAATAGACTCCGGGTAAGTTATGGGACTCGTGTAAGTAAACAATTTAAAACAGTTTGAGAAAATAAACGATATCTTATAAGACCACACCGTATAACACGTAATGAGTTTTTCCCTTATGAGAATCCAAAACACTTTATTTAACTTTCAAAATACTTTTGAAAGAAACAATAATCTTTATATCAAAACTCTTTTGATATTATAATAGTGTCTAAATCTAATAAATAATAATCTAGTGGAATGTTTGCATCTCACAGTCCACATATATATAATATACAATCAAAACCGCGAGCACTTATTTGGTAATGAATTTCCAACTATGACAAGGTATGGATCACCTTCCGATAGTGCATCTCTAAAGAGGAATAAGCCGGGTTCAACAAGAACATCTTGTAACCTGACCACATATGACCGACCACTCATTTCTCTTAAAGGTATCGAATGCATATCACCAAAGATTGGGATCAACAACCGTTTTCCCGAATGGGACAGCATCGAGTAGAATAAAGAACGAAATGAATTTTCTCTAGATAGATGATTATACACCCTAATTGGGATCTACTCACTAAGCCATGCCGTCTGCCCGATTTTTGTCATTTCCTGGTCGCTAAGGCCCGAGGCTACGATTACTTACCATTCATGTGATAGCACAATCACTTTGAAACCCACATTGCCTGATCCTTAAATCATTAGTTGATTTGCACAAATATATTCTGGATATTATGCTAAGAGAATAAATTCTCTGCCGCCATATATATATATATATATATATATATATATATATATATATATATATATATATATATATAGAACAACATATGCGAACATTGGAAATACTCTGTCAGACATTCATCCATACGACTTCATTTTGGGACTGAACAAAACCGAAGGCACAATTTCCATTAATCCATCTTAGGCAATTTCTACCTAGGATTAACATAAAAAGCCCTTGCACTGTACTCTGTCTTCGATTTTCTTCATATAATCTAATTCGCAATGCTACTGCTAATATGAAGTGGTTCTCGGATAATAATCCTGAGACGACCCAAACTTCCCCGGTAAGGAAAGCTCGGATTGTACTGAGGACAAGCCACATCGGAACGCAAACAGAAGAACATTTCATTGTTAATTACAATAATTCCATCAGAATATAAGAATATACAGAGTATAAATCAATATTACACATTCACTAAATATCAGAGATTACAATACATTACTGCAGCGGAAAAATAATATAATACACAACTGAAAGAGATATACGGATACAGAGCTTTCCGGATATCATTCCAGCTGTAAACCAGGTTCCTGTGAATATAAATCTGCGAAACCAAAAATACTAGCTGCCCGTGTGAAAAAATAGGGGCACCCAGAGTTTAGGTTAAAATAATAAACTCCAGGTCAGTCATGTGACTGGTGTGAGAACTAAAACAGTTATTTAAAACTTTACTTTAAATCAAATATATCAAGGGACCACACCGTATAACACGGAACGGGTTTCCTCCCAAGAATACCAGTGCATATAACAAAACAGTGCAATGCTTTTTGGAAAAATGAAGCTATTATAAGACCCAGGTCCTATCGCACAATGCAACGCAAGCCGGGGGATAGGGTTTTCCCTTATAATAGCCAAACATGCTTGGTACGTTGAAAACAAATCATTTGATACTATTACAAGTGCATAGTGTATAAAACAACTTCAAATCATAAGTATCAATCATAGACGGCATAAGTTCCCCATACTACTATGTCGCCATATATAGGATTACAACTAAAACCGCAAAGTCACGTACTGGAAGCTGGATTTCCATCTATGAACCGAGGCAAAAGATAGTCATCACCGATTTGAGACTCTCTAGCCCGAGCCTCAGGATCAGAGCTCGAGTGACCCTTGGAGCGACAGGGCCGGTCCACCGATGTGGATTAAAATGCCTGAACACTGCGTTTCCCGACCCTTTGGGGCGTAAATGAGTCCTATGACTCCATCGGCTCCACATAGTCACTGATATATCCGAGGCGCCTCGCAACAACAACAACCACACATATGAAAATAATATAAATGTCAAGGCTGGTAGGTCACTGACACCACCCTAGCTAGAAAGAAACGCATGTCCTCCCTGAGGTCCTCTCCCGTTTCTGGTTCACAACCAGGGTGTGAGGCTCGCGAATCAACGCTACACAAAGCTATGCCACACAGGTCGTGCTTTGATCATCAACCACAAGACTTTGCTTTTAAACAAAAGCCTTGATCATTTGCCACTTAGGCATGCCACACAGGCATAACACTCCATGCGATTGATATCCACCTATATATAACCTCTAAGCTCGTACGTCTCGGAGAAGGGCGTTAAGCAAGAGAATAAATTCTCCGCCGCCAAACAGATATATATTTAATAGAAATCAATCACACAGAATAAAATCCAATGTCATACACACAGTCCATTTACAAGTTCGTTCTGGTTCTGAACGAAACCGGAGGCACCTTGTACCTCGCATATCCATCGATCTCCAAGTACGTCTGGACGATCACCAACTGATTCCCTCCTCTTGAGTGTACAGTCCAATCAAGATCATCAGTAATCACCCAAATGATGTGAAGACCTCCGGTCTTCGACCACCGTCTTCATCCTCGACACATCATTGAATCAGTTATTCAGAATGGGTTAAACCCGGTCTTTCTGAATAACTCGCGTATATAATAAACATGTGTTACACAAACACAACATACGCCTCATTCCAATTCAGAATATTCTTTTATTCAAATATTCTTATACTTTGTTAAAGGTTCCCATTTTATCAAAGATAAATTCTTTAAACCTTTGAATATCAATTCAAATTAGTCGGGATTAGCGAACCACACCGAAGTAATCATTTATTTTATTTTCCAATCCCAACCTATTCATCCCATGAAGTAAAACTGGTAATACTTCATATCTAACACCACGGTGTTATTGGTAAATTCAATTACCAGTTCACATTCAAATCTAATTAAAGATTTAACTATTGCTTGGAGCAAAACTGGTGATACTCCATTCTCGATTATTTTAATCTAATTCAAGATTCATTAAAAATCCACTTGGTTTTAATCTTCCCAATAATCACTATCAATGATTATTTAACTTGGGAAATCATATCCTGTCTTTAACTGGGTTAAAGAACCAATGTTATTTAAAACACCGTTCACGATAAACAAAAAAATCAATTCAAATTCAATTCCAATTAAATACCATTTAATTGGTACACTTCATTGAATCTAAATAAAAAGATTTAATCTTTTTCTCAACTGGGTTTAAGAACAGTGTTAATGAAGACACCATTCACGACAAACCCAAATCCCATTTGATATTAAATACCAGGCTCTGAATAGAAAATATATCGGCTTATATTCAATATCAAATTCTACGACCAACAAATATCGTATGGAAATAACGATATAAATATATCTTTCAAATTTCCATAGCAATATCTGTATAATCACGAAATCCAACATTGAAATATTACAAAGACAATTTCAATTCAAATCCATTCCAATTAAATTATTGGAAATTCTGGTTACTTTTAAAACCCTTTCAAATCCACTTTATTTATTTCAAAAATAAATGGATTCTAATTCTAGTTCAAATCTAGTTCCTTTCGATAAAAATCTATTTTTATCTTTTCAAATATGGAGTTTTTCATCCCAATTCTTTCCAAATCATTTCTTATGATTTTACACTAATTATTGATATTTTTAATAATTTTATCAAGGCCCGTACAGTCGATTTCCATCAACGGCCATCGAACTGCACTTACAGCGACCTTTTCCAAATTTGGTTTGGACATAATTCCAAATCCAACCGTTAGGTTTCTAATTTCTAATATTCGTTAAAAAGCTCTTTTCGATATGAACCGAACGGTTCCGGTTTTAGGAGAATCCGACGGTTGGATCTCCCGTAACATCCATTCGAAGTCAATGGTTGAAATTCGCGAACTGTCGTAGCGCGGCGCATTCTATTCAGGCCATTATATAATATATATAATATATATTTCATCGATTTCCTTTTAAAACGTATTTTATAAATCGCTTTAAATTCGTTTTCAAAACGATTTCAACTTCCTATTCAATTTCAAATCAAAATTGAATATTCCATATCATCGATATACAAATGATAATATTTTCAAAACGTTATATTTTGAAATCACTTCCTTTTCTATATTCATTATAAAAACGAATATAATCAATATAAATATCGTTCGCGTCCAAATGGCGCATATCTAACCAACACGGCTTAATATATTTCAATAACTTCGTTATTCTATTCAACAAATGGATATTTTCTTCAATACATGAATATATATTTTCATTCAACACATGAATATATATTTTATTCAACACATGAATTTTTATTCTATTCAACACATGAATTTTATTCTATTCAACACATGAATTTTCTATTATTCAACACATGAATTTTTATTCTATTCAACACATGAATTTTTATTCTATTCAACACATGAATTTTCTTTCTATTCAACACATGAATTTTTATTCTATTCAACATATGAATTTTCTTTTATAATATTCCTTATTTTCCAAATTGGAATGAGGCCCAATCAATTACCATATAACGTTAATTATATGGATTCCCTACAACACATGTATATAATAGCAACGATAAATCATCAACCATCATCCAGAGTGCACCACACAACTGCATAAGCATTAAATATAAATAATTAACGCTTACACAGTCTGT
Organism: Allium sativum; assembly: GCA_030737875.1. Classification (NCBI taxonomy): domain Eukaryota; kingdom Viridiplantae; phylum Streptophyta; class Magnoliopsida; order Asparagales; family Amaryllidaceae; genus Allium; species Allium sativum. The sequence goes on along the minus strand of CM060912.1, from coordinate 255,412,693 downwards.
CAACCCATTGATTGACATATAACTAAACAATCGGGATTAGTGTACGTCAAATATCATCCCAATACCCGTGTGGGGTTTCAAATCAACAAACACAGATTTTATTTGTGCAGTTGGGCGATGTGTAAAATTTATCGTCCTAATCAATATCAGTCAAATCAGTGTATATAAACAAATCATCCGATTTTTTATAAATATTTATTTTATATACACATTAAAAAAAAATATTTTTAACTATAAAATATTTATTCAATCCACATCACACAATCAATTTTCACAACACATCAGTCAAACAAACAAGCCATCCATGGTCTGTGGACGACGGGTGTCGGGTGCTACTAAGCACCGTCTGCATTCTAGTATATATTTCAACTAGAAAACAAAATAAAAGTGAGGAGTTCTCACCGACTAGCTAAACCAATACACCGCGACTCTTCATATGTAGAAATCTTCGTCATGTTTCCAACGAGATCTGTTTCATGCGGTATATGCTAAAATCATATTTTTAACAACACTACTTTATATATTTCAGATTATAATTTTATAACGCTGCTTTCTATATAAAGATTATATTACTATAATGCTTAAAAATCATATTTTTATATATTCAACATCGCGATAAAAATCATATCATTATCTTGCTATTATATATATAAAAATCGAATTTTTATATAATTTAAAAATCGTATATATTTAACATAAAGATCATAGCCTTTAAGTAAATAAAAATCAAATCTTTCTAATGTAAAAATCTCACCTTTTCTAAGTTAATGACAATATCTTCTCTAATATAAAAATCACCTTTCCTATTTTAAAAATCTTAACATTTCTAATTCAAAAAATCACATCTTTTCTTAACAAAAAAAATTCTTATCTTTTCATGTCTAAAAACCTAATTTTTACTCGTCTAAAAATCTAATCTTTTTGTAACTAATAGAAAAAATCAGTCTTTATAACAAATAAAAATCAGTTTCTATATCACATAAAAATCAGTTTTTTATATAAATTAAAAATCACCTTTTATCCAAAATCGAAGCTGCTGAGGGGGGAGGGGTCCACGTCAGTCTGACCTGGTGGAGGAGGGGGCGGAAGGGCCTGAGGTGATGGCGGCTTGGGCTTGGGAGGTCGGGTGGGGCTGCGTCGGGTTTTAAAGGGGATTGAAGAGAGAGGAAAGGGCGCGGAGCAGGGAGAAGAGGGCCAGAGGGGGGCGAGTCACGATGGGGAGGCGGCTTGGGTACGGCGAGGGGGCGACGCGACGGATCTGAACTGGGCGACGCGATTTTTTTTTCAATCGGGTGTTGACCGATAATGTGAAGGAATGGAGGGAGAAAGTGAGGGTATAAATAAATATATAATTATATTATTTATTTATTTTTTCTCTTTAAAAGTTGTCTTTTCGTCTTAACCCCAAATCGAGCCAACGAATGTCGCCCCTAGCTAATTACCCCCATTCCGAACACAATGGGATATGTTTCATAACCCAATTCGGCTATTACTATCAGTTTTCATCAAATTTAAAATATAAATCAATATATATTCGATTTGAACGTACATTTTAATCTACCGGTGCCACATACTAACTCTAAAAATTCCAGAAAAATTATTTCTAGCTTCGTATTGACGATACGGTCCTAACCAAACTAATTTCGTCGAATTCTGAGACCGTTTGAAAAATGGCCATTTTCCAGTCGATTAAAATCAACTAAAACTAGTCAAACGCGTTTTCCTTTGCCACGCTCACATATTGATTCAGAAAATTACGAATTTTGGAATCTAACAATAAATTGACATCACGGATCCAACAAAAGCGGTTTCGTCGAAAACCGAGAACATTTGCAAAATTTCCATTTTTAAGGGCCATAATTCCATAGCGACTATTCTGAATTTTCAACTGGACATAACATTTGATTCCCGCTTTGAAATTTCAGTTTTTCGGATTCATTGGAAAGATATTCTCAAATGGATTCAAATATTTTTGGTTTCATTAAAATCCGGTTTATTTTGAATCCTGTACATTCATTTGAACTTTGAAATCGAATTTTCGAACTACCGCGCCATTTTCAATTCCTTTTATAATTTAAAATAAATATTTATATTCTAACGACGCTCTATATAACTATATACGTTCTAACTCTATTCAAAAGTAAATTTCTCGTCGTTATTATTTAAAATAAATCATTTTAAATATTCAAAATTCATCAAAATTGCCAAAATAAAAATTTTAAATTGGCTCAGAATTTCCGGGTTGTTACAAATCCAACTGGTCTCTCCATACTGACAATGATATTGGAAAATACTTCAATAGTCGGTTATTAAATATCGAAGGAAAACAAACGCCCACTCAAAGCATCAAACAATCACTAGGCCCCTTAATTAATATTTCATTAATTAAATCACTTCTCCATTTCCTTATCAATATTTTTAACCAAATATTTTCAATAATCATCTTGGCCTCTTATGTTATTTCGAAAACATTTCCATATATCGCCTTCTTTTATTTTCTATACTTAGAAAATATCTTCTATTAATAATTGGAAAACATTCCAAGTACTTCTCCCTTTCATGACCATTCATTTCTATACTAAGGAAATATTTATTATTATATTTCCAAAATTCCACTTATTTGGGTTAAAACGAATGTTGTGTAAAACATTGTTAAGACAACCCAAAATACTGCATTCAACTAAATCTTATTTGAAACATTCATCTTCCAGCCTTAATCTTGCTATTTATTGGTTAATAATGAAATCAATCAACTTGGGGTATAAATACCTCTCAGACCTTGACCGAATAACATTCTTAACTTCAAAACAGACAAGACTACTTATCTTGAACAATCAACATCATATAAAACCAACTACTCGTTTTTAAAATGTATATAGGTTACTCTTTCTATTTTTATCTGATTTAATTTATAGATTTCCTTTTTATTTTTAATATTTTAATTTTAGTTCGTTTCCTTGTCGAATTATATATATATCGATATATTGATTTCTAGTTTTCATTTTTTCTTAAAAATATTCTAACTCGTTAAATTTTCGGAAAATTTCGCCAGCACCTCCTTTGTACCGGTCAATAGCTCAAACTCCAACTTGCCTCTCTAGGCCCTTTCCATTCAAAAAGAAAATCAAAAAGCCAAGTGGCTTGCCGATTTGGCGCATAAAAACGCATATGGAATTTAAACGTGTACCTTTTTGCTGTGAACACAAATTATAATCTTCATACACTTCATTCCATACCTGTCTAACCCATATACGTCCATTTCCAGTTTATTCTAACTCTGGTCAAACATTTTTAACTCAATTCACTAATTTATTCTTCAATTAGCTCTTTGGCCCATTTCACTTTTTATTTGAACATAACACGTTCGGATATATTTTTAATTTACTTAAAACCCAATCTAATTCCATTTCAACTCAAGTTTCATATTTGATTTCGAATATAAATTCATAAATCCCATTAACTTATCCAATGCCCAATTTCAATTCAAAACATGATTAACTAATTATTCTTCATATTAGTTAATTCGATTCAATAATTAAAAAATCTGCTTTTTGTTTCAAAAATCTGTTCACTTGTTCCACTTGAGTTCATATTATTTTATATCTCAAGTCAGGATTTTTCTAATGGAAATTCATATTTTCATTTACTTAAAATCCTTATTTTGATTTAAATAAAGCGTTATGGTTTAATAATGATTATGGTGCTGTTTTTCTGGAAATTTGATTTTGACATAACTCAAAATCTATAAGGCGAAATCTAGATTTTTTTCTTTCATTAGAAAACTATTATTCAATCGGTCCTGACGATTCTTGTTTCAAAGATTTCGATTTAAACTGAGTTATATATACTCAATTGAAGTTCGAAACGCCAAATTATGAACTGCTGCGCCGCAACAAGCTCGTTTTAATTATATTTAAATATAAATGTTAAACTTCGTTTAATTCAAATTCCAATCTCGTTCTAATATATATTTTAATATATATTAAATCCAGTTTTCAAATCCAACTCAATATTTCCGATTATCTCTAATTGTCGATTTTTGTTACTCAGTTACAAATTTATTTATTACTCAATTTTCTATATTAAATTCCAAGTCCCTTTATAAATAAATTATTTATAAAATTCGATATAATCGAATTCTAATTGTAAATTCCCAAATTTATCTCGATTCTGTTTATATTCTGAATTTCGGAATAACATTCATCGTTCCATTTTCGAAACAATTTCTAATTCACTTTTAAATTAATATTTGAATTTAAAATTCCAAATTTAACCCGTAATAATCATCCAATTTTATTTATAAATATTGTATATAAATTTTCTGCCTTGTTTTAGATATTAAAACAAGTCCCATTTCAAAATCTATTTGAAACCCGATTCTTATATTTGGAATATTTTATTTTTATAGCTCTCATATATAATTGTATAATCTATTTTCATATTTAATTTCAGATCCTATTTAATACAATTTAAATATCATTTCGGGATGTAATTTATTCCTATAAATTCGACATAGTCGAATTCTAACCATAAATCCATTTGAATTTATTTTAATTTGTATTCCGAACATCGAAATAGATTTCCTGATTTATCTTTTTAACACGGTACCCAATTCTCATTTTAAATTCATATTTGAATTTAAATATTTAAATTATCCAAATGATAATTTTTCACCTTTCTTTATAAACATCATTTATTTTACTTGTTTATATATTTAAACAAGTCTCGATTTCAAATCCATTTTGAAATTAAATTTCTACTTTGGAAAAATAAATTTCCCTTTTAAAATTCACATCTGAGTTTAAATTTCCCAAATTATCTAAATGATAGATTTTTCCATTTCATTTATAAACACCGTTTATAAACTCACTTCAATTCCCCGCCTTATTTAATATATAAATATCGTTTATAAATTCGATACTTTTTTTATTATTCAAAACAAGTTAATATTTATTAACCCATTAGAAATTTGAATTCTATTTGAAAAAAAAATAGATTTTCCATTTTAAATCTAAAAACCCCTTTTACGATATATTTTTAAATCACCATTAAGGCCCAGTGATATTTCAAACATCCAAAACACCAAATAATCAATCATAGGTTTTTCTAACACATCATATAAGATAACATATACGAAAACAAACAAATAATAATATTTTTGAGGAATCCAGTTGGATCCCTCCAACCTGTTTTCCCTGCATCCACAGACGTTAGCCAGCATAAATAATACCCATCCTGCTTCAAGGAAGGATATCGTGGTATAGAAAGTCATCCACTTTCATATTGTAGGGCGTATAGGGTCATCCGCTAATGATACTGCGGGCATCCGCTAATGATACTCCGGGCATCCGCTAATGGTACCGCGGGAAATATCCATCCACCAATATATATATATAATAGCCACAAACACCAATCCTATATAACTAATAAATATATAGAATAACCACAAAAATATTTAGACTCATCCAAATAACTAACAAACAATATATAATATTATATTAAATAATCCAAAGAGTGAGTTTACTCACCGTGATTTTTATTCGTCGATTTATCTAATTTTAAACAAATGTTTAAAATAAGACAAAAATCCTGATTAACTCAAAGTCCTTCCAAAACAGTTCCATAGCTATGCTATTACATTATGATCTCAACGAAATTGGTTTCGTCTAAATATGATATCATACGAGATATATGTACATGTGTTATAATTTATTTATTTATTTAAATGAATTAAACAATCGTCAACCAGTTAAAAAAATGATTATACCTTAATCATCCCAGCTAGTCTCTTCTTCTCGGATTTCGAATTCTCGTAGCTACGGATTACACGACCAAGTCTGTACGAAAAAATCTTACATAAATTTAACATGGCATTCATTATTTAAGCTATTGGACAATCTAATTGTAATTTAAAATTTAATTACTAAAATAAAATAATTACCTATTAGCCAAAATTTTCATCTTCCCTGTTCAAAAAGAATGAGACCTGTACTGTATACGCCATCAACATCAGTCGCCATACTTCTCCCCAACACTTGACAGTGCCACGCCCTTCTCGACCTTCCACTTCATTCCCAAACCCAATGCACAACCAAGACTTCGACCTAACTCTACGCGCACCACCAAATCGCAATCTCTATAAACCATTTCCTCCAACCGCAACCTGGCTTCATCGTACAACCTTAACGATCATCTCGACATGCCCCAAAACCCGAATTCAAAGATTGCTCAAAATTGTCGAAATCCCAAAAAAACCATCGTGACCCTTTAATTAAGCCGCTTCTGATCTGAGTCAACCGGAGCTTTGCTACTCCACTTCGGACCTCCAACGACGCCACTTTGATTTTTCTCGACCCCTTTGTTCTCGCAACCCTAGAATGCCAAGCCCAAATTCATGTTCGAATTCCATACCGCAATCGTCCGTACTCGAGCTTAGGTAGTAGACCATAGGAATTGAATTCGATTCATTTAATACTGGTTAGGGATTTGATTTTTAAACAACTCTTGAATTGAGAAAAAGGAGACTGATTCAACCATTTTTATTAAGGCTCTCGAATTCGATTTTTCTGAGTGATCAGGGGATGGTCACGATATTTAAAGGAAAGGGTGCGACATTATTTTGTTTGGAGTTTTGATTTTATTTTGTATAGAAAATCGAAAGGAATGAATAAAAATGGAGTGGTACAGTGCGATTTTATAAAGACGAATGCTACAGGATTAAGGAATAGGTCTGCATAAGGTACATTTTAGGTTATTGGTTAAGGACATATAATTTAATTTGATTTGATATTAATTTAATGTAATTTGATTTTGATTTAACCGCAATTTGAGTTTGAGCCTATCCACTAAATTTTATAATAATATATTTTGTAGTTCTAAATTCCTATTTAATCGTAACGACCATCGTTTCTAACGTTATTCGCTATTCTGGACTCAACTGAACAGATTCCATAATTTAATTCGAACGTATTTAAAAAATAACATAGTAAATCGATAAAATATAATTTAAAATCAGAAATAATCGATTCTCGGATAATATAAATATTTTTATTATCATCTATATTCAAATACAATTGATATTGATCATCTGAATTATTTTGATTCAGTTTTTACTTCGATTTCAATTATATTTCGTATTACGATAATTTAATATATTCGATATTAAATTGAAATCGATTTTTAAATCGATAACTGAATATAAAAATTTATTTATATTATCAACTCAATTTTTAAAACTATATTAAATATTTAAAATTAATTGACCAAAAATCTGGGCCGTTACATTCTTCCCCCTTAAAAGAATTTCGTCCCCGAAATTACTAAGGCAGGAAAAATGCTACAAACCCATTAACTTTTCAAAATCTCACTTATATTGAAACTTAACGTTTTTTATTTCTACAAATTTCAATAACCACAAACTTGTGGTTTTTATTCATATTGCACACCACATATGCTTACATTCATTTAAATTGATTCTAAATCAATTTATTTACTTTGATTCATTTAACTTGTTTAAGTTAAATTTAGATTTCAGAATCCAAATTCCCGGTTTTCATTTCAAATCCCTTCTGAAATAATATATACATATATTTATTTCCATCTCAAATTCAAAATATTTGAAAATTTCAGACTAACTTGTTTTCTTTCAAACAAATTCCCATCAAAAAATTGTCTAAGGTAGCAATCCATCACTTAGAAACTCGAAAATGAACATTGATGATGTCGCGATCATCATCAGAATTATTTTCTAGCCATGAAGTGAGTTCAGTGCTTTAAAGAAAATTTCAAGATGATTTTTTTATTTAAAAATCCTTCCAAACCAAAGCTATATTATTCTAATATACTTTGGAAAATATTTTTTAATCTCCTGGGCTTTAAATTCCAAATTCTAATTTTAATTCAATTCCAATTCATCATATTTGTATATATTATTCATATAAAAGTTCCATTTGGTTGTATGTAACCATTTAAATCTCATAATCTCGTCCGATTATAATAATAACAACCAATATAACCATATAATATAATAATCTCAGAAAATTATTCTTTTTATATCAAAATATATTTTGGGTAAAATTATTTCATTTACCCACTTTAAAACAATATCGTGTTGAATTTTCCTATTCAAGTGTTTAGAAATTCCTATCGACTTTGTGGCTCCCTACGATTCGATCAGAATTTATAAGCTACTCAACAGACTAGCCCACAAAATATAAAATAACTTTTATATTAATTAACAAGTATGCTCTATCGTATACATACACTAAAACTCATCCTAGTGCACAACTGGCCCTATCTCTAATGAGTAATCACCCACCAAAGCCTAGGTATTCGCTTAACCTAAGCTCTGATACCAACTGTAACAAACCGAATTTCCATACCATCTGAGTTAACTAAATACACCACACGTCCAACTCAAATTGCATAGAAATACGAATCATTATGAATAAAGAAGAAAAAGATTGAAGAAGAAGAGAAACAACAACATATGATCTCACATCGGTGTGGAATAAAATGTAATATATAACATCTTTTGTAATACAAAATTTGTACTTACATACATCATCAGAGTACATCACGTATACAACACAGCGGAATAACAATAGCTATATAACGCTGAAGCCTCCTGCTCCAAGCTGCTCTAAGTATCTGTAAACACCTGAACTACTTGACTTCCATACAAATTTGGGCACCCAAGAGTTTTGGAAAAACGTAGAAAAATAGACTCCGGGTTATGGGACTGGTGTGAGTAAACAATTTAAAACAGTTTGAAAAATAAACGATATCTCATAAGACCACATCGTATAACACGGAAATGGTTTTTCCCTTATGAGAATCCAAAACACTGGATTTAACTTTCAAAATCCTTTTGAAAGAAACGATAATCTTTATATCAAAACTCTTTTGATATTATAATAGTTCCTAAATCAAATAAATAACAATTGAGTGGAACGTTTGCATCTCACGCTCCACATATATAATATACAATCAAAACCGCGAGCACTTATTGGGTAATGAATTTCCAACTATGACAAGTATGGAACCACTTTCCGATAGTGTATCTCTAAAGAAGAATACACTGGGTTCAACAAGAACATCTTGTAACCCAGCCACACATGACCGACCACTCATTTCGCTTGAGTGTATTGAATGTTTATCACCAACGATTGGGATCAACAACCGTTTTCCCGAATGGGACATCATTGAGTAGAATAAAGAAAGAAATGAATTTCTCTTGATAGGTGATAATACACCCTAATAGGAAGCTACCTTCTTAGCCATGCTGCCTGCCCGATTTTTTTCATTTCCCAGTCGTTGAGGCCTGAGGCTACGATTACTTACCATTCATGTGATAACACAACCACTTTGAATGCCACATTGTCAAATCCTTAAATCATTCGTTGATTTTCACAAATATATTCTGGATATTAGGCTAAGAGAATAAATTATTTTCCACCATATATATATATATATATATATGTGTGTGTGTGTGTGTGTATATATACACACACACAACACAAACCAACAAATGCGATCATTGGAAATACTCTGTCAGACATTCATCCATACAACTTCGTTCTGGGACTATGAAACCGAAGGCACAATTTTCGTAAGTCCATCTTAGGCAATTTCTATGAAACGACCCGAAATCCCCCTTTTCAGGAAAGCCCGGATTTCTTTGAGAACACGACTCATCTAAACACAAACAACAGAACATTTCATTGCTATTACAAAATTTTACATCAGAGTACAAGAATATAACAGATTATGAACAAATATTACACAACGGAAAAATAATATCAGAGTTTAAAATACATAGCAGCGGAAAATACATCAACTAGCACAACTGAAAGACATACACGGATACAAATCTTTCTGAATATAGCTCCAGCTGTAAATCCAAGATCCTGTTAAATATAAATCTGCAAAACCAAAGCTACTGACTGCTCGTGTGGAAAATATAGGCAACTGGGGTTTGGGTTAAAACAATAAACTCTGAGTTAGTCGTGGGACTGTTGTGAGAACTAAAACAGTTATTAGCTTTTATTTTAAAATTAGGTAAATCTCGGGACCACGCTGTATAACAAGGAACGGGTCTATCCCCCATAGATACCAGTGCATAAAAATAAACAGCGCAATGCTAAAGAGAAAAATGAAGCTATTATAAGACTTAGGTCCCATCACACAATGAACGCGGTCGAGGATAGAGTTTTACCTTATAGTAGCCAAACATGCTTGATACGCGAAATTTCATCTTTTATTATTACTATAAGCGAAGAAATCAACTTCAAATGTAAATGTATCAATCATAGGCGGCGTAGGTACCATTATATTAGTTGCCATATAGATTTACAGCTAAAACCGTAAAATCACGTATTGGAAATTGGGTTTCCATTTATGAACCGAGGCAAGGGATCTTCCTCACCGATTTCGAGACAATCTAGCAAATGCCTCAGGGGAACACACTTTGGGCAACCTCTAGGAATCGGCAGGGCCGGTCATCCATCAATGATTAATTATACCATAAACTATATGTTAGCCGGTTCTATTGAACCTCTAAAATGGTCAGTCTAGTCGACCATGTAGAACCTTTTAGTCAGTTCTAGTATCAAGAGCCACTAGGGACTCAAATTCGAGGTACCTCTCTTTCCGTCAATAAAGTTTTCTAACATCCATATAAGTAAACAGTCTGGGCTCCATACCATGACGTTACTCGTAGCTAGAACTAACATATGTCCATTTTCCTGCGGTCATTATCCCGTTTTTGGTTCATACCGGGATGTGAAGCTCGTGAATTAACGCTACACAAAGATATGCTAATTAAAGTTGTGCATTGATCATCAAGCACAAGACTCTACTTTTCAACAAAAGCCTAGATCATTTGCATCTCAGCATGTCACACTATCAATCCATACTGTACCACTGATTTCCACCAATATAGTGTTGTATATAACGGTGTTGTATACACAATTATATGATTTTTGTTTGATGATAACAACCAAATATATATTAATATAAATGTGTTTGTTATTGTACTGTTATATAACATCACAGATAGGAATATAATATTTATATTTAAATAGAATACGACTGTACAGAATTTCATATATTCACAGAGTATTTTATTTAAATAAAATATTATATTTCAACATTCAAACAGTACAAATTATATGACTCCACTATTTGTACACATTCACAGATATTACACATGATATTGTACTTGTAAATAAATTAAATACGATAGACAAGTTTGTTTAAACACAATAAAATAATATTTTATTTCATTCAAACTTGTTTGTTACAAATATCAGTACAATTCTCTCTACAACACTCATACAGTCACTTTGTCTATACAAATCATATATATACAGACACATTTACTGGCACTGCTTCATTCACTGTCTTTAGTCTTCTGTTTTCACAGCATCTTCACTGTCAGTCCAGTCATCATCTTCATACCTGTCATATGCAGAAACACACACAGTATATGGAACAGAAATAATTTTCAAAATACATGTGAAACAAAATTTTATTTTTAAAATTTTATTTGGCTCAGATTTCTGGTGTGTTTCTTATCATTTTTCATGACTTGATCTGATTCAGCTGTGTCAAGTCAGTTTGTATATGTATAACACAAGGATAGAAAATTTTACATGATGGCTGCATATACACACGTGTATAGATATACACGTGTGCACTGCCTCACCAATCAGTGTGCAACTGCGGAGTAGTCAGATGGACCATCTCCACTCAGTGCAACGTAATCATGTGTGGTCGAGCACAAGTAAACATGGCATGGTCAAGCTAAAGTGAAACAACAAATTCAAGCAATAGGAAAGTCAAAACAGCAAGCATAATATGGCATGATCAAGTGGTGTACACAGTCAGCAAGTGGTCGAGCAAGTTAATACATTCAACACAGCAACAAGATCAAGCACACAGCTCATGGCCGAGGCAAGCCATATACAAAGTCAAAATGTCAAACGGTTCAAACCAAAGTAGTTGAGTACAAGTCAACATGAATACAATACAGCAAGTTCAATCATGTTTCAATTATAACCAGCAATCAAGTACTTTCAGCATGGATATCATGGTTTCAGCTTATACATGAACAATTGGACAAACAATCAAGTGCAAGCAAAGAACAAGATCGTTGGTATGGTAAAAAGGGACATGTAGCTAAGTATCATAGGACAAGGACAAGGGCAAAGAACAAGATCGTCGAGAGGGCAATTGTATGCTCTCACTACTAGCGTACCTAAGAAGAGGTGGTAACGTTTCTGTTAAAAGTTTAGCTTTTCTTTTCTATCATACCATGGGAACTTTGTTTTTTTACATCGCATCCTTTTTTCTGCTTCGATAGTTGAGTCTCTGCACCTTAGTACTAGCGTAGTAGAGGGTCCCATTTTTGTCTCAAATCCTGTTGGGGAATCGGCTCATTTATTCATGACTTGTTTGGATTTGAGAAAGTTTATGCTAAGTGTTGAGTTTAGAAGTAAAGCTTATGTTTTTGGGCAATGGGTTGATTCTAGGGATGGAGTGGTTGTCCAGAAATGATACCATTCTCGAGTATGAAAAGAGGGTAGTTAGACTCTTGACTTGCCCCGGTAATGCCCTCGAAGTCTAGTGTAACCCTTAGGGTTCTGCCATGCTTAGTTACCTAGAATCTCTTAATATATTTATTGATCCACTCGAGTAGTGTTCACCACTAAGTCAGATGGTTCATCTCATTTATGCATGAATTATAGAAAATCACCATAGTAAGTACACTTGGCAACATGGTTGACATCTGTTTATTTGCAAGAGATAATTCTTCTGCGTGGAATACCCTATAAACGAGATCCAGGATTCACTAATGAATTTTACAGAGCTTGCTTGAAACCATGAGTACGCAGTTATGTTTAAGCTGGGTATACGAGAAAAAGAATAAGTGAAAGTGGAACGAGAGGCGACAGTGAAATGAGTTCCAACTCATATTTTGGAAATAGGAATTAAGAAGCTACGAAATTGTGAAGCTAAAGACGGTCAAAGAATAATGGAGTTAAGCTTAAGGAAATGCGATTTAGAAGATTGAAGACTAGACACGCACATCATATCTCTTTTTAAGAGTATATCCTTGATCCCTCTTTTCCTGTAAAGCTTACTTGTATATTATCTTTTAAGTATAACCTCTCGGTCCTATTCTCAATCCTATTTCTGTTGCAAAACCCCATAGGGATCATCTGTTAGTAATACATGTTGGGGCTTGAGGGTGTCCGTTGGGTTGAGTAATTCTTTGGGCGTCAGCCTGATGTTGATTTCGGTCTTCGGGCTGGTGCTTAGGGAGTTCTTCTCATAACCAGTATATATGTGACGTAGATTTCCAGTTCTGACATTGCCTAATGGGCAAAAAGTTTTTTTTTACTTGCTTCTATCATTCGACTATACCTTTAGGTAGGAACAATTGGGTGCAAACATGTGTTTGAAACATGTTATGATTGATGGTTGCAAGTGGCTGCAAGTGGTTGTTAGTGGTTGCTCGTGGATGCATTTACACATTAGGCACTAGATCGGCTCCGTCACCTTTCATATTGCATATGCATGAGTGTTTATACTTGTTTATGGATGAAATTAAATGTGTTATCATGTGGATGTTGCATATGGATGGACGTTTGCGCACACATATAGCGTTTATGTGGCTAGGACCATTCGCATACATGTTGGACTCATTGCACTAAACATATTTTGCATTAAGAAGATCAATCAGGCCTGATCATTTACATTAGATAAGGAACATATACACACACTTTCTGCATATGTTCATACAGCATTAGAAATCTCTTAAGGACAATAGATGCCTGTGATTGATGGTTGAGTAGATGGATGATTGGATGGTAGGACACACTCTTCTTAACTTGAAGATTTCGGGGACGAAATCCTTTAAGGAGGGGAGAATGTAACAACCCGAATTTTAATAACATGTTGAAACTTGAAATCAAGATATAATAAATTTTAAGATAAGAATCAAGGGAAATGGGTTACGCCATTGCGTTCGTCTCGGAATTCTGCTTGAAATAGAGTCCGAGTTTGCGTAAAACGGATACCGTATGAAGAAGATATGGACGAACGAAGTTGGGCAGAAAAACCAGAAATGGGTCAGAATGCACTGGCGCACTTGGGAAGTGCGCCTGAACAAAATTGCACTGGCGCACTTGGGAAGTGCACCAGTACAATTTTAGCACTGGCGCACCTGCTAAGTGCGCCCAAGCCAGAAAACTGGCTTGGTCAGACCCTGGCTGGCCTGGTCGGGTTCTGGTCGATTTCTGAGGCTTGGCTGAGTCACTAGGGCTTACATGTCACTTTCTGATTGACTCCTCTTGAGATGGATGGTCTGGATTCACTCTAGCTTCATCGATGGCTCTAATCAGATTAAAATTCTATAAATACAACTCAAGTCTAACCCTAAATTCACACAAATAATATAATACTAAAGCCGTCATGCTGCTGAACTCCCTCTTGAACCATGGCCGCAGCCCCAAATTAAAGCTTAAGCATTCAAACTCCAGTCAATTCTGAGGACAAAGCTTTCATACAAAATTCAAAGAACAAGGCTTCTACAATGATTCAAGACAATAAACCAACAACGCCGCGACATTTTTTACAACAAATTCAGTTCGTAATTCATTTGCCATGCTCTGTAAGTTCTAGTTATTTTTAGATTAAAATATTTAAATATAATATGGGCATGTGATGAAGTGAAATTGGATTTAAGCATGTTTATCGATCTATTTCTGTTGCTTCTTGAATCTTGAGATTTGAGACTTGTCTATCTTTATTCTCTTGCCAAGTTTATGATCTATTCAGCAGTTTTCTTGATTCGTAATGATGTTATCATCAAGTTGTAATCTTTATGCCTATCATGATGATTTATGTTGTTTCCTTTCTAATCTTGCTCTTATTGCAACTTCTACCTCCCCCTATTTATTTTCTTTTGATGAACCTTGGTCAATTTCGGACCTAGGCCTAAAACGCGATTTGCGTACGATTGAATACGAGGGAATATTGGGATAATACCTATTTGGATATATGTGTTTGGTGGAATTGATGGCATAACATAAAAATTGGATATTTGGGTATTATTACCATTAACATGAAATTGAATATTTGGGTATTGTCATAGTAATTGCAAGAATGGGGATTGGTATATATAGTTTGACATGGATCTTGATATATGTAATTTGGCTAGAACTCGTTGTGGGTAAATTGGTGTAAACATGTAATTTTGGGTATAAAAAAAACTGGATCTATGTAAATTAAGCATAGCTTTGTAAACATGTAGATCACGAATCTTGACATATGTAAAACGGTATGAAACTTGGTATATGTGTAAATTGGCATAAAATTTGCATACATGTAAAACGGCATGAATTGAACATATGTAAATTTGGTATGAATTGGGCATATGTAAAACTGACATGTAACCTAGAACTTGGGCATATGTTAATTATGTAAAGTTTAATATGAACGTGCCTAAATTGGGTTTTGGGTAGTTGGTATGTATTGGAAATAGGAGGCTATAACTTGGCATAACCTTATAGTGGATTATGATAATAATTTGGGAATACGTTTTGGGGCAAAAACGTGAATCATGAACATTTCTATATGTTAAACACATGAACTGATATTGGGGTTTTGGGTGGAATGCAACCATTAATGAACCTTTGACATGAAGTTAGACTCGGTTTGTGGTGTAAATCTGCCCGGAACTGCCCGGTAAATCCAGTAACCACAAAGTGTCAGTCTAATGTGAGAGGTCGAAGGCCAAATTGTAGGCGTAACGGTTTATGACACGAGGTTAGACCCAGTTTGTGGTGTAAATCTGCCTGGAACCGCCCGGCAAATCCAGTGGCCAACAAATGCACGGTCTAATGTGAGAGGTCATGATTCGTTCGTCATAATGAATGAATTAAGGAATACTAACCATAATAAGACGTGGGTATGGTTAGAGGGTTAGGTGGGATGACATGGAAATTTGTCATGTAAATGTGGACCTAACCGGTATGAGTTAAGAACATGTAAAACTTATAAGTGCAGGCTCAACCAACATAACTGTTGATCAGACCAATGGGTGGGTTAAATAATATGACTAGACTAATGACACTTAACCAATATGATATGAGTGGGTGGATTAAGTAACGTGGCCAGGCTAATAACACTTAACCGTTATAACATGACTAGCAGATGGGTTGGGCTAACTTGAATAGGTTGATAACACCAAATCGATATAACCTGATGTGTGGTAGGGTTAAGTAAACACACGAGGGTAACACTTAACCGTTATAATATGACTGGTGGATGGGGTTAAGTTAACATGCACTTAACCAATATAACGTGATATGTGGCAAGGTTAAGTAACAACAGAGGGTAACACTTAATCGTCACAACATGATAAGTAGGTGAGCTAAGTCAATATACACTTAACCAATATGACATGACATGCGGTGGGGTTAAGTTAACACAAGGGAGAACACTTAGCCAGTATAACAAGGCTTGCGGTAGGGTTAAGTTATACAAGGAACAACACTTAACCAATATAACATGATGTGTGGTAAGGTTAAGTAAAACAAGAGAAAACACTTAACCGATTTAACGTAATGGACGAAGAGGGTTAAGTACATCACGGGAAGGTGGGTAATATCTGTATATATAGGCCCACACACTTAACCAGTAGGAAAACCTAGTAACGGGGACCCATTTCAGCAGTAACCCAAATCAGGTATCAACGGTACCCTGAAACTAGGCAGGGTGGGGCATGATTACTGGGCTGATTGTAAGCGGTCAAAAGCGACGGCGGTGGGTGCACAGTGTGGTTCTAACGGAGTGCGGGCATGCACGCAACTCCGAAGCAGAAAAACAGGGCACTGGAGGGCACCAGTAGTATACCCTATGCATTCTAAAATTGTGTCGGGCCGCCACCATGGGACTGGATACATCCCATGGTGGGACTGGATACATCCCATGGTGGGACCAACATAGGTATCTACAATCATTGGGGGCCGTATGATACACGTAGGTAGCATAATCCCTAGGTTGGACCTAGGTGGCATAAACCCTAAATCCAAGAAGCGTTCAATAGGTAGCATAATCCCTAGGTTGGACCTAGGTGGCATAAATCCTAGTTGAATCTAGGAAGCGCTCGATAGAAAACCCCAGATTAGATCTAGGTAATAAATAATAGATGTACACGTGAAAGCAACCTTAATTTCGGGGATTGGGATCACGTTATGATTTTATCATTTTATATGGATCACTAGTTGGGACACTAGTTAGGTGGTGCAGAGCAAATAGATATCATTTTAATGGTGAAGGAGAGAAATCTTGCGATGCTTGATAGAAATCTTGCGAATTTACACTTAGTTTATCTTGAATGGGAACCTTGCGATGGTATATTTGACAAAAATCATATGAGGTTATTCTTAGTTATCTTTCCTGTAGCTTATCTTGTCATCATGCTTATGTTTACTTTCAGTTTATTCATGTCATGTTATCTTTACCTGTTTTTATGCTGAAAGTCACTAGGACTTACTCAGTCTTTATGACTGACCCGTTTTGTGTCGCCTCTTTTTCTTCCATCCCCCCCCCCCCCAGGTTCACAGGGTGGTAATACAGCTTAGTTCGGATCTTACCAAGCTCCAAGGCTCTTTCTTGTATGGCTTGGATTTCTCTTGGCTATGGCTTGCTTTGCTTTATTTGGGAATACTACAACTTATTTTATGCTTTTTTGTTTTTGAGAAAGACAGATATTTTAACTATGTAATTAGGTATTGGAAGTTGATGGGCTTTTATTGCAAACAATTATATTTAGCAAGTGATTTGAAGTACTTCCACTTTACTTTCCGTTGTTTTATATATGTCTGTCTTGTAATATTTCTGTTCCAGTACCCATAATGCTCCATTGAAGTTAAGGCATTCCCATTGTGAGTGACCTTAATGGATGTGGGGTGTTACAACCTCTAAGCTCGTATGTCTCAGAGAAGGGTGTTAAGCAAGAGAATAAATTCTCCACCATAAAACAGATATATATTTAGTAGAGATCAATTAATATAGTATAAAGGAATACAACGTCAGACATACCATCTATTGGCAAGTCCGTTCTAGGTCTGAACGAAACCGGAGGCACCTTATTTCTCATCCCATATGTCCAATACAGGAGAGAGACCTTCATATATCCGGTCGATCTCCAAGTACCTCTGGACGATCACCACTTATTACCTTGTCTTGGGTGGACATCCCAATCAAGACATCAGTAATCATCCAAATGATGTGAAGATCTTTGGTTTTCAACCACCGTCGATTTTTAATCGTCGTATCAATTATTCAGAATGGGTTAAACCCGGTCTTTCCGAATAACTAGCGTAATTTGTAAATCAAGTGTTATAAAAACACATCATATGCCTCATTCCAATTCAGAATTTTATTTTGTTCAAATATTCTTTTCACAATTTAAACCAAAATAAGGTTTATCAAACTAGTCGGGATTATCGAGCCTTACCGAAGTAATCATTTATTTTATTATCCCAATCCCAACCTATTCATCCTATGGAGCAAAACTGGTAGTACTCCATATCTAACACCCACGGTGTTATCGGTAAATCTAATAACCATTTCTCGATTCAAATCAAATTAAAGATTTAACTATCGCGTGGAGTAAAACTGGTGGTACTCCATTCTCGATCATTTCTCGAATTCGATAAATTTAATTATCTCATTCCAATATAATTAAAGATTTATTAAAACTCTTCTTAGTTTAAATATCAAAAATCATTACTTTATGATTATTCAACTTTAAGAAATTGATCTTGTCTTTTACTAGGTTAAAGAATCAATGTCATTAAAAACACAGTTCATAGTAAACCCAAATCATCTTCCATAAAAATTGGATCTTCACAGAAAATAGATTAATATATAATCGATATAAATTTCCGTATCAGACTAATAATATAAATGGAATAACGGCAAGCCTCTTAAATTCCATATATGGTAACGGTCTTCCTTTACAGAAGCACATCTCGATTATTACCAAATCGAATTCCATTTAACTCCAATTTAATATATTAAATTGGAAAACTTTACTTTGGAAATTTTCCATTAAATCTTAAATAATTTTTTTATAAATTCCAAATCATCTCTTCATTGTTAACTGGGTTAAAGAAAAAGTGTTATTTAAAACACCGTTCACCATAAACCCAAAAATCCAATTTCAATTCAATTCCAATTAAATATTAATTTATCGGTTAAATTCTCTAAATCTTATTTAAAATATTTATTATTTTCTCATCGGGGTTTAAGAACAGTGTTATTAAAGACACCGTACACGACAAACCCAAAATCCATTGTAACAAACTGGATTTTCAAAACCAATTTAAATTTTTTATTTTAGTCAATTTAATGGATTTTGGATATTTAAAATGATTTATTTTAAATAATAACAACTAAAAATTTATTTAAATCGAAGTAAGAATGTACAAATTTATTTTAATTATAAAACGAGCTTGAAATGGCGCGTAGTTTGAAAATTCGATTTCTAATTTCAATTGAATATATAGAATTCAATATAAATCAGATTCCAGTAAAATAAGAAATATTTGAATCTGTTTAGCTATATCTATCTAACGAATGTGGAACTGAAATTTCGCTTTATAAATTAAAAGCTATGTCCAGTTTAAAATTCTAAATAATCGCTATGGAATTTATATATATTTTAATAATATATAGCCCTTAAAAATAGTCATTTTGCAAACGAAGTCCGTTTTCAATGAAACAACTTTTGTTGGATCCGGAATGTCAAATTATTGTTATATTCATATTTTCATAATTTTTGGAATTGATATGTGAGCGTGGTGAATTTAAACGCATTTGGTACTTTTAGTTTGAATTTAATCGATTGGAAAAATGCCATTTTTCAAACGGTCTCCAAATTCGACGAAATTAGTTTTGTTAGGACCGTATCGTCAAAACATAGCTAGATTTATTTTTCTGGAATTTTTTGAGTCAGTATGGGGCCCCGATAAATTAAAATGTACGTTGAAATCAATTTTGAACGTTATACAAATTTATATTTTAATTTTGATTAAAACTGATTGTAACAGTCGAATTGGCTTATGGGACATATCTCATTGTGTCCGGAATGGGGGTATTTGGCTAGGGGCGACAGTTGTTGGGTTCGATTTGAAGTTAAAATGAAAAAAATAACTTTTTGGTATTAAAAATAATAAATATATAAATTGAAGGATATTCTCAATCAAATCGAGATCCATTTGAGATGTTTAATAACTTAAAATCAGGATCTATGCAGAATTATAAATCAAAATTAAATTAGGTTTAGGTTTTTCATACCTTTGAATCCAAATCGATGAAGTCGTGAACGATCTATGGAACTGAAGTTTCGAATCCCTAGCATGCCAAGCGTCATGCCTCTATTGGTATCCATGAGAGTATCTCCTTTACCAATCGAATTGAAAGAGGGAAAATAGATCGGTGCTAGCCGCCATTACTAAGGATTTGGGAAAAAGGTTTTTGGTGGGTTTTCTTTTTGATCTTATCAAAAACCTAATCAGGGTTAGCCGTCCATCCTTTTAAAAGGAAATGTGTGTTCCTTTATAAAGTGGAAAATTAACCATAAAATTAGGATCTAGACCGAAAGCCCATTCCAACTTCAAATAAAATATCAACATATTAATATTTTATTTGTCCAAAATAATTTCTATTTTATAACGCTCTATTGTGTGACCCCATAGGTTATTACAAAGTTGGCAATGATTTTAAATCATATTTAAAATCATAAACAGTGATTGGCATCTAGCAATACGTCGCTGCAACCTAAGTTATAATAAGATCAATGATTCGATACTACCTTTCTGTGACCAGTGTGTAACGACCCAACTTTTCGAATCTCAAAAGTCAACACTAAATACATTCACAATATTCGTGTGCCAACCATCCAAGTGCAGGAAATTCGAATTGTTGGGTAAAAAAAAAAGTAGAACAAGGAAGAAAGAACAAAACATCAGAATCTCATAGCGGAACGGAAATATATAATATCAACAAAGTACAAAGGGTTACTCTAAATAAAGAAATTTCAGAGTTATAATAGCCTAAGTACCATCATCAGCCTGGACAGTTATAACTGCCTGTCCTCACAATGCTGATATGTACATAACTAATATAGTACAACTGAAATAGAAGTAGGTAGATAGAGAATGGAAGCCTCCAGCCCGTCTTTCGAACTTTAAAGCATCCAAAGTAAAACCTGCCATATTCAGCCTACTCGAAGGAGTACGTGAGGATTTTAGAGAAAACAAAAAACCAAGCATCAGACATCAGTCTGGTATGAGAAACTCAAGATTCGCATTGCATGCAACAATATTGAGAGGACCGTGCAGATAACCGCTCCGGTTTTCCCCTCAAAAGAAACCAACCATTTATTAAGTTTACTATAGGTGTATTATAGATAATGTCTAGGGTGTACAATATAAATAAATGACATAGTTGGAATGGTTACATTGGTTACATTCGACAACTATCAAGTGTACAAACAAAACCGCTAAGGCACGTTCGCATATTGGATTTTCCATCGGAGGTCTCTCAATACAGATCCAAACTCCATGCACAAGTCAGAAAGTACCTCTGAGCGTCGCATATCTCTAGATAAAATATACCATAAGGTAAACACAACTGGCCCACGCACGAAAACACCGAAGTGCACCACGTGGAACCAAATATACCCAACTCCCGCGCGCAACTTCGAGGAGCTCCCGCACGATTCGATATAAGCATACACTGGATATGGAGTCAATATATCCTGTCATAGGTTAGCAAAACCCCAGATTGTGCTCCTACTCTGTTTTTAGCCATATCCGATGTCGAGGTTTCGTTCATCATCTTTTACACGAGTCTTCATCACTCAAACAGAACACGAATCCAAAATTGGATTCCTACTTCTCGAACAGATCACGAATCACTACTTTGATCCGAGCATCTCGAGAAGTTTCCCAATCTTCATATAGATTTTCTTCTTTTTCTTCAACCGCTTCCAAAACGTAGAACTCGTATTCTAGTTTTGAAGTCGTATTCGATAAGTAAAACACTTATCGATCCTGGTCTCTTCAAAACTAATTGATGAATTTCCGGCTAACTCAATTCTAGTTCTTTCAAAAGTAAGTGAAAGCTAGAGACGTTTCATACCGACACTCCTCCCCGGGGGTTCTCATTGGTATGGAATAGTGAATCTTTCCCGATACTTCTTAAGTTATAATGGTATAGTTCGATAGTAGACTAATCGACTATCTAGTCAAAACAATAGCTTATAGAAACCATGGTTCGTACACTTAACTCGTTTCCGATATTATCAACTTAACTACCCTTCGGTCAAGATTGAGGCTAGGTAAGTTAGAGCATTGGTTGCATATCACCCCTTGCCTAGACATCCCATTCTTGACACTCACAGATGGATAAGTGTGACGACCTGCCCCGCACCAACCGACATTTACTCCAAAAGTGCGCTGTACACATGTCCAGCTAGCACGGAACGGTCGTCAGAAGGAAAGGAAAGAAGGAAATGAACTAACAAGGAACCCGTAGAATGTCTCACAGCGCATAGAACAAAATATAATAATAACATACTTGACATAAAACAGATGAGACAGTGCATAAGATGGAAACAAACTAAGCATCATAGCAGCGGAAATCCAAAAATACAGCTTATTACAACTTTTCAAACTACTGTCTCTAAAGCAAAAGCGAGATAAAGAATGTACACAACTAATGCCCAAGTAGTGACCACCAATGACACAGGGAGAATATCTATATATATTATACGTGGAAGCCTCCTGCTCGCCTCCAGATCAGCTACTCGTGCATCACCAGATAACCTGTCTCTAGTCTGCTCGTGTGAGCACCCAGAGTAATAAGAAGAGACATAAAACTCTGGGTCAGACAAAAGTCTAGCGTGAGCGATAAGCAACAAAACAGAACAATAACAGGTATAGTCCAATCATACCTGAACCTGGACCTGCAACCAAAGAGTTAGCACTACATACCGTACAATACTCTAAGGTGCCACTAACATATAGTGTAAAGATACGGGGGAGGGGGTGTGCATGTCATAGTGATGGCAAACAGTCAAGCATAACAACCATCCTCACATCTCTCACTCAGTGCGTAAAGCATACGATACCCGTTACTTTGGTCACCTAATTCTTTGGGCCATGACGGAATCCAATCCCGTACAACTATCACTACAAGCCCCTAATATGTCTCTCAGTAGTGAACCAAGGTTACGGAAACCGATAACCCCTTTGCACACGTCCCGCAGCAAAGTCCAATCATGAAGTGAACTCTTTGGTTCCCATCTGGATCCTGAGTTCTAACTTCCATTTGGACTATCTTTGCATCTCGGCTTTTTGATCATCACCAGATCGGTCTTCATTCAGTTAACAGCTCATACCTCGCGTTCAAGCTTCCTGGTTCAGTCTGCAGTCACCATACTAGTTCAGGTCGAGTTCCTCCATTCGGATCGGGTTGCGCCATCAGCTCGTGGTCCTCCAACTCCATCGGATCAGGTCGTGGCCAAGCTTCGGGTCCATCGGTTCGGTTCGTGCTACCTCGTCTGGATCGGGTCGTGGTCTTCTCTTCGAATCGTGTCGTGGAGTGCACCAGTTTGTGGTCCATGTGTGCGAGCAGTTCAGATCGGAGGACTTCAGAGGCGAACGGATCGGAGATAGCTGGATCGTGAGCGACTCGTATACTAGCTCGGCTCGTGGTTTACTTAGGCGATCGACTCGTGGATATTAGGCACGATCAGGTTGGGTCGTGATACCCCTCCTGCGATCCGATCCGGTCTATTTCCTGCACTTCTTCCAACAAACTGTTTACGCCATTCGACAGCGTTTTCGACCAATCTAATTATTCTAAACAATCACAAAGCATACCATACAGTCATAGCAACATGTATAAACATCCACAAACAACAAAACATCAATATGGTAGGTCAAAACGGATCAAACATACACAAAAACCCATATTTTCCCCTTAATCATGTTTAAGAACAACTAACAGTATGATTAGCAAAACTAAACCAAATTACCCAAATTTTCTAACAGAGGTCTAAAACAATATTTTGGAATTTATGAATATTTTTCCAGATTTTTAACATGCATAAATTCGCTAATTTCCACTAATCACCCCTTAATCCCCCAAATTCCGGGATTTGCAAAATTAGTCGAAATTAGCTCAAATTTATATCAGAGGCATAAAATGATGTTTTAGAATTTTACGAATTTTTCTAGATTTTTCTGAGCCATAATTTCGCTAATCTTCGTTAATTACCATAATTAGCCGTAATTAGTGAAAAACAATGCAAATCACTCACCTTAGCCACAAATTAATTCTCAAAACTGAAACTTCTCTGATTTGGATCCAATCTCTATGTGTTCCAGCAGCTCTAATCTTGATTTGGTGAAGATCTCCCTTGATTTGATGTTGCTAATCCCAATCTTCAAGTTGTAGGTGATTTGGAGGTGTTTCAGAGGTTGGAGGCCATTTTTAGGGTTTCTTAGAGGTAAGTGGAGGCTAGAAAACTAAAATGAAATGAAACCCTAACTCATTTCAGCCTCCCCATAACCCTAATCCCGAAATGGGTTATGGGCCCATTCACTAATCACCATATTTGGCCCGGTCAAACAGTTTTTCACCTTCCAAACCTTATTTCAGCCATATCTCCCAAACGGTAAGTCCGTTTTTCGCATGTGACCACTCTACGGAAAGGTAAACCATCAAACGAATCTAATGGAAGTGGTTTCAGGTCAGAATTCCTTTCCAATCAAAAGTTATGGCCGAAACAAGATCAGCTAGGGGCAAAATGGTCATTTAAAAATCGGCAAAAATCATGAACATGGGAAATTACCCCAGTAGTCGTTTCCCAAAGCCACATGATCATACGACTTCGTATAAGAAAGAAATAAATATTCTACGATCCTTTGATGCGTAGAATGCGGGTTGTTACATTCTCCCCCCCCCCCCCCCCTTAAGAAATTTCGCCCCCGAAATTCCCTAACCAAAACACACAAAGGTTCCCACATGTCTATCAACCCCAAAACAACAATCAACATGCAAACCAAGTCTATCCTAGCATGCGGTTTACTAATAAGGGAAGAAACTATCACTACCAAAACCTTACCGGGCAAAGAGTTCTGGATACTTCTTCCTTATGTCCTCCTCTGTTTCCCAAGTACAGTCTTTTTCATTCTCACCCCACTGGACTTTGACTAGTTTCACCGCCTTCCTTCGAAGCTGCTTCGTATCGTTCCCAACAATACGCATAGGCTTGCGGTTCTCAACCGCCTCGGGTTCAACCTCGATATCGTCCAACTGATCTGGTGAAATAGCCACATTAGGGTCTTGCACAAACTTCCTTAACTGGGAAACAAGAAATACGTTGTGAACTCCCGCCATCTTGTCAGCTAGCTCTACTTCATACGCTAAATTCCCAACTTGCTCGATGACTGGGAATGGGCCAACAAATCTTGGTGCTAACTTACCTCTCCAACCAATCCGAATCACATTCTCAATGGAGAGATCTTGACAAACATCAAGTCGTTAACGAAGAATTCCAAATCTCTTCGTCTCTTATCGAGATAAGTCTTCTGCCTATCTTGGGTAGCCTTCATTCTCTAATATACAATTCACTCAAATACCATCATGACCTGCCCTAGTCCTTGATAAACTATCAATATAATCCATTTGAGACTTGTTCTCATTTCCATTTAGGAATTTCCAATGATTGTAACAAACCACTAGGCTTCTTTTGCTCAGCTTTTACTAACAGGCAATTTATGCATTTGGACATAAACTTCCCAACGTCTTTCTTTATCCTTTCCTAGTAGTAGATCTGCTCCATGTCTCAATACATCTTGTTACGACTGGGATGTATAGTCAATTTCGAGTGATGATATGCTCTAATCACTTCATCTCTCAATCCATCTACGTTGGGTACAACTAGTCCCCTATTCTTTCGAAGCCATCCTTCTTGATCAAATCCTTTCTTGATCATTCTCTTTCCATCGATACCCATCTCTACCCTAGAGATGGATTCCAATAGATTAGGATCGTCCTTCTAATTGGAACCAATCCACTCAATCAAAATCGATCTAATCGTCAAGCTTACTAGCTAGTGTTTTTGAATCCAATTCACTCTTGGGCCTGAAATCATATCCTGTGATATACTCTAGTTGCTTCCATCCTAGAAACAAAACCCCTAAACTGGCATGTCTCCTACTCAATGCAACTATTACCGCACCCAAATCCTTTACTATGATCACTCTGCCCCATGGAGTCATGGCGACTCCACTGCACTGATCCATAGCCACTAGTCCTTTGCTATGTCCACTATGCCCCATGAAGTCATAACAACTCCACTGCACTGGTTCATAGCCTTACTAATCCTTTACTATGTCCACTTTGCCCCTCGAGTCATGACGACTCTACTACACTGGCTCATAGTCCTACTACAATCACTTTGTTCCCCATCGCTGGAACCCTATAGGTGATAGTCTACTCAAGGGAAGAAAAATAGGAACAACATAGCAACCATAACATCCATCAAACAATCCTACCTATCACCTGCTAAATTCATAAACACATCGACACCTACATGACTGGTCTAACGAATCCCAATATGTCGATTCTAGTATGTCTGGTCCAACCAACATAAATAACTAATGGAAGCCCAGCCTCCATACATACACCGATGCCTACTTGACTGGTCCAACCAATCCCAAGCCAATGGAAGCCCCGCCTCCCTACGAACTACCATATGTTCAACGTACGTTTATCCTCCAAGGATAACTAGATCACGTCCAACGGATCCAAGGTAACGGGCGTCCCCAGATACCCCTGCTTTAAGTCTTCCTAAAATACTTGAGTCCAACCCAAGTCTATCCATTGTCTTGTTGCTCTCTTGAGTCCAACTCAAGCCGAATCCAATTCCTTGCAGCCTTCTCGAGTCCAACTCGACTCAATCTATAACTCAGACACAGTCTTGAGTATCCATTACCGACAAATTCTAGTCCAACGTGAGTCGTCGTCTCCTTATTCGTTGCATCTCCAAGATCAACGAACACCCATTTTCCTTTTACGAGTTCAAGTCCAACTTGAATCGCCCTAATCTTCGTTGTATCCTCCATGATCAACGAACACATCTTATTCCTTCAAAGTCCTACTATCCAAAGAGAACATCAACATAGGGTTCTAAACAATCCATTACTTTGCATCTTTCTCGAGTCCCAGTCGAGTAATCTCATAACCCTATTGAGTCTAACTCTGGGCAGTCTATACCATTGAACTGTCTTATCATGTTCCGTCTGCCCATCACTCCTCGAGTAAACCAAGATATCATCCAATGAAAAATCACAACAACTATTTACCCCTCACGCAAACCATCCTAGTCGAAATCGACATTCCCCAAGCACAAGCCCCAAAGGCCTAAACCAATATCAGACAAGCACCCAAGGAACATCTCCTCCGAGTTCGGACAACCCACGTGAGGTGATACTAGCAAAACAATCTAGCACTGGAGCACTCATTTGCCTCCCAGAGACAACTAGAACTTATTACAACGATAACATCTTAGCTTCCTTAACTCCAGTTACTATCGTTATCACTAGGTAGGTACCTAATACCACCCTATTCCTTTGGAGTAGATCGACTCCCCAAAATAATGCTAAACCCAGTAAAGCCCAAAACAAAGCAATCACAACAAACATACATCCATGACTCGATAAGACCACATTACAACAAATCATGCCAAAACTAATCGAACTACCAATCAGGTTCGTCACAATTAGAGGTCTATCGACTATCTCGGATTTGTCAAACAATACCTGAACAGAAAAATCTTAAATAGAAAGCATACCTTTTATAACGACACCCTTTCCCTTCTGCGCCGCACTTGGAGCATTCGACGAAGAAGGAACAGCGTTGATAGCATACGCTTTCACAATCTGCTTCTCCCTAAGAGGTTGTGGGCAATCATCCTTGTGATGTCCCGCCTGGCCGCAGTTAAAGCACTTCCTTTCCCCAGGCTTTTCTCGACAATCTCTGGCATAGTGGCCCTTCTTGCCACAACTAAAGCATTCGCCATCTTTCTTATTTTTCTTATTCTTACCATCCTTGGTCGGGTTCTGCTTCCTCTTGTTCTGAGAATTCTTCTTGCCTTCACCGCCTGCTTGCGGCTTTGGCTCCTCTGCAGATGTTGTAGCAACCTCAGTCTTCGACTTAGGAAAAAGGCTCTCTGACCTTAATGCCTTTCCTACAATAGACTCGAATGTCTCATCGATATAGTTTATAAGTCTTTCTCCCAAGTACCCATCCAATCCAGTTATGAACTTCTCGTTCTTCTTTTCGACTGTATCGATAAGGGACCATCCATATTTTGATAAGGTATCGAATTCTGCGATGTTCTCCGAGACTGTCCTACCATTCTGCTTAAGCTCCAAGAACTTCCTGAACAATTCTGATTTATGAGCAACTGGAATAAACTTATCACAAAAGCCGGTCTTAAACTGATTCCAAGTAACTTGATCCTCTGGAGTAGTTATCTTAATGGCATTCCACCAATTCATCGCTCGCCCTTGCAACTGACGAGACGCTAGCCTTCTCTTCATCGCATCCTCGATACCCAACTCGTCGAAGATACGATCACAGCTATCCAACCAATCCTGAACATCTGTGGCAGACTCCGTTCCGTGGAACGGCTTCCCACCTAGGTTAGTGTAATCCTTGCACAGCTTAGCGAAATTGACCCTAGGCGCCTACACTATTGGACCACCACCATTACCGGCATTGGGAACTGCTCCCTGAACATCCCTAAGCATCTCCCTCATGAAGTCAGTGAACATCGTCCTCATGTCAGGAGCATTCCCATTATTGGCTCCTCTACCAGCACCTCTCAAATTTCGGCTCATCGTCAAATCTGTAGAGAGAAAACGATTAACCATCTCCATAGTGGTGCCAGTGCAGTACGACTTCTTCCTTAGCTATACTAATAATATATATAGATATAGCTTTTGAAAACCAAAATAATCACAAATACGCGCTCTTATATACGTACTATCTCTCCCTGGTGTCTTTCCCTAGGTTAACTACGCAACCTAGAGCCCTGATACCAAGTGTGACGGCCCGCGCCGCACCAACCGACATTTACTCCAAAAGTGCGCTGTACACATGTCCAGCTAGCACGAAACGGTCGTCAGAAGGAAAGGAAAGAAGGAAATGAACTAACAAGGAACCTGTAGAATGTCTGATAGCGCATAGAACAAAATATAATAATAACATACTTGACATAAAACAGGTGAGACAGTGCATAAGCTGGAAACAAACTAAGCATCATAGCAGCGGAAATCCAAAAATACAGCTTATTACAACTTTTCAAACTACTGTCTCTAAAGCAAAAGCGAGATAAAGAAGGTACACAACTAATGCCCAAGTAGTGACCACCAAAAACACAGGGAGAATATATATATATCATACGTGGAAGCCTCCTGCTCGCCTCCAGATCAGCTACTCGTGCATCACCAGATAACCTGTCTCTAGTCTGCTCGTGTGAGCACCCAGAGTAATAAGAAGAGACATAAAACTCAGGGTCAGACAAAAGTCTGGTGTGAGCGATAAGCAACAAAACAGAACAATAACAGGTATAATCCAATCATACCTGAACCTGGACCTGCAACCAAAGAGTTATCACTACATACCGTACAATACTCTAAGGTGCCACTAACATATATTGTAAAGATACGGGGGAGGGGGTGTGCTTGTCATAGTGATGGAAAACAGTCAAGCATAACAACCATCCTCACATCTCTCACTCAGTGCGTAAAGCATACGATACCCATTACTTTGGTCACCTAATTCTTTAGGCCATGACGAAATCCAATCATGTACAACTATCACTACAAGCCCCTAATCTGTCTCTCAGTAGTGAACCAAGGTTACGGATACCGATAACCCCTTTGCACACGTCCCGCAGCAAAGTCCAATCATGAAGTGAACTCGTTGGTTCCCATCTGGATCCTGAGTTCTAACTTCCATTTGGACTACCTTTGCATCTCGGGTTTTTGGTCATCACCGGATCGGTCTTCATTCAGTTAATAGCTCATACCTCGCATTCAAGCTTCCTAGTTCAGTCTGCAGTCACCATACTGGTTCGGGTCGAGTTCCTCCATTCAGATCGGGTCGCGCCATCAACTCGTGGTCCTCCAGCTCCAACGGATCGGGTCGTGGCCAAGCTTCGGGTCCATCGGTTCGGTTCGTGCTACCTCGTTTGGATCGGGTCGTGGTCTTCTCTTCGAATCGTGTCGTGGAGTGCACCGGTTTGTGGTCCATGTGTGCAAGCAGTTCAGATCGGAGGACTTCAGAGGCGAACGGATCGGAGATAGCTGGATCGTGAGCGACTCGTATACTAGCTCGGCTCGTGGCTTACTTAGGCGATCGACTCGTGGATATTAGGCACGATCAGGTTAGGTCGTGATACCCCTCCTGCGATCCGATCCGGTCTATTTCCTGCACTTCTTCCAACAAACTGTTTACGCCATTCGACGGCGTTTTCGACCAATCTAATTGTTCTAAACAATCACAAAGCATACCATACAGTCATAGCAACATGTATAAACATCCACAAACAGCAAAGCATCAATATGGTAGGTCAAAACGGATCAAACATACACAAAAACCCATATTTTCCCCTTAATCATGTTTAAGAACAACTAACAGTATGATTAGCAAAACTTAACCAAATAACCCAAATTTTCTAACAGAGGTCTAAAACAATATTTCGGAATTTATGAATATTTTTCCAGATTTTTAACATGCATAAATTCGCTAATTTCCATTAATCACCCCTTAATCCCCCAAATTCCGGGATTTGCAAAATTAGTCGAAATTAGCCCAAATTCATATCACAGGCATAAAATGATGTTTTAGAATTTTAGGAATTTTTCTAGATTTTTCTGAGCCATAATTTCGCTAATCTTCGCTAATTACCATAATTAGTGAAAAACAATGCAAATCACTCACCTTAGCCACAAATTAATTCTCAAAACTGAAACTTCTCTTATTTGGACCCAATCTCTATGTGTTCCAGCAGCTCTAATCTTGATTTGGTGAAGATCTCCCTTGATTTGATGTTGCTAATCCCAATCTTCAAGTTGTAGGTGATTTGGAGGTGTTTTAGAGGTTGGAGGCCATTTTTAGGGTTTCTTAGAGGTAAGTGGAGGCTAGAAAACTGAAATGAAATGAAACCCTAACTCATTTCAGCCTCCCCATAACCCTAATCCTGAAATGGGTTATGGGCCCATTCACTAATCACCCTATTTTGCCTGGTTAAGCAGTTTTTCACCTTCCAAACCTTATTTCAGCCATATCTCCCAAACGGTAAGTCCATTTTTCGTATGTGACCACTCTACGGAAAGGTAAACCATCAAACGAATCTAATGGAAGTGGTTTCAGGTCAAAATTCCTTTCCAATCAAAAGTTATGTCCGAAACAAGATCAGCTAGGGGCAAAATGGTCATTTAAAAATCGGCAAAAATCATGAACATGGGAAATGACCCCAATAGTCGTTTCCCAAAGCCACATGACCATACGACTTCGTATAAGAAAGACATAAATATTCTACGATCCTCCGATGCGTAGAATGCGGGTTGTTACAATAAGCCTACTCGTCGGCTTATTAGAATTAAGCACGGTATCTATGATATTCAATAAACAGGTAAGTAATCAATATAATTAACACGTTTCCAACATTCCCAACCTATCTATTCCTCGGCCAAGAGGGACGCCGGTAGGTTAGAGCTCTATTGCTCCGTCCCTACTCGACATCAATCTTAACTCTCACAAATAGATAAGCCTACTTCGTTGGCTTATTAGTGTTAAGCATTACCAGTTACCTTTTTAATCTAGTGACTTAATCATGACAAGGTTTTGCAATCCATAACCCTTTCTAACCTTTGTTTTATTTGGAAAGATATTTTAGAAAGAAGATATTTAGAAAGAAGATATTTTAGAAAGAACGTATTTTAGAAAGAAGATATTTTGAAAAGAAGATATTTTGAAAAGAAGATATTTTATACTTTAAAATACTCTAGTAAGAATTAATAAATAATATTAAAAAGATAAGACAATTTACATAAGCTTAAAGTGCCTTTACAAAACTTTAAAATCTAAAAACAAGGTTAAATGGGTACTTTTGCACTAGTGAAGTTTTGATCATTTTTGATGGGTTACTTAGAATTTTACTATTCAATCACTTCAAGGTAGTAAACATACAAGTAAAACAAGATCTAATATGATAAGAAATCACTAAAGATGTCATTACAAAGTTCCATACAGAGTGTTGAAAACACAACAATTCAAATTGCATCTATAGCGACTATCGCTATAAGTGCAACTTCAAGTTCAAGTACACAATATGTCAGTTCCCTACTAATCCTTATGTGCTTTGTTTCAAGTTCATTCCACTTGTTATACAAGTCAATTCAAGTCCAAATCCAAGTCCATTCAAGTCCATTCCAATCCATTAACATGGATCACATATGTCGCTTACTTTTAAAGTAAGAATCAAGTTAACATTTTTAACATAAGTTCTAACATTCAAGCAACTTTAAGCATGGTAAAGGACATGCAAATGGTTTTTGTTTGCTGTCCTAAATAGTGAGTAAACTCACTTTAGTCCTTAGCAAATCCAAGCTCCAATAATAAGAATAAATATCCAAGCTAGCAAGCTCCTTCCTTTCCTTGCTTTTCCCTGCTTTTCCTTGCTTTCCTTCCTTATAAAGCTCACGACCTCTAATGGAAAATGGAGGGGTTCTTAGATTTTTCAACTTCTAACTAGCTAGAAGGTCTTGAAATGGTATAAGAAGGCTACACTCAAAGTTTGAGTTGATTTGGAGTTGGTTTGAGTATAGTTTGAGAAAGTTAGTAAGGAAGAGAAAGAAGATGAAGATAAGCCATTAAAGCTTCAATTTTGTAAATGAAAAGAGAAGGAATGCCTCTTCTTTTATAGGAAAAGCAAGGTAAATGGGAAAAGACCTAAAAGCCCATAAACCTTGATCTTATGTCATCTTGCTTATGTCATCTCGCTTATGTCATCTTGCTTATGTCATCTTCCTTATTTCCTAAATATCTTGCTTATGTCATCTTGCTTATGTCATCATAAGTATTTAGTTAACCATAAATATGGAAAAAAAAATTATTTGCTAATTAATTTCCTAATGCTTAATTAGAAACTCATTCAAATTTTCAACAACTTTTATTGAGAAAATAGTTATTTATCGATAAAAACGATTTTCGGTCACATTTTTGACATTTTTCCAAAAAAAATATTTTGAAAGCAGTTTTCCGAAATGAGTTTAGGATCATTAATTATTAATTAAAATATGTTTAACAAGGTTATAAAATAATATTTATAACATTTAACAATATTCCAAACAGTTATGATGTAACACCCCACGTCCATTAATGTCACTCACAAAGGGAATGCATTAACTTCCTTGGAGGTTTTAAGTGGATATAGAACAGAAAAATTACAACAAGACAGATAATAAGTAGTACTTGGAAATCTAAAACTTTATTTCATTGTTGCGGAAATTAAACATGTTTGTTACATCATAAAAACCATGAATCAGAGTCAAGTATAATATCCATCTTGATAAAACAAAATACATAACCCAATTACATAAATAGCCATTAAAGAAGATAACAAGCTGGACTTTACTTCAGCGGTCCAAGCTTTCCAAAAGAGAGATAAAGCAATCCAATCAAACTTCGCTAGAGCTGGGCCCACTCTGAGGACGTGGAGGGGAAAAGGATAGAAATAGAGGGGGTCAGACATAAATTCTGGCGAGTATGATAATTCTAACAATACTATTATCAAAATAACTAGACTAAGGCATAAGCTGGAAAACAAGGGAATGTCTATGAACTATTGGGCATGGAAGAGCGGATAAAGATAACGTTAAAGGCACACCTAATTACTAATGAATAATTACTACACTGCACCACACCAGTCACCCTAAAGGTTGATCCCACTCACCGAACTTAGAAACTATATAAATAGCCTTGCGTAACCCTAGCTGACTACATAGGTGTCGTCTGCCCCTATCTCCGCTAGGTGTACCCCACTACCTACTTTCGATCGGCTCCCTACTCGTAGATACCCGTGCAGGCCGCACAGTGGGGTGTATCACTCCCCTAAAGTGGCAACCCGATACAGCTAAAGAATGCACGGCTTATACCTACACGATGCAACAACGTCTTACCTACCAGCCCGGGTCCACACACGCATATGAAACCCGTTGGACTTGCGTTGCCACCGCTAACCCGTTTGTCCTCTTATAGTCAAGCCCAGTATGCGTTTTCCGTCCTCGACTTGGGTCGAGCCCACAAAGATACGTTTGGGTTACTGGTTGAAATGGGCCCCCACAAGCTATCCACCTAAGCTTGTCCCCACTAGTATATCCCACTTAACCCTCTTCTTAGTCATGTTCATTTACATGTGTGTTTGGTTAAGTCTTACTAATCCTATTTCAAATGCCACTAAAGGCAACCACTAGATTCCTCATGCCACCCAAGGCACCTACTAAACCCCCATGTCCCACCTTACATGTTTATCAGGTTATGTATTTCTTAATTCATTCAGGCCATAACCTCATAAAGACCTCTCATATTAGACTGACATTTATGGCAGCTGGATTTGCCGGGCGGGTCCGGGCAGTCTTACACCATAAAAGAGTCTAACTTCGTGTCTTTACAACTGTTATGCTTTAATTTGGGCCTAGGACCTCTCACATTGGGCTGACATTTGTGACTACTGGATTTGCCGGGCGGGTCCGGGCAGGTTTACGTCACAAACGAGTCTAACCTCGTGTCCTAAGCATTGATTATCACTTATAATCTCTTACCCCAGTTTTAATAATTCCCTATTCAAATTATTAATTAATTCCAATTTTAATGATGTCCATAATTGACTCAATAATGGCCATCCACTTATGGCATGCAAAATCATATCAATTGCACCCCAATTTCTCAATATTAAATCCTTAATATTACCCCTACACCACGTTATACGTTCGCTTATTCAACGCAAAAATATACGTTAGACTCGAATAGTCTAACTCATAGCACAAAGATAAATTATCACAACATATAGACAAATAAAATAGATCTAATCATAATAGGGGTGAAACTTGCATAAAACTACACATGTCATGGATCTAAAGGTGTCAACTTTTTTGGTTAAATGTCACAACTTACATAATATGATCATAACCCAAGTTCATGTACAAACTTGCATATGTGGTTTATGCAACATAATGATGGTGTGAACTAGCATGTAACACATAGAACTAACACATATCATAGCATAATTCTAGATCTAAATAGATGCCATAATTCTAGTTCTAAATAGATGTCATACAATATGTGAGATTATACATACTAATAAATCTAAACTTGCATAGGTACATGTGATTTATCATGTGAATCATCATAGCCCAAATATATTTAATCAACATCATGATTCATAAGCTAACTACAACATAATAACATCATGACTTTGTAACATCGCAACTTAGCATAGAAACTTGCAACATATATAATATCATCATAGCATGATTTACAACATATAGGATATTATCATCACATAACATAGGATTTACAACACACATGATAGCATAAGGTTTACAACAACATATATGACAATTCACATCATTCACTTATAATCCATTCATAACTTAATCTAATTAGTTTAATAATAATCTTGTTAAGATCATCATACTCACAATTTAGAGAAGAAAGAGAGTCTTGATTTGCTTTAGAGTTGAATAGAATTAGGGTTTTGATTAGCTTCTTCCTTCTTAGTTGGCGGCGGCTACACTGAGTTCTATGGCGACGGCATGACGGTGGCTACTCTATTTTTCATGTGAATTAGAGTGAGAGACTACCTAGGTATTTATAGAGTTTAGGGTTTATTTAGACTGTCAGATCAACTCAAAACTAACCTGAACCGTTAAATTTGCCAACTCAGCCCTAAAGACACACCAACAGCTCAAGATTGGGCTCAGCCAAACCCTAGCAGACTGGACCAGATCGACACCCAAGTCGACTGCCCAGTCGACTCCCCAGTCGACCTTGGGGGGGGGGTGTCGACTGCCCAGTCGACTCCCTAGTCGACCTGGGGTGCTGGGCGTGAAATTTCCCGCCTAGCCTGTTTGACTTCGAATTTTAAATTTTAAATTTTCTGAAATCTGTTTTGAATTTTCTGAAACTTCCGATGGCCATAACTTCTTCATACGAAGTCCAATTCACGCAAACTCGGACTCTATTTCAACCAAAATTCCGAGACGAACACAAAGGCGCAAGCCGTTTCCCACAATTCTCACGTCTGAGATTAGTTATTCTTCAATTTGTGAATATTAATATTAACTGAAATTCGGGGTGTTACATTCTCCCCTCCTTAAAGGATTTCGACCCCGAAATCTTCAAGTCAAGAAGAATGTATATCCTAACATCCAAACAACCATCTACTCAACCATCAAACACATGCATCCATTGTCCTTAAAGACCTCTAATGCTTTCATGTTTATATGCACAGTGTGTGTATATGTCTGTATCTAATGCAAAATCAGGTGGTCCACTGATTCAGTTGACCTCCTTAATGCAAATCATGATAGTGCCATGCGTCCATTATGTATGCAAAAGTTCCTTATCGATACATATTATTTCTACATGTGTGCACAACCACTCACCAAAATGCAACATCCATATGATGGTACAACCATTATTCATCCATTACTTAAATATCTACACACATTTATATGCAATATGCAATATGAAGTGACTGAGCCGATCTAGTGCCTAAAGTGTGTGTATATGCATCCACGAGCAACCACTAGCAAACACTTGCATCCACATGCATCCATCATACATAACATGTCTCAAACACATGTTTCAGCCATAGGACTATCATATCTAAAGGTCAAGGATACTAGCGAGAGGATACTCTAAAGGTAAGATATGTACAAGATAAGCGATAAAGGAGAAATTAAAAGACATACCCTCGAAAAGAAAAGGGTATCGTGAACGCATCTTCTCTTCTGTCTCCCAAGTAGCGTTGCTTTCATCATCTCCCCATTGTACTTTGACTAGTCTGACCTCTCGATTTCTCAGCTTCTTGATCTCCGACCCAAGAATGCATGTAGAAGCTCGTCGAATCATCGCATCACGCTCTATCTCCACCTCTCTAAGCAAGTTCGGCTCTACCACCTCCGCGTTCTCATGTATGCACTTCCTCAAATGTGACACATGGAATACGTCGTGTACACCACTAAGTCTCTCGGGCAACTCCACTCTATACGCCATCTGTCCAATCTTCTCCTTAATAGGAAACGACCCTACGAACCTTGGTGCTAATTTCCCAACGGACCCAAAGCGAACAACGTTCCGTAATGGAGACACTTTGATAAAGACAATGTCCCCAACATCAAACTCGAGATCTGTCCTTCTCTTATCCGCATAAGATTTCTGCCTATCTTGCGCTGCTTTCATCCTCCTTCGAATCAAGTCGATCTTCTCCGAAGTCTCCCTAATCATATCGGGCCCAAGTAAGATCTTATCCGTAGATTCCCACCAACATGTAGGTGAACGACAAGGTCGTCCATAAAGAACTTCGAAAGGTGCCATGCCAATGCTAGACTGAAAGCTGTTATTATATGTTCCCATGTACCCCCAAAGTCTAGGATACATAGCCTCAAAAGGTCCTCTAGAATACGATTCACCCTCTCGGTCTGGCCGTCCATCTGAGGATGATACGCGGTGCTCAAACATAACTGAGTCCCTACCGCTTCTTGTAAGCTCTTCCAAAATTCGCTAGTGAAGATAGGATCGCGGTCGCTTACTATGCTAGAAGGAACACCATGCAAACGAACTATCTCTCGGACGTATACAGAAGCTAACCATGGAGCAGTCCTCTTACTCTTCACGGGAATAAAATGAGCGCTTTTAGTAAGTCTATCTACTATAACCAAAATCCCCGTATTACCCTTCCTTGATCTTGGTAATCCATCTACGAAGTCCATCGAGACACTTTCCCATTTCCGTAGTGGAACCTCCAATGGGTGAAGCAACCCACCGGGTTTCTTTTGCTCCGTTTTACTTGTTGGCACACCAAGCATCTAGCGACATACTCGGCCACATCCCTCTTCATACCGGCCCAAAAGAAAACTCGCTTCATGTCTTTATAGATCTTGTCCCCGCCGGGATGAATGGTCATCTTCGAATGATGTGCATCATCAAGAATAGTCTTCCTTAAGTCCTCTTCTCGTGGTACACAAAGTCTACTATCCCTACGTAACCAACCCTTATCATCTAGGGTATACCTACGGAGATGGCTTGATGACTCCCCTCTTTTGAGCTTCTCCACTAACTCAACCAGCTGTGGGTCGTCTCACTTTGCCTCACCAATCCGACCCAAAAGCGTAGGTCTGACCTCCAAGGATGCTAGCAAACCGGGTACAAAGTCAACGGAAGGTCTAAAATCTAACATCGAAATGAATTCTAAGCTTCGCCGCTCAACAAACAACGGACTCAAGGACAACCTTTTCCTACTTAAGGCGTCTGCCACCACGTTACCCTTGCTAGGGGTATATGCTATTTCGAAATCGTAGGATGCTAAGAGCTCCATCCACCTTTGCTGCCTTAAGTTCAAGTCCTTCTGAGAGAACAAGTATTTTAGCGATTTGTGGTCAGTGAACAATTCGAATTTCTCCCCAAGAAGATAATGGCGCCAAGACTTAAGCGCGAAAACAATTGAGGCTAACTCTAGGTCATGTGTAGGGTAATTTTTCTCATGCGCCCTCAACTGCCTTCCACCATAGGTTATTACCCTACCCTCTTGCATTAAGACTGCGCCTAGACCTGGCCCACAAGCATCGGTATAAACAGTAAATGGCTTACTCCCGTCTGGCAACACTAAGACTGGAGCTGAGGTCAAAGCTCTCTTCAAACGTTGGAACGCATCATCACAATCTACGTCCCATATGAAAACTAGGTTCTTCTTCGTCAAGCGTGTTAATGGAGCTGATATCTTTGCGAAGTCTTTGATAAACTTCCTATAGTAGCCAGCCAACCCCAAGAAGCTTCTTACTTCGGTAGCATTTTTAGGGACCTTCCAATCTTGGATGGCCACCACCTTCGCGGGATCCACAGCTATCCCTTCTTTGGAAACCACGTGCCCTAAGAATCGCACTTCCTCTCTCCAGAAGTGACACTTAGAAAATTTAGCTTTAAGGTTATCCGCTCGTAGGGTCTCTAACACTTCCATAAGATGTAGGGCATGCTCTTCTTCATCCTTAGAAAAGATCAAGATGTCATCTACAAAGACTACCACGAATTTGTTAAGGTACTCCCTAAACACCCTACTCATCAAATCAACAAAGTATGCGGGGGCGTTTGTCAAACCGAAGGGCATCACTAGCCATTCATAGAAACTGTCCGGAGTCCTAAAGGCAGTCTTGTCAATGCTATCCTCAGCCACTCTCAACTGATGGAAACCAGTGGCTAAGTCCAACTGCAAAAACACTGAGGCGCCAACTAATTGATCGAAGAGATCGTCAATCCTCGACAGTGGGTGTCTGTTTTTCTAAGTAAGTTTATTAAGTTCTCTATAGTCCACACAAAGTCTAAAGGACCCATCCGCCTTCGTGGCAAATACTACTGGAGCACCCCACTCCGATATACTTCGTCTTATGAACCCTTTCTCAAGCAACTCCTTCACTTGCTTATCGAGTTCCCTCCTTTCACGAGGAGCCATGTGGCGTACTGGCAAAGATACTGGTTTTGCATTATCCACAAGATATATTCGAAAATCTATCTCCCGCTTCGGAGGCAAGCCCTTCACCTCTTCAAACACATCCGAGTATTCTCGGACCACTCTAACAGATCGCAGATTCTCCACAGACGCGTCAAGCAACTCTAGATAACTTAGCATAACAGAATTTATGGGATTACAAAAGATTTCGAGAGTATTGCCAAGGCAAGTCATGAGCCTAACTACTCTCCTTTCACAATCAAGAACGGTCCCATTTCTGGATAACCAATCCATTCCTAAAATTAGCCCATAGCCCGTGAAGCCCAAAACATAAGCATCACATCTAA
Source organism: Allium sativum (assembly GCA_030737875.1). NCBI lineage: Eukaryota > Viridiplantae > Streptophyta > Magnoliopsida > Asparagales > Amaryllidaceae > Allium > Allium sativum. The sequence continues at coordinate 255,372,451 of CM060912.1, read as the reverse complement.
ACTCAACGCTAAGTATAGAAATTTTCAAATCCAAACACATCATGGACAAATAAGCTGAGCCCCCAATTGGATTCGAAACAACTAAGGGATCCTCTACTAAACTGGTGTTTAAGTGCAGTGATTCAACTAATGACGTAGAGATAAACGAATGCGATGCGCCCGAATCGAATAAAGTACGGACATGATGATCAAACAGAAAAACTAAGCTTTCAACAGAAATGGTTCTACCTCGTTCTTGCAGCGGTGGGACCGCGAGAGCCTGAACTTGTCCCCTTGCCTGTCCTGGTGCCATAAGAGCCTACACCTGTCCTCCCGAGGTAGACCCTGCCCTCTGCCCCTTCTTTGGGCAGTCCTTCACTAGATGTCCCGCTTCACCACAGTGAAAACAGCCAGTCTTCTTTTTCTTTCTGCAATCCTTGCTGAGATGGCCTGGTGTCCCACAGTTAAAGCATTTCTTCTTTCCCTTGCCATTATTGTCTTTACCACCCTTCTTGTTTTGCTGTTGTGGTTTCTTCTGATCCCCTTTCTTCTCGGGTGCCTTATTAGCATTAGCGCCTTTCTCCTCGTGCATGAGTGCCATGTCTACTAGCTTCTCAAAGGTGGCCCCCATAGGGATGTGGGTCATAGCCAACCCTTGCAACGGTTCATTCAAGCCATTAACGAACCTCAGAGCCTTCTTCTCCGGCGTGTTCACTAAGTCCAAGCCAAACCTTGCTAACTGATTAAATTTGTTGACATACTCTTTCACTGATGAGCTTCCTTGCTTTAATGTCAAGAACCTTTCCATATATAGTTTCTCTTCTGCCCTTGAGAGAAACTTCGCCTCAAACCTACGCCTGAAATCCGCCCAAGAATCAACAGGACACTCCCCACTAGTGACCTCCCACCAAAAAGAGGCCTCTCCCTTCATTAACCAAGCTGCTAATTTGACTTTCCTCCCTTCTTCTACTTCAAAGATTTCTAGCAATTCTTCCACCTCCTTAAGCCAATCTCTAGCTTCCACAAACGTTTCTGACCCTTGAAAAGATTTTCCACCCATAGCCTTAAATTCCTTGCATGTCTTTGCAAAAGTATCAGCGCGAGGAGGGGGAGGAGTAGGAGGAGTGGGTGCAACTGGTGGTGGAGGAACATTGGCTTGACCTCAGCGGCCCTAGCCTCTAATAACCTCCTATACCATCCTAGTATTGTTACACCATCCGGAAGGTTAAGATCTTCAGCCATGCTGAAACGAAAAAAGGAAGGATTCAAAATGGAGAATTCGAAAGATAAAGATATACGGCTATTAGGGATTATGTTTTTCATAAAAACTTTCCTCTTAAATTTACTCATCAAGGCATGTTTTTGAAAACACTTCTTCCAAAAATACTTTAGAAAAATAGTTTTTCTAAAAAAATTATCTGTTCCGGTAACCTTAAGCTCTGATACCACATGTAAGACCCCACGTACATTAATGTCACTCACAAAGGGAATGCATTAACTTCCATGGAGGTTTTAAGTGGATATAGAACAGAAAAATTACAACAAGACAGATAATAAGTAGTACTTGGAAATCTAAAACTTTATTTCATTGCAGCAGAAATTAAACATGTTTGTTACATCATAAAAACCATAAATCAGAGTCAAGTACAATATCCATCTTGATAAAACAAAATACATAACCCCATTACATAAATAGCCATTAAAGAAGATAACAAGCTGGACTTTACTTCAGCAGTCCAAGCTTTCCAAAAGAGAGATAAAGCAATCCAATCAAACTCCACTAGAGCTGGGCCCACTCTAAGGACCTGGAGGGGGAAAAGGATAGAAATAGAGGGGGTCATACATAAAGTCTGGCGTGTATGATAATTCTAACAATAATATTATCCAAATAACTAGACTAAGGCATAAGCTGGAAAACAAGGGAATGTCTATGAACTATTGGGCATGGAAGAGCGGATAAAGATAACGTTAAAGGCACACCTAATTACTAACGAATAATTACTACACTGCACCACACCAGTCACCCTAAAGGTTGATCCCACTCACCGAACTTAGAAACTATATAAATAGCCTTGCGTACCCCTAACTGACTACATAGGTGCCGTCTGCCCCTATCTCCGCTAGGTGTACCCCACTACCCACTTTCGATCGGCTCCCTACTTGTAGATACCCGTGCTGGCCCCACAGTGGGGTGTATCACTCCCCTAAAGTGGCAACTGATACAGCTAAAGAATGCACGACTTATACCTACATGATGCAACAACGTCTTACCTACCAGCCCGGGTCCACACACGCATATGAAACCCATTGGACTTGCGTTGCCACCGCTAACCCGTTTGGCCTCTTATAGTCAAGCCCAGTATGTGTGTCCCGTCCTCGACTTGGGTCGAGCCCACAAAGATACGTTTGGGTTACTGGTTGAAATGGGCCCCCACAAGCTATCCACCTAAGCTTGTCCCCACTAGTATATCCCACTTAACCCTCTTCTTAGTCATGTTCATTTACATGTGTGTTTGGTTAAGTCTTACTAATCCTATTTCAAATGCCACTAAAGGCAACCACTAGATTCCTCATGCCACCCAAGGCACCTACTTAACCCCCATGTCCCACCTTACATGTTTATCAGGTTAAGTATTTCTTAATTCATTCAGGCCATAACCTCATAAAGACCTCTCACATTAGACTGGCATTTATGGCAGCTGGATTTGCCGGGCGGGTCCGGGCAGTCTTACACCATAAAAGAGTCTAACCTCGTGTATTTACAACTGTTATGCTTTAATTTGGGCCTAGGACCTCTCACATTAGGCTGACATTTGTGACTACTGGATTTCCCGGGCGGGTCCGGGCAGGTTTACGTCACAAACGAGTCCAACCTCGTGTCCTAAGCATTGATTATCACTTATAATCTCTTACCCCAGTTTTAATAATTCCCTATTCAAATTATTAATTAATTCCAATTTTAATGATGTCCATAATTGACTCAATTATGGCCATCCACTTATGGCATGCAAAATCATATCAATTGCACCCCAATTTCTCAATATTAAATCCTTAATACTACCCCTACCCCACGTTATATGTTCGCTTATTCAACGCAAAAATATACGTTAGACTCGAATAGTCTAACTCATAGCACAAAGATAAATTATCACAACATATAGACAAATAAAATAGATCTAATCATAATAGGGGTGAAACTTGCATAAAACTACACATGTCATGGATCTAAAGGTGTCAACTTGTTTGGTTGAATGTCACAACTTACATAATATGATCATAACCCAAGTTCATGTACAAACTTGCATATGTGGTTTATGCAACATAATGATGGTGTGAACTAGCATGTAACACATAGAACTCACACATGTCATAGCATAATTCTAGATCTAAATAGATGTCATAATTCTAGTTCTAAATAGATGTTATACATTATGTGAGATTATACATACTAATAAATCTAAACTTGCATAGGTACATGTGATTTATCATGTGAATCATCATAGCCCAAATATATTTAATAAACATCATGATTCATAAGCTAACTACAACATAATAACATCATGACTTTGTAACATCGCAACTTAGCATAGAAACTTGCAACATATATAATATCATCATAGCATGATTTACAACGTATAGAATATCATCATCACATAACATAGGATTTACAACATACATGATAGCATAAGGTTTACAACAACATATATGACAATTCACATCATTCACTTATATTCCATTCATAACTTAATCTAATTAGTTTAATAATAATCTTGTTAAGATCACCATACTCACAATTTAGAGAAGAAAGAGAGTCTTGAATTGCTTTAGAGTTCAGTAGAATTTGGGTTTTAATTAGTTTCTTCCTTCTTAGTTAGCGGCGGCTACACTGAGTTCCATGGCGACGGCATGACGGTGGCTACTCTATTTTTCATGTGAATTAGAGTAAGAGACTACCTAGTTATTTATAGAGTTTAGGGTTTATTTAGACCATCAGATCAACTCAGAACTAACCTGAACCGTTAAATTTGCCAACTCATCCCTAAAGACACATCAACAGCTCAAGATTGGGCTCAGCTAAACCCTAGCCGACTGGACCAGGTCGACACCCAAGTCGACTGCCCAGTCGACCTGGGGGGGGGGGTGTCGACTGCCCAGTCGACTCCCCAGTCAACCTGGGGTGCTGGGCGGGAAATTTCCCGTCTAGCCTGTTTGACTTCGAATTTTGAATTTTAAATTTTTTGAAATCTATTTTGAATTTTCTGAAACTTCCGTTGGCCATAACTTCTTCATACGAAGTCCGATTCACGCAAACTCGGACTCTATTTCAACCAGAATTCCGAGACGAACACAATGGCCCAACCCGTTTCCCAAAATTCTCACGTCTGAGATTAGTTATTCTTTAATTTGTGAATATTAATATTAATTGAAATTCGGGGTGTTACATATGATATTTGAAGATTAAGTGTTCTAATTTTCCGGGTCTTTACACAGTGTCTCAATGTAATATAATCCTTTTAACCAATATATCCAGGATTAAACTCAAGGCATGGATCGTATCATCCTCTTTATAATTTAATCCGTTTTTCTTGATCGATGAGTAGACTGTTTAAAAACAAATCAATATTTGAGCACATCCATGCATTTCACAGTCTCACTCAATCAAGAATCCCATGGATATCACTACAAATATATCGTAGGGTTAAATTCAATCTAGATCATTCATAATTTTCATTCGATTCGAGATGTATCCAATAATCACCGTTATCGTTGCTCTGTTATGAGTAACTTTAGATGATATCAAAACAAAAATATCCTCGAATAAAATTATAATGATTTCAGGTCTGAGGACCATTACATCACTGTGACTATGAGAATAACTTATGATACTGTTAATTATATTCCATGTAGTTATCTCATGGTTTGTCAGCCCAATACGCTATTCTCCAATACGTATTTATATCTTAACTTTAATATCACGTATATTAATGATCAATGAGATGTGATCATCAGTCAATCAATATACTAGTCTCAATGTTTTATTGTTGTGCAATGTATAAACAATCAAACTTTATTGGGGACATTTAAGAATTATAATACTTAATAATTATATAATCTCAAGCTCAAGTCTTACTCGAACTATATACTTCCGTATTATTATTCTAAGGACTTCTGTTATGTTAGTACTTTTATTACGCAGTAAATATAACATAACAGAATATATTTTATTCCAAATAAAATAACAACAACAACAACAACATTGTTATCTATCTCATCATATAGATTGCCTCTTGGGCATAAACTCTAACAATCTCCCACTTGCACTAGAGTCAATCATTTACATATCGTATACTCATGAAGCTAGTGTGACTATTAAAATTCTGCTGCGACAGAGTTTAATTCGGTAGGTCTCCAACTTTACAACTTATGCAACTTTGTAGATATGTTCATTTCCTGTGTGAACAACTTCACATAAGAATTACATTTCTTAAATATATGTTTGGATCGATAATGAGTTTAACGTTTTGGGTTTGAGCAATAGCCACATTGTTATCCCAAAGCAAATCATTGAATCAACAATTAATTAATTTCAATTATGAACTTCTTAATCCAAACATTTTCTTTCTTAGAATCAGTATTTATTTCTCGTTTTAAAACTAACATTATTCATAATAATTAATGTATTATCAAAATATAACATTAGAATTATTGTGTCACTCCCACTCAATTTCTTGTCTATACAAGATTCAATGCTATTTTGTGGTTTCCAAAGCATTTCGAATTCTATTTCATTCCCATTGGTATCTTAGAGACTGGCTCTCCTTTAAATGGATACCAACTCGAGCAATAAACATTTTATCCTCAAAGGATTTATAGAAATAATATCCATTTGTTTCTTGTGGATATTACACAAAACAGTTATCTGATTTAGGTCCGATCTTATCAGAGGAAGGACGTTTAACAAATGCCTTACATCCCAAATCTTCGCATTAGACACACTTGGACATTTCCTAGTCCATATCTTATATGGCATCTTTAAATCGTTTTAGTGGGAATTAATACAATTGTTCTAAATTTAATACATTGGAAGATCTATATGACTTATCATTAATCGTAGTATATCTTATAAGGTGCGATGTCTCCTTTCAGACACACCATTCTAATATGATGTTCTAGGTGGAGTGAGTTGTAAAGCAATTTCAAACTCATTTTGATAGTCATTATATGATTGGCTTAAATATCCTCTTTCGATCTGTTCGAAAAGTATTTATTTTCTATTAAAATTGGTTTCTCTCTCTAGTTTGAATTCTTTGAACTTTTCAAAGGATTCTGATATGTGTTTCATAAGATACACATATCCGTATCTACTGATATCATCAGTAAATATAACGAAGTATTAAAACCTGCCTCTAGCTTATGTATTCATTGCTCCATATACATCATTATGTATGAGACCCAATACTTATCACAAATTCACTGCGTCAAGTGAAAGGTGATTCAGTTATTTTTCTTAATAAACGATTTTCATTTGTCATATATTTCAAAATCAAATGATTTCAAAAATTCCATCATTATGGAGTTTTGATATACTTTCTTGTTTATATAGGCTAACTGGTAATGCTAAAGGTATGCTGGATTTAAATCACTAAATTTAATCCACTCAGTATTTGTGTCAAGTACATAAAAGTTAAGGATTTACAAAAATCATTAACTATTTGTGAAATTCCATATGATATTTCATTTAAATAAAATGAATAACAATTGTTCCTTTTATTACAAATGATATTCAAACTTGTCTGAATAAGACCTTTCATAACATTTATTTTAAGTGGAATTTCAAAATAACAATTATTTTATTTATTTAATTAAGCCAGTATATACAACAAGAATCAACTTCCTATGGATAATCTAGCAACGTTTGCTTCATTTCCATTCATAAGTCCACTTGTCCTTTTATCAGATTTCCACTTATTTTGCAATTTCTGTAAATTTACATACATTTATGTGATTCATAAGTAGTATCTAATACTAGAAATGTTTAAGCAGATCATTATAACATTTATATCTTATTCAGTTGAAGTCACACTTTAACTTTTATTTTAGATCCTCTATATTTGTTAGAACAATTACGTTTTAATTTGTTTGAGGACAATCCTCAATTTTCAATGTTAGTCTAGAAATTTTATTTAATTCAATTTATCCTTCTCAAGAATAAATTTAAATTCACAGAGTTATCTATTATTTAATATCTACAGCGGATAATAAATACTAACTGATTCTTAATATTCATTTAATAAAATATAAAATTTTGACAATCAAAATTTATATTATTGTAAATGTATTATTTAAACTAAAATATGCGCCCACTAAAATTAACATCCCTCTGTTTATATATATATATATATATATATATATATATATATATATCGGTATATATATACAATGGTGTTCCAAGATCCATATCTAGTCATGCCTTGACCTAGCTTTGGCTAAACCCAAAACACAACCTTTTAGGTAGACATCTTATGTCAATTATATCGTCTATATAACTCTTGAATCGCATGTTGAACATTTTGTTCAGTATTATTCATTTGCTCAAAATATAGAATAATTCATGCTTTTGTCTCTAAGGCCATAATCCTATTATGCAGCCTAGTTAAGTCAGACCAAATAATAGGTTGGAGCACCACATTTACTCCATCGCATATAACCAAAATAAAAGGTGCACAACGCTTTGGCGTTAGTTACATCCAGTGATTTTGGACAGTGATGAGTGTATTAATGGAAGACGTCGCCATGACTTAATATAACAAAAAAAATTCTTTAGAGGGAATTTATAATCCGTAGTGGCGAACAATATTATAGTTATTTACACATATCGAAATACATGTATTATATATATATATATATATTCATAATATAAATCGGATTTAAGTAGAATATATATATATATATGTAAGAAATATACATATAATTTAGTTCAGGAATCATGGCCATGTTTTGAACATTTCAAAATATTGGTTATTACATTCTCTAGAATCAGAGATTATATTCAAATTTTACCTGAATTTTACTTAACCAATTAAAAATTTATATGTATATATATACATTTATATCTAATTGAGTATATACATATGAATTTCAACAAGCAAGTCTCTTGTCGTTAGTTGCATTAATATTACATAACAGATTTATAATTATTAATGATGACCATCTGACACTTTACCGTAAAATTAATTATTGCAATATACATTAACACGCATAGATTGTGCCAACTAAAACAATTATAATTAGAACACATTGACACATAGCCTTCTACAATAGTGTCATTACAGAAAATGTATATGAACAATTAAAATGCCAGACTTTAATTCACACACAACATAATATTTTACATGTATATCTAAATATTTAGCATTTAGCAGCAGTGTGCCATATTACAAAATATATACATCAACATTTCAAGTCAAACTTAAAAAATGTGTTTACATATATATACTTGATTAGTGCATACTCCACTGAAACAATTTCAGTGTACTATATAAAGCTTATGCTGCTCATTGAAATTGGATGATGCTCCTACTGAAACATTTTCTGTGTGCAAAATTATCCTTGTGCCCCTTTTAGGTAGAACCTGTAATGCTATTATCGATTATAATAACAGATCATAATATAAACTGTGCAAATTTCAGCTCAACCATATTATGTATATCCTGCTTCAACGATATTGTTATCTTAAGATGTTTACTGAAAGGAATATAGCAAGTCATACTCGCTAAGCAAGGTGTATCCCAAGATATAATATACACATAAATATACGGTATATTATTTGTTCAAACTCCAACTTCAAATCAAATTTGTAGTGGAGTTTTTGAACATGAGCAGAATATCAAAATATATTAAACAATATTATATTATGCTGTCAGAGCCAAGGGTTTTACATAATGTATATTATGGAACCAAGGGTGCATGATGAATTTACCCTATGATCATAAATTATATATATGATCTGATACAAAGGCTATTACTATATGTGAATAATTTACACTTACACATATATGACATTACACAAATGCACTATTGCTGATCAATACATTAGTTTCAGCAATAATGAAAAGTGAACTAGCTACTGCATAAAGTGATGACTGATAAAAAAAAAGTTTAACTAACAATACAGACATGTGTACTTAGCTTGTAATAAGAATAATCCTTTTGTTAAAATCAGTCATAAATTATACAGATGGAAGCTTAAACAAATATGAGTTTGTCAAAACATGTTTTAAATTAACACTTATTTAAGCAATGAATTGTTTTGATGAATCACATTCACCGATAAATTATACTAATCCTGACAGATACATGATTCCTATTCATTAACAGAATAATCAAATGAACAAATTCATTTTTAAATATAAGCCAGTTAAGGGTCTAATCTTATTAAGTAGTGACTAAATCACAATCATGTGTGTATATATATACACACAATATAACATCATTAATGTTGGCTAAATAGTAGCAAATCTGTCAACTATATAATAATATAAGAACCTAGAAAATATTTATACCAAGTCTTAAACAATTTAATATATCATCAAATTGACATGAATTCATTCCCAGTGTTTAAGAAAGAACCTTTTAAATACAATTATTTACCATAATAATTCAGATTCAACATTTGAATCAAGGCCAGATTGCCTTTTCTTAACTGGCATCTCTAAGTTATGAATGAATCAAATCATCATTTAGTTATCATCATATGACACGTTTAAAACATTTATAAAATTTCTAATCCAAAACAATTTCAGATATTAATACATATTTGAAGGTGTCAAGCGACAAAATATATTCTAAAAATAATAATAATACAGCATTGATTATATAATGCTGGTGTTATTAGCAAATTCAGACCATCAATCAAATTGTGATCCCACTTTCTACTTTCCATCAATCAAACTGATACAATATTCTTTTGGGCAGTGTAATCTCAAACCTAAGCTCAATAAATATGTAACTACACATCTTAATGTGCGTTACACAGATATTTCTATGTGCACAGGGATTTGCACACAGTTTCAGATCAGGAATCAAATCATGGGACTCTTGCCAGATTATAGTATTTATCTACATTTATGAACTAAGCATGTCTAACTTGCCAATCATATACAGTTTATGTAACCATTACAGACCATATATTAATCACAATAAAATAAAAAATACTTTATTGTTGATTCATGTATTAACTAAGTCTATCAAGTAGTATGTATTTGCAGATCAAACTACATACATCAACATATAAATGTGTATTTATATCTATATATATCATACATATATAAGAACAGGTAATCCATTACCACTTCATTCAATTGTTAATACATATATACATGAGGACATGTAGATAAAAGTCATGTAGCCTATAATATACATATATGTATATATATAGTGCATATATATTATGTTAAAATTAAGATTCAGATATTATCAGTTTTCACAAAACCAAATTGAGTGACTCATTTATCTTAATTGACTAACAAGTCATACTTGTCTTTCAATTTGATCTAATTCATATATTCTCAAGGATATATGCGATAAATGATAATAAGTTCTAAACCATAGTATTTAACAACATAATTGATCAAGTATTGCAGGTGTTTAATCTTTGCTAACAGTTCTGATTTGCATGTACTGATTAAAATCAGGACTATAATGTATATATCATGATATATATATATATATACACATTTTATGGCTGAAGTTCATCAACTGTTCGTGATCAAAGTCATGAATATGCAAAACCAAAATACTTGACTTTGAATCTTCTATTCAAACAATCTATCCATAACCAATTATCTCTAAAGATCAAATATATATATATATATATATATATATATATATATGTATGTATGTATGTATGTATATATAACCAAATCAAGATTTTAATGTCCGTAAACCAAACAAATTTTAATTTCATTACTAGGTATAAGGATCAAAACTAAAATTTGTCTTAACAAACTCCTATATGCATGATATCATTAAGTCAAAAGGCTTTCTTACTGATTCACTAATCAGTGCAATCATTTTTAATCGAAAGAAGAAAATTTATGATAAACTGGACAAATAAACTTATTAATCAAACATTTTGATAACAAGTTCACTGTTTATTTGTATAAATAGATCGGTTACTTCTTTAGATCAACCAATATAGTAAACCTAATAATCAATTTTGTGCAAAATTTGCTAATGAAATTGTAATATTTACGAAGTTGCAAAACCGAATAAACCCCAAAATCAAAGTTCAATTTATAATACCTCGCAATACCCTATGCTCTGATACCATTAAAGGATTTTCTCGATCAAATCGAGATCCATTTGAGATGTTTAACTACTTAAAATCAAGATCTATGCGGAATTATAAATCAAAATTAAATTAGGTTTAGGTTTTTCATACCTTTGAATCTAAATCGATGAAGTCGCGAACGATCTCTGGACCAGAAATGGAACTAAAGTTTCGAATCCCTAGCATGTCAAGCGTCATGCCTCTGTTTGTAATGACCGGGATTTTCAACCATTGAATTCTAAATATTTAAATTGGTTTAAATATTTTGTTTGAATTATATATAGAAATTTATAAGGAATTTATTTAATAAAACGATATTTAAACGTATAATTTATAATATAATTAAAACGTGTTCAAAATGGCGTGGTAGTTTGAAAATTCGATTTCAAATTTCAACTGAACGTACAAGATTCAAAATAAATTGGATTTTAGAGAAACAAGAAATATTTGAATCTGTTTGAAAATATCTTTCCAACAGATGTGAAAAATCCATATTTCATAACGGGAATAAAAAGTTATGTCCAAATCAAATTTAGAAATAGTCGCAGTAGAATCATATATAAGCCATAACGGGTTATCCAATATAACTGGAGATTGGTTACGAATTTGGACAAGGTTCTTTTGAGGCGTAGTTATAACTTAATTTATAGAATTTTACTATAATTTTTAATTAATTAAATATGCAAATTTTTATTGGGAGTATTTTTCACACTATATCAATATTTTGGGGTTTCAAAATTTAAGTTAAACTACCGATATTATTATATTTTTGGGATCATCGTGCCTCGCTGGACACGACCGTGTTCTTACTTCTGTTCATAGCGGCTAGAACGTAAACGAAATCTTTATCCTACACGTTCACTTAAATGAGTAAATTTTTGTATCCTTTTATTTATATTCAAATAGTTTATACTCTGTCTACCCTATTCTTTGTCACCGCATACACACTTGATGACAAAAGAAATTTCACACCCTGCCTGTCAAGTTTTTCCAACAACGTACCCATCAAGCTATTCGTTTCCGTGTGCCCCAAACCATGACAATGTACATCTCGTGCTCTCCACGCCATTACATCCGTGTTTCCCAAGCTGTCAGAATCGTGCCACCCAAGCTTCTTTCCTTTAAATACTGCGCATCTCCTCTCCCCTCGAAAGAAAATAAAACCATAAGAAAACCACACTCCATAAATTAATAATAAAAAAATTCAAATACAATGTTAAAACCAAACTAAAATGAATAGCTCCTGTTCTGCTATTCACGCAAGCCTCCCTGTGCCATTCACAAGTTGCTGCTCTTCAGTTGAGCCATCCGAAGTTTTCCATCCACTTCAGATCACTGTCACCTTTCCACTGGCCGAAGTCGGAAGGGTAAGAAGCATTACGAGTTGGTGGTAGCAGTACATGGTGGAAGGAGGGGGATCCGACGCAAACTAAAGGGGGAGAACTTAAAAGAGCAGTCATGGTGTTAATTAGTGAACTAAGGGGAGAGAGGGAGGTGAAGGAAGTTTGGCAGTACAGTTCAAAATTAGCAGGTGCGAATTCTTTTAATTGGGGAAGAAGACGTTAAATGCATGGTTAAGGGAAAAGGTAATTAGCTAAATGGTTGTCATTGTGGTGAAGTTGAATACGTACACGGCGGTTTTGGGTTCATTGGAAAATCACAAGGTGAGGTCATATTTTATGTCGGATTTCATTTTGGTGAAAAGAACTAGGTTACGGGCTTGAAACCTGAAGATGGGGTCACGACACTAATCTCATTTTTGGTCAGGTTATCATGATGGTTATTTAAACTAGGCGGTGGGAGAAAGGTTTAGCTGCGACTTAATGTACTTAAGGGGAGTACTAAAATAAGGTAAATACTTATTTAAGTGTTAATGGATGTGGTGTTTACACTTGTTTCATGGGAAGGGAGTTGGCATGAAAAGGAGTAACCAAGTTTTAATGTTCCCAGAGGAAGATGGTACACGGTTGAGAGGTTGGATAAATCCCGTAATTGGCCTAACGATAATTACGGTAATTTACTCCTAATAGCTACTTAGTTAATAAACTATCTAATAAAATTTTTGTAAATATTATAACAAGCATAACCATCTCATATGTTAACAGAATCGGTCCAAACTGGTCACGTTCGAATCGTAGCGAAGAGATCTACGATGAAAAACTGATATGGCTGAAATGGAGCTACTGAAATTTCGTAGAAAAATCAAATGTTCGTTGATTTTAAATGAAACAAAAGGCAGAACCATCAACTGCAAATAAGGTGAGTAAACTCACCAACTCTGTTTCGTTTATATTTTTATATAAACGAAAATTTAAATTTTATACTGTGAAATGGTTGATTGGTTGAATAGTTGATAAAATTGGTTGAAATGATTGATAGGATTACATCGTTGATCGATTACCAGTTCTGATAGTTTATATAAATGTGAAATAATGTCATTGATGTTGATTAACATCTGTGGATGCAGGGAAACAGGTTGGAGGGATCCAACTGGATTCCTCAACATATTATTCACTGTTTTATTTATTTATTTTGATATATGATGTGATATATAACCGTTTGTTGATTTTGCTGTGATTGAATTACACTTGCCCCATAAATTTTGGTATTTAAATACCGTAAAATATTTAGGACGCAGAAAGAAAATTTGAGATTTTAAAAAGGGATCATTTCCAAAATAGAAATTAGATTTGAAATAGAAAGATATTAGAAACTTGTTTAAGTGAATTAAAACAAGAAGTTCTTTATAACGATGTTTATAAATTAAATAAAATATATATCATAGAATAAAGTAAATATAAATTCAAGTTGAATTTATATAAGCAAAGTGGTAATGGGTGTTGATACCGATATTTGAGGTGGGATTTGAATGCCGTAGTTGTAAAGAGATTTGAGTGGGAAAATTGGTTTTGAAAGAAATAATGGGTTATATTCCAGAGATTGGAAAATAAAAATTAATTGAGATAAATTTGATGAAATTTTTAATAGGAATTCGGCGATGTCGAATTTTACAAATGATTTGTGTCCCAGAAGAATATTTAAATTTTATTTAACATGAACCTATGAATTTATTTAAATACATAAAAAGGTCAATATTCAATTAATTCTATAGTTTGCAATAATATAAAAAGCAAATTGAGAATGGCGATTATAGCGTTGTTGTTATAATATATGTTTTTTATTTTGTAAATCTAAACAGCAATTATAATGCTACCGTTATCACAAATGTTTTAACAGCGATTTTAATGCTGCTATTATAATAAAAGCTAAACAACGATCATAACGTTGTCATTGAAAGTAATGTTTTATAAATCAAATATTTGGAAGCAACGATTATAACGCTACCGTTATAATCAATATTTTTCTATAAAAGAAGTGTGTTCTTAGATTGAATCCGAGAATTGCGTAAGCAATGACTTGTTTGGAATGGTGGGCTTTGACTATTTCGAAGTTAAGAATGTTTTTCAATTAAGGTCTGAGAGTTAAGTATATCCCAACTTGGTTGACTTCATGATTGATGAAGAAATGGTTATGGTTCGATAGTGAAGATTGGTTAACATTCTGGATATTTAATAATTGGTTAATGTTTTAAGTTATAGTAACGATGTTTATAACATCGCGTTAATTTAAAAGAATTTGAAATGTTTTTCCCAGTAAAATGAGAGATATTGTCTAAGTATAGAAGATGAAATGAATTGGTCAATGAAGAATTAAGAAAGAGGATTTGGAAATATTTTTCCAATATTAATGCGACATATTTTCTGAATATAGAAAATAAGGATTCGCTAATATATAGGAATATTTTTCTAAATGGGGAAAAGAGATTTTTTCTCGAGTAAAGAAATTACTTATTGGAAATGTTTTTTCCAAAGAATCGAAAGGGAAATTGAGCTTCAAAAGGACACGAAAGATAGGGAAACAGGAATTTGAAATAATAATATAATCAGGAATTAATTTGAAAGAGGCCCAGTGTTGGTTAATGCTTGATCGGTAGAATTTCCAATTGGAAATAGGACCGTTGATTGTATGGTTATTTCTTTGATAGTTAAATCACCGACTATCAAGGTTTTGATTTGTTTTATACCTCCGTTGTCAATATGGGGAGACCGGGATCAGATTTAATATCTGAAACACACTCCGTATTGGCATAAGCGTTACGAATCAACTTATGTTGAAGAATTATGAAGACGGAGAAAAATGCAAGGGTTGTTCTGTTAATTCAAACCTCAAGCCTCACAACCGGGGATTGACAAAAATCGGGCAGCCAGCATGGCTATATGGGTCGCACCCATTAGGATGTATAATCACCTATCTAGAGAAATTCCATTTGATTTTTTAATCTATCGATGCTGTCCCTTTTGGGAAACGGTTGCTGATCCCAACCGTTGGTGATATACATTCGATACACTCAAGTGAAATGAGTGGTCGGTCATGTGTGGGCCGGGTTGCAAGAAGTACTTGTTGAACCCAGTGTATTCGTCTCT
The DNA here is from genome assembly GCA_030737875.1 of Allium sativum. Classification (NCBI taxonomy): domain Eukaryota; kingdom Viridiplantae; phylum Streptophyta; class Magnoliopsida; order Asparagales; family Amaryllidaceae; genus Allium; species Allium sativum. The sequence continues at coordinate 255,356,656 of CM060912.1, read as the reverse complement.
AGAAATACACTATCGGAAGGTGATCCCATACCTTGTCAGGTTGGAAATCCAATCTCCAATAAGCGCCCTGCGGTTTTCGATTTTATATTATATATGGAGCGTGAGATGCAAGCGTTCCGCTAAATTCTATTTATTTGATTTAGACACTATTATAATATCACCAGATTTTGATATCAAACTGTTTTGGTTATCGTAAGGTAAAAACCATTCGTGTTTATGTGTGGATCGTTCTTACGATTATCATTTCTTTTGAAAGGATTTTTGAAAGTTATACCATTGGTTGGAGTTTACTCACACCAGTCCCATGACTGACCCAGAGTTTATTTTGTTTTGTTTTTCCCTAAACTCTTGGGTGCCCAAAATTTGTACGGGCAGTCAAGTAGTCGGGATTTTTCAGATTCACTTGGAGGAGCTCGAAGTTGGAGGCTTCACCTGTTAGCTAAAGACTATTATATTTTCCGCTGTGTAATATGTTGTATCCGGAAACAGGAGTTTATAACTGTTCCAGAGATAGCTGTTGTGCTATGATGATGGTATGTATATACAAATACTGATTTGTGTTTCAAAGTTTATGTTATCTAATATATTTTATTCGTTCCGCTGTGAGTTTGTGACCTTCGTTTTCTTCTATTCTAATATTTCTTTCTTTCTATTTCTCATCCTCTAACTTCTTTCTAATAATGATTCGTATTTCTGTGCAATTTGGGTTGGATGTGTGGTGTTATTAGTCGACTCAAAGAGTACGGAAATTCAGGTCGTTACAGTTGGTATCAGAGCTGAAGGTTGAGTGATAACCTTGGCTCTGTGGCGTGAGTCAATAGAGATGGGGTTAGTAACACCCTAGATTGAGTTTGAATGTATATATACGAGTGAGCGTATTTGTAGATTTGATATAAAAATTGTTTTATATTGTGTTGACTGGTTTGTTGAGTGGTTTATGAATTCTGGTCGAGACAGGAAGTACAACTTTATCGATAGGTGTTTCTAAACTCTCGAACAGATCAATTTGACACAGTATTGTTTTAACGATGGGTAAATGATATAATTTTGCCCAAAAAGAGATATTTTTGATACAAAAGGGATAATTTTCTGAAATATATGAATGTGTTGATTATTATTACAATCAAATGGAATTATAAAATATTGAAATGATTATACCGTTTGTATATGGACAATGTATACAAATGAGACAAACCAAGATTAAGTTCAAACCAGAGTTTGAATTTAAATTCCGGGTGTTTAGAAAATATTTTCTGAAGTATTTTTAAAAGTAATATAACATTACTTTGAAGTATTTTTGAATGAGAATGGTTTAAACGGATTTTAAAAGTGATTAAGCATTGAAATCACTTCAGTGGCGAGAAAATAATTCTGATAATGGACTGCAGCATTATCAGTGTTCATTTTGAGTTTCTGGGTGATGGATTGCTACCATAGTTAATTTATTAATGGAAATTGTTTGAGAAAAATAAAGTTGTTTTATAAATTCAAAAGTTTTGAATTGGTTTGATTATAAATATATGTGTATAGTTATATGATTTCAAAACTAATTTGAAATAAACCTTGGGAATTCGAATTCTGAATTTAATAGATTAAAAAGGTGGAAGTAAAATCGAATGGATTAAATTTAACTAAAGTTTAGTTAAATGAAGCGGGACGACCCTAAAGAAAACAAAATTTGTTCGAAATCCATTAAAATGGAATTTGTTTGAAATTAGATGGAAAAACTTGGCCCGATAAATGGTTTATAAGAAAATGATATGAACTGGATTATCATTGAGCATATATTGAAGCATACACAATTGTGTGAACCCTTGAAAAGTAAATAAATTAGTTTAAACCCAATGTGCAAGAAATTTGGGATTGAATGCAAAATTGTATTGGGTTGGAATTTAATTTAAAATAGATTGGATGGAGATAATCTCGAATGAAATTTAGTAGGGAGAAATGTTGAGATTTGAACTTTTAAGTGAATTCGATATAAACAAGTTGAACATATATTGGATAGTGTTGTTTAGAATTAAATCATGAATTGAAATTGAAACTCAAACTAAGTAAGTGGATTGATTAGTGAAATACAAATCAAATTGAATTGGTGGAATAGAAATGAACTAATCAGAAGTTGATTAGAGAGCAAAAAAAAGTGGAAGTTGAATTGATTTGGAATCAATGGAAATGGATATATGAACGATGAGCAGATATTGAATGGAAGCAAATGCAAGAGATAGAATTAAGCCCGACAAAAAGGTACACATTTACAATATTACTAGGATTGATGGTTTTATGAGCCTATGGGGCTAGCCGCTTGGCCTTTTGATTTTCTTTTGAGTTGGAGAAGGCCTAGAAAGGCGAGTTGTGGTTGTATCGATTGACCCATGCAGAGGAGATGCTACCGGAATTTTTCAGAATTTAAAGTGTTAGAAAAGTTTCAGAATTTTTGAAATTTTTTGTTAGTAAGAATAAATTAATATTTTAAATTGAAATAAATTGGTCCAGCTAAACTGAAGTTAAGAAGTGAACAAAAAGGAATTTTGGACATAAGTAATAGGATATGTAACATCTTTTCTTACCTTAGCAATTTCGAGGACGAAATTATTTTAAGGGGGAAGGAATGTAACGACCGGGATTTTCAGCCGTTGAATTCTGAATATTTAAATTGGTTTAAATATTTTATTTGAATTATATATAGAAATTTATAAGGAATTTATTTAATAAAACGATATTTAAACGTATAATTTATAATATAATTAAAACGTGTTCAAAATGGCGCGGTAGTTTGAAAATTCGATTTCAAATTTCAATTGAACGTACAGGATTCAAAATAAATCGGATTTTAGAGAAACAAGAAATATTTGAATCTATTTGAAAATATCTTTCCAACGAATGTGAAAAATCCAGATTTCATAACGGGAATAAAAAGTTATGTCCAAATCAAATTTAGAAATAGTCGCTGTAGAATCATATATAAGCCATAACGGGTTATCCAATATAACTGGAGATTGGTTACGAATTTGGACAAGGTTCTTTTGGGGCGTAGTTATAATTTAATTTTTAGAATTTTACTGTAATTTTTAACTAATTAAATATGCAAATTTTTATTGGGAGTATTTTGCACACTATGTCAATATTTTTGGGTTTCATAATATAAGTTAAACTACCGATATTATTATATTTTTGGGATCATCGTGCCTCGCTGGACACGAGCGTGTTCTTACTTCTGTCCGTAGCGGCTTCAACGTAAACGAAATCTTTATCCTACACGTTCACTTAAATGAGTAAATTTTTGTATCCTTTTATTTATATTCAAATAGTTTATACTCTGTCTACCCTATTCTTTGTCACCGCATACACACTTGATGACAAAAGAAATTTCACACCCTGCCTGTCAAGTTTTTCCAACGGCGTACCCATCAAGCTATTCATTTCCGTGTGCCCCAAACCATGACACTGTACATCTCGTGCTCTCCACGCCATTACATCCGTGTTTCCCAAACTGTCAGAACCGTGCCACCCAAGCTTCTTTCCTTTAAATACTGCGCATCTCCTTTCCCCTCGAAAGAAAATAAAACCATAAGAAAACCACACTCCATAAAATAATAATAATAAAAAAAATTCAAATACAATGTTAAAACTAAACTAAAATGAACAGCTTCTGTTCTGCTGTTCACGCATGCCTCCCTGTGCCATTCACAAGATGCTGCTCTTCAGTTGAGCCATCTGAAGTTTGCCATCCACTTCAGATCACTGTCACCTTTCCACTGGCCGAAGTCGGAAGGGTAAAAAGCATTGCGAGTTGGTGGTAGCAGTACATGGTGGAAGGAGGGGGATCCGACGCAAACAGAAGGGGGAGAACTTAAAAGAGCAGTCATGGTGTTAATTAGTGAACTAAGGGGAGAGAGGGAGGTGAAGGAAGTTCGGCAGTACAGTTCAAAATTAGCAGGTGCGAATTCTTCTAGTTGGGGAAGAAGACGTTAAATGCATGGTTAAGGGAAAAGGTAATTAGCTAAATGGTTATCATTGTGGTGAAGTTGAATACGTAAACGGTGGTTTTGGGTTCATTGGAAAGTCACAAGGTGAGGTCATATTTTATGTCGGATTTCATTTTGGTGAAAAGAACTAGGTTACGGGCTTGAAACCTGAAGATGGGGTCACGACACTAATCTCATTTTTGGACAGGTTATCATGATGGTTATTTAAACTAGACGGTGGGAGAAAGGTTTAGCTGCGACTTAATGTACTTAAGGGAAGTACTAAAATAAGGTAAATACTTATTTAAGTGTTAATGGATGTGGTGTTTACACTTTTTTCATGGGAAGGGAGTTGGCATGAAAAGGAGTAACCGGGTTTTAATGTTCCCAGAGGAAGATGGTACACGGTTGAGAGGTTGGATAAATCCCGTAATTTGCTTAATGATAATTATGGTAATTTACTCCTAATAGCTACTTAGTTAATAAACTATCTAATAAAAAATTTGTAAATGTTATAACAAGCATAACCATATCATATGTTAACAGAATCGGTCCAAACTGGTCACGTTCGAATCGTAGCGAAGAGATCTACGATGAAAAACTGATATGGCTGAAATGGAGCTACTGAAATTTCGTAGAAAAATCAAACGTTCGTTGATTTTAAATGAAACAAAAGGCAAAACCATCAACTGCAAATAAGGTGAGTAAACTCACCAACTCTGTTTCGTTTATATTTTTATATAAACGAAAATTTAAATTTTATTTATGTTTTATACTGTGAAATGGTTGATTGGTTGAATAGTTGATAAAATTGGTTGAAATGATTGATAGGATTACATCGTTGATCGATTACCATTTCTGATAGTTTATATAAATGCGAAATAATGTCATTGATGTTGATTAACATCTGTGGATGCAGGGAAACAGGTTGGACGGATCCAACTGGATTCCTCAACATATTATTCACTGTTTTATTTATTTATTTTGATATATGGTGTGATATATAACCATTTATTGATTTTGCTGTGGTTGAATTACACTGGCCCCATAAATTTTGGTATTTAAATACCGTAAACTATTTAGGACGCAGAAAGAAAATTTGAGATTTTAAAAAGGGATTATTTCCAACATAGAAATTAGATTTGAAATAGAAAGAAATTAGAAACTTGTTTAAGTGAATTAAAACAAGAAGTTGTTTATAACGATGTTTATAATTTAAATACAATATATATCATAGAATAAAGTAAATATAAATTCAAGTTGAATTTATATAAGCAAAGTGGTAATGGGTGTTGATACCGATATTTGAGGTGGGATTTGAATGCCGTAGTTGTAAAGAGATTTGAGTGGGAAAATTGGTTTTGAAAGAAATAATGGGTTATATTCCAGAGATTGGAAAATAAAAATTAATTGAGATAAATTTGATGAAATTTTAAATAGGAATTCGGCGATGTCGAATTTTACAAATGATTTATGTCCCAGAAGAATATTTAAATTTTATTTAACATGAACCTATGAATTTATTTAAATACATAAAAAGGTCAATATTCAATTAATTCTATAGTTTGCAATAATATAAAAATCAAATTGAGTTAATTTCAGAAGTTAAAGAACGTATAGTTTGTACATAAATTTAAAGGAGAACTTGAATTGTTTAAAATAAACAGAGTTTATAAATGAACAACGGAGGTGTATGCGTCGCACACGGTACTTTATTTAAAACAACGGTTATAGCTCTATTGTTATGATATTTGTTTTGTAAATCTAAACAACGATTATAGCGCTGTTGTTATGGTATTTGTTTTGTAAATCTAAACGGAGATTATAGCGTTGTTGTTATAATATATGTTTTTTTTGTAAATCTAAACAGCGATTATAATGCTACCGTTATCACAAATGTTTTAACAGCGATTTTAATGTTGCTATTATAATAAAAGCTAAACAGGGATCGTAACGTTTTCATTGAAAGTAATGTTTTATAAATCAAATATTTGGAAGCAGCGATTATAATGCTACCGTTATAATCAATATTTTTCTATAAAAGAAGTGTGTTCTTAGATTGAATCCGAGAATTGGGTAAGCAATGACTTGTTTGGAATGGTGGGCTTTGACTATTTCGAAGTTAAGAATGTTTTTCAATTAAGGTCTGAGAGTTAAGTATATCCCAACTTGGTTGACTTCATGATTGATGAAGAAATGGTTATGGTTCGATAGTGAAGATTGGTTAACATTCTGGATAGTTAATAATTGGTTAATGTTTTAAGTTATAGTAACGATGTTTATAACATCGCGTTAATTTAAAAGAATTTGAAATGTTTTTCCCAGTAAAATGAGAGATATTGTCTAAGTATAGAAGATGAAATGAATTGGTCAATGAAGAATTAAGAAAGAGGATTTGGAAATATTTTTCCAATATTAATGCGATATATTTTCTGAATATAGAAAATAAGGATTCGCTAATATATAGGAATGTTTTTCTAAATGGGGAAAAGAGATTTTTTTCTCGAATAAAGAAATTACTTATTGGAAATGTTTTTTTTCAAAGAGTCGAATGGGAAATCGAGCTTCAAATAGATACGAAAGATAGGGAAACAGGAATTTGAAATAATAACATAATTAGGAATTAATTTGAAAGAGGCCCAGTGTTGGTTAATGCTTGATTGGTAGAATTTCCAATTGGAAATAGGACCGTTGATTGTATGGATATTTCTTTGATAGTTAAATCACCGACTATCAAGGTTTTGATTTGTTTTATACCTCCGCTGTCAATATGGGGAGACCGGGATCAAATTTAATATCTGAAACCCACTTCGTATTGGAATAAGCGTTATGAATCAACTTATGTTGAAGAGATTATGAAGACGGATAAAAATGCAAGGGTTGTTCTGTTAATTCAAACCTCAAGCCTCACAACCGGGGATTGACAAAAATTGGGCAGCCAGCATGGCTATATGGGTCGCACCCATTAGGATGTATAATCACCTATCTAGAGAAATTCCATTTGATTTTTTAATCTATCGATGCTGTCCCTTTCGGGAAACGGTTGCTGATCCCAACCGTTGGTGATATACATTCGATACACTCAAGTGAAATGAGTGGTCGGTCATGTGTGGGCCGGGTTGCAAGACGTACTTGTTGAACCCAATGTATTCGTCTCTAGAAATACACTATCGGAAGGTGGTCCCATACCTTGTCAGGTTGGAAATCCAATCTCCAATAAGCGCCCTGCGGTTTTCGATTTTATATTATATATGGAGCGTGAGATGCAAGCGTTTCGCTAAATTCTATTTATTTGATTTAGACACTATTATAATATCACCAGATTTTGATATCAAACTGTTTTGGTTATCGTAAGGTAAAAACCATTCGTGTTTATGTGTGGATCGTTCTTACGATTATCATTTCTTTTGAAAGGATTTTTGAAAGTTAAATCAATGGTTGGAGTTTACTCACACCAGTCCCATGACTGACCCAGAGTTTATTTTGTTTTGTTTTTCCCTAAACTCTTGGGTGCCCAAAATTTGTACGGGCAGTCAAGTAGTCGGGATTTTTCAGATTCACTTGGAGGAGCTCGAAGCAGGAGGCTTCACCTGTTAGCTAAAGACTATTATATTTTCCGCTGTGTAATATGTTGTATCTAGAAACAGGAGTTTATAACTGTTCCAGAGATAGCTGTTGTGCTATGATGATGGTATGTATATACAAATACTAATTTGTGCTTCAAAGGTTATGTTATATAATATATTTTATTCGTTCCGCTGTGAGTTTGTGACCTTCGTTTTCTTCTATTCTAATATTTCTTTCTTTCTATTTCTCATCCTCTAACTTCTTTCTAATAATGATTCGTATTTCTGTGCAATTTGGGTTGGATGTGTGGCGTTATTAGTCGACTCAAAGTGTATGGAAATTCGGGTCGTTACACTATTGGTATCCACAAGAGCGTCTCCTTTATCAATTGAATTGAAAGAGGGAAAATAGATCGGTGTTAGCCGCCATTACTGAGGATTTGGGAAAAGGTTATCGGTGGGTTTTTTTATCTTATCAAAAATCTAATTAGGGTTAGCCGTCGATCCTTTTAAAAGGAAGTATGTGTTCCTTTATAAAGTGGAAAATTAACAATAAAATTAGGATCTAGACTGAAAGCCCATTCCAACTTCAAATTAAATATCAACGTATTGATATTTTATTTGTCCAAAATAATTTCTATTTTATAACGCTCTATTGTGTGACCCCATAGGTTATTACAACGTTGGCAATGATTTTAAATCATATTTAAAATCATAAACAGTGATTGGCATCTAGCAATACGTCGTTGCTACCCAAGTTATAATAAGATCAATGATTCGATACTACCTTTCTGTGACCAGTGTCTCAATGTAATATAATCCTTTTAACCAATATATCCAGGATTAAAATCAAGGCATGGATCATATTATCCTCTTTATAATTTAATCCATTTTTCTTGTTCAATGAGTAGACTGTTTAAATACAAATCAATACTTGAGCACGACCATGCATTTCACAGTCTCACTTAATCAAGAGGCCCATGGATATCACTACAAATATATCGTAGGGTTAAATTCCATCTAGATCATTCATAATTTTCATTCGACTCGAGATGTATCCAATAATCACCATTATCGTTACTCTGTTACGAGTAACTTTAGATGATATCAAAACATAAATATCCTCGAATAAAATTATAATGATTTCAGGTCTGAGGACCATTACATCACTGTCACTATGAGAATAAATTATGATATTGTTAATTATATTCCATGTAGTTATCTCATGGTGGGTCAGCCCAATACGCTATTCTCCAATACGTATTTATATCTTAACTTTAATATCACGTATATTAATGATCAATGAGATGTGATCATCAGTCAATCAATATACTAGTCTCAATGTTTTATTTTTGTCCTATGTATAAACAATAAAACTCGACTAGGGACATTTAAGAATTATAATACTTAATAATTGCATAATCTGAAGCTCAAGTCTTACTCGAACTATATACTTCCAAATTATTATTCTAAGGACTTCTGTTATGTTAATACTTTTATTAAGCAGTAAATATAACATAACGGAATATATTTTATTCCATACAAAATAACAACAACAACATTGTTATCTATCTCATCAAATGGATTGCCTCTAGGGCACAAACTCTAACATAATTTAGTCAACCCCCTTTTTTCTCCACTACCGTTCAAAATCGAAGAAAGAAAAAAAACCGCTTTAGCCGTCGCCCCTCCCCTTTCCCACCGTCGCCGCCCTCCAGGCGATCACCACCGCCCACCGTGCCCTCGCCCCCCCTCCGATGATCTCCTCCTTCCTCCGCCTTCCCCCTCTCTCCTCCTTCCCTTCGTCTGTTCGAAGAAACCAGACCCAAAAACCCTCTGACCCGCCGTTGTGACCCCACCTTCGACCACCGCTACTCCCACCACCTCCCCGACCCTCTACGCTTCCTCCTCAGCCTCCAGCGCCAACATGGACCCCCCTCCTCTTAAAAATCCGACCTTTATAATTTTCAGTTTTGCGTTTAGCACCCTGACCTTCCCACCTCAATATCTCCCCAACTGAGCCCCTATGGCCAAAACTCCACAGTACCAAAATCGAAGAGCACGATTTTCTCTTCGATTTGAGTACATGGAAGTCGTATTTTGGAAGCGGAGCCGCCCGGAAAACGCGTCCAAAGTCTGCTGTCCAAATACTGTCTTTTCGCAAATTCCGACGAAATGGAGCATTTTCGGAAGAAAGGCCACTAGGAGAAAGTTGTCCGGAATAGCGGGTTTAAGCTAATAACAAAGATAATGTGAAGATTGGAGCTCGTTTGCAAATTCTGGAACCGGAACAGCAAATCAGAGCATTAGAAAACAATGGCGGAGTGGATCCCAATCTGAGAACACCTTCTCACTCAAATTATTTTACAGTTAAATATATCCTAGGTTGCAAACGGGGCTTAGTACCTCCTGACACTATTTATTGTACAAACGATGGTTGTTTGTTTGGATTGTATTGTGGAAATTTGGATTGTTGTTGTAAAATTGATTGTAGGATTGTTTGGATTATTGTGTATGGCGCGAGCTAGTATCAGGAGAGGGGTAATGGTAGACATTACTCCGGTTCTAATATCGTGCCGTTATAATGCCGAAATTTTCTGGAATAAACTATATAAAATATTCATGTGTTGAATAAAACGTTTAAACAATAAAAATATCATTTTTATTGTGTAAATGAACTATATAAAATAGTCAAGTGTAGAAATAAATATTTTACTGTTAAAAATATAATTTTTACATATATATGAACGACACAAAATTCTCCTGAAATGAAAATAAATATTCATTTACAAATCGGATGATTTATTTATGTACACCCATTTAACTGACATTGATTAGGACAATAAATTTTACACATCACCCAACGACACAAATAATATTCATTATTTGTTGGTTGAAACCCCACACGGGTATTGGGATGATATTTGACGTACACTAATCCCAATTGTTTAGTGGTATATCAATCGGTTAGTTGACAAACTATAGTAAGCGTTAATTATTTATATTTCATGCTTATGCAGTTGTGTAATGCACTCTGGATGATTTGTTATCATTGTTGTTATATTCATGTGTTGTATGAAATCCATATAAATAACAATATATGTTAATTTACTGTGTCTGATTCCAATTCAGGAATAACGAACATTTTAAAATAGCGAATATTTTAAAATAACGAATATTTTAAAATAATATTCTGTAAAGGACTAAAACGTGAATTTGATGTCCGATTTTGGATAGACACGAAAATATTGAAATATATGAAGCCGTATTGATTAGATATGCGCCATTTTAACGCAAACAATATTTATATCGATTTTATTCATTTTCATAATGAATATCGAAATTGAAATGATTTCAAAATCTGATATTTTGAAAATATTCTCATTTAAATATTATAATGATAACGAGTATTCAATTTTGTTTTTAAAACGAATTTATAAAATACGATTTGAATGAAATATTATATATATATATATATATTATATATTAATGGCTTGAATAGAACGTGCCGCGCTGCGACCGTTCACGAATTTCGACCATTGACTTCGAATTGACATTACAAGAGATTCAACCATCGGATTCTCCTAAAACCCGAACCATTGGGTTCGTATCGAAAAGAGCTTTCCAATGAATATAAGATATTTAAAATTTAATGGTTGTATTTGGAATTATGTCCAAATCAAATTTGGAAAAGGTCGCTATGGATGTAGTTCGGTGGCCTATATTGGAAATCGACTGTACGAGCCTTGATAAAATTATTAAAAAATATTAATAAATTGTGTAAAATCATAAAAATGATTTGGAAAGAATTTGGATGAAAAAATCCATGTTTGTAAAGATAAAAATATATTTTTATCAAAAGGAACTAGTTATTAACTAGAAAGATAATCCAACGTTTTAAATAAATAAAATGGATTTGTGAATGGTTTTAATCTAACAAGAATTTTTCAATGTATGAATTGGAATGGATTTGAATAGAAATCATCTTCGGGATATTTCGATATTGGATTTCATAACTATATGGATATTGTGGAGGAATTTGGAAGATATATATATATCGTTATTCCCCATACGATATGTATTGGTTACAGAATTTGATATTGAATGTAAGCAAATATAATTTCTATTCAGAGCCTTATATTTAATATCAAAGTGGATTTTGGGTTTGTCATGAATGGTGCCTTCAGTAACACTGTTCTTAAACCCCACGTGAAAAGAATAAATCTTTTAATTAAGATTATTAAAATTTCCAATTATATTTAGTAATTGGAATAAAATGGAATGTGAATTTGGTTTATTATGAACTGTGTTTTTAATGACATTTGTTCTTTAACCCGATTAACAGTGAAATGTGATTTGGAATATATAAATCTTTTACTAAGATTTAATGGAAGTTTTTCAAAGTAATGTTTTCCAATTTAATATATTAAATTGGAATTGAATGGAATTCGATTTAGTGATAATCGAAGTGAGCTTCTGTGGAAGAAGACTGTTACTATATATGGAATTTAAAAGGCTTTGTCGTTATTCCATTTATATAACTGGTTGGATACGAACATTTATATCGATTATATATATTGATCTGTTTTCCGTGAAGATTCCATAATTTATGGAATGTGATTTTGGGTTTATAGTGAACTGTGTTTCAAATGAAATTGGTTCTTTAACCTAGCTAAAGACAGTATTACATGTATAACATTGTATTTCGAATTGTATTGTTGATCTCTATTAAATATATATCTGTTAGGTGGTAGAGAATTTATTCTCTTGCATAACACCCTTCTCTGAGACATACAAGCTTAGAGGTTATATATTGGCAGAAATCAGTGGTACGGTGTAGATTGTCGATGTGGCATGTTTGGGTTTCCAAAGTTAAATTATCATTAAATAATGATTGTTGGAAGATTAAAACTAAGTGAAGTTTTAATGAATCTTTAATTAGATTTAAATGAGAATATGATAATTTAAATTATCAAATTTTGGAAATGATCGAGAATGGAGTACCACCAGTTTTACTCCAGGCGATAGTTAAATCTTTAATTAGATTTTAACATGAAATGGTAACTAAATTTACCGATAACACCGTGGGTGTTAGATTTGGGGTAATACTAGTTTTGCTCTATGGTATGAATAGGTTGGGATTGGGATTAATAAATACATGATTACTTTGGTAAAGTTCACTAATCCCGACTAATTGATAAACCTTAAATTGGTTTTGAAATCGATATCCAAAGGAAGATGAAAGAGAAATTTTAAAAAAAATTGACCTTTGGTATTATTAATGGGAACCTTTCCCTAAAGATGTGAATATTTGAATAAAATAATATTATGAATTGGAATGAGGCCTATGTTGTGTTTTTATAGCACTTGATTATTGATTATAAAATACGCGGGTTATTCGGAAAGTTGGGTTTATCCCACTCTAAATAATTAATACGACGACTAAAAGTCGACGATGAAGATGGTGGTTTAAGACCGGAGTTCTTTACATCGTATGGATGATTACTGATGTCTTGATTGGGCCGTACACCCAAGACAAGGTAATAAGTGGTGATCGTCCAGACGTACTTGGAGATCACCGAATATGCGAGGACTTCTCTCCTGTATTGGACATATGGGACGAGGAATAAGGTGCCTCCGGTTTTGTTCAGACCCAGAACCGACTTGTAAATGGATGTGTGTCTGACATTGGATTTCATTCTGTGTTGATTGATTTTTATTAAATATATATCTGTTTGGTGGTGGATAATTTATTCGCTTTCCTAACGTTCTTCGGCCTCCGCCGGTACTTCTGGATTCAAAGGCACAAGAAGGGGAATACCCTATGTTGCACATGCAGCCGCTTTAGATGCTATTCGTTTAGCTTTCTTGCTCTGATGTCTCACTCGTCTCCTGCACAATTGCTCCTGGCGAGTATGTGATCGCAGCATCAAAAAGAAAGTTTGATTTTTCTACCCTTCTTTGAGACGTACAAGCTTAGAGGTTATATATTGATAGGCATCAGTTGCACGCCGTGAATTGTCAGTGTGGCATGCTGAGATGCAAATGATCAAGGCTTTTGTTGAAAAGCAGAGTCTTGTAGTTGATGACCAAAGCACGACTTTAATTATCATATCTTTGTGTATACCGTTAATTTGGGAGCCTCACACCTCAGTACGAGTTAAAAACGGGATAAGGGACGCAGTGAGTGCACGACGTTTCCTTCTAGCTAGAAGTGGTGTCATGGTATGCAGTGCAGAAATTTTTACTTATGTGGATGATGGATTGCGAGGCGCTTCAGATTGAGTCCCTAGTGGCTCTAAATATTGGTCACTACTGGCCAAGTGATAGGTCTGATAGGACCGGGAAACGTGTGTTTAAGAATAATTAAACCTCAAACATAAGAGAGGACCGGCACTACAGGATCCAGGGTTGCCCAGAGTGTGTAATCCTGAGTCATCTTGCTAGAGGTGACTCGAATCAGTGAGGAGTGCATCCCTTACCTTGACTCATGATGGAAATCCAATTTCCAATATGACATTCTTCAGTTTTAGTTGTAGAACTAGTATGGCGACATGATATATGGTACCCACATCGTCTATGGTTGATACATTTATATTGAAGTTGTTTTTGACATTATGCACTTATAGTAATATCAAAATGATTTGTTTTAAATGAACCAAGCATGTTTGGCTATTATAAGGGGAAACTCTATCATCCGGTTTGTGTTGCATTGTGTGATGGGACCTGAGTCTTATAATAGCTTCATTTTTCAAAAAAAGCATTGCGTTGTTTGTTTTATGCACTGCTATTCTTGGGTGAAAACCCGTTCTGTGTTATATGACATGGTCCCTTTATTTACTCTATTTTAAAGTAAAGTTTTAATAACTGTTTTAGTTCTCACAGCAGTCCGATGACTGGCCTAGAGTTTATTGTTTTAACCTAAACTCTAGGTGCCCATATTTTCCACACGGGCAGCTAGTAGTTTTGGTTTTTGCAGATATTACTTTTCATAGGATCCTGGGTTTACAACTGGAGCTATATTCGGAAAGCTTTGTATCCATGTATCTCTTTCAGTTGTGCTATTTGATGTATTTTCCGCTGCTATGTATTTTAAACTCTGATATTATTTTATTTTCGCTGTGTAATATTTATTCATACTCTAATATATTCTTGTACTCTGATGTAAATTGTTGTAATAACGATGAAATGTTCTATTGTTTGTGTTCTAATGCGTCGTGTTCTCAACTCAATCCGGGCTTTCACTTACGGGTGAATTTTGGTCGTTTCAGCGTGGTATCAGAGCTTTGGTTTACAAAGCTCGAGAACAAGGCACATTAGAACCGAACAAAAGAATTCATCAGTGATAGGATTAATAATATCGGATAAGAATAACTCGTTAGAGATGGGATCAGTAGTATCCTAGAATACGTTTCAAAGAGTGTTATTTTTAAAATAAAAATGAAAAAAAATTGTTTTGAAAATTTAAACCTTATTATACGTATGCGAGTATTTTATTTTAAATTGATTTTGGACTATCGAGTATATAGAGATTTTAATATACGTCTGATCCACGTGTATACGAAACCTCAAATATACTGGATTGATATAAAATCACACTCTAGTCACCTGGAGATAATTATGATGATTGATATATCATCATCAGTATTTACGCTCGAGTCTCGAAAGTGGGATATCTATATATTTCCAATTGACTGGTGTGGGAACCAAAACTAGATAGGGTTTATTGTTTGTGATTTGGCACTAAAAGTATGATTTTGAGTATATATAAGATATATGTTTGAAAAGTTAACCAACTAATTGATTGCTAGTTGTGATGTGTGATTATTAATCCAACTAATAAAACCAATATGCAAATAGAAAGGTTAATTTAGCCAAGTTGAATCAAAATATTGAACTGAATTGAAAATTTATTTGAATAGCATACATGTACATGTATATGTGTGAACATGTCATAGCATGGATGCTAAGATGAGGAATAAAATTGTATGCCCGACAGATAGGTACATGTTTACTGTATTTCTTGGGTTTGATGATTTTATGAGTTGATTGGCAAGCCGCTTGGCTTTTTCTTTTTCTTTTTAGACTGATGAGCGTCCTGTGAGGAAGTTGCGGTTTTACCGATCAGCACATACAAAGGAGGTTATGGTGAAATTTTTCGAAAATTTAGGGTGTTAGCCAAATTTTTGAGAAAGTAGAAAATTCTTAGCAACTGAAAGTTGAAGAATGAAAGCCAGAATGAAAGTTGAGTTGGTTGGTTAAACAACTTTAAGCTCCGTTCCTTTTCGAGGATGAAAAGATTTTAAGCGGGGGAGATTGTAACAAACTGGATTTTCAGAACCAATTTAAAATTTTTATTTTAGCCATTTTAATGGATTTTGGATATTTACAATGATTTATTTTAAATAATAACGACTAAAAATTTATTTAAATCGAAGTTAGAACGTATAAATTTATTTTAATTATAAAACGAGCTTGAAATGTCGCGGTAGTTTGAAAATTCGATTTCTAATTTCAGTTGAATATATAGAATTCAATATAAATCAGATTTCAGTAAAACAAGAAATATTTGAATCTATTTAGCTATATCTTTCTAACGAATGTAAGAAACTGAAATTTCACTTTATAAATTAAAAGTTATGTCCAGTTTAAAATTAAAAATAGTCGCTATGGAATTTATATATATTTTAATAATATATAACCCTTAAAAAAAGCCATTTTGCAAATGACCTCAGTATTCGACAAAACCACTTTTGTTGGATTTGGGATGTCAAATTATTATTATATTCCAATTTTCATAATTTTTGGAATTGATATGTGAGCGTGGTGAATTTAAACGCGTTTGTTACTTCTAGTTCGAATTTAATCGACTGGAAAAAGATCATTTTCCAAATGGTCTCCAAATTCGACGAAATTAGTTTTATGAGGACCGTATTGTCAAAATATAGCTCGATTTATTTTTCTGGAATTTTTGGAGTCATTATGGGGCCCCAGTAAATTAAAATGTACGTTGAAATCAATTTTGAACGTTATATTAATTTATATTTTAATTTTGACGAAAACTGATCGTAACAGTCGAATTGGCCTATGGGACATATCCCATTGTGTCCGGAATGGGGGTATGTGGCTGAGGGCAACAGTCGTTGGGTTCGATTTGGAGTTTGAATGAAAATTTAACTTTTTGGAATTAAAAATATTAAATATATAAATTAGTCAACCCCCCTTTTTTCTCCACTACCGTTCAAAATCGAAGAAGAAAAACCCCGCTTCAGCCATCTCTCCTCCCCTTTCCCACCACCGCTACCCTCCTGGCGATCGCCACTGACCCATCGCTGCCCCACCTCTGACGATCTCCTCCCTCCTCCGCCTTCCCCCCTCTCTCCTTCTTCCCTTCATCTGTTCGAAGAAACCCGACCCAAAAACCGTATGACCCGCCGCCGTGACCCCATCTCCAACCACCGCGACCCCCCGCCACCTCCCCGACCCTCTACGCCACCTCCTCATCCTCCAGCGTCGACGTGGACTCCCTTCCCCTTAAAAATCCGATCTTTTTAACTTTCAGTTTTGCGTTTAACACCCTGACCTTCCTGCCTGAAAATCTTCCCAACCGAGCCCCTATGGACAAAACTCCACAGTGCCAAAATCGAAGAGCACGATTTTCTCTTCGATTTGAGTATATGGAAGTCGTGTTTTGGAAGCGGAGCCGCCCGGAAAACGCGTCCAAAGTGCGCTGTCCAAATACTGTCTTTTCGTGAATTCCAACGAAATGGAGCATTTTCGGAAGAAAGGCCACTAGGAGAAAGTTGTCCGGAATGTCGCGTTTAAGCTAATAAAAAAGATCGTGTGAAGATTGGAGCTCGTTTGAAAATTCTGGAACCAGAACAACAAATCAGAGCATCAGAAAACAATGGTGGAGTGGATCCCAAAGTGAGAACACCTTCTCACTCAAATTATTTTACAATTAAATATATCTTAGGTTGCAGATGTGGCTTAGTAGCTCCTGACACTATTTATTGTACAAACCATGGTTGTTTGTTTGGATTGTATTGTGGAAATTAGGAATGTGGTTGTAAAATTGATTGTGAATTGATTGTGGGATTATTTGGATTGATTGTGATTATTGTGTATGGCGCGAGCCAGTATCAGGAGAGGGGCAATGTTAGACATTACTTCGGTTCTAATATCGCGTCGTTATAATGCCAAAATTTTCTGGAATAAACTATATAAAATATTCATGTGTTGAATAAAATGTTTTAACAATAAAAATATCATTTTTATTGTATAAATGAACTATATAAAATAGTTAAGTGTTGAAATAAATATTTTATCGTAAAAAATATAATTTTTACGTATATATGAACGACATAAAATTCTCCTGAAATAAAAATAAATATTCATTTACGAATCGGACGATTTGTTTATGTACACCCATTTAACTGACAATGATTAGGATGATAAAGTTTACACATCGCCCAACGACACAAATAATATATTCAGTACTTGTTGGTTGAAACCCCACACGGGTATTGGGATGATATTTGTCATACACTAATCCCAATTGTTTAGTGGTATGTCAATCGATTGGTTGACAGACTGTAGTAAGCGTTAATTATTTATATTTAATGCTTATACAGTTGTGTAATGCACTCTGGATGATGGATGATTGGTTATCATTATTGTTATATACATGTGTTGTATGAAATCCATAAAAATAACAATATATGGTAATTGACTGTGTCTGATTCCAATTCAGAAATAACGAACATTTTAAAATAGTGAATATTTTAAAATAACGAATATTTTAAAATAATATGCTGTAAAGGACTAAAACGTGAATTTGATGTCTGATTTTGGATGGACATGAAAATATTAAAATATATGAAGCTGTATTGATTAGATATGCGCCATTTTAACGCGAACGCTATTTATATCGATTTTATTCATTTTTATAATGAATATCGAAAAGGAAATGATTTCAAAATGTGATATTTTGAAAATATTATCATTTAAGTATTATAATGATAAAGAGTATTCAATTTTGATTTAAAATTGAAATGAAAGTGAGAATCATTTTTAAAACGAATTTATATAATACGATTTGAATGAAATATATATATATTATATATATATATTATACATATATATATATATATATGTATATATATTAATGGCTTGAATAGAACGTGTCGCGCTGCGACCGTTCGCGAATTTCGACCATTGACTTCAAATTGACATTACGGGAGATCTGACCGTCGGATTCTCCTAAAACCGGAACTGTTGGGTTTGTACCGAAAAGAGCTTTCTAATGAATTTAAGAGATTTGAAATATAAAAGTTGGATTTGGAATTATGTCCAAATCAAATTTGGAAAAGGTCGCTATAGGTGCAGTTCGGTGGCCGATATTGGAAACCGACTATACGGACCTTGAAAAAATTATTAAAAATATTAATAATTTGTGAAAAATCATAATAAATGATTTGGAAAGAATTTGGGTGAAAAAATCCACGTTTGTAAAGATAAAAATATATTTTTATCAAAATGAACTAGTTATTAACTAGAAAGATAATCCAACGTTTTAAATAAATAAATTGGATTTGTGAATGGTTTTAATCTAACCAAAATTTTCCAATGTTTGAATTGGAATGGATTTGAATAGAAATCTTCTTCTGCGTATTTTGATATTGGATTCCGTGACTATACGGATATTGTGGAGGAATTTGGAAGATAGATATATATCGTTATTTCCTATACGATATGTGTTGGTTTCAGAATTTGATATTGAATGTAAGCCGATATAATTTCTATTTAGAGCCTTATATTTAATATCGAAGTGGATTTTGGGTTTGTCGTGAATGGTGTCTTCAGTAACACTGTTCTTAACCCCGTATGAAAAGAATAAATCTTTTAATTAAGATTATTAGAGTTTCCATTTATATTTAGTAATTGGAATAAAATGGAATGTCAATTGGGTTTATTTTGAACTGTGTTTTTAAAAACATTCGTTATTTAACTCGATTAACTATGAAATGTTATTTGGAATATATAAATCTTTTATTAAGATTTAATGGAAATTTTCCAAACTAAAGTTTTCCAATTTAATATATTAAATTGGAATTGAATGGAATTTAGTGGCAATCGAAGTGAGCTTCTATGGAAGAAGACTGTTACTATATATGGAATTTAAAAGGCTTTTCCGTTATTCCATTTATATTATTGGTTGGATACGAAAATTTATATCGATTATATATATTGATCTGTTTTCCATGAAGATTCCATAATTAATGGAATGTGATTTTGGGTTTATCGTGAACTGTGTTTTAAATGACTTTGGTTCTTTAACCCAGTTAAAGACATGATTACATGTTTAACATTGTATTTCGAATTGTATTGTTGATCTCTGTTAAATATATATTTGTTTGGTGGCAGAAAATTTATTCTTTGCTTAACACCCTTCTCTGAGACGTACGAGCTTAGAGGTTATATATTGGCAGAAATCAGTGGTACAGTGTGGATTGTCGATGTGGCATGTTTGGATTTTCAAGGTTAAATAATCATTAAATAATGATTGTTGGAAGATTAAAACTAAGTGAAGTTTTAATGAATCTTTAATTAGATAGAAATGAGAATATGATAATTTAAATTATCAAATTTGGGAAATGATCAAGAATGGAGTACCACCAGTTTTACTCCAGGCAATAGTTAAATCTTTAATTAGATTTGACAGTGAAATGGTAACTAAATTTACCGATAACACCGTGGGTGTTAGATATGGGGTACTACTAGTTTTGCTCCATGGTATGAATAGGTTGGGACTGAGATTAATAAATACATGATTACTTTGGTAAAGTTCGCTAATTCCTGCTAGTTGATAAACCATAAAATTGTAATAACCGGAAATCCGAGCCAATTTAAAATTTTTATTTTGGCAATTTTAGCAAATTTTGGGTATATATAATGAATTATTTTAAATAATAATGACGAGAAATTAATTTTGAATAGAATTAGAATGAATATATTTATTTGAATCATCGTTAGAATACAAATATTTATTTTAATTTATAAAAGGAATTGAAAATGCCGCGGTAGTTTGAAAATTCGATTTCAAAGTTCAATTGAATGTACAGGATTCAAAATAAACCGGATTTTGGAGAAAACAAAAATATTTGAATCTATTTGAGAATATCTTTCGAACGAATCCGAAAAATTGAAATTTCATAACGGGAATAAAAAGTTATGCCCAGTTGAAAATTCAGAATAGTCGCTGTGGAATTCTGGCCCTTAAAAATGGAAATTTTGCAAACGACCTCGGTTTTCGACGAAATCACTTTTGTTGGGTCCGGGATGTAGAATTATTGCTATATTCCAAAATACATAATTTTATGAATCATTATGTGAGCGTGGCGAAGGAAAACGTGTTTTGACAGTTTCAGTCAATTTTGATCGACCAGAAAATGACCATTTTTCAAACGGTCCCAGAATTTGACGAAATTAGTTTTGTTAGGACTGTATCGTCAATACAAAGCTAGAAAATATTTTTCGGGAATTTTTGGGGTTCGTATGTGGCCCCAGTAAATTGAAATGTGTGTTCAAATTCAATATATAGATTTTTATTTTTATTTTAACGAAAACTAGTCGAAACGATCGAATCAGCTTACGATACATATCCCATTGTGTTAAGAATGGGGGTAATTAGCTATGAACGACAGGCGGTGGGTTCGATTTGGGATTCGAATGAGAAAGTAACTTTATGAGAACAAATAATAATAAATAAATAAATAATTACAATATATAATCGTTGACTCTCCCTCTCTCTCTTCACTTCTTTCTCACATCGTTCTCTTCCAGAAAAAAACTGATCTTCTTTACATCGATGGCCGACGATGCTCCTTCCATCGCACCGCCCCTCCGCCTCTGGCCTCGCGCGACCCTCCTCTGCCTCCATCTCCTCCCCCTTGGCCTCCTTCTCCTCTAAACCAAAACCCCCCTTCTTCAAATTGACCTAGCCGCCACCCAGACCCCCATTCAACGCAGCCCCCCTGAAGCCGATGCTCGACCAACCCGCCACCGCCACTTCGACGCCGAAACCCCCTCTTCCTCCCTTAGTGAACAGTAAGTTTTATTTATTTATGTGTGAAAAAAACTGATTTTTCCTATGTGTTTTAGCTAAGAAAAAAAACTGATTTTTCCTATGTGTTTTAGCTAAGAAAAAAACTAATTTTTCCTATGTGTTTTAGCTAAAAAAAAACTGATTTTTCCTATGTGTTTTAGCTAAGAAAAAAAACTAATTTTTCCTATGTGTTTTAGCTGAGAAAAAAACCGATTTTTCCTATGTGTTTTAGCTAAGAAAAACTGATTTTTCCTATGTGTTTTAGCTAAGAAAAGCTGATTTTTCCTATGTGTTTTAGCTAAGAAAAATCTGATTTTTCGTATGTGTTTTAGCTTAGAAAATCCGATTTTTCATATGTTTTAGCTTATAAAAATATGATTTTTATATAGAAAATATCGTTATAAAAATATGATTTTTATAAAATAAGCATCGTCATAAAAATGCGATTTTTGGTGTATATGATTTCAAAATAAAGATACGATTTTATGTACATGTAGCGTTAGTAATAAAAATATAATCTTTATTATATATAGAGCGATATAAAAATATGATTTTTATATTATAGAAAGAATAAAAATATGTTTTTTATATTATAGAAAGAATAAAAATATGATTTTTATATTATAGAAAGAATAAAAAAATGATTTTTATATTATAGAAAGGATAAAAATATGATTTTTATATTGGTAGAGTATTAAAAACATGATTTTTAATGTACGGAACATCATATTAAAAATGTGATTTTAATACGAACAGCGTGGAGACGACTGCGTTGGAATTACGGGCAGATCTAGACTATTCTTAATTTCAGAAATAGAATGGAGGAGTCGAAACCTCGGTGAGAACTCCTCACTTTTATTTTAATTTCTAGTTTGAAATATATACTAGGATGCAGACAGTGCTTAGTAGCACCCGACACCCGTCGTCCACAGACCATGGATGACTTGTTTGTTTGATTGTTGTGTCGTGAAATTTGATTGCATGATGTGGAATGGAATAAAATATTTTATAGTTAAAAATATATTTTTTAACGTTGATGTGAATAAAATAGATATTCATTTACAAATCAGAACGATTTGTTTATGTACATCTGTTTGACTGACATAAATTGGGACGATAAATTTTACACATCGCCCAACTGCACAAATAAAATATGTGTTTGATTGATTGAAACCCCAAACGGGTGTTAGGATGATATTGACATACAGTAATCCCAATTGTTTAGTAGTATGTCGACCGATGGGTTGACGGACTGTGTAAGCATTACTTATCTATATTTAATGCTTATGCAGTGGTGTGGTGCACTCTGAATGACGGTTGATGATTTACCGTTGCTATTATATACATGTGTTGTAGGGAATCCATATAATTAACATTATATGGTAATTGATTGGGCCTCATTCCAAGTTGGAAAATAAAACATATATTCATGTGTTGAATAAAAGAAAATTCATGTGTTGAATAAAATATATATTCATGTGTTGAATAGAAGAAAATTCATGTGTTGAATAAAACATATATTCATGTGTTGAATAAAAGAAAATTCATGTGTTGAATAAAATATATATTCATGTATTGAATAGAAGAAAATTCATGTGTTGAATAAAATATATATTCATGTGTTGAATAGAAGAAAATTCACATGTTGAATAAAATATATATTCATGTGTTGAATAGAAGAAAACTCATGTGTTGAATAAAATATATATTCATGTGTTGAATAAAAGAAAATTCATGTGTTGAAGAAAATATTCATTTGTTGAATAGAATAACAAAGTTATTGAAAGATATAAAGCCGTGTTGGTTAGATATGCGCCATTTTGACGCGAACGATATTTATATCGATTATATTCGTGTTTATAATGAATATCGAAAAGGAAGTGATTTCATATTATAACGTTTTGAAAATATTATCGTTTATATATCGACGATATGGAATATTCAGTTTTGATTAGAAATTGAATAGGAAGTTGAAATCGTTTTGAAAACGAATTTAAAATGATATATAAAATACATTTTGAAAGGAAATTGACGAAATATACAATATATATATATATATATATAATATATATAATGGCCTGAATAGAAAGCGCCGCGCCGCTGCAGTTCGTGAATTTTGACCATTGACTTCGAATTGAAGTTACGAGAGATCCGACCGTCGGATTCTCCTAAAACCGGAACCGTTGGGTTCCTATCGAAAAGAGGTTTCTAACGAATATTAGGGATTTGAAATCTAATGGTTGGATTTGAAATTATGTCCAAATCAAATTTGGAAAAGGTCGCTGTAAGTGCAGTTCGATGGTCGTTTGTTCAAATCAACTGTACGGGCCTTGATAAAATTATTAAAAATAGTAATAATTTGTGTAAAATCATAAGAAATAATTTGGAAAGAATTGGGATGATAAGCTCCATATTTGAAAAGATAAAAATAGTTTTTTATCGAAACGAACTAGTTTTGAACTAGAGTTATAATCCATTTATTTTTGAAATAAATAAATTGGATTTGAAAGGGTTTTAAAAGTAACCAGAATTTCCAATAATTGAATTGGAATGGATTTGAATCGAAATTGTCTTTGGAATATCTCGATGTTGGATTTCGTGATTATACATATATTGTTATGGAAATTTGAAAGATATATTTATATCGTTATTTCCAAAACCATATTTGTTGGTCATAGAATTTGATATTGAATATAAGCCGATATATTTTCTATTTAGAGCCTTGTATTTAATATCAAATGGGATTTGGGTTTGTTGTGAATGATGTCTTCATTTACACTGTTCTTAAACCCAGTTGAGAAAAAGATTAAATCTTTTTATTTAGATTTAATGAAGTATACCAATTAAATGGTATTTAATTGGAATTGATTTTTGGGTTTATCGGGAACGGTGTTTTAAATAACACTTGTTCTTTAACCCGATAATTAATGGAATGTGATTTCGGGTTTATCGTGAGCTGGGTTTTAAATGACATTAGTTCTTTAACCCAGTTAAAGATAGGATTTATTTCCAGGATTTGAATAATCATTAAGTAATGATTTTTGGAAATTAAAACTGAAGTAGAGTTTTAATGAATCTTTAAATAGATTGAAAGGTGAATTTGATAATTAAAATTATCAAATTCAAGAATTGATCGAGATTGGAGTATCACCAGTTTTGCTCCAAAGCGATAGTTAAATCTCTAATTAGATTTGAACGTGAAATGGTAATTGAATTTACCGATAACACCGTGGTGTTAGATATGAAGTATTACCAGTTTTACTTCATGGGATGAATAGGTTGGGATTGAGAAATTAAAACAAATGATTACTTCGGTAAGGTTCGTTAATCCCGACTAGTTTGGATAAACCATAATTTGGTTTGAATTGATATTCAAAAGAAGATTAAAGAACAAATTTAAAGAATTTATCTTTAATAAAATTAATGGGAACCTTTCCCAAAGTATAAGAATATTTGAATAAAAGAATATTCTGAATTGGAATGAGGCGTATGCTGTGTTTGTGTAACACTTGTTTATTATATACGCGAGTTATTCAGAAAGACCGGGTTTATCCCATTCTGAATAACTGATTCGACGATGTGTCGAGGATGAAGACGGTGGTCGAAGACCGGAGGTCTTCACATCGTTTGGATAATTACCGATGATCTTGATTGGGTTGTACACCCAAGAGGAGGGAATCAGTTGGTGATCGTCCAGACGTACTTGGAGATCAGTGGATATGCGAGGTATAAGGTGCCTCCGGTTTCGTTCAGACCCAGAACGAACTTGTATGGACTGTGTGTCTGACATTGGATTTTTCTCTGTGTTGATTGATCTCTATTAAATATACATCTTCCTGGTGAAGGGGAATTCATTCCCTTACTTCACCCTTCTCTGAGACGTACGGGATCAGAGGTTGTATATCGATAGACATCAGTCGCATGGTGTGAATTGCCTGTGTGGCATGCCTAAGTGGCAATTGATCAAGGCTTCTGTTGAAAAGCAAAGTCTTGTGGTTGTTGATAAAAGCACCGCCTATGTGGCATAGCTTTGTGTAACGTTGATTCGCGAGCCTCACACCCTGGTTGTGAACCAGAAATGGGAGAGGACCTCAAGGAGGGCATGCGTTTCCTTCTAGCTAGGGTGGTGTCGGTGACCTACCAGCCCTGACATTTATATTATGTTCACCTGTGTGGTTGTTGGATTGCGAGGCTCCTCGAATATATCGGTGACTATGTGGAGCCAATGGAGTCATTTGGCTCATTTACGCCCCAAAGGGCGGGGAAACGCAGTGTTCTGGCAAAATAATCCACATCGGTGGACCGGCCCTGACGATCCAAGGCTTGTCTGCGCGCTTGCCTGAGGCTCAGGAAAGAGAGTCTCGAATTCGGTGAGGACAATCCCTTGCCTCGGTTCATAGATGGAAATCCAATTTCCAAGTACATGACTTCGCGGTTTTGATTGTAGAGCCTAGTATGGCGACATGATATATGGTACCCATGCCGTCTTGGATTGATACATTTATATTTGAAGTTGTTTTATACACTATGGACATATAATAGTATCAAATGATTTGTTTTTAACGTACCAAGCATGTTTGGCTATTATAAGGGAAAACCCTATCCTTGGCTTGTGTTGCATTGTGTGATGGGACCTGGGTCTTATAATAGCTTCATTTTTCCAAAAAGCATTGCGCTGTTTTGTTATATGCACTGGTATTCTTGGGAGGAAATCCGTTCCGTGTTATACCGTGTGGTCCCTTGATTTACTTTATTTTAAAGCAATGTTTTAAATAACTGTTTTAGTTCTCACACCAGTCACATGACTGACCTGGAGTTTATTGTTTTAACCTAA
Source organism: Allium sativum (assembly GCA_030737875.1). Classification (NCBI taxonomy): domain Eukaryota; kingdom Viridiplantae; phylum Streptophyta; class Magnoliopsida; order Asparagales; family Amaryllidaceae; genus Allium; species Allium sativum. The sequence goes on along the minus strand of CM060912.1, from coordinate 255,330,181 downwards.
ACTCTGGGTGCCCTTATTTTGACACAGGCAGCTAGTAGTTTCGGTTTTGCAGATTTATATTCACAGGATCCTGATTTACTGCTGGAACGATATCCGGAAAGCTCTGCATCCGTATATCTCTTCCAGTTGTGTATTGTATTATTTTTCCGCTGCTATGTAATGTATTGTAATCTCTGATATTTTCTATGTAATATTTATTCATACTCTGTATATTCTTGTATTCTGACGGAATTGTTGTAATATACAATGAAATGTTCTTCTGTTTGCGTTCCGATGTGGTTTGTCCTCAAAACAATCCGTTCTTTCCTTCACGGGGAAGTTACGGGTTCTTACATTTGGTATCAGAGCTTTGGTTTACCGAGCTCGGAGAACAAGACACATTAGAACCATACGAAAGATTTCATCAGAGATTGGATTAGTAATATCCAATGAGAATGACTCGTTAGAGATGGGATCAGTAGCATCCTAGAACGAGTGTGAAGAGTGTTGTTTTTAAAAATAAAAGTGAAAACAAGTTTTGTTTTGAAAATTTAATTCAATTATTCGTATTTGAATATTTATCTGTATTGATTTGGACAAACAAGTATATAAAGATTTTGTGTATACGTCTGATCCGCATGTATTTGAGGTTTTAATATATTGGATAGATATAGAATCACACTTTAGTCGCTCGGACATGATTCTGATGATTGACGCGTCATCATCAGAATTTATTTTCGTGTTTTGAAGGTGGGATTTCTATATATTTCCATAGACTGGTGTGAGAACCAAACTAGATAGGCCTATTGTTGTGATTTTGCATCAAAAACATGATTTTCTGTATATGTATCAAAATTATGAATTTGAAAAGCTAATCAACTAATTGATTGCTGATTGTGTTGTATGATTATTGGTTGATTAATTAAAATTTGGACCATTTAGCCAAATTGTATCAAATAGTGAATTGTATTGAAAATTAGTCGCATTTGTATGCATATACATGTACTTACATTGAAGTCATAGCAAGGAGGCTAGAGAAGAAGAATAAAATTGTTTGCCCGACAAATAGGTACATTTTTATTGTATTTCCTGGGTTTTGATGATTTTATGAGCCAATTGGCTAGCTGCTTGGTTGTTTCTTTTTCTATTTGGATTGGTGAGGGCCATGGGAGGCTATTTGAAATATCCCGAAGCTCCCGGTGCAGGGGAGGTTATGGCGAAATTTTTCGAAAATTTAGGGTGTTAGCCAAATTTTTGAAAAATTGGAAAAGTTCTTAGAAACTGAAAACTGGAAGAACTTAAGCCGTAATTAAAATAGGGAAAGTTGGGTTAGTTTGTAAAACAATTTTTAGCTCTGTTCCTTTTCGGGGACGAAAAGTTTTAAGTGGGGGAGATTGTAATAACCCGGAAATCCGAGCCAATTTAAAAATTTTATTTTGGCAATTTTAGCAAATTTTGGATATATATAATGAATTATTTTAAATAATAACGACGAGAAATTCATTTTGAATAGAATTAGAATGAATATATTTATTTGAATCGTCGTTAGAATATAAATATTTATTTTAATTTATAAAAGGAATTGAAAATGGCGCGGTAGTTTGAAAATTCGATTTCAAAGTTCAATTCAATGTACAGGATTCAAAATAAACCGGATTTTGGCGAAACCAAAAATATTTGAATCTATTTGAGAATATCTTTCCAACGAATCCGAAAAATTGAAATTTCATAGCGGGAATAAAAAGTTATGCCCAGTTGAAAATTCAGAATAGTCGTTGTGGAATTCTGGCCCTTAAAAATGGAAATTTTGCAAACGACCTCGGTTTTCGACGAAATCACTTTTGTTGGGTCCGGTATGTAGAATTATTGCTAGATGCATAAATTCATAATTTTCTGAATCAATATGTGAGCGTGGCGAAGAAAAACGTGTTTTGACAGTTTCAGTCAATTTTGATCGACCAGAAAATGGCCATTTTTCAAACAGTCTCAGAATTTGACGAAATTAGTTTTGTTAGGACCGTATCGTCAATACGAAGCTAGAAAATATTTTTCGGGAATTTTTGGGGTCCGTTTGTGGCCCCAGTAAATTGAAATGTGTTTTCAAATTCAATATATATATTTATATTTTGATTTTGACGAAAACTGGTCGAATCGATCGAATCAGCTTACGATTAATATCCCATTGTGTTCGGAATAGGGGTAATTAGCTATGGACGACAGGCGGTGGGTTCGATTTGGGATTCGATTGAGAAAGTAACTTTATGGGAACAAATAATAATAAATAAATATAATATATAATCGTTGACTCTCCCTCTCTCTCTTCACTTCTTTCTCAAGTCGTTCTCTTGCAAAACAAAAAACCGATCTTCTTCACTTTGATGGTCGACGCTGCTCCTTCCATCGCACCGCCCCTCCTCTGCCTCCATCTCCTCCCCCTTGGCCTCCTCCTCCTTTAAACCAAAACCCCCCTTCTTCAATTTGACCTAGCCGCCACCGAGACCCCCATTCGACGTAGCCCCCTGAAGCCGATGCTCTACCAACCCACCACCGCCACTTCGACGCCGAAACCACCTCTTCCTCCCTCAGTGAACAGTAAGTTTTATTTATTTATGTGTGAAAAAAACTGATTTTTCCTATGTGTTTTAGCTGAGAAAAAAAACTGATTTTTCCTAAGTGTTTTAGCTAAGAAAAAACTATTTTTTCTTATGTGTTTTAGCTAAGAAAAAAACTGATTTTTCCTATGTGTTTTAGCTAAGAAAAAAAACTAATTTTTCCTATGTGTTTTAGCTAAGAAAAAAACTGATTTTTCCTATGTGTTTTAGCTAAGAAAAACTGATTTTTCCTATGTGTTTTAGCTAAGAAAAACTGATTTTTCCTATGTGTTTTAGCTAAGAAAAAACTGATTTTTCGTATGTGTTTTAGCTTAGAAAAATCCGATTTTTCATATATGTTTTAGCTTATAAAAATATGATTTTTATATAGAAAATATCATTATAAAAATATGATTTTTATAAAACAAGCATCGTCATAAAATTGCGATTTTTGGTGTATATGTTTTCAAAATAAAGATACGATTTTATGTACATGTAGCGTTAGTAATAAAAATATAATCTTTATTATTTATAAAGCGATATAAAAATATGATTTTTATATTATAAAAATATGACGTTTATATTATAGAAAGAATAAAAATATGATTTTTATGTTATAGAAAGAAAAAAAATATGATTTTTATATTATAGGAAGAATAAAAATATGATTTTTATATTATAAAAAGGATAAAAATATGATTTTTATATTGGTAGAGTATTAAAAACACGATTTTTAATGTACAGAACATCATATTAAAAACGTGATTTTAATATGAACAGCGTGGAGACGACCGCGTTGGAAGTACGGGCAGATCCAGACTGCTTTGAATTTCATAAATAGAATGGAGGAGTGGAACCCTCGGTGAGAACTCCTCACTTTTATTTTAATTTCTAGTTTGAAATATATACTAGGATGCAGACGGTGCTTAGTAGCACCCGATACCCGTCGTCCATAGACCATGGATGATTTGTTTGTTTGATTATTGTGTCGTGAAATTTGATTGCATGATGTGGGATGGAATAAAATATTTTATAGTTAAAAATATAATTTTTAACATTGATGTGAATAAAATAGATATTCATTTACAAATCAGAGCGATTTGTTTATGTACACCTATTTGACTGACATAAATTGGGACGATAAATTTTACACATCGCCCAACTGCACAAATAAAATATGTGTTTGATTGATTGAAACCCCACACAGGTGTTGGGATGATATTGACGTACACTAATCCCAATTGTTTGGTAGTATGTCGACCGATGGGTTGACAGACTATGTAAGCATTACTTATCTATATTTAATGCTTATGCAGTGTCGTGGTGCACTCTGAATGATGATTGATGATTTATCGTTGCTATTATATACATTTTCTGTAGGGAATCCATTTAATTAACATTATATGGTAATTGATTGGGCCTCATTCCAAGTTGGAAAATAAAACATATATTCATGTGTTGAATAAAAGAAAATTCATGTATTGAATAAAATATATATTCATGTATTGAATAGAAGAAAATTCATGTGTTGAATAAAACATATATTCATGTGTTGCATAAAAGAAAATTCATGTGTTGAATAAAATATATATTCATGTGTTGAATAGAAGAAAATTCATGTGTTGAATAAAATATATATTCATGTGTTGAATAGAAGAAAATTCACATGTTGAATAAAATATATATTCATGTGTTGAATAGAAGAAAATTTATAATAAAATATATATTCATGTGTTGAATAAAAGGAAATTCATTTGTTGAATAGAATAACAAAGTTATTGAAAGATATAAAGTCGTGTTGGTTAGATATGCGCCATTTTGACGCGAACGATATTTACATCGATTATATTCGTTTTTATAATGAATATCGAAAAGGAAGTGATTTCAAAATATAATGTTTTGAAAATATTGCATTTATATATCGACGATATGGAATATTCAGTTTTGATTAGAAATTGAATAGGAAGTTGAAATCATTTTGAAAACAAATTTAAAACGATTTATAAAATACGTTTTGAAAGGAAATCCATGAAATATATAATATATATTATATATATATAATGGCCTGAATAGAACGCGCCGCGCCGCAGCAGTTCGCGAATTTCGACCATTGACTTCGAATTGACGTTACGGGAGATCCGAATGTTGGATTCTCCTAAAACTGGAACCGTTGGGTTTGTATCGAAAAGAGATTTCTAACGAATATTAGAAATTTGAAATCTAATGGTTGGATTTGGAATTATGTCCAAATCAAATTTGGAAATGGTCGTTGTAAGTGCCGTTCGATGGTCGTTTGTGGAAATCAACTGTACGGGCCTTGATAAAATTATTAAAAATAGTAATAATTTGTGTAGAATCATAAGAAATGATTTGGAAAGAATTGGGATGAAAAGCTCCATTTTTGAAAAGATAAAAATAGATTTTTATCGAAATGAACTAGTTTTGAACTAGAATTATAATCCATTTATTTTTGAAATAAATAAATTGGAATTGAAAGGGTTTTAAAAGTAACCAGAATTTCCAATAATTGAATTGGAATGGATTTGAATCGAAATTGTCTTTGGAATATTTCGATGTTGGATTTCGTGATTATACAGATATTGTTATGGAAATTTGAAAGATATATTTATATCGTTATTTCCAAAACGATATTTGTTGGTCGTAGAATTTGATATTGAATATAAGCCGATATATTTTCTATTCAGAGCCTTGTATTTAATATCAAATGGGATTTGGGTTTGTTTTGAATGGTGTCTTCATTTACACTGTTCTTAAACCCAGTTGAGAAAAAGATTAAATCTTTTTATTTAGATTTAATGAAGTATACCAATTAAATGGTATTTAATTGGAATTGAAATTGGAATTGATTTTTGGGTTTATCGTGAACGGGGTTTTAAATAACACTTGTTCTTTAACCCGATAATTAATGGAATGTGATTTCGGGTTTATCGTGAGCTGTGTTTTAAATGACATTAGTTCTTTAACCCAGTTAAAGATATGATTTATTTCCTGGATTTGAATAATCATTAAGTAATGATTTTTGGAAATTAAAACTGAAGTAGCATTTTAATGAATCTTTAAATAGATTGAAAGGTGAATTTGATAATTAAAATTATCAAATTCAAGAAATGATCGAGAATGGAGTATCACCAGCTTTGCTCCAAAGCGATAGTTAAATCTTTAATTAGATTTGAACGTGAAATGGTAATTGAATTTACCGATAACACCGTGGTGTTAGATATGAAGTATTACCATTTCTACTTCATAGGATGAATAGGTTGGGATTGGGAAATTAAAACAAATGATTACTTCGGTAAGGTTCGTTAATCCTGACTAGTTTGGATAAACCATAATTTGGTTTGAATTGATATTCAAAAGAAGATTAAAGAATAAATTTAAAGAATTTATCTTTGATAAAATTAATGGGAACCTTTCCCAAAGTATAATAATATTTGAATAAAAGAATATTCTGAATTGTAATGAGGCGTATGTTGTGTTTGCGTAACACTTGTTTATTATATACGCGAGTTATTCAGAAAGACCGGGTTTATCCCATTCTGAATAATTGATTCGACAATGTGTCGAGGATGAAGACGGTGGTCGAAGACCGGAGGTCTTCACATCGTTTGGATAATTACTGATGATATTGATTGGGCTGTACACCCAAGAGGAGGGAATCAGTTGGTGATCGTTTGGGTTACTGGTTGAAATGGGCCCCCACAAGCTATCCACCTAAGCTTGTCCCCACTAGTATATCCCACTTAACCCTCTTCTTAGTCATGTTCATTTACATGTGTGTTTGGTTAAGTCTTACTAATCTTATTTCAAATGCCACTAAAGGCAACCACTAGATTCCTCATGCCACCCAAGGCACCTACTTAACCCCCATGTCCCACCTTACATGTTTATCAGGTTAAGTATTTCTTAATTCATTCAGGCCATAACCTCATAAAGACCTCTCACATTAGACTGATATTTATGGCAGCTGGATTTGCCGGGTGGGTCCGGGCAGTCTTACACCATAAAAGAGTCTAACCTCGTGTATTTACAACTGTTATGCTTTAATTTGGGCCTAGGACCTCTCACATTAGGCTGACATTTGTGACTACTGGATTTCCCGGGCGGGTCCGGGCAGGTTTACGTCACAAACGAGTCCAACCTCGTGTCCTAAGCATTGATTATCACTTATAATCTCTTACCCCAGTTTTAATAATTCCCTATTCAAATTATTAATTAATTCCAATTTTAATGATGTCCATAATTGACTCAATTATGGCCATCCACTTATGGCATGCAAAATCATATCAATTGCACCCCAATTTCTCAATATTAAATCCTTAATACTACCCCTACCCCACGTTATATGTTCGCTTATTCAACGCAAAAATATACGTTAGACTCGAATAGTCTAACTCATAGCACAAAGATAAATTATCACAACATATAGACAAATAAAATAGATCTAATCATAATAGGGGTGAAACTTGCATAAAACTACACATGTCATGGATCTAAAGGTGTCAAGTTGTTTGTTTGAATGTCACAACTTACATAATATGATCATAACCCAAGTTCATGTACAAACTTGCATATGTGGTTTATGCAACATAATGATGGTGTGAACTAGCATGTAACACATAGAACTCACACATGTCATAGCATAATTCTAGATCTATATAGATGTCATAATTCTAGTTCTAAATAGATGTTATACAATATGTGAGATTATACATACTAATAAATCTAAACTTGCATAGGTACATGTGATTTATCATGTGAATCATCATAGCCCAAATATATTTAATAAACATCATGATTCATAAGCTAACTACAACATAATAACATCATGACTTTGTAACATCGCAACTTAGCATAGAAACTTGCAACATATATAATATCATCATAGCATGATTTACAACGTATAGGATATCATCATCACATAACATAGGATTTACAACATACATGATAGCATAAGGTTTACAAAAACATATATGACAATTCACATCATTCACTTATATTCCATTCATAACTTAATCTAATTAGTTTAATAATAATCTTGTTAAGATCATCATACTCACAATTTAGAGAAGAAAGAGAGTCTTGAATTGCTTTAGAGTTCAGTAGAATTTGGGTTTTGATTAGTTTCTTCCTTCTTAGTTAGCGGCGGCTACATTGAGTTCCATGGCGACGGCATGACGGTGGCTACTCTATTTTTCATGTGAATTAGAGTAAGAGACTACCTAGTTATTTATAGAGTTTAGGGTTTATTTAGACCATCAGATCAACTCAGAACTAACCTGAACCGTTAAATTTGCCAACTCATCCCTAAAGACACATCAACAGCTCAAGATTGGGCCCAGCCAAACCCTAGCCGACTGGACCAGGTCGACACCCAAGTCAACTGCCCAGTCGACCTGGGGGGGGGGGGTGTCGACTGCCCAGTCGACTCCCCAGTCAACCTGGGGTGCTGGGCGGGAAATTTCCCGCCTAGCCTGTTTGACTTCGAATTTTGAATTTTGAATTTTTTGAAATCTATTTTGAATTTTCTGAAACTTCCGTTGGCCATAACTTCTTCATACGAAGTCCAATTCACGCAAACTCGGACTCTATTTCAACCAGAATTCCGAGACGAACACAATGGCCTAACCCGTTTCCCAAAATTCTCACGTCTGAGATTAGTTATTCTTTAATTTGTGAATATTAATATTAACTGAAATTCGGGGTGTTACATATGATATTTGAAGATTAAGTGTTCTAATTTTCCGGGTCTTTACATAGTGTCTCAATGTAATATAATCCTTTTAACCAATATATCCAGGATTAAACACAAGGCATGGATCGTATCATCCTCTTTATAATTTAATCCGTTTTTCTTGATCGATGAGTAGACTGTTTAAAAACAAATCAATATTTGAGCACATCCATGCATTTCACAGTCTCACTCAATCAAGAATCCCATGGATATCACTACAAATATATCGTAGGGTTAAATTCAATCTAGAACATTCATAATTTTCATTCGATTCGAGATGTATCCAATAATCACCGTTATCGTTGCTCTGTTATGAGTAACTTTAGATGATATCAAAACAAAAATATCCTCGAATAAAATTATAATGATTTCAGGTCTGAGGACCATTACATCACTGTGACTATGAGAATAACTTATGATACTGTTAATTATATTCCATGTAGTTATCTCATGGTGTGTCAGCCCAATACGCTATTCTCCAATACGTATTTATATCTTAACTTTAATATCACGTATATTAATGATCAATGAGATGTGATCATCAGTCAATCAATATACTAGTCTCAATGTTTTATTGTTGTGCAATGTATAAACAATCAAACTTGATTGGGGACATTTAAGAATTATAATACTTAATAATTATATAATCTCAAGCTCAAGTCTTACTCGAACTATATACTTCCGTATTATTATTCTAAGGACTTCTGTTATGTTAGTACTTTTATTACGCAGTAAATATAACATAACAGAATATATTTTATTCCAAATAAAATAACAACAACAACATTGTTATCTATCTCATCATATAGATTGCCTCTTGGGCATAAACTCTAACAATCTCCCACTTGCACTAGAGTCAATCATTTACATATCGTATACTCATGAAGCTAGTGTGACTATTAAAATTCTGCTGCGACAGAGTTTAATTCGGTAGGTCTCCAACTTTACAACTTATGCAACTTTGTAGATATGTTCATTTCCTGTGTGAACAACTTCACATAAGAATTACATTTCTTAAATATATGTTTGGATCGATAATGAGTTTAACGTTTTGGGTTTGAGCAATAGCCACATTGTTATCCCAAAGCAAATCATTGAATCAACAATTAATTAATTTCAATTATGAACTTCTTAATCCAAACATTTTCTTTCTTAGAATCAGTATTTATTTCTCGTTTTAAAACTAACATTATTCATAATAATTAATGTATTATCAAAATATAACATTAGAATTATTGTGTCACTCCCACTCAATTTCTTGTCTATACAAGATTCAATGCTATTTTGTGGTTTCCAAAGCATTTCGAATTCTATTTCATTCCCATTGGTATCTTAGAGACTGGCTCTCCTTTAAATGGATACCAACTCGAGCAATAAACATTTTATCCTCAAAGGATTTATAGAAATAATATCCATTTGTTTCTTGTGGATATTACACAAAACAGTTATCTGATTTAGGTCCGATCTTATCAGAGGAAGGACGTTTAACAAATGCCTTACATCCCAAATCTTCGCATTAGACACACTTGGACATTTCCTAGTCCATATCTTATATGGCATCTTTAAATCGTTTTAGTGGGAATTAATACAATTGTTCTAAATTTAATACATTGGAAGATCTATATGACTTATCATTAATCGTAGTATATCTTATAAGGTGCGATGTCTCCTTTCAGACACACCATTCTAATATGATGTTCTAGGTGGAGTGAGTTGTAAAGCAATTTCAAACTCATTTTGATAGTCATTATATGATTGGCTTAAATATCCTCTTTCGATCTGTTCGAAAAGTATTTATTTTCTATTAAAATTGGTTTCTATCTCTAGTTTGAATTCTTTGAACTTTTCAAAGGATTCTGATATGTGTTTCATAAGATACACATATCCGTATCTACTGATATCATCAGTAAATATAACGAAGTATTAAAACCTGCCTCTAGCTTATGTATTCATTGCTCCATATACATCATTATGTATGAGACCCAATACTTATCACAAATTCACTGCGTCAAGTGAAAGGTGATTCAGTTATTTTTCTTAATAAACGATTTTCATTTTTCATATAATTCAAAATCAAATGATTTCAAAAATTCCATCATTATGGAGTTTTGATATACTTTCTTGTTTATATAGGCTAACTGGTAATGCTAAAGGTATGCTGGATTTAAATCACTAAATTTAATCCACTCAGTATTTGTGTCAAGTACATAAAAGTTAAGAATTTACAAAAATCATTAACTATTTGTGAAATTCCATATGATATTTCATTTAAATAAAATGAATAACAATTGTTCCTTTTATTACAAATGATATTCAAACTTGTCTGAATAAGACCTTTCATAACATTTATTTTAAGTGGAATTTCAAAATAACAATTATTTTATTTATTTAATTAAGCAAGTATATACAACAAGAATCAACTTCCTATGGATAATCTAGCAACGTTTGCTTCATTTCCATTCATAAGTCCACTTGTCCTTTTATCAGATTTCCACTTATTTTGCAATTTCTGTAAATTTACATACATTTATGTGATTCATAAGTAGTATCTAATACTAGAAATGTTTAAGCAGATCATTATAACATTTATATCTTATTCAGTTGAAGTCACACTTTAACTTTTATTTTAGATCCTCTATATTTGTTAGAACAATTACGTTTTAATTTGTTTGAGGACAATCCTCAAATTTCAATGTTAGTCTAGAAATTTTATTTAATTCAATTTATCCTTCTCAAGAATAAATTTAAATTCACAGAGTTATCTATTATTTAATATCTACAGCGGATAATAAATACTAACTGATTCTTAATATTCATTTAATAAAATATAAAATTTTGACAATCAAAATTTATATTATTGTAAATGTATTATTTAAACTAAAATATGCGCCCACTAAAATTAACATCCCTCTGTTTATATATATATATATATATATATATATATATATATATATATATATATATACATATCGGTATATATATACAATGGTGTTCCAAGATCCATATCTAGTCATGCCTTGACCTAGCTTTGGCTAAACCCAAAACACAACCTTTTAGGTAGACATCTTATGTCAATTATATCGTCTATATAACTCTTGAATCGCATGTTGAACATTTTGTTCAGTATTATTCATTTGCTCAAAATATAGAATAATTCATGCTTTTGTCTCTAAGGCCATAATCCTATTATGCAGCCTAGTTAAGTCAGACCAAATAATAGGTTGGAGCACCACATTTACTCCATCGCATATAACCAAAATAAATGGTGCACAACGCTTTGGCGTTAGTTACATCCAGTGATTTTGGACAGTGATGAGTGTATTAATGGAAGACGTCACCATGAATTAATATAACAAAAAAAAATTCTTTAGAGGGAATTTATAATCCGTAGTGGCGAACAATATTATAGTTATTTACACATATCGAAATACATGTATTATATATATATATATATATATATATATATTCATAATATAAATCGGATTTAAGTAGAATATATATATATATATATATATGTAACAAATATACATATAATTTAGTTCAGGAATCATGGCCATGTTTTGAACATTTCAAAATATTGGTTATTACATTCTCTAGAATCAGAGATTATATTCAATTTTTACCTGAATTTTACTTAACCAATTAAAAATTTATATGTATATATATACATTTATATCTAATTGAGTATATACATATGAATTTCAACAAGCAAGTCTCTTGTCGTTAGTTGCATTAATATTACATAACAGATTTATAATTATTAATGATGACCATCTGACACTTTACCGTAAAATTAATTATTGCAATATACATTAACACGCATAGATTGGGCCAACTAAAACAATTATAATTAGAACACATTGACACATAGCCTTCTACAATAGTGTCATTACAGAAAATGTATATGAATAATTAAAATGCCAGACTTTAATTCACACACAACATAATATTTTACATGTATATCTAAATATTTAGCATTTAGCAGCAGTGTGCCATATTACAAAATATATACATCAACATTTCAAGTCAAACTTGAAAAATGTGTTTACATATATATACTTGATTAGTGCATACTCCACTGAAACAATTTCAGTGTACTATATAAAGCTTATGCTGCTCACTGAAATTGGATGATGCTCCTACTGAAACATTTTCTGTATGCAAAATTATCCTTGTGCCCCTTTTAGGTAGAACCTGTAATGCTATTATCGATTATAATAACAGATCATAATATAAACTGTGCAAATTTCAGCTCAACCATATTATGTATATCCTGCTTCAACGATATTGTTATCTTAAGATGTTTACTGAAAGGAATATAGCAAGTCATACTCGCTAAGCAAGGTGTATCCCAAGATATAATATACACATAAATATACGGTATATTATTTGTTCAAACTCCAACTTCAAATCAAATTTGTAGTGGAGGTTTTGAACATGAGCAGAATATCAAAATATATTAAACAATATTATATTATGCTGTCAGAGCCAAGGGTTTTACATAATGTATATTATGGAACCAAGGGTGCATGATGAAATTACCCTATGATCATAAATTATATATATGATATGATACAAAGGCTATTACTATATGTGAATAATTTACACTTACACATATATGACATTACACAAATGCACTATAGCTGATCAATACATTAGTTTCAGCAATAATGAAAAGTGAACTAGCTACTGCATAAAGTGATGACTGATAAAAAAAAAAGTTTAACTAACAATACAGACATGTGTACTTAGCTTGTAATAAGAATAATCCTTTTGTTAAAATCAGTCATAAATTATACAGATGGAAGCTTAAACAAATATGAGTTTGTCAAAACATGTTTTAAATTAACACTTATTTAAGCAATGAATTGTTTTGATGAATCACATTCACCGATAAATTATACTAATCCTGACAGATACATGATTCCTATTCATTAACAGAATAATCAAATGAACAAATTCATTTTTAAATATAAGCCAGTTAAGGGTCTAATCTTATTAAGTAGTGACTAAATCACAATCATGTGTGTATATATATACACACAATATAACATCATTAATGTTGGCTAAATAGTAGCAAATCTGTCAACTATATAATAATATAAGAACCTAGAAAATATTTATACCAAGTCTTAAACAATTTAATATATCATCAAATTGACATGAATTCATTCCCAGTGTTTAAGAAAGAACCTTTTAAATACAATTATTTACCATAATAATTCAGATTCAACATTTGAATCAAGGCCAGATTGCCTTTTCTTAACTGGCATCTCTAAGTTATGAATGAATCAAATCATCATTTAGTTATCATCATATGACACGTTTAAAACATTTATAAAATTTCTAATCCAAAACAATTTCAGATATTAATACATATTTGAAGGTGTCAAGCGACAAAATATATTCTAAAAATAAAAATAATACAGCATTGATTATATAATGCTGGTGTTATTAGCAAATTCAGACCATCAATCAAATTGTGATCCCACTTTCTAATTTCCATCAATCAAACTGATACAATATTCTTTTGGGCAGTGTAATCTCAAACCTAAGCTCAATAAATATGTAACTACACATCTTAATGTGCGTTACACAGATATTTCTATGTGCACAGGGATTTGCACACAGTTTCAGATCAGGAATCAAATCATGGGACTCTTGCCAGATTATAGTATTTATCTACATTTATGAACTAAGCATGTCTAACTTGCCAATCATATACAGTTTATGTAACCATTACAGACCATATATTAATCACAATAAAATAAAAAATACTTTATTGTTGATTCATGTATTAACTAAGTCTATCAAGTAGTATGTATTTGCAGATCAAACTACATACATCAACATATAAATGTGTATTTATATCTATATATATCATACATATATAAGAACAGGTAATCCATTACCACTTCATTCAATTGTTAATACATATATACATGAGGACATGTAGATAAAAGTCATGTAGCCTATAATATACATATATGTATATATATAGTGCATATATATTATGTTAAAATTAAGATTCAGATATTATCAGTTTTCACAAAACCAAATTGAGTGACTCATTTATCTTAATTGACTAACAAGTCATACTTGTCTTTCAATTTGATCTAATTCATATATTCTCAAGGATATATGCGATAAATGATAATAAGTTCTAAACCATAGTATTTAACAACATAATTGATCAAGTATTGCAGGTGTTTAATCTTTGCTAACAGTTCTGATTTGCATGTACTAATTAAAATCAGGACTATAATGTATATATCATGATATATATATATACACATTTTATGGCTGAAGTTCATCAACTGTTCATGATCAAAGTCATGAATATGCAAAACCAAAATACTTGACTTTGAATCTTCTATTCAAACAATCTATCCATAACCAATTATCTCTAAAGATCAAATATATATATATATATATATGTATGTATGTATGTATGTATGTATGTGTATATATATATATATATATATATATATATATATAACCAAATCAAGATTTTAATGTCCGTAAACCAAACAAATTTTAATTTCATTACTAGGTATAAGGATCAAAACTAAAATTTGTCTTAACAAACTCCTATATGCATGATATCATTAAGTCAAAAGGCTTTCTTACTGATTCACTAATCAGTGCAATCATTTTTAATCGAAAGAAGAAAATTTATGATAAACTGGACAAATAAACTTATTAATCAAACATTTCGATAACAAGTTCACTGTTTATTTGTATAAATAGATCGGTTACTTCTTTAGATCAACCAATATAGTAAACCTAATAATCAATTTTGTGCAAAATTTGCTAATGAAATTGTAATATTTACGAAGTTGCAAAACCGAATAAACCCCAAAATCAAAGTTCAATTTATAATACCTCGCAATACCCTATGCTCTGATACCATTAAAGGATTTTCTCGATCAAATCGAGATCCATTTGAGATGTTTAACTACTTAAAATCAAGATCTATGCGGAATTATAAATCAAAATTAAATTAGGTTTAGGTTTTTCATACCTTTGAATCTAAATCGATGAAGTCGCGAACGATCTCTGGAGCAGAAATGGAACTAAAGTTTCGAATCCCTAGCATGTCAAGCGTCATGCC
This sequence comes from Allium sativum, assembly GCA_030737875.1. NCBI lineage: Eukaryota > Viridiplantae > Streptophyta > Magnoliopsida > Asparagales > Amaryllidaceae > Allium > Allium sativum. The sequence continues at coordinate 255,314,745 of CM060912.1, read as the reverse complement.
TCTGTTTGTAATGACCGGGATTTTCAACCATTGAATTCTGAATATTTAAATTGGTTTAAATATTTTGTTTGAATTATATATAGAAATTTATAAGGAATTTATTTAATAAAACGATATTTAAACGTATAATTTATAATATAATTAAAACGTGTTCAAAATGGCGCGGTAGTTTGAAAATTCGATTTCAAATTTCAACTGAACGTACAAGATTCAAAATAAATTGGATTTTAGAGAAACAAGAAATGTAACACCCCGCCTCCGCTAGGGTCACTCGCAAAGGAATGCACTAGCTTTAGAGGGGCATTATTGGTAAACATGCACAGAAATATCACAAGACAGAACATATAAAATAGCGGAAGTAAAATCGAACTTTCATAAACATTAATAATTAAGGTCTAAAGCCTTTTACATCAGAGTACATCAAAACCTGTCTTGCAATAATAAAGAAGCATAAAAACCTTTTCATAAATTATTCCCCAAAGTAAAGCGGTGAGGCAGCCATATCCAAGAGAAGACCAAGCTATACATCAAGCCATACATGATGACCTTCAACAGAAGAAGTCCGAACTAAACAACATCATTTCCTCCCTGAAACCTGAGGGGGAAACGGAAGACAAAGAGGCGAAAGAAAACGGGGTCAGTCATAAAGACTGGTAAGTCCTATCTACTTCCAGTATAAAAACAGGTAAAGGTAACATGACATGCATAAACTGAAAGTAAACATAAGGATGACTACAAGATAGATAAACTAAACCAGGGTAACAGGCTGAACTACTGTAGCAAGCTAAACTAAGGTATCGTGGTAAACCACGGTGTCATGATAAATCAAGGTATCACATCGTCAGGTTTCTATCAAGTATACTATCCCAAGGTATCTACCCCGTCTAATATCCCACGGTATCTATTATGTATATTTTTTCCTGGTTCTAACATGTATATCTGCTCTGCACCTCTCGTACTAGTATCCCAACCTGTGTCACGTGTTAACCATGAATGTCCCTTGCCCAATGTCATGTAATGGTCCATGTCAACCTAATATATAGCATATGTAGGTTTTCCCACTCATATGTTTCTTTCCATGTATAAGATCAGTCCTTTGCCATAGGCCGTACGGGCTTTCCCATGTAAACGATTTATCCTTGAAGTTGTTTTGGACTGCAACCCTTGATCTAGTTGTGTTTCCCTACCATGAACTATCGCGCATCCACTTAGGATTTATGCCACCTAGGGCCGCTAGGGATTATGCTACCTAATGAACATTTCCGTGTCTCGGTTTGGGTTTTGGCCACCTAGGACCACTAGGGATTACGCCACCCGTCAACCGCGCCCTTGATCCCACGTATGTATCGTGAATCGTTTTCCATGTCTAGATGCACTTGTTCCCCAATGTGCCATCCGAGTTCCGTGCCAGGGCAAATCAAGAAATACGGAACTCGGTCGGGAGCTTTAAATCGTCTGCCGATGCAGATATCAAGGTCTGTTTTTGTACCCGTGGCTATGGTCCCACGTGACCCCTCCCTCAACTACTGAAAGGCAATCCAAGAAAAATCATGTATAAGAACCACTCCACGGCCCCACTATAGCCCCACTTTCCTACTGGCCAACCTCACCCATGACTCGATAGCAAGCACATGGTCTGTTGGGGGTTCCTTGCCTTTCCGTACGTACACGATTGACTAAAGATGGTAGGTAGTCGGCGATGCGCTATCCAGGGCAAAAACAAGAATCGTCGACTCCACGCTAATCCATCCCAGTCTTTAGGTTGCTCGCATAGCAACCAAGGCATACTCTTGGTCCTTCTAACGCAGACCTTAACCTCTCATGGGCCTAGTATAATTACCTGGCAGCCCACAGAGGGATCCCAAGAATATCCTCACGTCCCCCGAAGCTTCCACTTCGGCACCCCGTGCGCTGGAGCTTTTATCCAAGTCAGATAACTTGCTCCCCCTCGTATACTAAGCGATGACCTACCGTATCAGGTTACTCATCGTTTTGAGAATTAGTCCTATGTCCTTAGCTAAGAATTATTACTTAGTTACCCTTAACTAAGGTTTACCACTTAGCTTCCTTTCTCGTTATCCTTGATTAACCACGGTTTTCTACCTAGTTCTTCTAGCTAGGGTTTGTCTATTGGGTTAAGTGTTATCATTCAAGTCCATTACTTAACCCGCCCACGAATCACGCCAAAGATTGGCTAAGTGTTTAAGTTCAAGACTTAGTCCCACAAGTTGGTTAAGTGTACCCAGAGGCTCATGACTTAACCCTATCAAGTCAAATTGGTCAAGTACTAGCTTACCTGAATCCTATCGGATTATCTTGCTAGATCGATTAAGCATAGATTATCTTAATCCCATCAAATTATCGAGTCGGATTGGTTAAGTATAGGTTGGCTTAACCCCATCCTCTAATCGTACTACAATGGTTAAGTATATTCTAAAAAGGTCTTGTGACTTAACCTTATCAGGTCCGCGTATTAGATTGGTTAAGTGTAAGTTACTTAACCCCATCAAATCACCGTGTTTAGATTAGTTAAGTGTGGATTACTTAACCCCATCTAATTACCGTGGTTAGGTTAGTTAAGTCTTAATTACTTAACCTCATCTAATTACCCAGTCGGATTAGTTAAGTGTAAATTACTTAACCCCATCCCCTAATCATCTTGCATGGTTAAGTGTCATTAAGGAATCAAGTCCGGTCCCACTTAACCTACCCATTCGTGTCATATCGGTTAAGTGTCATTAGTCAAATTTACTTAACCTTATCATGTGGCATTAATTTAATTAATGCACTCTTAACCTCTCACATTAGACCTTGTTGTGGTTACTAGTTAAGCCGGGCGGGTCCGGGTAGGTTTACACCACAACCTAGTCTAACCTCGGGTCTTAAGCGCGACATGACCAACTTCTCACATTGGGTCCTATTGTTTGCAACTACTAGTTAGGCCGGTCGGTTCCGGGTAGTTTTACGTTGCAAACTCAACCCAACCTCGAGTTGGCCACACTTACATTATCCAAGCTCATCATGTTTCCAAAACATGTTACAAGTTTTCAAGCATTTGGGTAGACCTAACTTAATAGGTAAATTCCCAAAGGGTAGACCTAACTTAATAGGTAAATTCCCAAGCTCATGTTTTTATGCATACTTACATGCCAACTTCCATGTTATCTTTCAAGTCATATTTTCAAGTATAAACACATGTCATAATCAAGTCAAGATTTCGTGACATGTTCACGTTTATCTAACTACCCAAAATCGTGTTTTCCCAACGCAAGCAAAGCGAGTCAACATAGTAGGTATACTATGGCTACATGTAGACCCCAACACATGCACGATGCCACAATAGGGATTGGCTCCAAACATGCATGGCGTCATAAGGGGGTTTGGCCTTAAAACATGCATGATAGAGTCATATAGGGATTGACCATAAGCATGCATACTATCATATAGGATTTGGCCACAAACTTGCATAATATCATAAAGAGGTTTTGCCACAAACATGCATGAAACATAAGGGGTTTGTGTTCATATGCATGCATAAGCCCCAAGGTCAAGTATTTGCCTATGTTTCACAAGTCAAATGGTTCCCAAAGGTTCATGCAAATCTTCCATAGACAAAGATCCAAACTTGCAAGATAAACTAGGCTAAACATAACATGAGTGACATGATTAAGTTGCTACATCTTAGTCTAAGGTCATAGATCATAGAAAAGGGACAAAGTTAGGTTCACATACATGCATACTTATGCTTTATCTCATTTTATCCCATGTCAACATTAAAAATACCGTTTTGATCCAAAAGTAGCTAGAACTTACTTAGGCAAGGCTTAGAAAAGGGGTCATGCATCATCTTGACGAAGAAAGGTGGCTCCTTTGAAGAAGAACCTTCATGAAACTCGCATAGCAATGTTGATTTGGCCTCTATTTGGGTTAGCAAGCTTGCACCTTTTGATTTGAACCCGATTTGAATGCATAGGCTCTAGGGATTTGAGATGGAGTCCATGAGAGTAGAAATTTGGCCATAGTTTAGTTACATGAGTGAATAATGAGGGTTTAGGGGTAGGTTTAGGGTCTTTTTATAGAGATTAGGATAGTTTTAGGCCCTTAGATTAACCCTAGGACCAACCTGAACCGTCAGATTTCAAACCAGGCCCAAAAACCTAGCCAAGATAGAAAATAGGTGCACCAGACCAGAATCAGCCGACAGGGCAAGTCGACAGCCCTGTCGACAGCCCAGTCGACTTGTCTGGGCGGGAATTTTCCCGCCTGGCCCCATTTCTGCATGTTTCGAAATTCAAATTTCCCGAAAACTTCTTTGGGCCTTAACCGGGACATACGGACTCCGATTTACAAAATTTCGGACTCTATTTCGCGTATTTTTCAGAGACGAACGCAATGGCATAGCCCGTTTTACTTGATTTAGAATTTAAAATTAAATTCTCCCTTGATTCTCGTTTTAACATGTTATCGAAATACGGGTTGTTACATTCTCCCCACCTTTTAGGATTTCGTCCCCGAAATCTCTAAGTTAGGAAGAACATATCCTACCATCCATCATCCATCTACTCAAAACATCATCCATAAGCAACCATTGTCCTTAGATGATTTCTAATGCTGTATGAATATATGCAAAACGTGTGTGTACATGTTCCTTAGCTAATGCTAATGATCAGGCCTGAATAATCTTTCTAATGCAAAAATATGTATAGTGCCATGAATCCAACATGTATGCAAATAGTCCTAGTCATATAGATACTATATGTGTGCACAATCATTCATTCATATGCAACAACCACATGATAACACATTCGATTTCATCCATAAACAAGTATAAATGCTCATGCATATGCAACATGAAACGTGATCGCGTCAATCTAGTACCTAACGTGTATTCGCGCATCCACGAGCAACCACTTGCAACCATTTGCAATCATATCAATCATAACATGTCTCAAATACATGTTTACATCCATAGCGTTCTACCTAGGATTCCCTGAAACAGGGTCGAGAAGATAAACAAGACAAACTCCTTATGGGGTTTGTAACAGAAAATAGGACCAAGAGGATGTCCACAAAAGATAGCCTACAAGTAAGCTCTACAGAAAACAGGGATCAAGGATATACTCCCAAAAAGAGATATCATTCGCGTATCTAGTCTTTGACCATCAAAGTCGTATTTCCTTGAGCTTAATTCCATTGTGCCTTGACCGTCCTTTAACTTCGCGATTTCGTAGCTTCTTATTTCCTGTTTCCATAACATGAGCTGGAACTCATTTCTTCGTCGCCTCTCGTTCCACTTGCACACTTAGCGCAAACATGACTGCGTACTCATGATCTCATGCAAGCTTTCCAAAATTCACTAGTGAATCTCGGACCTCGTACCATAAGGTATTCCACGTAGTAGAACTTTCTCTTGAAAGTAAACAGATGCCAATCGGGTTATCAAGTGCACTTACTAGGGTGATTTCCATAACCCATGCATAAGTGAAATAAACCATCCGTCTTATCGGCGAACACCATCCGATCGGGCTTCAAATTTCCAATAAAGGTATCAAGGGATTCTAGGTAACTAATCATGACCGAACCCAAAAAGGTTCCACGAGACTTCGAGGGTATTACCAAGGCTAGTCAAGAGTCTAACTACCCTCCTATCAAAACCGAGAGTGGCACCCCTTACTGGATAACCACTTCGTCCCTAGAATCCATCCATAACCGAGGCATGTCATTCTCGAATCCAAAATAAGTCATGTACAAATGGACTGATTCTCCAATAGGACTTTGAGACAAAAATGGGATTCTCTATTACGCTAGTACTTAAGGTGCAGAGACTCCACTATCGAAGAAGACTTAAATGATACGATGATCAAAACAAAGTCCTAACGGGATGATAGAGAAGAAAAGCTAAACCTTTTAACAAGATCGTTACCCTCCTTCCGAGGTACCCTAGAAATGAGAGCATACTACTGCCCTCCCGATGATCTTGTCCTTGTCCCATAATACTTAACTGTCCAGCCCGTTCTACCGTGCCAAAGGTACTCCCTCGTCATGGGTTTCATTGTTCACCTTTCTCTCTCATTCTGGGTTGAGCCATACCAACAAGTTGCTCATCCTTAAACTCGTATCCTTTACCCTTGCTCTTTATTATCCTTTCTTGTAACACGGCAATGGGTCTCTCGAGAACCACCTCCATCGTACGGGAAACACCTACGTGGCTAGACAAAGATTAGTCACAGTGAGAACTACTGTGACCACGGATGGAGGAAAGAAAGGAAATGAGATTCAATCAAGGAATCAAAGAATGGTGCTAATGGCTTTTGGGGAATAGCCTTTTTAAAACAAACTTTTCTTGAAAAATGCTTCTTTATAAACGGTTTTCCAAATAATTTCCAGAAGGTTTTAAAAACTTTTGCCCAGTCTGGTAACCTTCTGCTCTGATACCAAATGTAACACCCCACCTCCGCTAGGGTCACTCGCAAAGGAATGCACTAGCTTTAGAGGGGCATTATTGGTAAACATGCACAGAAATATCACAAGACATAACATATAAAATAGCGGAAGTAAAATCGAACTTTCATAAACATTAATAATTAAGGTCTAAAGCCTTTTACATCAGAGTACATCAAAACCTGTCTTGCAATAATAAAGAAGCATAAAAACCTTTTCATAAATTATTCCCCAAAGTAAAGCGGTGAGGCAGCCATATCCAAGAGAAGACCAAGCTATACATCAAGCCATACATGATGACCTTCAACAGAAGAAGTCCGAACTAAACAACATCATTTCCTCCCTGAAACCTGAGGGGGAAACGGAAGACAAAGAGGCGAAAGAAAACGGGGTCAGTCATAAAGACTGGTAAGTCCTATCTACTTCCAGTATAAAAACAGGTAAAGGTAACATGACATGCATAAACTGAAAGTAAACATAAGGATGACTACAAGATAGATAAACTAAACCAGGGTAACAGGCTGAACTACTGTAGCAAGCTAAACTAAGGTATCGTGGTAAACCACGGTGTCATGATAAATCAAGGTATCACATCGTCAGGTTTCTATCAAGTATACTATCCCAAGGTATCTACCCCGTCTAATATCCCACGGTATCTATTATGTATATTTTTTCCTGGTTCTAACATGTATATCTGCTCTGCACCTCTCGTACTAGTATCCCAACCCGTGTCACGTGTTAACCATGAATGTCCCTTGCCCAATATCATGTAATGGTCCATGTCAACCTAATATATAGCATATGTAGGTTTTCCCACTCATATGTTTCTTTCCATGTATAAGATCAGTCCTTTGCCGTAGGCCGTACGGGCTTTCCCATGTAAACGTTTTATCCTTGAAGTTGTTTTGCACTGCAACCCTTGATCTAGTTGTGTTTCCCAACCATGAACTATCGCGCATCCACTTAGGATTTATGCCACCTAGGGCCGCTAGGGATTATGCTACCTAATGAACATTTCCGTGTCTTGGTTTGGGTTTTGGCCACCTAGGACCACTAGGGATTACGCCACCCGTCAACCGCACCCTTGATCCCACGTATGTATCGTGAATCGTTTTCCATGTCTAGATGCACTTGTTCCCCAATGTGCCATCCGAGTTCCGTGCCAGGGCAAATCAAGAAATACGGAACTCGGTCGGGAGCTTTAAATCGTCTGCCGATGCAGATATCAAGGTCTGTTTTTGTACCCGTGGCTATGGTCCCACGTGACCCCTCCCTCAACTACTGAAAGGCAATCCAAGAAAAATCATGTATAAGAACCACTCCACGGCCCCACTATAGCCCCACTTTCCTACTGGCCAACCTCACCCATGACTCGATAGCAAGCACATGGTCTGTTGGGGGTTCCTTGCCTTTCCGTACGTACACGATTGACTAAAGATGGTAGGTAGTCGGCGATGCGCTATCCAGGGCAAAAACAAGAATCGTCGACTCCACGCTAATCCATCCCAGTCTTTAGGTTGCTCGCATAGCAACCAAGGCATACTCTTGGTCCTTCTAACGCGGACCTTAACCTCTCATGGGCCTAGTATAATTACCTGGCAGCCCACAGAGGGATCCCAAGAATATCCTCACGTCCCCCGAAGCTTCCACTTCGGCACCCCGTGCGCTGGAGCTTTTATCCAAGTCAGATAACTTGCTCCCCCTCTTATACTAAGCGATGACCTACCGTATCAGGTTACTCATCGTTTTGAGAATTAGTCCTTAGCTAAGAATTATTACTTAGTTACCCTTAACTAAGGTTTACCACTTAGCTTCCTTTCTCGTTATCCTTGATTAACCACGGTTTTCTACCTAGTTCTTCTAGCCAGGGTTTGTCTATTGGGTTAAGTGTTATCATTCAAGTCCATGACTTAACCCGCCCACGAATCACGTCAAAGATTGGCTAAGTGTTTAAGTTCAAGACTTAGTCCCACAAGTTGGTTAAGTGTACCCAGAGGCTCATGACTTAACCCTATCAAGTCAAATTGGTCAAGTACTAGCTTACCTGAATCCTATCGGATTATCTTGCTAGATCGATTAAGCATAGATTATCTTAATCCCATCAAATTATCGAGTCGGATTGGTTAAGTATAGGTTGGCTTAACCCCATCCTCTAATCGTACTACAATGGTTAAGTATATTCTAAAAAGGTCTTGTGACTTAACCTTATCAGGTCCGCGTATTAGATTGGTTAAGTGTAAGTTACTTAACCCCATCAAATCACCGTGTTTAGATTAGTTAAGTGTGGATTACTTAACCCCATCTAATTACCGTGGTTAGGTTAGTTAAGTCTTAATTACTTAACCTCATCTAATTACCCAGTCGGATTAGTTAAGTGTAAATTACTTAACCCCATCCCCTAATCATCTTGCATGGTTAAGTGTCATTAAGGAATCAAGTCCGGTCCCACTTAACCTACCCATTCGTGTCATATCGGTTAAGTGTCATTAGTCAAATTTACTTAACCTTATCATGTGGCATTAATTTAATTAATGCACTCTTAACCTCTCACATTAGACCTTGTTGTGGTTACTAGTTAAGCCGGGTGGGTCCGGGTAGATTTACACCACAACCTAGTCTAACCTTGGGTCTTGAGCGCGACATGACCAACTTCTCACATTGGGTCCTATTGTTTGCAACTACTAGTTAGGCCGGTCGGTTCCGGGTAGTTTTACGTTGCAAACTCAACCCAACCTCGAGTTGGCCACACTTACATTATCCAAGTTCATCATGTTTCCAAAACATGTTACAAGTTTTCAAGCATTTGGGTAGACCTAACTTAATAGGTAAATTCCCAAAGGGTAGACCTAACTTAATAGGTAAATTCCCAAGCTCATGTTTTTATGCATACTTACATGCCAACTTCCATGTTATCTTTCAAGTCATATTTTCAAGTATAAACACATGTCATAATCAAGTCAAGATTTCGTGACATGTTCACGTTTATCTAACTACCCAAAATCGTGTTTTCCCAACGCAAGCAAAGCGAGTCAACATAGTAGGTATACTATCGCTACATGTAGACCCCAACACATGCACGATGCCACAAAAGGGATTGACTCCAAACATGCATGGCGTCATAAGGGGGTTTGGCCTTAAAACATGCATGATAGAGTCATATAGGGATTGACCATAAGCATGCATACTATCATATAGGATTTGGCCACAAACTTGCATAATATCATAAAGAGGTTTTGCCACAAACATGCATGAAACATAAGGGGTTTGTGTTCATATGCATGCATAAGCCCCAAGGTCAAGTATTTGCCTATGTTTCACAAGTCAAATGGTTCCCAAAGGTTCATGCAAATCTTCCATAGACAAAGATCCAAACTTGCAAGATAAACTAGGCTAAACATAACATGAGTGACATGATTAAGTTGCTACATCTTAGTCTAAGGTCATAGATCATAGAAAAGGGACAAAGTTAGGTTCACATACATGCATACTTATGCTTTATCTCATTTTATCCCATGTCAACATTAAAAATACCGTTTTGATCCAAAAGTAGCTAGAACTTACTTAGGCAAGGCTTAGAAAAGGGGTCATGCATCATCTTGACGAAGAAAGGTGGCTCCTTTGAAGAAGAACCTTCATGAAACTCGCATAGCAATGTTGATTTGGCCTCTATTTGGTGTAGCAAGCTTGCACCTTTTGATTTGAACCCGATTTGAATGCATAGGCTCTAGGGATTTGAGATGGAGGCCATGAGAGTAGAAATTTGGCCATAGTTTAGTTACATGAGTGAATAATGAGGGTTTAGGGGTAGGTTTAGGGTCTTTTTATAGAGATTAGGATAGTTTTAGGCCCTTAGATTAACCCTAGGACCAACCTGAACCGTCAGATTTCAAACCAGGCCCAAAAACCTAGCCAAGATAGAAAATAGGTGCACCAGACCAGAATCAGCCGACAGGGCAAGTCGACAGCCCTGTCGACTTGCCTGTCGACATGCCTGTCGACTTGCAAGTCGACAGCCCTGTCGACTTGTCTGGGCGGGAATTTTCCCGCCTGGCCCCATTTCTGCATGTTTCGAAATTCAAATTTCTCGAAAACTTCTTTGGGCCTTAACCGGGACATACGGACTCCGATTTACAAAATTTCGGACTCTATTTCGCGTATTTTTCCGAGACGAACGCAATGGCATAGCCCGTTTTACTTGATTCAGAATTTAAAATTAAATTCTGCCTTGATTCTCGTTTTAACATGTTATCGAAATACGGGTTGTTACATTCTCCCCACCTTTTAGGATTTCGTCCCCGAAATCTCTAAGTTAGGAAGAATATATCCTACCATCCATCATCCATCTACTCAAAACATCATCCATAAGCAACCATTGTCCTTAGATGATTTCTAATGCTGTATGAATATATGCAAAACGTGTGTGTACATGTTCCTTAGCTAATGCTAATGATCAGGCCTGAATAATCTTTCTAATGCAAAAATATGTATAGTGCCATGAATCCAACATGTATGCAAATAGTCCTAGTCATATAGATACTATATGTGTGCACAATCATTCATTCATATGCAACAACCGCATGATAACACATTCGATTTCATCCATAAACAAGTATAAATGCTCGTGCATATGCAACATGAAACGTGATCGCGTCAATCTAGTACCTAACGTGTATTCACGCATCCACGAGCAACCACTTGCAACCATTTGCAATCATATCAATCATAACATGTCTCAAATACATGTTTACATCCATAGCGTTCTACCTAGGATTCCCTGAAACAGGGTCGAGAAGATAAACAAGACAAACTCCTTATGGGGTTTGTAACAGAAAATAGGACCAAGAGGATGTCCACAAAAGATAGCCTACAAGTAAGCTCTACAGAAAACAGGGATCAAGGATATACTCCCAAAAAGAGATATCATTCGCGTATCTAGTCTTTGACCATCAAAGTCGTATTTCCTTGAGCTTAATTCCATTGTGCCTTGACCGTCCTTTAACTTCGCGATTTCGTAGCTTCTTATTTCCTGTTTCCATAACATGAGCTGGAACTCATTTCTTCGTCGCCTCTCGTTCCACTTGCACACTTAGCGCAAACATGACTGCGTACTCATGATCTCATGCAAGCTTTCCAAAATTCACTAGTGAATCTCGGACCTCGTACCATAAGGTATTCCACGTAGTAGAACTTTCTCTTGAAAGTAAACAGATGCCAATCGGGTTATCAAGTGCACTTACTAGGGTGATTTCCATAACCCATGCATAAGTGAAATAAACCATCCGTCTTATCGGCGAACACCATCCGATCGGCCTTCAAATTTCCAATAAAGGTATCAAGGGATTCTAGGTAACTAATCATGACCGAACCCAAAAAGGTTCCACGAGACTTCGAGGGTATTACCAAGGCTAGTCAAGAGTCTAACTACCCTCCTATCAAAACCGAGAGTGGCACCCCTTACTGGATAACCACTTCGTCCCTAGAATCCATCCATAACCGAGGCATGTCATTCTCGAATCCAAAATAAGTCATGTATAAATGGACTGATTCTCCAATAGGACTTTGAGACAAAAATGGGATTCTCTATTACGCTAGTACTTAAGGTGCAGAGACTCCACTATCGAAGAAGACTTAAATGATACGATGATCAAAACAAAGTCCTAACGGGATGATAGAGAAGAAAAGCTAAACCTTTTAACAAGATCGTTACCCTCCTTCCGAGGTACCCTAGAAATGAGAGCATACTACTGCCCTCCCGATGATCTTGTCCTTGTCCCATAATACTTAACTGTCCAGCCCGTTTTACCGTGCCAAAGGTACTCTCTCGTCATGGGTTTCATTGTTCACCTTTCTCTCTCATTCTGGGTTGAGCCATACCAACAAGTTGCTCATCCTTAAACTCGTATCCTTTACCCTTGCTCTTTATTATCCTTTCTTGTAACACGGCAATGGGTCTCTCGAGAACCACCTCCATCGTACGGGAAACACCTACGTGGCTAGACAAAGATTAGTCACAGTGAGAACTACTGTGACCACGGATGGAGGAAAGAAAGGAAATGAGATTCAATCAAGGAATCAAAGAATGGTGCTAATGGCTTTTGGGGAATAGCCTTTTTAAAACAAACTTTTCTTGAAAAATGCTTCTTTATAAACGGTTTTCCAAATAATTTCCAGAAGGTTTTAAAAACTTTTGCCCAGTCTGGTAACCTTCTGCTCTGATACCAAATGTAACACCCCGCCTCCGCTAGGGTCACTCGCAAAGGAATGCACTAGCTTTAGAGGGGCATTATTGGTAAACATGCACAGAAATATCACAAGACAAAACATATAAAATAGCGGAAGTAAAATCGAACTTTCATAAAAAATTAATAATTAAGGTCTAAAGCCTTTTACATCAGAGTACATCAAAACCTGTCTTGCAATAATAAAGAAGCATAAAAACCTTTTCATAAATTATTCCCCAAAGTAAAGCGGTGAGGCAGCCATATCCAAGAGAAGACCAAGCTATACATCAAGCCATACATGATGACCTTCAACAGAAGAAGTCCGAACTAAACAACATCATTTCCTCCCTGAAACCTGAGGGGGAAACGAAAGACAAAGAGGCGAAAGAAAACGGGGTCAGTCATAAAGACTGGTAAGTCCTATCTACTTCCAGTATAAAAACAGGTAAAGGTAACATGACATGCATAAACTGAAAGTAAACATAAGGATGACTACAAGATAGATAAACTAAACCAGGGTAACAGGCTGAACTACTGTAGCAAGCTAAACTAAGGTATCGTGGTAAACCACGGTGTCATGATAAATCAAGGTATCACATCGTCAGGTTTCTATCAAGTATAATATCCCAAGGTATCTACCCCGTCTAATATCCCACGGTATCTATTATGTATATTTTTTCCTGGTTCTAACATGTATATCTGCTCTGCACCTCTCGTACTAGTATCCCAACCCGTGTCACGTGTTAACCATGAATGTCCCTTGCCCAATGTCATGTAATGGTCCATGTCAACCTAATATATAGCATATGTAGGTTTTCCCACTCATATGTTTCTTTCCATGTATAAGATCAGTCCTTTGCCGTAGGCCGTACGGGCTTTCCCATGTAAACGTTTTATCCTTGAAGTTGTTTTGGACTGCAACCCTTGATCTAGTTGTGTTTCCCTACCATGAACTATCGCGCATCCACTTAGGATTTATGCCACCTAGGGCCGCTAGGGATTATGCTACCTAATGAACATTTCCGTGTCTCGGTTTGGGTTTTGGCCACCTAGGACCACTAGGGATTACGCCACCCGTCAACCGCGCCCTTGATCCCACGTATGTATCGTGAATCGTTTTCCATGTCTAGATGCACTTGTTCCCCAATGTGCCATCCGAGTTCCGTGCCAGGGCAAATCAAGAAATACGGAACTCGGTCGGGAGCTTTAAATCGTCTGCCGATGCAGATATCAAGGTCTGTTTTTGTACCCGTGGCTATGGTCCCACGTGACCCCTCCCTCAACTACTGAAAGGCAATCCAAGAAAAATCATGTATAAGAACCACTCCACGGCCCCACTATAGCCCCACTTTCCTACTGGCCAACCTCACCCATGACTCGATAGCAAGCACATGGTCTGTTGGGGGTTCCTTGCCTTTCCGTACGTACACGATTGACTAAAGATGGTAGGTAGTCGGCGATGCGCTATCCAGGGCAAAAACAAGAATCGTCGACTCCACGCTAATCCATCCCAGTCTTTAGGTTGCTCGCATAGCAACCAAGGCATACTCTTGATCCTTCTAACGCGGACCTTAACCTCTCATGGGCCTAGTATAATTACCTGGCAGCCCACAGAGGGATCCCAAGAATATCCTCACGTCCCCCGAAGCTTCCACTTCGGCACCCCGTGCGCTGGAGCTTTTATCCAAGTCAGATAACTTGCTCCCCCTCGTATACTAAGCGATGACCTACCGTATCAGGTTACTCATCGTTTTGAGAATTAGTCCTATGTCCTTAGCTAAGAATTATTACTTAGTTACCCTTAACTAAGGTTTACCACTTAGCTTCCTTTCTCGTTATCCTTGATTAACCACGGTTTTCTACCTAGTTCTTCTAGCCAGTGTTTGTCTATTGGGTTAAGTGTTATCATTCAAGTCCATGACTTAACCCGCCCACGAATCACGTCAAAGATTGGCTAAGTGTTTAAGTTCAAGACTTAGTCCCACAAGTTGGTTAAGTGTACCCAGAGGCTCATGACTTAACCCTATCAAGTCAAATTGGTCAAGTACTAGCTTACCTGAATCCTATCGGATTATCTTGCTAGATCGATTAAGCATAGATTATCTTAATCCCATCAAATTATCGAGTCGGATTGGTTAAGTATAGGTTGGCTTAACCCCATACTCTAATCGTACTACAATGGTTAAGTATATTCTAAAAAGGTCTTGTGACTTAACCTTATCTGGTCCGCGTATTAGATTGGTTAAGTGTAAGTTACTTAACCCCATCAAATCACCGTGTTTAGATTAGTTAAGTGTGGATTACTTAACCCCATCTAATTACCGTGGTTAGGTTAGTTAAGTCTTAATTACTTAACCTCATCTAATTACCCAGTCGGATTAGTTAAGTGTAAATTACTTAACCCTATCCCCTAATCATCTTGCATGGTTAAGTGTCATTAAGGAATCAAGTCCGATCCCACTTAACCTACCCATTCGTGTCATATCGGTTAAGTGTCATTAGTCAAATTTACTTAACCTTATCATGTGGCATTAATTTAATTAATGCACTCTTAACCTCTCACATTAGACCTTGTTGTGGTTACTAGTTAAGCCGGGCGGGTCCGGGTAGATTTACACCACAACCTAGTCTAACCTTGGGTCTTGAGCGCGACATGACCAACTTCTCACATTGGGTCCTATTGTTTGCAACTACTAGTTAGGCCGGTCGGTTCCGGGTAGTTTTACGTTGCAAACTCAACCCAACCTCGAGTTGGCCACACTTACATTATCCAAGTTCATCATGTTTCCAAAACATGTTACAAGTTTTCAAGCATTTGGGTAGACCTAACTTAATAGGTAAATTCCCAAAGGGTAGACCTAACTTAATAGGTAAATTCCCAAGCTCATGTTTTTATGCATACTTACATGCCAACTTCCATGTTATCTTTCAAGTCATATTTTCAAGTATAAACACATGTCATAATCAAGTCAAGATTTCGTGACATGTTCACGTTTATCTAACTACCCAAAATCGTGTTTTCCCAACGCAAGCAAAGCGAGTCAACATAGTAGGTATACTATGGCTACATGTAGACCCCAACACATGCACGATGCCACAAAAGGGATTGGCTCCAAACATGCATGGCGTCATAAGGGGGTTTGGCCTTAAAACATGCATGATAGAGTCATATAGGGATTGACCATAAGCATGCATACTATCATATAGGATTTGGCCACAAACTTGCATAATATCATAAAGAGGTTTTGCCACAAACATGCATGAAACATAAGGGGTTTGTGTTCATATGCATGCATAAGCCCCAAGGTCAAGTATTTGCCTATGTTTCACAAGTCAAATGGTTCCCAAAGGTTCATGCAAATCTTCCATAGACAAAGATCCAAACTTGCAAGATAAACTAGGCTAAACATAACATGAGTGACATGATTAAGTTGCTACATCTTAGTCTAAGGTCATAGATCATAGAAAAGGGACAAAGTTAGGTTCACATACATGCATACTTATGCTTTATCTCATTTTATCCCATGTCAACATTAAAAATACCGTTTTGATCCAAAAGTAGCTAGAACTTACTTAGGCAAGGCTTAGAAAAGGGGTCATGCATCATCTTGACGAAGAAAGGTGGCTCCTTTGAAGAAGAACCTTCATGAAACTCGCATAGCAATGTTGATTTGGCCTCTATTTGGTGTAGCAAGCTTGCACCTTTTGATTTGAACCCGATTTGAATGCATAGGCTCTAGGGATTTGAGATGGAGGCCATGAGAGTAGAAATTTGGCCATAGTTTAGTTACATGAGTGAATAATGAGGGTTTAGGGGTAGGTTTAGGGTCTTTTTATAGAGATTAGGATAGTTTTAGGCCCTTAGATTAACCCTAGGACCAACCTGAACCGTCAGATTTCAAACCAGGCCCAAAAACCTAGCCAAGATAGAAAATAGGTGCACCAGACCAGAATCAGCCGACAGGGCAAGTCGACAGCCCTGTCGACTTGCCTGTCGACATGCCTGTCGACTTGCAAGTCGACAGCCCTGTCGACAGCCCAGTCGACTTGTCTGGGCGGGAATTTTCCCGCCTGGCCCGATTTCTGCATGTTTCGAAATTCAAATTTCCCGAAAACTTCTTTGGGCCTTAACCGGGTCATACGGACTCCGATTTACAAAATTTCGGACTCTATTTCGCGTATTTTTCCGAGACGAACGCAATGGCATAGCCCGTTTTACTTGATTCAGAATTTAAAATTAAATTCTGCCTTGATTCTCATTTTAACATGTTATCGAAATACGGGTTGTTACAAGAAATATTTGAATCTGTTTGAAAATATCTTTCCAACAGATGTGAAAAATCCAAATTTCATAACGGGAATAAAAAGTTATGTCCAAATCAAATTTAGAAATAGTCGCAGTAGAATCATATATAAGCCATAACGGGTTATCCAATATAACTGGAGATTGGTTACGAATTTGGACAAGGTTCTTTTGAGGCGTAGTTATAACTTAATTTATAGAATTTTACTATAATTTTTTATTAATTAAATATGCAAATTTTTATTGGGAGTATTTTGCACACTATATCAATATTTTGGGGTTTCAAAATTTAAGTTAAACTACCGATATTATTATATTTTTGGGATCATGGTGCCTCGCTGGACACGACCGTGTTCTTACTTCTGTTCATAGCGGCTAGAACGTAAACGAAATCTTTATCCTACATGTTCACTTAAATGAGTAAATTTTTGTATCCTTTTATTTATATTCAAATAGTTTATACTCTCTCTACCCTATTCTTTGTCACCGCATACACACTTGATGACAAAAGAAATTCACACCCTGCCTGTCAAGTTTTTCCAACAACGTACCCATCAAGCTATTCGTTTCCGTGTGCCCCAAACCATGACACTGTACATCTCGTGCTCTCCACGCCATTACATCCGTGTTTCCCAAGCTGTCAGAATCGTGCCACCCAAGCTTCTTTCCTTTAAATACTGCGCATCTCCTCTCCCCTCGAAAGAAAATAAAACCATAAGAAAACCACACTCCATAAATTAGTAATAAAAAAATTCAAATACAATGTTAAAACCAAACTAAAATGAACAGCTCCTGTTCTGCTATTCACGCAAGCCTCCCTGTGCCATTCACAAGTTGCTTCTCTTCAGTTGAGCCATCCGAAGTTTTCCATCCACTTCAGATCACTGTCACCTTTCCACTGGCCGAAGTCGGAAGGGTAAGAAGCATTACGAGTTGGTGGTAGCAGTACATGGTGGAAGGAGGGGGATCCGACGCAAACTAAAGGGGGAGAACTTAAAAGAGCAGTCATGGTGTTAATTAGTGAACTAAGGGGAGAGAGGGAGGTGAAGGAAGTTTGGCAGTACAGTTCAAAATTAGCAGGTGCGAATTCTTTTAATTGGGGAAGAAGACGTTAAATGCATGGTTAAGGGAAAAGGTAATTAGCTAAATGGTTGTCATTGTGGTGAAGTTGAATACGTACACGGCGGTTTTGGGTTCATTGGAAAATCACAAGGTGAGGTCATATTTTATGTCGGATTTCATTTTGGTGAAAAGAACTAGGTTACGGGCTTGAAACCTGAAGATGGGGTCACGACACTAATCTCATTTTTGGTCAGGTTATCATGATGGTTATTTAAACTAGGTGGTGGGAGAAAGGTTTAGCTGCGACTTAATGTACTTAAGGGGAGTACTAAAATAAGGTAAATACTTATTTAAGTGTTAATGGATGTGGTGTTTACACTTGTTTCATGGGAAGGGAGTTGGCATGAAAAGGAGTAACCAAGTTTTAATGTTCCCAGAGGAAGATGGTACACGGTTGAGAGGTTGGATAAATCCCGTAATTTGCCTAACGATAATTACGGTAATTTACTCCTAATAGCTACTTAGTTAATAAACTATCTAATAAAATTTTTGTAAATATTATAACAAGCATAACCATCTCATATGTTAACAGAATCGGTCCAAACTGGTCACGTTCGAATCGTAGCGAAGAGATCTACGATGAAAAACTGATATGGCTGAAATGGAGCTACTGAAATTTCGTAGAAAAATCAAATGTTCGTTGATTTTAAATGAAACAAAAGGCAGAACCATCAACTGCAAATAAGGTGAGTAAACTCACCAACTCTGTTTCGTTTATATTTTTATATAAACGAAAATTTAAATTTTATACTGTGAAATGGTTGATTGGTTGAATAGTTGATAAAATTGGTTGAAATGATTGATAGGATTACATCGTTGATCGATTACCAGTTCTGATAGTTTATATAAATGTGAAATAATGTCATTGATGTTGATTAACATCTGTGGATGCAGGGAAACTGGTTGGAGGGATCCAACTGGATTCCTCAACATATTATTCACTGTTTTATTTATTTATTTTGATATATGATGTGATATATAACCGTTTGTTGATTTTGCTGTGATTGAATTACACTTGCCCCATAAATTTTGGTATTTAAATACCGTAAAATATTTAGGACGCAGAAAGAAAATTTGAGATTTTAAAAAGGGATTATTTCCAAAATAGAAATTAGATTTGAAATAGAAAGATATTAGAAACTTGTTTAAGTGAATTAAAACAAGAAGTTCTTTATAACGATGTTTATAAATTAAATAAAATATATATCATAGAATAAAGTAAATATAAATTCAAGTTGAATTTATATAAGCAAAGTGGTAATGGGTGTTGATACCGATATTTGAGGTGGGATTTGAATGCCGTAGTTGTAAAGAGATTTGAGTGGGAAAATTGGTTTTGAAAGAAATAATGGGTTATATTCCAGAGATTGGAAAATAAAAATTAATTGAGATAAATTTGATGAAATTTTTAATAGGAATTCGGCGATGTCGAATTTTACAAATGATTTATGTCCCAGAAGAATATTTAAATTTTATTTAACATGAACCTATGAATTTATTTAAATACATAAAAAGGTCAATATTCAATTAATTCTATAGTTTGCAATAATATAAAAATCAAATTGAGAACGGCGATTATAGCGTTGTTGTTATAATATATGTTTTTTATTTTGTAAATCTAAACAGCAATTATAATGCTACCGTTATCACAAATGTTTTAACAGCGATTTTAATGCTGCTATTATAATAAAAGCTAAACAACGATCATAACGTTGTCATTGAAAGTAATGTTTAATAAATCAAATATTTGGAAGCAACGATTATAACGCTAGCGTTATAATCAATATTTTTCTATAAAAGAAGTGTGTTCTTAGATTGAATCCGAGAATTGCGTAAGCAATGACTTGTTTGGAATGGTGGGCTTTGACTATTTCGAAGTTAAGAATGTTTTTCAATTAAGGTCTGAGAGTTAAGTATATCCCAACTTGGTTGACTTCATGATTGATGAAGAAATGGTTATGGTTCGATAGTGAAGATTGGTTAACATTCTGGATAGTTAATAATTGGTTAATGTTTTAAGTTATAGTAACGATGTTTATAACATCGCGTTAATTTAAAAGAATTTGAAATGTTTTTCCCAGTAAAATGAGAGATATTGTCTAAGTATAGAAGATGAAATGAATTGGTCAATGAAGAATTAAGAAAGAGAATTTGGAAATATTTTTCCAATATTAATGCGACATATTTTCTGAATATAGAAAATAAGGATTCGCTAATATATATGAATATTTTTCTAAATGGGGAAAAGAGATTTTTTCTCGAGTAAAGAAATTACTTATTGGAAATGTTTTTTCCAAAGAATCAAAAGGGAAATCGAGCTTCAAAAGGACACGAAAGATAGGGAAACAGGAATTTGAAATAATAATATAATCAGGAATTAATTTGAAAGAGGCCCAGTGTTGGTTAATGCTTGATCGGTAGAATTTCCAATTGGAAATAGGACCGTTGATTGTATGGTTATTTCATTGATAGTTAAATCACCGACTATCAAGATTTTGATTTGTTTTATACCTCCGTTGTCAATATGGGGAGACCGGGATCAGATTTAATATCTGAAACACACTCCGTATTGGCATAAGCGTTACGAATCAACTTATGTTGAAGAGATTATGAAGACGGAGAAAAATGCAAGGGTTGTTCTGTTAATTCAAACCTCAAGCCTCACAACCGGGGATTGACAAAAATCGGGTAGCCAACATGGCTATATGGGTCGCACCCATTAGGATGTATAATCACCTATCTAGAGAAATTCCATTTGATTTTTTAATCTATCGATGCTGTCCCTTTTGGGAAACGGTTGCTGATCCCAACCGTTGGTGATATACATTCGATACACTCAAGTGAAATGAGTGGTCGGTCATGTGTGGGCCGGGTTGCAAGACGTACTTGTTGAACCCAGTGTATTCGTCTCTAGAAATACACTATCGGAAGGTGGTCCCATACCTTGTCAGGTTGGAAATCCAATCTCCAATAAGCGCCCTGCGGTTTTCGATTTTATATTATATATGCAGCGTGAGATGCAAGCGTTCCGCTAAATTCTATTTATTATATTTAGACACTATTATAATATCACCAGATTTTGATATCAAACTGTTTTGGTTATCGTAAGGTAAAAACCATTCGTGTTTATGTGTGGATCGTTCTTACGATTATCATTTCTTTTGAACGGATTTTTGAAAGTTATACCAATGGTTGGAGTTTACTCACACCAGTCCCATAACTGACCCAGAGTTTATTTTGTTTTGTTTTTCCCTAAACTCTTGGGTGCCCAAAATTTGTACGGGCAGTCAAGTAGTCGGGATTTTTCAGATTCACTTGGAGGAGCTCGAAGCTGGAGGCTTCACCTGTTAGCTAAAGACTATTATATTTTCCGCTGTGTAATATGTTGTATCTGGAAACAGGAGTTTATAACTGTTCCAGAGATAGCTGTTGTGCTATGATGATGGTATGTATATACAAATACTGATTTGTGTTTCAAAGTTTATGTTATCTAATATATTTTATTCGTTCCGCTGTGAGTTTGTGACCTTCGTTTTCTTCTATTCTAATATTTCTTTCTTTCTATTTCTCATCCTCTAACTTCTTTCTAATAATGATTCATATTTCTGTGCAATTTGGGTTGGATGTGTGGTGTTATTAGTCGACTCAAAGAGTACGGAAATTCAGGTCGTTACAGTTGGTATCAGAGCTGAAGGTTGAGTGATAACCTTGGCTCTGTGGCGTGAGTCAATAGAGATGGGGTTAGTAACACCCTAGATTGAGTTTGAATGTATATATACGAGTGAGCGTATTTGTAGATTTGATATAAAAATTGTTTTATATTGTGTTGACTGGTTTGTTGAGTGGTTTATGAATTCTGGTCGAGACAGGAAGTACAACTGTATCGATAGGTGTTTCTAAACTCTCGAACAGATCAATTTGACACAGTATTGTTTTAACGATGGGTAAATGATATAATTTTGCCCAAAAAGAGATATTTTTGATACAAAAGGGATAATTTTCTGAAATATATGAATGTGTTGATTATTATTACAATCAAATGGAATTATAAAATATTGAAATGATTATACCGTTTGTATATGGACAATGTATACAAATGAGACAAACCAAGATTAAGTTCAAACCAGAGTTTGAATTTAAATTCCGGGTGTTTAGAAAATATTTTCTGAAGTATTTTTAAAAGTAATATAACATTACTTTGAAGTATTTTTGAATGAGAATGGTTTAAACGGATTTTAAAAGTGATTAAGCATTGAAATCACTTCAGTGGCGAGAAAATAATTCTGATAATGGACTGCAGCATTATCAGTGTTCATTTTGAGTTTCTGGGTGATGGATTGCTACCATAGTTAATTTATTAATGGAAATTGTTTGAGAAAAATAAAGTTGTTTTATAAATTCAAAAGTTTTGAATTGGTTTGATTATAAATATATGTGTATAGTTATATGATTTAAAAACTAATTTGAAATAAACCTTGGGAATTCGAATTCTGAATTTAATAGATTAAAAAGGTGGAAGTAAAATCGAATGGATTAAATTTAACTAAAGTTTAGTTAAATGAAGCGGGACGACCCTAAAGAAAACAAAATTTGTTCGAAATCCATTAAAATGGAATTTGTTTGAAATTAGATGGAAAAACTTGGCCCAATAAATGGTTTATAAGAAAATGATATGAACTGGGTTATCATTGAGCATATATTGAAGCATACACAATTGTGTGAACCCTTGAAAAGTAAATAAATTAGTTTAAACCCAATGTGCAAGAAATTTGGGATTGAATGCAAAATTGTATTGGGTTGGAATTTAATTTAAAATAGATTGGATGGAGATAATCTCGAATGAAATTTAGTAGGGAGAAATGTTGAGATTTGAACTTTTAAGTGAATTCGATATAAACAAGTTGAACATATATTGGATAGTGTTGTTTGGAATTAAATCATGAATTGAAATTGAAACTCAAACTAAGTAAGTGGATTGATTAGTGAAATACAAATCAAATTGAATTGGTGGAATAGAAATGAACTAATCAGAAGTTGATTAGAGAGCAAAAAAAAGTGGAAGTTGAATTGATTTGGAATCAATGGAAATGGATATATGAACGATGAGCAGATATTGAATGGAAGCAAATGCAAGAGATAGAATTAAGCCCGACAAAAAGGTACACATTTACAATATTACTAGGATTGATGGTTTTATGAGCCTATGGGGCTAGCCGCTTGGCCTTTTGATTTTCTTTTGAGTTGGAGAAGGCCTAGAAAGGCGAGTTGTGGTTGTATCGATTGACCCATGCAGAGGAGATGCTGCCGGAATTTTTCAGAATTTAAAGTGTTAGAAAAGTTTCAGAATTTTTGAAATTTTTTGTTAGTAAGAATAAATTAATATTTTAAATTGAAATAAATTGGTCCAGCTAAACTGAAGTTAAGAAGTGAACAAAAAGGAATTTTGGACATAAGTAATAGGATATGTAACATCTTTTCTTACCTTAGCAATTTCGAGGACGAAATTATTTTAAGGGGGAAGGAATGTAACGACCGGGATTTTCAGCCGTTGAATTCTGAATATTTAAATTGGTTTAAATATTTTATTTGAATTATATATAGAAATTTATAAGGAATTTATTTAATAAAACGATATTTAAACATATAATTTATAATATAATTAAAACGTGTTCAAAATGGCGCGGTAGTTTGAAAATTCGATTTCAAATTTCAATTGAACGTACAGGATTCAAAATAAATCGGATTTTAGAGAAACAAGAAATATTTGAATCTGTTTGAAAATATCTTTCCAACGAATGTGAAAAATCCAGATTTCATAACGGGAATAAAAAGTTATGTCCAAATCAAATTTAGAAATAGTCGCTGTAGAATCATATATAAGCCATAACGGGTTATCCAATATAACTGGAGATTGGTTACGAATTTGGACAAGGTTCTTTTGAGGCGTAGTTATAATTTAATTTTTAGAATTTTACTGTAATTTTTAACTAATTAAATATGCAAATTTTTATTGGGAGTATTTTGCACACTATATCAATATTTTTGGGTTTCATAATATAAGTTAAACTACCGATATTATTATATTTTTGGGATCATCGTGCCTCGCTGGACACGCATAAAATGAACAGCTTCTGTTCTGCTGTTCTGCTGTTAAAACTAAACTAAAATGAACAGCTTCTGTTCTGCTGTTCACGCATGCCTCCCTGTGCCATTCACAAGATGCTGCTCTTCAGTTGAGCCATCTGAAGTTTGCCATCCACTTCAGATCACTGTCACCTTTCCACTGTCCGAAGTCGGAAGGGTAAGAAGCATTGCGAGTTGGTGGTAGCAGTACATGGTGGAAGGAGGGGGATCCGACGCTAACAGAAGGGGGAGAACTTAAAAGAGCAGTCATGGTGTTAATTAGTGAACTAAGGGGAGAGAGGGAGGTGAAGGAAGTTCGGCAGTACAGTTCAAAATTAGCAGGTGCGAATTCTTCTAGTTGGGGAAGAAGACGTTAAATGCATGGTTAAGGGAAAAGGTAATTAGCTAAATGGTTATCATTGTGGTGAAGTTGAATACGTAAACGGTGGTTTTGGGTTCATTGGAAAGTCACAAGGTGAGGTCATATTTTATGTCGGATTTCATTTTGGTGAAAAGAACTAGGTTACGGGCTTGAAACCTGAAGATGGGGTCACGACACTAATCTCATTTTTGGACAGGTTATCATGATGGTTATTTAAACTAGACGGTGGGAGAAAGGTTTAGCTGCGACTTAATGTACTTAAGGGAAGTACTAAAATAAGGTAAATACTTATTTAAGTGTTAATGGATGTGGTGTTTACACTTTTTTCATGGGAAGGGAGTTGGCATGAAAAGGAGTAACCGGGTTTTAATGTTCCCAGAGGAAGATGATACACGGTTGAGAGGTTGGATAAATCCCGTAATTTGCTTAATGATAATTATGGTAATTTACTCCTAATAGCTACTTAGTTAATAAACTATCTAATAAAAAATTTGTAAATGTTATAACAAGCATAACCATATCATATGTTAACAGAATCGGTCCAAACTGGTCACGTTCGAATCGTAGCGAAGAGATCTACGATGAAAAACTGATATGGCTGAAATGGAGCTACTGAAATTTCGTAGAAAAATCAAACGTTCGTTGATTTTAAATGAAACAAAAGGCAGAACCATCAACTGCAAATAAGGTGAGTAAACTCACCAACTCTGTTTCGTTTATATTTTTATATAAACGAAAATTTAAATTTTATTTATGTTTTATACTGTGAAATGGTTGATTGGTTGAATAGTTGATAAAATTGGTTGAAATGATTGATAGGATTACATCATTGATCGATTACCATTTCTGATAGTTTATATAAATGCGAAATAATGTCATTGATGTTGATTAACATCTGTGGATGCAGGGAAACAGGTTGGACGGATCCAACTGGATTCCTCAACATATTATTCACTGTTTTATTTATTTATTTTGATATATGGTGTGATATATAACCATTTATTGATTTTGCTGTGGTTGAATTACACTGGCCCCATAAATTTTGGTATTTAAATACCGTAAACTATTTAGGACGCAGAAAGAAAATTTGAGATTTTAAAAAGGGATTATTTCCAAAATAGAAATTAGATTTGAAATAGAAAGAAATTAGAAACTTGTTTAAGTGAATTGAAACAAGAAGTTGTTTATAACGATGTTTATAATTTAAATACAATATATATCATAGAATAAAGTAAATATAAATTCAAGTTGAATTTATATAAGCAAAGTGGTAATGGGTGTTGATACCGATATTTGAGGTGGGATTTGAATGCCGTAGTTGTAAAGAGATTTGAGTGGGAAAATTGGTTTCGAAAGAAATAATGGGTTATATTCTAAAGATTGGAAAATAAAATTAATTGAGATAAACCTGATGAAATTTTAAATAGGAATTCGGCGATGTCGAATTTTACAAATGATTTATGTCCCAGAAGAATATTTAAATTTTATTTAACATGAACCTATCAATTTATTTAAATACATAAAAAGGTCAATATTCAATTAATTCTATAGTTTGCAATAATATAAAAATCAAATTGAGTTAATTTCAGAAGTTAAAGAACGTATAGTTTGTACATAAATTTAAAGGAGAACTTGAATTGTTTAAAATAAACAGAGTTTATAATTGAACAACGGAGGTGTATGCGTCGCACACGGTACTTTATTTAAAACAACGGTTATAGCTCTATTGTTATGATATTTGTTTTGTAAATCTAAACAGCGATTATAGCGCTGTTGTTATGGTATTTGTTTTGTAAATCTAAACGGAGATTATAGCGTTGTTGTTATAATATATGTTTTTTTTTGTAAATCTAAACAGCGATTATAATGCTACCGTTATCACAAATGTTTTAACAGCGATTTTAATGTTGCTATTATAATAAAAGCTAAACAGCGATCGTAACGTTTTCATTGAAAGTAATGTTTTATAAATCAAATATTTGGAAGCAGCGATTATAATGCTACCGTTATAATCAATATTTTTCTATAAAAGAAGTGTGTTCTTAGATTGAATCCGAGAATTGCGTAAGCAATGACTTGTTTGGAATGGTGGGCTTTGACTATTTCGAAGTTAAGAATGTTTTTCAATTAAGGTCTGAGAGTTAAGTATATCCCAACTTGGTTGACTTCATGATTGATGAAGAAATGGTTATGGTTTGATAGTGAAGATTGGTTAACATTCTGGATAGTTAATAATTGGTTAATGTTTTAAGTTATAGTAACGATGTTTATAACATCGCGTTAATTTAAAAGAATTTGAAATGTTTTTCCCAGTAAAATGAGAGATATTGTCTAAGTATAGAAGATGAAATGAATTGGTCAATGAAGAATTAAGAAAGAGGATTTGGAAATATTTTTCCAATATTAATGCGATATATTTTCTGAATATAGAAAATAAGGATTCGCTAATATATAGGAATGTTTTTCTAAATGGGGAAAAGAGATTTTTTTCTCGAATAAAGAAATTACTTATTGGAAATGTTTTTTTTCAAAGAATCGAATGGGAAATCGAGCTTCAAATAGATACGAAAGATAGGGAAACAGGAATTTGAAATAATAATATAATTAGGAATTAATTTGAAAGAGGCCCAGTGTTGGTTAATGCTTGATCGGTAGAATTTCCAATTGGAAATAGGACCGTTGATTGTATGGGTATTTCTTTGATAGTTAAATCACCGACTATCAAGGTTTTGATTTGTTTTATACCTCCGTTGTCAATATGGGGAGACCGGGATCAAATTTAATATCTGAAACCCACTTCGTATTGGAATAAGCGTTACGAATCAACTTATGTTGAAGAGATTATGAAGACGGAGAAAAATGCAAGGGTTGTTCTGTTAATTCAAACCTCAAGCCTCACAACCGGGGATTGACAAAAATCGGGCAGCCAGCATGGCTATATGGGTCGCACCCATTAGGATGTATAATCACCTATCTAGAGAAATTCCATTTGATTTTTTAATCTATCGATGTTGTCCCTTTCGGGAAACGGTTGCTGATCCCAACCGTTGGTGATATACATTCGATACACTCAAGTGAAATGAGTGGTCGGTCATGTGTGGGCCGGGTTGCAAGACGTACTTGTTGAACCCAGTGTATTCGTCTCTAGAAATACACTATCGGAAGGTGGTCCCATACCTTGTCAGGTTGGAAATCCAATCCCCAATAAGCGCCCTGCGGTTTTCGATTTTATATTATATATGGAGCGTGAGATGCAAGCGTTTCGATAAATTCTATTTATTTGATTTAGACACTATTATAATATCACCAGATTTTGATATCAAACTGTTTTGGTTATCGTAAGGTAAAAACCATTCGTGTTTATGTGTGGATCGTTCTTACGATTATCATTTCTTTTGAAAGGATTTTTGAAAGTTAAATCAATGGTTGGAGTTTACTCACACCAGTCCCATGACTGACCCAGAGTTTATTTTGTTTTGTTTTTCCCTAAACTCTTGGGTGCCCAAAATTTGTACGGGCAGTCAAGTAGTCGGGATTTTTCAGATTCACTTGGAGGAGCTCGAAGCAGGAGGCTTCACTTGTTAGCTAAAGACTATTATATTTTCCGCTGTGTAATATGTTGTATCTAGAAACAGGAGTTTATAACTGTTCCAGAGATAGCTGTTGTGCTATAATGATGGTATGTATATACAAATACTGATTTGTGTTTCAAAGTTTATGTTATCTAATATATTTTATTCGTTCCACTGTGAGTTTGTGACCTTCGTTTTCTTCTATTCTAATATTTCTTTCTTTCTATTTCTCATCCTCTAACTTCTTTCTAATAATGATTCGTATTTCTGTGCAATTTGGGTTGGATGTGTGGTGTTATTAGTCGACTCAAAGAGTATGGAAATTCGGGTCGTTACACTATTGGTATCCACAAGAGCGTCTCCTTTATCAATCAAATTGAAAGAGGGAAAATAGATTGGTGTTAGCCGCCATTACTGAGGATTTGGGAAAAGGTTATCGGTGGGTTTTTTTTATCTTATCAAAAATCTAATTAGGGTTAGCCGTCGATCCTTTTAAAAGGAAGTATGTGTTCCTTTATAAAGTGGAAAATTAACCATAAAATTAGGATCTAGACTGAAAGCCCATTCCAACTTCAAATTAAATATCAACGTATTGATATTTTATTTGTCCAAAATAATTTCTATTTTATAACGCTCTATTGTGTGACCCCATAGGTTATTACAACGTTGGCAATGATTTTAAATCATATTTAAAATCATAAACAGTGATTGGCATCTAGCAATACGTCGTTGCTACCCAAGTTATAATAAGATCAATGATTCGATACTACCTTTCTGTGACCAGTGTCTCAATGTAATATAATCCTTTTAACCAATATATCCAGGATTAAAATCAAGGCATGGATCATATCATCCTCTTTATAATTTAATCCATTTTTCTTGATCAATGAGTAGACTGTTTAAATACAAATCAATACTTGAGCACGGCCATGCATTTCACAGTCTCACTTAATCAAGAGGCCCATGGATATCACTACAAATATATCGTAGGGTTAAATTCCATCTAGATCATTCATAATTTTCATTCGACTCGAGATGTATCCAATAATCACCATTATCGTTACTCTGTTACGAGTAACTTTAGATGATATCAAAACATAAATATCCTCGAATAAAATTATAATGATTTCAGGTCTGAGGACCATTACATCACTGTCACTATGAGAATAAATTATGATATTGTTAATTATATTCCATGTAGTTATCTCATGGTGGGTCAGCCCAATACGCTATTCTCCAATACGTATTTATATCTTAACTTTAATATCACGTATATTAATGATCAATGAGATGTGATCATCAGTCAATCAATATACTAGTCTCAATGTTTTATTTTTGTCCTATGTATAAACAATAAAACTCGACTAGGGACATTTAAGAATTATAATACTTAATAATTGCATAATCTGAAGCTCAAGTCTTACTCGAACTATATACTTCCAAATTATTATTCTAAGGACTTCAGTTATGTTAATACTTTTATTAAGCAGTAAATATAACATAACGGAATATATTTTATTCCATACAAAATAACAACAACAACAACATTGTTATCTATCTCATCAAATGGATTGCCTCTAGGGCACAAACTCTAACATAATTTAGTCAACCCCCTTTTTTCTCCACTACCGTTCAAAATCGAAGAAAGAAAAAAAACCGCTTTAGCCGTCGCCCCTCCCCTTTCCCACCGTCGCCGCCCTCCAGGCGATCACCACCGCCCACCGTGCCCTCGCCCCCCCCCCCTCCGATGATCTCCTCCTTCCTCCGCCTTCCCCCTCTCTCCTCCTTCCCTTCGTCTGTTCGAAGAAACCCGACCCAAAAACCCTCTGACCCGCCCTTGTGACCCCGCCTTCGACCACCGCTACCCCCACCACCTCCCCGACCCTCTACGCTTCCTCCTCAGCCTCCAGCGCCAACATGGACCCCCCTCCTCTTAAAAATCCGACCTTTATAATTTTCAGTTTTGCGTTTAGCACCCTGACCTTCCCACCTCAATATCTCCCCAACTGAGCCCCTATGGCCAAAACTGCACAGTACCAAAATCGAAGAGCATGATTTTCTCTTCGATTTGAGTACGTGGAAGTCGTATTTTGGAAGCGGAGCCGCCCGGAAAACGCGTCCAAAGTCTGCTGTCCAAATACCGTCTTTTCGCAAATTCCGACGAAATGGAGCATTTTCGGAAGAAAGGCCACTAGGAGAAAGTTGTCCGGAATAGCGGGTTTAAGCTAATAACAAAGATAATGTGAAGATTGGAGCTCGTTTGCAAATTCTGGAACCAGAACAGCAAATCAGAGCATTAGAAAACAATGGCGGAGTGGATCCTAATCTGAGAACACCTTCTCACTCAAAT
The DNA here is from genome assembly GCA_030737875.1 of Allium sativum. NCBI lineage: Eukaryota > Viridiplantae > Streptophyta > Magnoliopsida > Asparagales > Amaryllidaceae > Allium > Allium sativum. The sequence goes on along the minus strand of CM060912.1, from coordinate 255,284,231 downwards.
TATTTTACAGTTAAATATATCCTAGGTTGCAGACGGGGCTTAGCACCTCCTGACACTATTTATTGTACAAACCGTGGTTGTTTGTTTGGATTGTATTGTGGAAATTTGGATTGTTGTTGTAAAATTGATTGTAGGATTGTTTGGATTATTGTGTACGGCGCAAGCCAGTATCAGGAGAGGGGTAATGGTAGACATTACTCCGGTTCTAATATCGTGCCGTTATAATGCCGAAATTTTCTGGAATAAACTATATAAAATATTCATGTGTTGAATAAAACGTTTAAACAATAAAAATATCATTTTTATTGTGTAAATGAACTATATAAAATAGTCAAGTGTAGAAATAAATATTTTACTGTTAAAAATATAATTTTTACATATATATGAACGACATAAAATTCTCCTGAAATGAAAATAAATATTCATTTACAAATCGGATGATTTATTTATGTACACCCATTTAACTGACATTGATTAGGACAATAAATTTTACACATCACCCAACGACACAAATAATATTCATTATTTGCTGGTTGAAACCCCACACGGGTATTGGGATGATATTTGACGTACACTAATCCCAATTGTTTAGTGGTATATCAATCGGTTAGTTGACAAACTATAGTAAGCGTTAATTATTTATATTTAATGCTTATGCAGTTGTGTAATGCACTCTGGATGATTTGTTATCATTGTTGTTATATTCATGTGTTGTATGAAATCCATATAAATAACAATATATGTTAATTTACTGTGTCTGATTCCAATTCAGGAATAACGAACATTTTAAAATAGCGAATATTTTAAAATAACGAATATTTTAAAATAATATTCTGTAAAGGACTAAAACGTGAATTTGATGTCCGATTTTGGATAGACACGAAAATATTGAAATATATGAAGCCGTATTGATTAGATATGCGCCATTTTAACGCGAACAATATTTATATCGATTTTATTCATTTTCATAATGAATATCGAAAATTGAAATGATTTCAAAATCTGATATTTTGAAAATATTCTCATTTAAATATTATAATGATAACGAGTATTCAATTTTGTTTTTAAAACGAATTTATAAAATACGATTTGAATGAAATATTATATATATATATATATATATTATATATTAATGGCTTGAATAGAACGTGCCGCGCTGCGACCGTTCGCGAATTTCGACCATTGACTTCGAATTGACATTACAGGAGATTCAACCATCGGATTCTCCTAAAACCCGAACCATTGGGTTCGTATCGAAAAGAGCTTTCCAATGAATATAAGATATTTAAAATTTAATGGTTGTATTTGGAATTATGTCCAAATCAAATTTGGAAAAGGTCGCTTTGGATGTAGTTCGGTGGCCGATATTGGAAATCGACTGTACGAGCCTTGATAAAATTATTAAAAAATATTAATAATTTGTGTAAAATCATAAAAATGATTTGGAAAGAATTTGGATGAAAAAATCCATGTTTGTAAAGATAAAAATATATTTTTATCAAAAGGAACTAGTTATTAACTAGAAAGATAATCCAACGTTTTAAATAAATAAAATGGATTTGTGAATGGTTTTAATATAACAAGAATTTTTCAATGTATGAATTGGAATGGATTTGAATAGAAATCATCTTCGGGATATTTCGATATTGGATTTCATAACTATATGGATATTGTGGAGGAATTTGGTAGATATATATATATATATATATCGTTATTCCCCATACGATATGTATTGGTTACAGAATTTGATATTGAATGTAAGCAAATATAATTTCTATTCAGAGCCTTATATTTAATATCAAAGTGGATTTTGGGTTTGTCCTTCAGTAACACTGTTCTTAAACCCCACGTGAAAAGAATAAATCTTTTAATTAAGATTATTAAAATTTCCAATTATATTTAGTAATTGGAATAAAATGGAATGTGAATTTGGTTTATTATGAACTGTGTTTTTAATGACATTTGTTCTTTAACCCGATTAACAGTGAAATGTGATTTGGAATATATAAATCTTTTACTAAGATTTAATGGAAGTTTTTCAAAGTAATGTTTTCCAATTTAATATATTAAATTGGAATTGAATGGAATTCGATTTAGTGATAATCGAAGTGAGCTTCTATGGAAGAAGACTGTTACTATATATGGAATTTAAAAGGCTTTGTCGTTATTCCATTTATATAACTGGTTGGATACGAAAATTTATATCGATTATATATATTGATCTGTTTTCCGTGAAGATTCCATAATTTATGGAATGTGATTTTGGGTTTATAGTGAACTGTGTTTCAAATGAAATTGGTTCTTTAACCTAGCTAAAGACAGTATTACATGTCTAACATTGTATTTCGAATTGTATTGTTGATCTCTATTAAATATATATCTGTTAGGTGGCAGAGAATTTATTCTCTTGCATAACACCCTTCTCTGAGACATACAAGCTTAGAGGTTATATATTGGCAGAAATCAGTGGTACGGTGTAGATTGTCGATGTGGCATGTTTGGGTTTCCAAAGTTAAATTATCATTAAATAATGATTGTTGGAAGATTAAAACTAAGTGAAGTTTTAATGAATCTTTAATTAGATTTAAATGAGAATATGATAATTTAAATTATCAAATTTGGGAAATGATCGAGAATGGAGTACCACCAGTTTTACTCCAGGCGATAGTTAAATCTTTAATTAGATTTTAACATGAAATGGTAACTAAATTTACCGATAACACCGTGGGTGTTAGATTTGGGGTAATACTAGTTTTGCTCTATGGTATGAATAGGTTGGGATTGGGATTAATAAATACATGATTACTTTGGTAAAGTTCACTAATCCCGACTAATTGATAAACCTTAAATTGGTTTTGAAATCGATATCCAAAGGAAGATGAAAGAGAAATTTAAAAAAAAAATTGATCTTTGATATTATTAATGGGAACCTTTCCCTAAAGATGTGAATATTTGAATAAAATAATATTATGAATTGGAATGAGGCCTATGTTGTGTTTTTATAGCACTTGATTATTGATTATAAAATACGCGGGTTATTCGGAAAGTTGGGTTTATCCCACTCTAAATAATTAATACGACGACTAAAAGTCGACGATGAAGATGGTGGTTTAAGACCGGAGTTCTTTACATCGTATGGATGATTACTGATGTCTTGATTGGGCCGTACACCCAAGACAAGGTAATAAGTGGTGATCGTCCAGACGTACTTGGAGATCACCGAATATGCGAGGACTTCTCTCCTGTATTGGACATATGGGACGAGGAATAAGGTGCCTCCGGTTTTGTACAGACCCAGAACCGACTTGTAAATGGATGTGTGTCTGACATTGGATTTCATTCTGTGTTGATTGATTTTTATTAAATATATATCTGTTTGGTGGTGGATAATTTATTCGCTTTCCTAACGTTCTTGGGCCTCCGCCGGTACTTATGGATTCAAAGGCACAAGAAGGGGAACACCCTATGTTGCACATGCAGCCGCTTTAGATGCTATTCGTTTAGCTTTCTTGCACTGATGTCTCACTCGTCTCCTGCACAATTGCTCCTGGCGAGTATGTGATCGCAGCATCAAAAAGAAAGTTTGATTTTTCTACCCTTCTTTGAGACGTACAAGCTTAGAGGTTATATATTGATAGGCATCAGTTGCACGCCGTGAATTGTCAGTGTGGCATGCTGAGATGCAAATGATCAAGGCTTTTGTTGAAAAGCAGAGTCTTGTAGTTGATGACCAAAGCACGACTTTAATTAGCATATCTTTGTGTATAGCGTTAATTTGGGAGCCTCACACCTCGGTACGAGTTAAAAACGGGATAAGGGACGCAGTGAGTGCACGACGTTTCCTTCTAGCTAGAAGTGGTGTCATGGTATGCAGTGCAGAAATTTTTACTTATGTGGATGATGGATTGCGAGGCGCTTCAGATTGAGTCCCTAGTGGCTCTAAATATTGGTCGCTACTGGCCAAGTGATAGGTCTGATAGGACCGGGAAATGTGTGTTTAAGAATAATTAAACCTCAAACATAAGAGAGGACCGGCACTACAGGATCCAGGGTTGCCCAGAGTGTGTAATCCTGAGTCATCTTGCTAGAGGTGACTCGAATCAGTGAGGAGTGCATCCCTTACCTTGACTCATGATGGAAATCCAATTTCCAATATGACATTCTTCAGTTTTAGTTGTAGAACTAGTATGGCGACATGATATATGGTACCCACATCGTCTATGGTTGATACATTTATATTGAAGTTGTTTTTGACATTATGCACTTATAGTAATATCAAAATTATTTGTTTTAAATGAACCAAGCATGTTTGGCTATTATAAGGGGAAACTCTATCATCCGGTTTGTGTTGCATTGTGTGATGGGACCTGAGTCTTATAATAGCTTCATTTTTAAAAAAAAGCATTGCGTTGTTTGTTTTATGCACTGCTATTCTTGGGTGAAAACCCGTTCTGTGTTATATGACATGGTCCCTTTATTTACTCTATTTTAAAGTAAAGTTTTAATAACTGTTTTAGTTCTCACAGCAGTCCGATGACTGGCCTAGAGTTTATTGTTTTAACCTAAACTCTAGGTGCCCATATTTTCCACACGGGCAACTAGTAGTTTTGGTTTTTGCAGATATTACTTTTCATAGGATCCTGGGTTTACAACTGGAGCTATATTCGGAAAGCTTTGTATCCATGTATCTCTTTCAGTTGTGCTATTTGATGTATTTTCCGCTGCTATGTATTTTAAACTCTGATATTATTTTATTTTCGCTGTGTAATATTTATTCATACTCTAATATATTCTTGTACTCTGATGTAAATTGTTGTAATAACGATGAAATGTTCTATTGTTTGTGTTCTAATGCGTCGTGTTCTCAACTCAATCCGGGCTTTCACTTACGGGTGAATTTTGGTCGTTTCAGCGTGGTATCAGAGCTTTGGTTTACAAAGCTCGAGAACAAGGCACATTAGAACCGAACAAAAGAATTCATCAGTGATAGGATTAATAATATCGGATAAGAATAACTCGTTAGAGATGGGATCAGTAGTATCCTAGAATACGTTTCAAAGAGTGTTATTTTTAAAATAAAAATGAAAAAAAATTGTTTTGAAAATTTAAACCTTATTATACGTATGCGAGTATTTTATTTTAAACTGATTTTGGACTTTCGAGTATATAGAGATTTTAATATACGTCTGATCCACGTGTATACGAAACCTCAAATATACTGGATTGATATAAAATCACACTCTAGTCACCTGGAGATAATTCTGATGATTGATATATCATCATCAGTATTTACGCTCGAGTCTCGAAAGTGGGATATCTATATATTTCCAATTGACTGGTGTGGGAACCAAAACTAGATAGGGTTTATTGTTTGTGATTTGGCACTAAAAGTATGATTTTGAGTATATATATAAGATATATGTTTGAAAAGTTAACCAACTAATTGATTGCTGGTTGTGATGTGTGATTATTAATCCAACTAATAAAACCAATATGCAAATAGAAAGGTTAATTTAGCCAAGTTGAATCAAAATATTGAACTGAATTGAAAATTTATTTGAATAGCATACATGTACATGTATATGTGTGAACATGTCATAGCATGGATGCTAAGATGAGGAATAAAATTGTATGCCCGACAGATAGGTACATGTTTACTGTATTTCTTGGGTTTGATGATTTTATGAGTTGATTGGCAAGCCGCTTGGCTTTTTCTTTTTCTTTTTAGACTGATGAGCGTCCTGTGAGGAAGTTGCGGTTTTACCGATCAGCACATACAAAGGAGGTTATGGTGAAATTTTTCGAAAATTTAGGGTGTTAGCCAAATTTTTGAGAAAGTAGAAATTTCTTAGCAACTGAAAGTTGAAGAATGAAAGCCAGAATGAAAGTTGAGTTGGTTGGTTAAACAACTTTAAGCTCCGTTCCTTTTCGAGGATGAAAAGATTTTAAGCGGGGGAGATTGTAACAAACTGGATTTTCAGAACCAATTTAAAATTTTTATTTTAGCCATTTTAATGGATTTTGGATATTTACAATGATTTATTTTAAATAATAATGACTAAAAATTTATTTAAATCGAAGTTAGAACGTATAAATTTATTTTAATTATAAAACGAGCTTGAAATATCGCGGTAGTTTGAAAATTCGATTTCTAATTTCAGTTGAATATATAGAATTCAATATAAATCAGATTTCAGTAAAACAAGAAATATTTGAATCTATTTAGCTATATCTTTCTAACGAATGTAAGAAACAGAAATTTCACTTTATAAATTAAAAGTTATGTCCAGTTTAAAATTCAAAATAGTCGCTATGGAATTTATATATATTTTAATAATATATAACCCTTAAAAAAAGCCATTTTGCAAATGACCTCAGTATTCGACAAAACCACTTTTGTTGGATTTGGGATGTCAAATTATTATTATATTCCAATTTTCATAATTTTTGGAATTGATATGTGAGCGTGGTGAATTTAAACGCGTTTGTTACTTCTAGTTCGAATTTAATCGACTGGAAAAAGATCATTTTCCAAATGGTCTCCAAATTCGACGAAATTAGTTTTGTGAGGACCGTATTGTCAAAATATAGCTCGATTTATTTTTCTGGAATTTTTGGAGTCATTATGGGGCCCCAGTAAATTAAAATGTACGTTGAAATCAATTTTGAACGTTATATTAATTTATATTTTAATTTTGACGAAAACTGATCGTAACAGTCGAATTGGCTTACGGGACATATCCCATTGTGTCCGGAATGGGGGTATGTGGCTGAGGGCAACAGTCGTTGGGTTCGATTTGGAGTTTGAATGAAAATTTAACTTTTTGGAATTAAAAATATTAAATATATAAATTAGTCAACCCCCCTTTTTTCTCCACTACCGTTCAAAATCGAAGAAAAAAAACCCCGCTTCAGCCATCTCTCCTCCCCTTTCCCACCACCGCTACCCTCCTGGCGATCGCCACTGACCCATCGCTGCCCCACCTCTGACGATCTCCTCCCTCCTCCGCCTTCCCCCTCTCTCTCCTTCTTCCTTTCATTTGTTCGAAGAAACCCGACCCAAAAACCGTATGACCCGCCGCCGTGACCCCATCTCCGACCACCGCGACCCCCCGCCACCTCCCCAACCCTCTACGCCACCTCCTCATCCTCCAGCGTCGACGTGGACTCCCTTCCCCTTAAAAATCCGATCTTTTTAACTTTCAGTTTTGCGTTTAACACCCTGACCTTCCTGCCTGAAAATCTTCCCAACCGAGCCCCTATTGACAAAACTCCACAGTGCCAAAATCGAGGAGCACGATTTTCTCTTCGATTTGAGTATATGGAAGTCGTGTTTTGGAAGCGGAGCCGCCCAGAAAACGGGTCCAAAGTGCGCTGTCCAAATACTGTCTTTTCGTGAATTCCAACGAAATGGAGCATTTTCGGAAGAAAGGCCACTAGGAGAAAGTTGTCCGGAATGTCGCGTTTAAGCTAATAAAAAAGATCGTGTGAAGATTGGAGCTCGTTTGAAAATTCTGGAACCAGAACAACAAATCAGAGCATCAGAAAACAATGGTGGAGTGGATCCCAAAGTGAGAACACCTTCTCACTCAAATTATTTTACAATTAAATATATCTTAGGTTGCAGATGTGGCTTAGTAGCTCCTGACACTATTTATTGTACAAACCATGGTTGTTTGTTTGGATTGTATTGTGGAAATTAGGAATGTGGTTGTAAAATTGATTGTGAATTGATTGTGGGATTATTTGGATTGATTGTGATTATTGTGTATGGCGCGAGCCAGTATCAGGAGAGGGGTAATGTTAGACATTACTCCGGTTCTAATATCGCGTCGTTATAATGCCAAAATTTTCTGGAATAAACTATATAAAATATTCATGTGTTGAATAAAATGTTTTAACAATAAAAATATCATTTTTATTGTATAAATGAACTATATAAAATAATTAAGTGTTGAAATAAATATTTTATCGTAAAAAATATAATTTTTACGTATATATGAACGACATAAAATTCTCCTGAAATAAAAATAAATATTCATTTACGAATCGGACGATTTGTTTATGTACACCCATTTAACTGACATTGATTAGGATGATAAAGTTTACACATCGCCCAACGACACAAATAATATATTCAGTACTTGTTGGTTGAAAACCCACACGGGTATTGGGATGATATTTGTCATACACTAATCCCAATTGTTTAGTGGTATGTCAATCGATTGGTTGACAGACTGTAGTAAGCGTTAATTATTTATATTTAATGCTTATACAGTTGTGTAATGCACTCTGGATGATGGATGATTGGTTATCATTATTGTTATATACATGCGTTGTATGAAATCCATAAAAATAACAATATATGGTAATTGACTGTGTCTGATTCCAATTCAGAAATAACGAACATTTTAAAATAGTGAATATTTTAAAATAACGAATATTTTAAAATAATATGCTGTAAAGGACTAAAACGTGAATTTGATGTCTGATTTTGGATGGACATGAAAATATTAAAATATATGAAGCTGTATTGATTAGATATGCGCCATTTTAACGCGAACGCTATTTATATCGATTTTATTCATTTTTATAATGAATATCGAAAAGGAAATGATTTCAAAATGTGATATTTTGAAAATATTATCATTTAAGTATTATAATGATAAAGAGTATTCAATTTTGATTTAAAATTGAAATGAAAGTGAGAATCATTTTTAAAACGAATTTATATAATACGATTTGAATGAAATATATATATTATATATATATATATTATACATATATATATATATATATGTATATATATTAATGGCTTGAATAGAACGAGTCGCGCTGCGACTGTTCGCGAATTTCGACCATTGACTTCAAATTGACATTACGGGAGATCTGACCGTCGGATTCTCCTAAAACCGGAACTGTTGGGTTTGTACCGAAATGAGCTTTCTAATGAATGTAAGAGATTTGAAATATAAAAGTTGGATTTGGAATTATGTCCAAATCAAATTTGGAAAAGGTCGCTATGGGTGCAGTTCGGTGGCCGATATTGGAAACCGACTATACGGACCTTGAAAAAATTATTAAAAATATTAATAATTTGTGAAAAATCATAATAAATGATTTGGAAAGAATTTGGGTGAAAAAATCCACGTTTGTAAAGATAAAAATATATTTTTATCAAAATGAACTAGTTATTAACTAGAAAGATAATCCAACGTTTTAAATAAATAAATTGGATTTCTGAATGGTTTTAATCTTACCAAAATTTTCCAATGTATGAATTGGAATGGATTTGAATAGAAATCTTCTTCTGCGTATTTTGATATTGGATTCCGTGACTATACGGATATTGTGGAGGAATTTGGAAGATAGATATATATCGTTATTCCCTATACGATATGTGTTGGTTTCAGAATTTGATATTGAATGTAAGCCGATATAATTTCTATTTAGAGCCTTATATTTAATATCGAAGTGGATTTTGGGTTTGTCGTGAATGGTGTCTTCAGTAACACTGTTCTTAAACCCGTATGAAAAGAATAAATCTTTTAATTAAGATTATTAGAGTTTCCATTTATATTTAGTAATTGGAATAAAATGGAATGTGAATTGGGTTTATTTTGAACTGTGTTTTTAAAAACATTCGTTCTTTAACCCGATTAACTATGAAATGTTATTTGGAATATATAAATCTTTTATTAAGATTTAATGGAAATTTTCCAAACTAAAGTTTTCCAATTTAATATATTAAATTGGAATTGAATGGAATTTAGTGGCAATCGAAGTGAGCTTCTGTGGAAGAAGACTGTTACTATATATGGAATTTAAAAGGCTTTTCCGTTATTCCATTTATATTATTGGTTGGATACGAAAATTTATATCGATTATATATATTGATCTGTTTTCCATGAAGATTCCATAATTAATGGAATGTGATTTTGGGTTTATCGTGAACTGTGTTTTAAATGACTTTGGTTCTTTAACCCAGTTAAAGACATGATTTCATGTTTAACATTGTATTTCGAATTGTATTGTTGATCTCTGTTAAATATATATTTGTTTGGTGGCAGAGAATTTATTCTTTGCTTAACACCCTTCTCTGAGACGTATGAGCTTAGAGGTTATATATTGGCAGAAATCAGTGGTACAGTGTGGATTGTCGATGTGGCATGTTTGGGTTTTCAAGGTTAAATAATCATTAAATAATGATTGTTGGAAGATTAAAACTAAGTGAAGTTTTAATGAATCTTTAATTAGATTGAAATGAGAATATGATAATTTAAATTATCAAATTTGGGAAATGATCAAGAATGGAGTACCACCAGTTTTACTCCAGGCAATAGTTAAATCTTTAATTAGATTTGACAGTGAAATGGTAACTAAATTTACCGATAACACCGTGGGTGTTAGATATGGGGTACTACTAGTTTTGCTCCATGGTATGAATAGGTTGGGACTGAGATTAATAAATACATGATTACTTTGGTAAAGTTCGCTAATTCCTGCTAGTTGATAAACCTTAAAATTGTAATAACGGGAAATCCGAGCCAATTTAAAATTTTTATTTTGGCAAATTTAGCAAATTTTGGGTATATATAATGAATTATTTTAAATAATAATGACGAGAAATTAATTTTGAATAGAATTAGAATGAATATATTTATTTGAATCATCGTTAGAATACAAATATTTATTTTAATTTATAAAAGGAATTGAAAATGCCGCGGTAGTTTGAAAATTCGATTTCAAAGTTCAATTGAATGTACAGGATTCAAAATAAACCGGATTTTGGAGAAAACAAAAATATTTGAATCTATTTGAGAATATCTTTCGAACGAATCCGAAAAATTGAAATTTCATAACGGGAATAAAAAGTTATGCCCAGTTGAAAATTCAGAATAGTCGCTGTGGAATTCTGGCCCTTAAAAATGGAAATTTTGCAAACGACCTCGGTTTTCGACGAAATTACTTTTGTTGGGTCCGGGATGTAGAATTATTGCTATATTCCAAAATACATAATTTTATGAATCAATATGTGAGCGTGGCGAAGGAAAACGTGTTTTGACAGTTTCAGTCAATTTTGATCGACCAGAAAATGACCATTTTTCAAACGGTCCCAGAATTTGACGAAATTAGTTTTGTTAGGACTGTATCGTCAATACAAAGCTAGAAAATATTTTTCGGGAATTTTTGGGGTTCGTATGTGGCCCCAGTAAATTGAAATGTGTGTTCAAATTCAATATATAGATTTATATTTTTATTTTAACGAAAACTAGTCGAAACGATCGAATCAGCTTACGATACATATCCCATTGTGTTCAGAATGGGGGTACTTAGCTATGAACGACAGGCGGTGGGTTCGATTTGGGATTCGAATGAGAAAGTAACTTTATGAGAACAAATAATAATAAATAAATAAATAAATAATTATAATATATAATCGTTGACTCTCCCTCTCTCTCTTCACTTCTTTCTCACATCGTTCTCTTCCAGAAAAAAACTGATCTTCTTTACATCGATGGCCGACGCTGCTCCTTCCATCGCACCGCCCCTCCGCCTCTGGCCTCGCGCGACCCTCCTCTGCCTCCATCTCCTCCCCCTTGGCCTCCTTCTCCTCTAAACCAAAACCCCCCTTCTTCAAATTGACCTAGCCGCCACCCAGACCCCCATTCAACGCAGCCCCCCTGAAGCCGATGCTCGACCAACCCGCCACCGCCACTTCGACGCCGAAACCCCCTCTTCCTCCCTTAGTGAACAGTAAGTTTTATTTATTTATGTGTGAAAAAAAACTGATTTTTCCTATATGTTTTAGCTAAGAAAAAAAACTGATTTTTCCTATGTGTTTTAGCTAAGAAAAAAACTAATTTTTCCTATGTGTTTTAGCTAAAAAAAAACTGATTTTTCCTATGTGTTTTAGCTAAGAAAAAAAACTAATTTTTCCTATGTGTTTTAGCTGAGAAAAAAACCGATTTTTCCTATGTGTTTTAGCTAAGAAAAACTGATTTTTCCTATGTGTTTTAGCTAAGAAAAGCTGATTTTTCCTATGTGTTTTAGCTAAGAAAAATCTGATTTTTCGTATGTGTTTTAGCTTAGAAAATCCGATTTTTCATATGTTTTAGCTTATAAAAATATGATTTTTATATAGAAAATATCGTTATAAAAATATGATTTTTATAAAATAAGCATCGTCATAAAAATGCGATTTTTGGTGTATATGATTTCAAAATAAAGATACGATTTTATGTACATGTAGCGTTAGTAATAAAAATATAATCTTTATTATATATAGAGCGATATAAAAATATGATTTTTATATTATAGAAAGAATAAAAATATGTTTTTTATATTATAGAAAGAATCAAAATATGATTTTTATATTATAGAAAGAATAAAAAAATGATTTTTATATTATAGAAAGGATAAAAATATGATTTTTATATTGGTAGAGTATTAAAAACATGATTTTTAATGTACGGAACATCGTATTAAAAATGTGATTTTAATACGAACAGCGTGGAGACGACTGCGTTGGAATTACGGGCAGATCTAGACTATTCTTAATTTCAGAAATAGAATGGAGGAGTCGAAACCTCGGTGAGAACTCCTCACTTTTATTTTAATTTCTAGTTTGAAATATATACTAGGATGCAGACAGTGCTTAGTAGCACCCGACACCCGTCGTCCATAGACCATGGATGACTTGTTTGTTTGATTGTTGTGTCGTGAAATTTGATTGCGTGATGTGGAATGGAATAAAATATTTTATAGTTAAAAATATATTTTTTTAACGTTGATGTGAATAAAATAGATATTCATTTACAAATCAGAACGATTTGTTTATGTACATCTGTTTGACTGACATAAATTGGGACGATAAATTTTACACATCGCCCAACTACACAAATAAAATATGTGTTTGATTGATTGAAACCCCAAACGGGTGTTGGGATGATATTGACGTACAGTAATCCCAATTGTTTCGTAGTATGTCGACCGATGGGTTGACAGACTGTGTAAGCATTACTTATCTATATTTAATGCTTATGCAGTGGTGTGGTGCACTCTGAATGACGGTTGATGATTTACCGTTGCTATTATATACATGTGTTGTAGGGAATCCATATAATTAACATTATATGGTAATTGATTGGGCCTCATTCCAAGTTGGAAAATAAAACATATATTCATGTGTTGAATAAAAGAAAATTCATGTGTTGAATAAAATATATATTCATGTGTTGAATAGAAGAAAATTCATGTGTTGAATAAAACATATATTCATGTGTTGAATAAAAGAAAATTCATGTGTTGAATAAAATATATATTCATGTATTGAATAGAAGAAAATTCATGTGTTGAATAAAATATATATTCATGTGTTGAATAGAAGAAAAATCACATGTTGAATAAAATATATATTCATGTGTTGAATAGAAGAAAACTCATGTGTTGAATAAAATATATATTCATGTGTTGAATAAAAGAAAATTCATGTGTTGAAGAAAATATTCATTTGTTGAATAGAATAACAAAGTTATTGAAAGATATAAAGCCGTGTTGGTTAGATATGCGCCATTTTGACGCGAACGATATTTATATCGATTATATTCGTGTTTAAAATGAATATCGAAAAGGAAGTGATTTCAAATTATAACGTTTTGAAAATATTATCGTTTATATATCGACGATATGGAATATTCAGTTTTGATTAGAAATTGAATAGGAAGTTGAAATCGTTTTGAAAACGAATTTAAAATGATATATAAAATACATTTTGAAAGGAAATTGACGAAATATACAATATATATATATATATATATATATATTATATATAATGGCCTGAATAGAAAGCGCCGCGCCGCTGCAGTTCGTGAATTTTGACCATTGACTTCGAATTGAAGTTACGAGAGATCCGACGGTCGGATTCTCCTAAAACCTGAACCGTTGGGTTCCTATCGAAAAGAGGTTTCTAACGAATATTAGGGATTTGAAATCTAATGGTTGGATTTGAAATTATGTCCAAATCAAATTTGGAAAAGGTCGCTGTAAGTGCAGTTCGATGGTCGTTTGTTCAAATCGACTGTACGGGCCTTGATAAAATTATTAAAAATAGTAATAATTTGTGTAAAATCATAAGAAATAATTTGGAAAGAATTGGGATGATAAGCTCCATATTTGAAAAGATAAAAATAGTTTTTTATCGAAACGAACTAGTTTTGAACTAGAGTTATAATCCATTTATTTTTGAAATAAATAAATTGGATTTGAAAGGGTTTTAAAAGTAACCAGAATTTCCAATAATTGAATTGGAATGGATTTGAATCGAAATTGTCTTTGGAATATCTCGATGTTGGATTTCGTGATTATACATATATTGTTATGTAAATTTGAAAGATATATTTATATCGTTATTTCCAAAACCATATTTGTTGGTCATAGAATTTGATATTGAATATAAGCCGATATATTTTCTATTCAGAGCCTTGTATTTAATATCAAATGGGATTTGGGTTTGTTGTGAATGATGTCTTCATTTACACTGTTCTTAAACCCAGTTGAGAAAAAGATTAAATCTTTTTATTTAGATTTAATGAAGTATACCAATTAAATGGTATTTAATTGGAATTGAAATTGGAATTGATTTTTGGGTTTATCGGGAACGGTGTTTTAAATAACACTTGTTCTTTAACCCGATAATTAATGGAATGTGATTTCGGGTTTATCGTGAGCTGGGTTTTAAATGACATTAGTTCTTTAACCCAGTTAAAGAGAGGATTTATTTCCAGGATTTGAATAATCATTAAGTAATGATTTTTGGAAATTAAAACTGAAGTAGAGTTTTAATGAATCTTTAAATAGATTGAAAGGTGAATTTGATAATTAAAATTATCAAATTCAAGAAATGATCGAGATTGGAGTATCACAAGTTTTGCTCCAAAGCGATAGTTAAATCTTTAATTAGATTTGAACGTGAAATGGTAATTGAATTTACCGATAACACCGTGGTGTTAGATATGAAGTATTACCAGTTTTACTTCATGGGATGAATAGGTTGGGATTGAGAAATTAAAACAAATGATTACTTCGGTAAGGTTCGTTAATCCCGACTAGTTTGGATAAACCATAATTTGGTTTGAATTGATATTCAAAAGAAGATTAAAGAACAAATTTAAAGAATTTATCTTTAATAAAATTAATGGGAACCTTTCCCAAAGTATAAGAATATTTGAATAAAAGAATATTCTGAATTGGAATGAGGCGTATGCTGTGTTTGTGTAACACTTGTTTATTATATACGCGAGTTATTCAGAAAGACCGGGTTTATCCCATTCTGAATAACTGATTCGACGATGTGTCGAGGATGAAGACGGTGGTCGTAGACCGGAGGTCTTCACATCGTTTGGATAATTACCGATGATCTTGATTGGGTTGTACACCCAAGAGGAGGGAATCAGTTGGTGATCGTCCAGACGTACTTGGAGATCAGTTGATATGCGAGGTATAAGGTGCCTCCGGTTTCGTTCAGACCCAGAACGAACTTGTATGGACTGTGTGTCTGACATTGGATTTTTCTCTGTGTTGATTGATCTCTATTAAATATACATCTGCCTGGTGAAGGGGAATTCATTCCCTTACTTCACCCTTCTCTGAGACGTACGGGATCAGAGGTTGTATATCGATAGACATCAGTCGCATGGTGTGAATTGCCTGTGTGGCATGCCTAAGTGGCAATTGATCAAGGCTTCTGTTGAAAAGCAAAGTCTTGTGGTTGTTGATCAAAGCACCGCCTATGTGGCATAGCTTTGTGTAACATTGATTCGCGAGCCTCACACCCCGGTTGTGAACCAGAAATGGGAGAGGACCTGAAGGAGGGCATGCGTTTCCTTCTAGCTAGGGTGGTGTCGGTGACCTACCAGCCCTGACATTTATATTATGTTCACCTGTGTGGTTGTTGGATTGCGAGGCTCCTCGAATATATCGGTGACTATGTGGAGCCAATGGAGTCATTTGGCTCATTTACGCCCCAAAGGGCGGGGAAACGCAGTGTTCTGGCAAAATAATCCACATCGGTGGACCGGCCCTGACGATCCAAGGCTTGTCTGCGCGCTTGCCTGAGGCTCAGGAAAGAGAGTCTCGAATTCGGTGAGGACGATCCCTTGCCTCGGTTCATAGATGGAAATCCAATTTCCAAGTACATGACTTCGCGGTTTTGATTGTAGAGCCTAGTATGGCGACATGATATATGGTACCCATGCCGTCTTGGATTGATACATTTATATTTGAAGTTGTTTTATACACTATGGACATATAATAGTATCAAATGATTTGTTTTTAACGTACCAAGCATGTTTGGCTATTATAAGGGAAAACCCTATCCTTGGCTTGTGTTGCATTGTGTGATGGGACCTGGGTCTTATAATAGCTTCATTTTTCCAAAAATCATTGCGCTGTTTTGTTATATGCACTGGTATTCTTGGGAGGAAATCCGTTCCGTGTTATACGGTGTGGTCCCTTGATTTACTTTATTTTAAAGCAATGTTTTAAATAACTGTTTTAGTTCTCACACCAGTCACATGACTGACCTGGAGTTTATTGTTTTAACCTAAACTCTGGGTGCCCTTATTTTGACATAGGCAGCTAGTAGTTTCGGTTTTGCAGATTTATATTCACAGGATCCTGATTTACTGCTGGAACCATATCCGGAAAGCTCTGCATCCGTATATCTCTTCCAGTTGTGTATTGTATTATTTTTCCGCTGCTATGTAATGTATTGTAATCTCTGATATTTTCTATGTAATATTTATTCATACTCTGTATATTCTTGTATTCTGACGGAATTGTTGTAATATACAATGAAATGTTCTTCTGTTTGCGTTCCGATGTGGTTTGTCCTCAAAACAATCCGTTCTTTCCTTCACGGGGAAGTTACGGGTTCTTACATTTGGTATCAGAGCTTTGGTTTACCGAGCTCGGAGAACAAGACACATTAGAACCATACGAAAGATTTCATCAGAGATTGGATTAGTAATATCCAATGAGAATGACTCGTTAGAGATGGGATCAGTAGCATCCTAGAACGAGTGTGAAGAGTGTTGTTTTTAAAAATAAAAGTGAAAACAAGTTTTGTTTTGAAAATTTAATTCAATTATTCGTATTTGAATATTTATCTGTATTGATTTGGACAAACAAGTATATAAAAATTTTGTGTATACGTCTGATCCGCATGTATTTGAGGTTTTAATATATTGGATAGATATAGAATCATACTTTAGTCGCTCGGACATGATTCTGATGATTGACGCGTCATCATCAGAATTTATTTTCGTGTTTCGAAGGTGGGATTTCTATATATTTCCATAGACTGGTGTGAGAACCAAACTAGATAGGCCTATTGTTGTGATTTTGCATCAAAAACATTATTTTCTGTATATGTATCAAAATTATGAATTTGAAAAGCTAATCAACTAATTGATTGCTGATTGTGTTGTATGATTATTGGTTGATTAATTAAAATTTGGACCATTTAGCCAAATTGTATCAAATAGTGAATTGTATTGAAAATTAGTCGCATTTGTATGCATATACATGTACTTACATTGAAGTCATAGCAAGGAGGCTAGAGAAGAAGAATAAAATTGTTTGCCCGACAAATAGGTACATTTTTATTGTATTTCCTGGGTTTTGATGATTTTATGAGCCAATTGGCTAGCTGCTTGGCTGTTTCTTTTTCTATTTGGATTGGTGAGGGCCATGGGAGGCTATTTGAAATATCCCGAAGCTCCCGGTGCAGGGGAGGTTATGGCGAAATTTTTCGAAAATTTAGGGTGTTAGCCAAATTTTTGAAAAATTGGAAAAGTTCTTAGAAACTGAAAACTGGAAGAACTTAAGCCGTAATTAAAATAGGGAAAGTTGGGTTAGTTTGTAAAACAATTTTCAGCTCTGTTCCTTTTCGTGGATGAAAAGTTTTAAGTGGGGGAGATTGTAATAACCCGGAAATCCGAGCCAATTTAAAAAATTTATTTTGGCAATTTTAGCAAATTTTGGATACATATAATGAATTATTTTAAATAATAACGACGAGAAATTCATTTTGAATAGAATTAGAATGAATATATTTATTTGAATCGTCGTTAGAATATAAATATTTATTTTAATTTATAAAAGGAATTGAAAATGGCGTGGTAGTTTGAAAATTCGATTTCAAAGTTCAATTGAATGTACAGGATTCAAAATAAACCGGATTTTGGCAAAACCAAAAATATTTGAATCTATTTGAGAATATCTTTCCAACGAATCCGAAAAATTGAAATTTCATAGCGGGAATAAAAAGTTATGCCCAGTTGAAAATTCAGAATAGTCGTTGTGGAATTCTGGCCCTTAAAAATGGAAATTTTGCAAACGACCTCGGTTTTCGACGAAATCACTTTTGTTGGGTCCGGGATGTAGAATTATTGCTAGATGCATAAATTCATAATTTTCTGAATCAATATGTGAGCGTGGCGAAGGAAAACGTGTTTTGACAGTTTTAGTCAATTTTGATCGACCAGAAAATGGCCATTTTTCAAACAGTCTCAGAATTTGACGAAATTAGTTTTGTTAGGACCGTATCGTCAATACGAAGCTAGAAAATATTTTTCGGGAATTTTTGGGGTCCGTATGTGGCCCCAGTAAATTGAAATGTGTTTTCAAATTCAATATATATATTTATATTTTGATTTTGACGAAAACTGGTCGAATCGATCGAATCAGCTTACGATTCATATCCCATTGTGTTCGGAATAGGGGTAATTAGCTATGGACGACAGGCGGTGGGTTCGATTTGGGATTCGATTGAGAAAGTAACTTTATGGGAACAAATAATAATAAATAAATATAATATATAATCGTTGACTCTCCCTCTCTCTCTTCACTTCTTTCTCACGTCGTTCTCTTCCAAAACAAAAAACCGATCTTCTTCACTTTGATGGTCGACGCTGCTCCTTCCATCGCACCGCCCCTCCTCTGCCTCCATCTCCTCCCCCTTGGCCTCCTCCTCCTTTAAACCAAAACCCCCCTTCTTCAATTTGACCTAGCCGCCACCGAGACCCCCATTCGGCGCAGTCCCCTGAAGCCGATGCTCTACCAACCCACCACCGCCACTTCGACGCCGAAACCACCTCTTCCTCCCTCAGTGAACAGTAAGTTTTATTTATTTATGTGTGAAAAAAAACTGATTTTTCCTATGTGTTTTAGCTGAGAAAAAAAACTGATTTTTCCTAAGTGTTTTAGCTAAGAAAAAACTAATTTTTCCTATGTGTTTTAGCTAAGAAAAAAACTGATTTTTCCTATGTGTTTTAGCTAAGAAAAAAAACTAATTTTTCCTATGTGTTTTAGCTAAGAAAAAAACTGATTTTTCCTATGTTTTTTAGCTAAGAAAAACTGATTTTTCCTATGTGTTTTAGCTAAGAAAAGCTGATTTTTCCTATGTGTTTTAGCTAAGAAAAATCTGATTTTTCGTATGTGTTTATCTTAGAAAAATCCGATTTTTCATATATGTTTTAGCTTATAAAAATATGATTTTTATATAGAAAATATCATTATAAAAATATGATTTTTATAAAACAAGCATCGTCATAAAATTGCGATTTTTGGTGTATATGTTTTCAAAATAAAGATACGATTTTATGTACATGTAGCTTTAGTAATAAAAATATAATCTTTATTATTTATAAAGCGATATAAAAATATGATTTTTATATTATAAAAATATGACTTTTATATTATAGAAAGAATAAAAATATGATTTTTATGTTATAGAAAGAAAAAAAATATGATTTTTATATTATAGAAAGAATAAAAATATGATTTATATATTATAAAAAGGATAAAAATATGATTTTTATATTGGTAGAGTATTAAAAACATGATTTTTAATGTACAGAACATCATATTAAAAACGTGATTTTAATATGAACAGCGTGGAGACGACCGCGTTGGAAGTACGGGCAGATCCAGACTGCTTTGAATTTCATAAATAGAATGGAGGAGTGGAACCCTCGGTGAGAACTCCTCACTTTTATTTTAATTTCTAGTTTGAAATATACTAGGATGCAGATGGTGCTTAGTAGCACCCGATACCCGTCGTCCATAGACCATGGATGATTTGTTTGTTTGATTATTGTGTCGTGAAATTTGATTGCATGATGTGGGATGGAATAAAATATTTTATAGTTAAAAATATAATTTTTAACATTGATGTGAATAAAATAGATATTCATTTACAAATCAGAGCGATTTGTTTATGTACACCTATTTGACTGACATAAATTGGGACGATAAATTTTACACATCGCCCAACTGCACAAATAAAATATGTGTTTGATTGATTGAAACCCCACACAGGTGTTGGGATGATATTGACGTACACTAATCCCAATTGTTTGGTAGTATGTCGACCGATGGGTTGACAGACTATGTAAGCATTACTTATCTATATTTAATGCTTATGTAGTGTCGTGGTGCACTCTGAATGATGATTGATGATTTATCGTTGCTATTATATACATTTGTTGTAGGGAATCCATTTAATTAACATTATATGGTAATTGATTGGGCCTCATTCCAAGTTGGAAAATAAAACATATATTCATGTGTTGAATAAAAGAAAATTCATGTATTGAATAAAATATATATTCATGTATTGAATAGAAGAAAATTCATGTGTTGAATAAAACATATATTCACGTGTTGCATAAAAGAAAATTCATGTGTTGAATAAAATATATATTCATGTGTTGAATAGAAGAAAATTCATGTGTTGAATAAAATATATATTCATGTGTTGAATAGAAGAAAATTCACATGTTGAATAAAATATATATTCATGTGTTGAATAGAAGAAAATTTATGTGTTGAATAAAATATATATTCATGTGTTGAATAAATGGAAATTCATGTGTTGAAGAAAATATTCATTTGTTGAATAGAATAACAAAGTTATTGAAAGATATAAAGTCGTGTTGGTTAGATATGCGCCATTTTGACGCGAACGATATTTATATCGATTATATTCGTTTTTATAATGAATATCGAAAAGGAAGTGATTTCAAAATATAATGTTTTGAAAATATTGCATTTATATATCGACGATATGGAATATTCAGTTTTGATTAGAAATTGAATAGGAAGTTGAAATCATTTTGAAAACAAATTTAAAACGATTTATAAAATACGTTTTGAAAGGAAATCCATGAAATATATAATATATATTATATATATAATGGCCTGAATAGAACGCGCCGCGCCGCAGCAGTTCGCGAATTTCGACCATTGACTTCGAATTGACGTTACGGGAGATCCGACTGTTGGATTCTCCTAAAACTGGAACCGTTGGGTTTGTATCGAAAAGAGATTTCTAACGAATATTAGAAATTTGAAATCTAATGGTTGGATTTGGAATTATGTCCAAATCAAATTTGGAAATGGTCGCTGTAAGTGCCGTTCGATGGTCGTTTGTGGAAATCAACTGTACGGGCCTTGATAAAATTATTAAAAATAGTAATAATTTGTGTAGAATCATAAGAAATGATTTGGAAAGAATTGGGATGAAAAGCTCCATTTTTGAAAAGATAAAAATAGATTTTTATCGAAATGAACTAGTTTTGAACTAGAATTATAATCCATTTATTTTTGAAATAAATAAATTGGATTTGAAAGGGTTTTAAAAGTAACCAGTATTTCCAATAATTGAATTGGAATGGATTTGAATCGAAATTGTCTTTGGAATATTTCGATGTTGGATTTCGTGATTATACAGATATTGTTATGGAAATTTGAAAGATATATTTATATCGTTATTTCCAAAACGATATTTGTTGGTCGTAGAATTTGATATCGATATATTTTCTATTCAGAGCCTTGTATTTAATATCAAATGGGATTTGGGTTTGTTTTGAATGGTGGCTTCATTTACACTGTTCTTAAACCCAGTTGAGAAAAAGATTAAATCTTTTTATTTAGATTTAATGAAGTATACCAATTAAATGGTATTTAATTGGAATTGAAATTGGAATTGATTTTTGGGTTTATCGTGAACGGGGTTTTAAATAACACTTGTTCTTTAACCCGATAATTAATGGAATGTGATTTCGGGTTTATCGTGAGCTGTGTTTTAAATGACATTAGTTCTTTAACCCAGTTAAAGATATGATTTATTTCCTGGATTTGAATAATCATTAAGTAATGATTTTTGGAAATTAAAACTGAAGTAGCAGTTTAATGAATCTTTAAATAGATTGAAAGGTGAATTTGATAATTAAAATTATCAAATTCAAGAAATGATCGAGAATGGAGTATCACCAGCTTTGCTCCAAAGCGATAGTTAAATCTTTAATTAGATTTGAACGTGAAATGGTAATTGAATTTACCGATAACACCGTGGTGTCAGATATGAAGTATTACCATTTTTACTTCATAGGATGAATAGGTTGGGATTGGGAAATTAAAACAAATGATTACTTCGGTAAGGTTCGTTAATCCTGACTAGTTTGGATAAACCATAATTTGGTTTGAATTGATATTCAAAAGAAGATTAAAGAATAAATTTAAAGAATTTATCTTTGATAAAATTAATGGGAACCTTTCCCAAAGTATAATAATATTTGAATAAAAGAATATTCTGAATTGTAATGAGGTGTATGTTGTGTTTGCGTAACACTTGTTTATTATATACGCGAGTTATTCAGAAAGACCGGGTTTATCCCATTCTGAATAATTGATTCGACAATGTGTCGAGGATGAAGACGGTGGTCGAAGACCGGAGGTCTTCACATCGTTTGGATAATTACTGATGATATTGATTGGGCTGTACACCCAAGAGGAGGGAATCAGTTGGTGATCGTCCAGACGTACTTGGAGATCGATGGATATGCGAGATACAAGGTTCCTCCAGTTTCGTTAAGACCTAGAACGAACTTGTATGGACTATGTGTCTGACATTCAATTTTGCTCTGTGTTGATTGATCTCTATTAAATATACATCTGCCTGGTGAAGGGGAATTCATTCCCTTACTTTACCCTTCTTTGAGACGTACGGGATTAGAGGTTGTATATCGATAGACATCAGTCGCATGGTGTGAATTGCCTGTGTGGCATGCCTAAGTGGCAATTGATTAAGGCTTCTATTGAAAAGAAAAGTCTTGTGGTTGATAATCAAAGCACCGTCTGTGTGGCATAGCTTTGTGTAACGTTGATTCGCAAGCCTCACACCCCGGTTGTGAACCAGAATCAGGAGAGGACCTCAGGGGGGGCATGCGTTTCCTTCTAGCTAGGGTGGTGTCAGTGACCTACCAGCCCTGACATTTATATTATTTTCACCGGTGTGGTTGTTGGATTGTGAGGCGCCTCGGATATATCGGTGACTATGTGGAGCCGATGGAGTCATTTGGCTCATATACGCCCCAAAGGGCGGAGAAACGCAGTGTCCAGGCATAATAATCCACATCGGTGGACCGGCCCTGACGATCCAAGGCTTATCTGCGCGCTTGCCTGAGGCTACGGCTAGAGAGTCTCGAATTCGGTGAGGACGATCCCTTGCCTTGGTTCATAAATGGAAATCCAATTTCCAAATACGTGACTTTGCGGTTTTGATTGTAGAGCCTAGTATGGCGACATGATATATGGTACCCATGCCTTCTAGGATTGATACATTTATATTTGAAGTTGTTTTATACACTATGCAGTTATAATAGTATCAAATGATTTGTTTTTAACGTACCAAGCATGTTTGGCTATTATAAGGGAAAACCCTATCCTCCGGCTTGTGTTGCTTTGTGTGATGGGACCTGGGTCTTATAATAGCTTCATTTTTCCAAAAAGCATTGTGCTGTTTTGTTTTATGCACTGGTATTCTTGGGAGGAAACCCGTTCCGTGTTATAGGACGTGGTCCCTTGATTTACTTATTTTAAAGTAAAGTTTTAAATAACTGTTTTATTTCTCACACCAATCACATGACTGACCTGGAGTTTATTGTTTTAACCAAAACTCTGGGTGCCCTTATTTTGACACGGGAAGCTAGTAGTTTTGGTTTTGCAGATTTATATTCACAGGATCCTGATTTACAGCTGGAAAGATATTCAGAAAGCTCTATATTCGTATATCTCTTCCAGTTGTGTATTGTATTATTTTTCCGCTGTTATGTAATGTATTATAATCTCTGATATTTTCTGTGTAATATTTATTCATACTCTGTATATTCTTGTATTCTGATGGAATTGTTGTAATATACAATGAAATGTTCTTCTGTTTGCGTTCCGACGTGGCTTGTCCTCAAAGCAGTCCGTTCTTTCCTTCACGAGGAAGTTACAGGTTCTTACAAAATTGGTTTTGAAATGGATATCCAAAGGAAGATGAAAGAGAAATTTTAAAAGAATTTATCTTTGATAAAATTAATGAGAGCCTTTCTCTAAAGATCTGAATATTTGAATAAAAGAATATTCTGAATTGGAATGAGGCGCATGATGTGTTTTTATAGCACTTGATTATTGATTATAAAATACGCGGGTTATTAGGAAAGACCAGGTTTGTCCCATTCTAAATAATTAAAACGACGACTAAAAGTCGACGATGAAGACGGTGGTTGAAGACCGGAGATCTTCACATCGTATGGATGATTAGTGATGTCTTGATTGGGCCATACACCCAAGACAAGGTAATAAGTGGTGATCGTCCAGACGTACTTGGAGATCACCGAATATGCGAGGACTTTTCTCCTGTATTGGACATATGGGATGAGGAATAAGGTGCCTCCGGTTTCGTTCAGACCCAGAACGGACTTGTAAATGGATGTGTGTCTGACATTGGATTTCATTCTGTGTTAATTGATTTTTATTAAATATATATCTGCTTGGTGGCGGAGAATTTATTCTCTTGCTTAACACCCTTCTCTGAGACGTACAAGCTTAGAGGTTATATATTGATAGACATCAACTGCATGCTGTGAATTGTCAGTGTGGCATGCTGAGATGCAAATGATCAAGGCTTTTGTTGAAAAGCAGAGTCTTGTGGTTGATGATCAAAGCACGGCTTTAATTAGCATAGCTTTGTGTATAGCGTTAATTCGAGAGCCTCACACCTCGGTATGAGTTAAAAAGGGATAAGGGACGCAGTGAGTGCACGATGTTTCCTTCTAGCTAGAAGTGCTGTCATGGTATGGTGCCTACACATTTTTTCTTATGTGGATGATGGATTGCGAGGCGCCTCGAATTGAGTCCCTAGTGGCTCTAGATATTGGTCGCTACGGGCCAAGTGATAGGTCCGATAGGATCGGGAAACGTGTGTTCAGGAATAATTAATCCTCAAACGTAGGAGAGGACCGACAATGCAGGATCCACGTTTGCCCTGAGTGTGTAATCCTGAGTCATCTTGCTAGAGGTGACTCGAATCGATAAGGAGTACAACTCTTGCCTTGACTCATGATGGAAATCCAATTTCCAATACGACATTCTTCGGTTTAAGTTGTAGAACTAGTATGGCGACATGATATATGGTACCCATGCCGTCTATGATTGATACATTTATATTGGAGTTGTTTTTGACACTATGCACTTATAGTAATTTCAAAATGATTTGTTTTAAACGTACAAAGCATGTTTAGCTATTATAAGGGAAAACTCTATCCTCTGGCTTGCGTTGCATTGTGTGATGGGACCTGAGTCTTATAATAGCTTCATTTTTCTAAAAAGCATTGCACTGTTTGTTTTATGCACTGGTATTCTTGGAAGAAAACCCGTCCTATGTTATACGGCGTGGTCCCTTGATTTACTCTATTTTAAAGTAAAGTTTTAATAACTTTTTTAGTTCTCACACCAGTCCCATGATTGACCTGGAGTTTATTGTTTTAACCTAAACTCTAAGTGCCCATATTTTCCACACGGGCAGCTAGTGTTTTGGTTTTCGTAGATATTGCTTTTCACAGGATCCTGGGTTTACAACTGGAGCTATATTCGGAAAGCTTTGTATCTGTGTATCTCTTTCAATTGTGCTATATGATGTATTTTCCGCTGCTATGTATTTTAAACTCTGATATTATTTTATTTCCGTTGTGTAATATTTATTCATACTTCGGGATATTCTTGTACTCAGATGTATTTTCCGTTTGTGTTCTGATGCGTCGTGTTCTCAACTCAATCCGGGTTTTCGCTTACGGGTGAGTTTGGGTCGTTTCATCCAATTTTATATTAAACACAAGGCTCTAAATATATATTATATCGGCTTATATTAATATCAAATTCTGAAACTAACGGATATCGTATTGGGAATAACGATATCTGTAACTTCCAAATTCCCACAACAATATCTGTATAATCACGGAATCCAATATCGAAATATTCTGAAGATTATTTCCATTCAAATCCATTCCAACTCATACGTTGGAATTCCTGGTTCTTTCAAACCCCTTTATAAGTCCAATTCATTTATTTAAAAACATTGTATTATTATTCTAGTTAATAACTAGTTTCATTTCGATAAAAATATATTTTTATCTTTTCAAACTTGGAATTTTTGATCCAAAATCTTTCCAAATATTTATTATGATTTTACACAATTTTTCCATATTTTTAATAATTTTATTAAGGCACTTACAGTCGGTTTCCAATAACGACCACCGAACTGCATCCATATCGCCCATTTCTGAAATTGATTTGGACATATCTAAAAATCTAGAAGTTAGATTTCAAATCTCTTATATTCAGCGGAAAACACTTTTCGATTCGAACCCAATGGTTCCGGTTTTAGGAGAATCCGACGGTCAGATCTCCCGTTACGTACATTTGAAGTTAATGGCCAAAATTCGCGAACGGTCGCTGCGCGGCGCGTTCTGTTCAAGCCATTAAATACATATAATATCTATATCGTCAATTTCCAATTAAAACGTAATTTATAAATTCGTTTTAAAACGAATTCAACTTCATTTTCAATTTGAATCAAAATTGAATATTCCATATCATTATAATATAAAAATGATATTATTTTCAAAATATCTGATTTTGAAATCCATTTCCCTTTCGTATTCTTTATAAAATGAATAAAATCGATCGATAAAC
Organism: Allium sativum; assembly: GCA_030737875.1. Taxonomy (NCBI): domain Eukaryota; kingdom Viridiplantae; phylum Streptophyta; class Magnoliopsida; order Asparagales; family Amaryllidaceae; genus Allium; species Allium sativum. The sequence goes on along the minus strand of CM060912.1, from coordinate 255,257,147 downwards.
CCGTTCGGCTTAAAATGGCGTTTACTACTTAACTCGGCTTACATTTCCATATTTTCGTGTGCATCCAAAATCGGACATCAAAATCACAATTTGATTCTTTACTACATATTATTTTAAAATCTTTACTAAATATTATTTTAAAATCTTTACTAAATGTTATTTTAAAATCTTTACTAAATATTATTTTAAAATCTTTGTTATTTCTGAACCAGAATCATACTCAATCAATTACCATATAATTTTATTTATATGGATTTCATACATCGCATGTATTCAACAATAATGATAAACAATCATTAGAAATTCAGACAACATCCAAAGTGCATTCTACACTGTATAAGCATTAAAATAAATAAATAACGCTTACAACAGTCTGCCAACCAATCGATTGACATACAGCTAAATATTGGGATTACTGTATGTCAAATATCATCCCAATACCTGTATGGGGTTTCAACCAACAAATATTGATTATTATTTGTGCATTTGGGCGATGTGTAAAATTTATCGTCCCAATCAATATCAGATAAATAATTGTACATAAACGAGCCGTCCGACTTGTAAATGAATATTTATTTTCTTTTCATGATAATTTTATATATATTTTATATAAATAATTTTATATACAACAATGTCAATCAATGACAATCCCATTCATAATCCAACCGTGGTTTGCAAAAAGTAGTGATAGGAGCTACTAAGCACCATTTACAACCTATGATATAATTACATAACAAAATCGTTGAGTGATAAAGAGTTCTCACCTTCGTTTCCGATCTGCCATTCTTTTATTTCTGAATTTCAGTTCTGTTTGGATCTGAATTTGCCTAAAATTCTAATGTGCTTCGTTTCCATTCTGGTCGGTTCCATGTTGTAGCTCTCGACAAGAGGAATCCAACGCTTATGAAATTGTCTCAATCTGTTTCTGTATGACAAAGTTATGGAGCTTTATACATTAATTACAAAATTAAATAATTAAATTTGTAATTAACCTTTTTTATTAAACAGAAAAAACGCTGCCGATTTTCTTTAATCTTCCTCGTCGAAACTTGACATCGCATAACCCATAACTGCCCTCTAGGGCTTTAAATCGCACCCAAATTGAGGCGTTGCACCTTAATCAAGACCACCCACGACATCAGTCGTCGTGCCCTCCCCCTACGCCTTGACTGGCGGCACATTCGAAGGCCCCTGTGCCTCGAGAAACCTCACAAATCGCCGGCTCTTTGAGCCTCGAAATCGAGCGAACCAAGCGATGAAATCCCATCAACCACATATAGATCTGAAGCTCTTGGGAAGATCTTCAATTTTTGTTTTGTTGTTGGGATCAAATTCGAATCGGATTGGGTGTTTTTATGGATTTTAATTTTCGAAAAATTTCACCATAACCTCCTTTCTACAGCCCTATCGGTAAAACCACAACTTGCCTCATGGGGCCCTCATCAATCCAAAAGAAAAATAAGAAGCCAATCGGCTCATAAAATCATCAAACCCAATGAATATAGTAAACATATACCTATTTGTCGGGCATACAATTTTATTCCTCTTCTTAGCTTCCATGCTATGACCTGTTCATTATATACACATGTACATATATGCAATTTCAAACAATTTTCAATTCAGTTCAATATTTGATTCGATTTGGCTAAATTACCTTTCATTCTCTTATTGGTTAAATTAATTATCATTCCAATAATTTTATTAGTTATACTAATAATCAAACATCACAACCAACAATCAATTTGTCGATTAAATTTTCAAACATATAATTTTGATATACTCAAAAATCCTATTTCAATGCCAAATCACAAAAAATAAATTCTAACTATGTTTTGATTCTCACACCAGTCAATTGGAAATATATAGATATCCACCTTCGAAACTCGAACATAAATACTGATGATGTGGCCCCATAATCAGAATCATCTCCGGGCGACTAGAGTGTGATTCTATATCTACCCAGTATATTTAACACTTCGAATACACGTGGATCAAACATATATTAAAAATCTCTTTATACCCGATAGTCCAAAATCAATTTAAAATAAAATACTCAAATAAGTATAATAAAGTATAATTTTCAAAATTAAGTTTGTTTTTATAAATAACACTCTTTTAATTCATTCTAGTGTATTACTTGCCCTATCTCTAACGAGTTACCCTATCTATAATAAGGTATAATTCGAATAATCAGCATCATATGAAACCAATTATTCATTTTTAAAATGTATATATGTTTCTCTTTCTATTTTTACCCGATTTAATTTATAGATTTACTTTTTGTTTATAATATTTTAATTTTAGTTTGTTTCCTTATCGAATTATATATATATATATCGATATATTGATTTCTAGTTATCATTTTTTCTTAAAAATATTCTAACTCCTTAAATTTCCGGAAAATTTCACCAGCACCTCCTTTGTACTAGTCAATAGCTCAAACTCCAACTCGCCTCTCTAGGCCCTTTCCAACCTTAAAGAAAATCAAAAAGCCAAGTGCTTGCCGATTCGGCGCATAAAAACTCATATGGAATTTAAACGTGTACTTTTTGTCGGGCACTTGAATTATAATCTTCATACACTTCATTCCATACCTGTCTAACCCATATACGTCCATTTCCAATTTATTCTAACTTAAGTTAATTAGTTTTAACTCAATTCGCTAATTTATTCTTTAATTAACTCTTTGGCCCATTTCACTTTTTATTTGAACATAACACGTACGGATATATTTTTAATTTACTTAAAACCCAATCTAATTCGATTTCAACTCGAGTTTCATATTCGATTTCGAATATAAATTCAAAAATCCCATTCACTTATCCAATGCCCAATTTCGATTCAAAACTTGATTAACTAATTATTCTTTCGATTCAATAATTAAAAATCGGATTTATGTTTCAAAATCAGTTCACTTATTCCACTTGAGTTCAAATTTATTTTATATCTTAAGTTGGGATTTTTCTAATGGAAATTCGGATTTTATTTACTTAAAGTCCCTATTTTAATTTAAATAAACCGTTATGGTTTAATAATGGTTATGGCTCTGTTTTTCTGGAAATTTGATATTGACATAACTCAAAATCTATAAGAAAAAATCCAGATTTTTTTCTTCCATTAGAAAACTATTATTCAATCGCTCCTGATGATTCTTGTTTCAAAGAATTACGACTTAAATTGAGTTCTATATACTCAATTGAAGTTCAAAACGCCAAATTATATTTAAATATAAACGTTAAACTTCGTTTAATTTAAATTTCAATCTCGTTCTAATATATATTAAATCCAGTATTCAAATCCAACTCAATATTTCCGATTATCTCTAATTGTCGATTTTCATTACTCGGTTGTAAATTTATTTATAACTAAATTTGCTATATTAAATTCCAAGTCCCTTTATAAATAAAATTATTTATAAAATTCGATATAATCGAATTCTAATTGTAAATTATCATATTTATCCCAATTTCGTTTATATTCCAAATTTCGGAATAACATTCGTCATTCCATTTTTGAAACGATTTCTATTTCACTTTTAAATTCATACTTGAATTTAAAATCCCAAATTTAACCAATAATAATTATCCAATTTTATTTATAAACATTGTTTATAAATTTTCTGCCTTGTTTAAGGTACTAAAACAAGTCCCATTTCAAAATTTATTTGAAACCCGATTCTTATATTTCAACCATTTTATTTTTATAACTTTCGTATATAATTGTATAATCTATTTTCATATTTAATTTCAGTTTCTATTTAAAACAATTTAAATATTGTTTCGGGATACAATTTATTCTTACAAACTCGACATAGTCGAATTCTAACCATAAATCCATTTGGATTTATTTTATTTTATATTCCAAACATCGAAATAGATTTCCTCATTTCCCTTTTTAACACGGTTCCCAATTCTCATTTTAAATTCATATTTGAATTTAAATATTTAAATTATCCAAATGATAAATTTTCACCTTTCTTTATAAACATCATTTATTTTACTTCTTCATATATTTAAACAAGTCTCGATTTCAAATCCATTTTGAAATTAAATTTCTACTTTGGAAAAATTCACATCTGAATTTACATTTCCCAAATTATCTAAATGATAATTTTTCCCATTTCATTTATAAGCACTGTTTATAAATTCAGTTCAATTCCCCACCTTATTTAATTTATAAATATCGTTTATAAATTAGATACTTGTTTTTATTATTCAAAACAAGTTAATATTTCTTAACCCATTCGAAATTCGAATTCCATTTAAAAAAAAAATAGATTTTCCATTTTAAATCTCAAAACCCTTTTTACGATATTTTTATAAATCACCATTTAGGCCCAGTGATATTTCAAACATCCAAAACACCAAATTATCAATCATAAGTTTATCTAACACATCTTATAAGATAAAATATATGAAAACAAACAAATAATAATATTTTTGAGGAATCCAGTTGGATCCCTCCAACCTGTTTTCCCTACATCCACAGACCTTAGCCAACATAAATATACTCATCCTGCTTTGGGGCAGAATATTGCGGTATCGAAGATCATCCACTATCATATTGTGGGGCGTATAGGGCCATTCTCTAATGATACTGCGGACATCTGCTAATGGTACTGCGGAAAATATCCAACCACCAATATATATATATATATAATAGCCACAAACATCAATCCAATATAACTATTAAATGTATAGAATAGCCACAAAAATATTTAAACTCATCCAATGAACCAACAAATAGTATATAATATTATATTAAATAATCCAAAGAGTGAGTTTACTCACTGTGATTTTTATTCGTCGATTTATCTAATTTTAAAAAATGTTTAAAATTAGCCAAAAATCCTGATTAACTCCAAGTCCTTCCAAAACAGTTCCATAGCTATGCTATCACATTATGATCTCAACGAAATTGGTTTCATCGAAATCTGATATCATACGAGATATATGTATATGTGTTATAATTTATTTATTTATTTATTTTATTTAAATGAATTAGACAATCGTCAACCAGTTAAAAAAATGATTATGCCTTAATCATCCTAGCTAAACTCCTCTTCTCGGATTTCAAATTCTTGTAGCTACGGATTACACGACCGAGTCTGTATGAAAAAATCTTACATAAATTTAACATGGCGTTCATTATTTAAGCTATTGGACAATTTAATTGTAATTTAAAATTTAATTACTAAAATAAAATAATTACCTATTAGCCAAAAATTTCATCTTCCCTTTTCAAAAAGAATGAGACCTGTACTGTATACGCTATCAACATCAGTTGCCATACTTCTCCTCTACACCTGACATTGCCACGCCCTTCTCGACCTACCACTTCATTCCCAAACCCAACGCACGACCACTACTTCGATCTAACTCTATGTGCACCATCAAATCGTAATCTCTACTAACCATTTCCTCCAACCGCAACCTGGCTTCATCGTACAACCCTAACGATCATCTCAACACGCCCCAAAACCCGAATTCTAAGATTGCTCAAAATTGTCGAACTCCAAAAAAAAAATCGCGGCCCTTTAATTAAGTCGCTTCAGATCTGAGTCAACCGGAGCTTTGCTGCTCCACTTCGGACCTCCCACAACGCCACTTTGATTTCGCTCGACCCCTTTGTTCTTGCAACCCTAGAGTGCCAATCCCAAATTCATGTTTGAATTCCATACTACAATCGTTCGTACTCAAGCTTAGATTTATACCATATGAATTGAATTCGATTAATTTAGTACTAGTTAGGGATTTGATTTTTTAATGACTCTTGCATTGAGGAAAAAGAGACTGATTCGGCCATTTTTACCGAGGCTCTCGAATTCGATTTTTCTGAGTGATTAGGTGATGGTCACGATATTTAAAAGAAGAGGTGCGACATTATTTTGTTCAAAGCTTTGATTTTATTTTGTACAGAAGATCGAAAGGAATGAATAAAAAGGGAGTGGTGCGATTTTAGAAAGATGAATACTTCAGGATTAAGGAATATGTCTACATAAGGTACACTTTAGGTTATACGTTAAGGACATATAATTAAATTTGATTTGATATCTAATTTAATATGATTTGATTTTTATTTAACCGCGATTTGAGTTCGAGCTTATCCACTAAATTTTATAATAATATATTTTTTGATTCCAAATTCCTATTTAATCGTAACAACCATTGTTTCTAACGTTATTCGCTATTCTGGACTTAAGTGAACAGATTCCTTAATTTAATTCGAACGTATTTAAAAAATGACATAGTAAATCGATAATATATTTAAACTTAGAAATAATCAATTCTTGGATAATAAAAATATTTTTATTATCGTCTATATTCAAATACAATTGATATTGATCATCTGAATTATTTTGATTCAGTTTTACTTCAATTTCAATTATACCTCGTATTACAATAATTTAATATATTCGATATTAGATTAAAATCGATTTTTAAATCGATAACTTAATATAAAAATTTATTTATATTATCAAATCAATATTTAAAATGATATTAAATATTTAAAATTAATTGACCAAAAATCTGGGTTGTTACACACATACATGTGTATGTATATACACATGTTCTGTGCAGGGGCAATATGGTCAGAAAGGGACAAATATATCTAATATGATGTGTTAGTTAAAGCTTGACAACACAAAAATGCTGCAAGTATCCATGAACACATAATTAACAATGCACATATGAAGTTACTTGTATATACAAATATGTATATATATATACACACACACATACGTATGTGTATATACATACATATGTATATACAAGGCAACATGTATATACGCAACAAGGGTCAAGACTGTCCAATGATTCACAGGTCAATATCATGGAGCACATGCAAAACCAATGTGGACCATCCATCATACAAACTAGTTCAAGTATCACAATGCCGCAAATACAACTCAGACTCGAGCATCAACAAAAGTGGAGCAGTGAACACAACAACATGTCGAGTTGCTTTTAGGAACAAAAACAAGCACATTCAAAATGGACAGTTCAAGAAATGGGGAACAAAAGTGGTCGAGCATTCAATAGCAAATTGTGCACATGATTTCAACTATACAAATGAAACTGGGTCAGGAAATATACTGTGGACTTAGCATGCAAAACAACTCAATGATCAGAGGCTTTTTGATCAAGCCTAAATTATGTGATACATATATGCAGTATATATATATATATGTATATATATATATACACACACACACGCGTGTACATATATACATAGGCAGAAACAACGGTGATCAAGTCATAAGAAAATCCTTTGGCAAAACATCATTTGTTAATGACATTTACACTCGAATCAACCAAGACAACATATGTACAAGTGCAATTTCAGTTACATACAACAAGTATATGCAGTTACATACAGCAAGTATATGCAGGCAACTGCATGTGGTACAAATGAACATGAACAGCTTTAAATAGTTTGATGCTACGACAAAGTAACAAAAGAAATGCTTGCATATGCATACAAAATTCAATGCAAGGTTATGGTGCAACAACAGTTAGCAACACGGTTTCTACAGGTGGTTCTCAAGATATTTCCAGAAATGTTTCAAGCTTTCAATCTTTTCAAAGGATGGCAAGACAGTTGAATTTGTTTCCAGATTTTATTCCAGGAATTCAATCAAGAACAATTCCAGAGTTTCAAGAAATAAATGAGCAAGAAATATGTGAGACATTTCTAGGCAAATATTTCATTCAAATATTTCCAAGAATCAACAAGGGTTTCAATCGGCATTCGGGTTTTAAAAGAGTCCCAAAAGTTTCAGTGATTTATTTTGAGCAAGTACATAATCAATTGTTTTCTGCTTCCAATCCATCACTAACGACAACAAAACTAATTCCAGAAAAGTTTGTTATTAGAAAGAAATCACCAATATTTTTGGCAAATCAAAGACAATTATATTCGGCAACATTATTCTCCAGATTTGAACATGATATTTTGAGCATGAAACAAAATATTTTGTTTCCATATTTTTGCAATGGGAAAACATGATTTATTTTTTGGCAAGAATTTTTCTAGAAAATCAAATAGGAAATTCATTCTACAAAATCACTTAGGGGATTTACGGTTTTTTTCTTAAGTCAAGGGAAACACAGGCCACAAAATCAAATCACTTATTTCCAGGAATACAGAGTAGAAACATGGACAGGCTCATTCAAATTAAATCACACGGTCACGACATTAATTCAGGCATGCATCAATTCGAGTATTTCCGGACAATTCATTCAAGTCATGGAAACAAAGGGGATAATTCACGCAACAATCAAACTCGAATAAATCAAGCAAATCAGACCAAGCCATTAAGTGAAATCAGAGATTTTAGGATTCTATAATCCAATAAAAACACCTACTTCATCACTAGCAAATCATCTAAAAGAAAAACAACAAATTTGAAGAACAATCAGTGAAATTAATTCAGAGAAACTCACATCTTTTCGATCGCCAGAGCTCAAATTCATCATGAAGCAAGCCGTAAGAATTCGAAGCCAAGGAGAATCCAACCATCAAATATTCGGTCGAGATTTGGGGGATTTTTGAGAATTTCTAATTTTCTTTAGATATGCCGACATTTTGAAGACAAAGGTTTCACAGATGAAATAATAAAAGGACCGACTTATTTTGTTTAAGGGAAAAGGGGTTTTTTCGTTTTATTTTTTATATTGTTTTTTTTTACAATTTTAATCACCCAACAGTTTTCTAGATTGGCTGTAAAACTAGGGTTTTCTAGTTTGTCTATAAAACTAGGTCATCTACTTATAGGATTTTAACTAGCAATTTTCGAGTGTCTTTAATAATTAGGGTTTACTAGCTACGGGTTTGTAGTTAGTGGAAAATCTTATTCTGGGGTTAAAATCAGTACAGGGTTTTGAGCATAGAATTAGATCAACTGCAGGGTTTGCAAGTGTACAAGACTGTGTAGGCAGTTAGTGAGGGTGTCGCGAGTTTATAAGTTTTTGTATGCGGGAGTTTGCTTTTAATTCTAGTAAAAACCTTAGGGAATGCAGCGGTAGGAAGGTTTTGCCAAAGCTAGGTAAAATCTTTGTGTCATTTACTTTTTGCACCTATTTTCTCCTCTGCTATCTGTGCTGTAATTATTATTCTATGTTGTGATATTTACTAATATCTCGAATTAATTTAATAAACCCTATTCACCCTCTCTAGGGTTAATCTAGATCCAACATTGGCAACCAAGATTTATAACTCAAATATCTAATACATACAAGTGTGAACTTGTGCTTCGCATACGGGGCTGGAAGAATATTTATGTAGTCATCCTTTATTTTCTATTTCAAATTTGTTTTCATGAATATTACATTGATGAATTTAATGTGAATGATATCAAAATGAACAGAGGCTATCCATACAGCTTATGCCTATAAACAATAAGAATTCAATATGATAATTCGAAAAATGAATAGTAAAGTGCAGCAAGTAAGCGAAAGAAGAAAAATTTGTCTATAACGGCGAGATATTACAATAAATGGATATTATAGCTACTTCCACGATATATCATGCTTTCTCCAGCCAAATATGGATATCATATGTTATTTAGCCCTTTCAAAGAACAGAATTTGAATTTTAAAGCCCATGTATTTAAATCCTATATGCAAAGCATCTTCTCTATTTGACATAACAAACTTGGTCATAATTATTACAAATCTTATAGTTACAGTTACGGGCATGTAAAACATGCAATTTGTGGATTTTCTCATATTTGTTGTTGTAGATGGAAAGCTGAAAGGCCTTGATATTTCAAGATGGTTTGGCATTTATGTCAATGCAATGCCTCTTTTGTATAGTTCTCTTCTTTATTTATTTTTGCTATATAATGTTAAGAATATTTTTATTAAGGCGGTAGTGGTTTTATTTTCGATAAATTTTGAACAGAGATCAACCAAACATGGAGCTTGAATTACTGATGAAGAAATATTTAATTTTTCCATGATTGTATAGCACAAGTGGATCAATAGCAAGAGAGTTAATATGGAAAATTTGATATCCGTGAAGTATGATACTTGCTAGATGCATGTACTTACAGTATGCATATATATATATATATATGGTATACGTAGGAATAGCATCTTGTTGTACTTGTCAGACCTATAACTACATGCGTTGCCAACATCTCCCTAGATTTTTGATGCATCACCATCTATGTACAAATTATGTTGGTTTGGATTCCTTCGGTGTTTAGTCTATGTACACCGTATCTGCTTCCAACAAAAAACAGGAAGGTAAAATCTTAACCAATATTAAAAAAAACGATCTGAGATTTATTGACATCATAAGCAATGGTTTAATAATCTATATCAAAAAAGCACAAATAAATGTTACCAAACCGTCCCACAACACAATTGATAGCTTAAATGAACATGAAATTGATAGCTTATGTTTGAATTATTTTGTGATGAAGATTGAATAATAAGAGCAATTTAATGTTTCGGTGCGCCGTAAGCATAATTTCATAGGATTCAAGCTTCCTTTTTTCGTACTTACCCATTTTTAATGCTAATTATTTATAGGTTCAGATACAAATAATAGTAGCAACAGCTGCTGCTTATAGCAAATTGCATACTTTTAACATCGGTTATGCTAAATAAAATTTTATTTTAATCATTTGCTACAGTTCTTGTAGGTGTTCATACCCAACCTTATTTTGATGGAAACCCATGAACAAAAAATTCAGTCAATCAAATGAAATATTTAGTAAGCCTGTATTAATTAAAATAAAAGCTTTTCAACTGAGTTTCACAAGGTTCACAACGAGCATCACTATTTTGCTAAACGTGAATAATATCATAACTGTTTAAAGGATGAGTTCTCAATGATATAAACAACAAACAAACATTATTACTGTTTTTACTATGGCAGAATATCACCAATAATAGAACATTTATAATTATCCAATTCATGAATTTGGGATAGATGTCTTTTGTGAAGATGAACAGTACTGAACAATATTTTTTCAGCTGAGATTATCATGGTAAATTAAATTTCTAGAAAAGCATATTAACTGAAAATGATAAAAGGGTGGGAGGAAAACTGTATTCGTGAACTCCATAAAACCAACAAATTGTTATTCATTTTATCATATTCGTTCTTCACTTATGCTAAAGGGCGTTTGGTATTCATCAATTAGTGATTGCACTTTAAATGATGAAAACACAAATGCAAAGTTATGGATTTGTTTATAGATTAAACTTTTAAAGGTTTCAATAGTTAATTATAATAGAAAGTACTATACATTGTGTTGTAACAGTATAATTTTTGGAGAAATAATTGTGAAACTATATTTCTCACACATAATTGTAGCATATTTCAACGAGAAAGTACCTTACATCATATTAAACGAGCATATTGTTTCTTTTGGGTATAGAGCTAGCTGAAAATGAACTATAGTTATGGGATTACTTTGTGTACATTTCGCGGCATAGTTTTGATACCGCATTACTGAACGTGGTTGTCATTGCATCAATCATTCAACATCAATTGGAGTGTGAGTTAAATTTCCTAACAGAAGGCACAAGGGTAATAAATTTGATGCAATAAGGAGACCAAACATCATGGTATTATCCAATAATTGATAGACCCATGTGTTATTATTTGACCTTTGAAATTGAAGTTGACTACGAAACAAATACCCAATGATTAATTGGACTCAGAATAATGATAATGTAGCACCGAATTTTTTTCCTACTCTTTCATGGAATCAATGTTGTTAAAAAATTTAGTTTGTTTTATCTGTTTTTATCTTTTTTCTTTTTGAAATTCAACCATTTCTACTGTATAGGTTTTATCCATGGAATCACGAAAATGTTTGTATCATAAAAACCCCTTCTATTAATATCTCATGCAATAGTGTTTTCTTCTTCTCTATGCGGCATAAAAATTACCTAAAATTTGTTGTTTGTTTGTGAAACATTAGCGATTCTTTAACGGACCAGTCTTTGAAATTTGTTTACTTTCAATTTTACATCATAATTCGACATCTTTCTCCGTTTACAAACAAACATTATGTTTAACAACCACTATTATATATACGTTGATGAGAAAATGGACAACATTTCCCCATTAACACATTCTTATAGGATGGAGGCATAACCTTGCTATTGAGTGTACCAAAAAAATTATTTTATAATGCAGTTGTCTTACCATATGATGTGGCCTTAATAAACATTTGATATTATAACAACCCAGAAAATCAGAACCAATTTAAAATTTTTATTTTAGCAATTTTAATGGATTTTGAATATTTAAAATGATTTATTTTAAATAATAACGTGAATTTTTTTAATTTCAATGAAGTTAGAACGTATATATTTATTTTAGTTATAAAACGAGCCAGGAATGGCGCGGTAGTTTGAAAATTCGATTTCAAATTTCAAATGGACATACAGAATTCAATATAAGTCGGAATCGGACGAAACAAGAAATATTTGAATCTGATTAGCGATATCATTCTAACGGATGTATGAAATTAAGATTTCATTTTATAAATTGAAAGATATGTCCAGTTTAAAATTCAGAAAATTCGTTGTGTATTTATATATATTTTAATATATATATAAAGCCTTGAAAATAGCCATTTTGCAAACGACCTCCGTTTTCGATGAAACCATTTTTGTTGGATCCAGAATGTGAAATTATTGCTAGATTCCAATTTTCATAATTTTTGGAATCAATATGTGAGCGTGGAAAAATAAAACGTGTTTTGACAATTTTAGTTGAATTGAGACCAAAAAATGACAATTTTTCAAACGGTCTCCAAATTCGACAAAATTAGTTTTGTTAGGACCGTATCATCGAAACATAGCTAGATTTATTTTTTGGGAATTTTTGGAGTCAGTATGTGGCCCCGGTAAATTAAAATGTGCGTTTAAATTAAATACATATTGATTTATATTTTAATTTAAAAGAAAACTGATTGTAACAGCCGAATTAGCTCACGAAGCATATCCCATTGTGTTCAGAATGAAGGTATTTAGCTAGGGGCGATAGTCATTGGGTCTCGTTTGGAGTTCGGAATAAAAGTCAACTTTTGGGAATTAAAAATAAAATAAAATGTTTATATTCATATAAACCCCTCTTTCACCCCCTTATGTCTGAAAATCATCGATCCTAGTGAAATAAAAAAAATGAGATCCACCGCGCGCCACCGCCTTGGCCGGACCCCCCCCCCCCCTACCGCCGCCGCTCGACCTCTCCTCCGTCTCCATCGCCTGCTCCTCTGTAGAAGTTCAACCACAACCCAAAAATTCCAAACCGCATGCCTCCGGCCATGCTCAGCCCTCCGCGGCCACCTGACGAGACCGCAACCCCCCTGACCCATCGCCAGACCTCGAGCTTCCCCTCTTCCTCCTTTCGAACAGTGAAACCCCGCCCCCAATTGAAGAAACCGCGAGCTCCACCGTCGCCGAGGCTCAGCAAGCCCAGTCCGCTCCAGTTCGACACTGCTGATGAATGACAGTGAGCCTTCTTTATGCACATAGTTTATTTAATTAGTAATTTTAAAAATAAAAAAAACAATATAAAGATTTTATCTTTCATATATGAAAAACAATGTAAAGATTTGATCTTTCATATATGAATAAGAATGTAAAGATTTGATCTTTCATATATGAATAACAATGTAAAGGTTTGATTTTTCATATATGAATAACAATGTAAAGATTTGATTTTTAATAGAGTAAAGATTTGATTTTTAATAGAGAAAAGATTAGATTTTTAAATATATAAGGATGTGATTTTTAATTGTATAACGATAGGATTTTTATTTATTTGGATAGCGAATAAAAATATATATATGTAGAGAATATAAAAATATGTTTTTTATATATGTAGCGAAATAAAAATATGATTTTTATATATGTAGCGAAATAAAAATATGATTTTCATACACATAGCAGCAATATAAAAAAAGTGATTTTTAGATATATATATATATATATATATATATATATATATATATATATCATTGTTAAAAATATGATCATAACATATACCGCATGAAACAAATTGCGATGGAACTGTCGGGAATCAAATCCAAATCCGAACCGTTCAGAAATAAGGAATGGAGGAGTGGATCCCAAAGGTGAGAACTTCTCACAATAATTTTATTTTCTAGTTGAAATATATACAAGGATGCAGACGGTGCTTAGCAGCACCCGACACCGTCGTCCACAGACCATGACAACTTGTTAGATTGTATTGTGTTGTGGAAATTGATTGTGATTATGATGTGAATGAATATAAAATATTCATGTGTTAAAAAAAATATTTTATCGTTAAAAATATAATTTATTAACGTGCATATGAATAAAATAAATATTCATTTACAAATCGGACAATTTGTTTATGTACACCCATTTGACTGATATTGATTAGAACAATAAATTTTACACATCGCCCAACTGCAACAATAAAATATGCGTTTGTTGATTGAAACCCCACACGGGTATTGGGATGATAACTGATGTACACTAATCCCAATTGTTTAGTTGTATGTCAATCGATTGGTTGACAGACTGTTGTAAGCATTAATTATTTATATTTAATGCTTATGCAGTTGTGTGATGCACTTTGAATGATGGATGATTGTTTATCATTGTTATTATATACAGGTGTTGTATGGAATCCATATAAATAACATTATATGGTAATTGATTGGGTCTCATTCCCATTTGAAAATAAAGAATATTTTAAAATAATATTCAGAAAATGATTAAATATATTCATTTGTTGAATAAAAAAAATAACGAATATTATGAAATATATTAATGTGATGAATAAAATAAAATAACGAATATTATAAAATATATTCATGTGTTCAATAAAATAATAATCATGTGTTGAATAAAATATATGCATGTGTTGAATAAAATAAAATAACGAATATTTTAAAATAATATTCAGTAAAAGATCAAAATCTGATTTTGATGTTCGATTTTGGATGGACATGAAAATACTGAAATGTGTGAAGCCGTATTGATTAGATATGCGCCATTTTAACGCGAACGATATTTATATCGATATATTCATTTATACAATGAATGTAGAAAAGGAAGTGATTTCAAAAATCTGATTTTGAAAATATTATCATTTATGATATGGAATATTCAATTTTGATTTAAAATTGAATATGAAGTTGAAATCATTTTCAAAACAAATTTAAAATGATTTATAAAATATGTTTTCAATGGAAATCGACGATATATATATATTATAGAATTAATGGCTGAATAGAACGTGTCGTGCAGCGACCGTTCGCGAATTTCGACCATTGACTTCGAAGTGACGTTACGGGAGATCCGACCGTCAAATTCTCCTAAAACCAGAACCGTTGGGTTCGTATCAAAAAGATCTTTCCAACGAATATAATAGATTTGAAATCTAATGGTTGAATTTGGAATTATGTCCAAATCAAATTTGGAAAAGTTCACTGTAAGTGCAATTCGATAACCGTTTATGGAAATCGACTGTACGGGCCTTGATAAAATTATTAAAAATATTAATAATTTGTGTAAAATCATAATAAATGATTTGGAAAGAATATGGATGAAAAATTCCACGTTTGTAAAGATAAAAATATATTTTTATCAAAATGAACTAGTTATGAACTAGAATTATAATTCAATATTTTTAAATAAATAATTTATTGGATTTGAAATGGTTTTAAAAATAACCCGTACTTTTAATTTATAGATTGGAATGGATTTGAATCAAAATTATCTTCGAAATATTTCGATATTGGTTTTCGTGATTATACGGATATTGTGGAGGAATTTGGAAGATATATGTATATATCGTTATTCCCAACACGATATTTGTTGATTTCAGAATTTGATAATGAATATAAGCCGATATAATTTTTATTCAGAGCCTTGTATTTAATATTGAATTGCATTTTGGGTTTTTCGAGAACTGTGTTTTAAATGACACTGTTCTTAAACCCAGTTGAGAAAAGATTAAATCGTTTAAATAAGATTTAGAAGAGTTTAATAATTAATTAACATTTAATTGGAATTGAATTGAAATTGGATTTTAGGTTTGTCGTGAATGGTGTCTTTATTAACACCGTTCTTAAACCCCATGTGAAAAAATAAATCTTCTAATTAAGATTTAAAGAAGAATTACCAATTAATTAACATTTAATTGGAATTGAAAATGGAATGTGAATTGGGTTTATTATGAACTGTGTTTTAGCGACATTAGTTCTTTAACCCGATTTGCAGTGAAATGTGATTTGGAATATAAAAATCTTTTATTAAGATTAAATGGGATTTCCAAATGAAAGTTTTCCAATTTAATATATTAAATTGGAATTGAATGGAATTCGATTTGGTAATAATCGAAATGAGCTTCTATGGAGGAAGACTGTTAATATATATGGAATTTAAAAGGCTTTGTCATTATTCCATTTATATTATTAGTCGGACACGAAAATTGATATCGATTATATATTGATTTGTTTTTCGTGAAGATCCCATTTTTATGAAATAGGATTTGGGTTTATCGTGAAATGTGTTTTAAATGACATTGGTTCTTTAACCCAGTTACCAAATTCATGAAATGATCGAGAATGGAGTATCACCAGTTTTGCTCCAAGCGATAGTTAAATCTTTAATTAGATTTGAACATGAAATGGTAATTAAATTTACCGATAACACCGTGGTGTTAGATATGGAGTATTACCAGTTTTGCTCCATGGGATGAATAGGTTGGGATTGGGAAATATAATAAACGATTAGGTTGGGTTTGGGAAATATAATAAATGATTACTTCGGTGTGGTTCGCTAATCCCGACTAGTTTGGATAAACCTTAATTTGGTTTAGGAATGATATCCAAAGGAAGATTAAAGAATAAATTTAAAAGAATTTATCTTTGATAAAATTAATGGGAACCTATCCCTAATGATGTGAATATTTGAATAAAAGAATATTCTAAATTGGAATGAGGCGTATGTTGTGTTTGTGTAGCACTTGTTTATAACATACGCGAGTTATTCGGAAAGGCTGGGTTTATACCCATTCTGAATAACTGGTTCGAAGATAAGTCGACGAAGAAGACAGTGGTTGAAGACCGGAGGTCTTCACATCGTTTGGATGATTACTGATGTCTTGATTGGGCTGTACACCCATGACGAGGTAATAAGTGGTGATCGTCCAGACATACTTGGAGATCGACGGATATGCGAGGACCTCTCTCCTGTATTGGATATATGGGACGAGGAATAAGGTGCCTCCAGTTTCGTTCAGGCCCAGAACGAACTTGTAAATGGACTGTGTGTCTGACATTGGATTTTATTCTATGTTGATTGATCTCTATTAAATATATATCTGTTTGGTGGCAGAGAATTTATTCTCTTACTTAACACCCTTCTCTAAGAAGTACGAGCTCAGAGGTTATATATCGATAGATATCAGTCGCTTGGTGTGAATTGCCTTTGTGGCATGCTGAGATGCAAATGATCAAGGATTCTATTGAAAAGCAGAGTCTTGTGGTTGATGATCAAAGCACAGCCTTAAAGGGCATAGCTTTGTGTATAGCGTTAATTCGCGAGCCTCACACCTCAGTATGAGTTAAAAACGGGATAAGGGACCCAAGGAGGACATGACGTTTCTTTCTAGCTATGTGTTGTGTCAGGGTTTTGCAAGCCCTGACATTTATATATTTTTACCTATGTGGTTGTTGGAGTGCAAGGCGCCTCGGATATATCGGTTACTACGGAGCCGATAGATAGGTCCTATAGGACCGGGAAACGTGTGTTCAGGAATTGTCAATCCTCAAACATAAGGGAGGACTAGCCTTGGAGGATCCAGAGGTCTTCTGAGGGAGATCCCGAGGCATTTGCTAGAGTGTCTCGAAGCCGGCGAGGAGTACATCCCTTGCCTCGACTCATGACAGAAATCCAATTTCCAATACGTGACATTTCGGTTTTAATTGTAGAGCCTAGTATGGCGACATAGTGGGATGGGGCACTATGCCATCTGTGATTGATACATTTATATTTGAAGTTGATTTCTTCGCTTATAGTAATAATAAAATATGAAATTTCACGTATCAAGCATTATTTGGCTATTATAAGGTAAAACTCTATCCTCTGGCTTGCGTTGCGTTGTGTGATGGGACCTAAGTCTTATAATTGTTACATTGTTCTTTATTTAGCATTGCGCTGTTTGTTTTATGCACTGGTATTCTTGGGGGTAATCCGTTCCGTGTTATATGGCGTGGTCCCTTATTAAACCTAACTTTAAAATCAAATTAATAACTGTTTTAGTTCTCACACCAGTCCCATGACTGACCTGGAGTTTATTGTTTTAACCTAAACTCTTGGTGCCCCTATTTTCCACACGGGCAGCTAGTAGTTGGGTTTTTGCAGATTTATATTCACAGGGTCCTGGATTTACAGCGGGAGTTATAATCGAAACGCTCTGTATCCGTGTATTTCTTTAAGCTGTGTTATGTATTATTTTTCTGCTGCTATGTATTTAAATGTAATTTAAATCTCTGATGTTTATCAAATGTACATTATTTATTCATTACTCTGTTATATTCTTGTACTCTAATGTAATTGTTGTAATAAGCAATGAAATGTTATGTCGTTTGTGTTCTGATTTGTCGTGTTCTCGACTCAATCAGGGCTTTCCTTTACGGGGAAGTTTGGGTCGTGTCAGCTTGGTATCAGAGCTTTGGTTTACAGAGCTCGAGAACAAGGCACCTTAGAACCGAACGAAAGAATTCATCAGAGATTGGAATATTAATATACAATGAGAATAACTCGTTAGAGATGGGATCAGCAGTATCCTAGGATGAGTTGGAAGAGTGTTATTTTTAAAATAAAAATGAAAACGAATTTTGTTTCGAAAATTTAAACCTTATGATACGTATTTGAATATTATATTTAAATTGATTTTGGACAATCCAGTATATAAAGATTTTTCATATATGCCTTGAAAATGTATATTCAATGTTTTAATATACTGGATAGATATATAATCACACTCTAGTCGCCTGGAGATGATTCTGATGATAGGTCGAGCATCATCAGAATTTATGTTCGAGTTTCAAAAGTGGGATATCTATATATTTCCAATTGACTGGTGTAACGACCCGTATTTTTCTACTAATGTATTTGGATTATTTAAATTATTTAAAATATTGGTTTGGGTTTAAATAATCAAATTCAATGATTTTATTTGGAATATATTATTTAAATAAATAATAAAATATTTTTTAATTTCCAGAATATTGGAAAATGTGGAATTTGAAATATATTACGATCAGGCAGTTTAAAGTGGTCAAATATTGGTTATATTGAAAATATAGGGACGATTTCGATTCGAAAACGATGGTTGAGCGATATGGTTTATAATTTAATTAAATAACGAGCTGCAGCGGCGTGGTTGTTCGCGATTTGGCGTTTTGAACTTCAGTTAGTCGTATCGGGTTCAAAATAAGTCGAATTTCCTCGAAACAAGAAACGTCGGGACCGGTTTGACGATATCTATCCAGTGGAAGAGAAAAATCCAGTTTTCATCATGTAGATTTTTTTTATGTCCAAATCAAATTTTGGAAAAAACGCTATGGAATTCCTTTATATATTATATAGATTATTTAAATAGAATAGTGGATTTTTAAATATTTTAAATATCGATTTGGCTTGGAATTCAACCCGGGATATTTTATTGTGGTAGTATACGATATTCTGGTCGTGTATGGCCAATGGCACTATTTTATATGTATTATATTGAAGTGTTTTAAAATTAGTTTATTTTATTTTAAATTGGCAGTTATAAAAGGGACATTTTTTAAACGACCTCTGTTTTCGACGAAACAAATTTTATTGGGACCGCAACAGTAAATTATTGCTAGATCTCAAGTGGCGCGTCAATCGGGGTTAATTTGTGAGCGCAGCAAAATAAAATACAAATATAAACGAACATTTGAACGTGAACGAGGGCCATTCGAGCAAACGGACTCGGAATTCGACGAAACAAGTTTCATTAGGACCGTATCGTCAAAATATACTGTGTCGTCCAATCACATCTCGAACGGGGTTTGTATGTGAGCACAGTAGCGAATAAAAGATATTTAAAAATAGCGATAGGTATGAAATAAAATATTGTTAGTCGCCATCACGCGTCACATCAACTTAAAATAAATTATTTTCTCTCAATATAAGGACCCATCTCTGAAACCCTAATCTCCAAATTCAGCACCATTCATCACATTTTGCAATAAATCCCTCAAACACAAAATCAATTTTATCTCTCAATCTGAAATGAATCGGTGAAGGAAATCTGAATGAAAGTGGTAAATCGGGTTGTTATCAACCTACTGAGAAAAGTTGGGGGTGATCGGGCGACTGTGGTGGCCGGAATTCGCGAAGAACAGTTTTCAGTTTTGGCCCAAATTACAAGGATTTGGTTGATTTGAGGGAACGTTACCTTAGGGGTTTTGTAGAGGAGAGTTAGGCGGAGGTTTTGGTGGTGGTCTCGAGTTTTCTGGTGGTCGAGGGTGTCGGGAATTGGTAGATGAACGGAGAGGCAGAATTACGTGAAGTAGTGGTCGGTTTTGATGGATTTTCCGGCGAACCCGTGGTGTACTGGTGCTGATGGTCTGAAGGTCGAGGTGCGAGGTGGCGGCGCCGAGAGTTTGGTAGTGGTCCGGTGGTCAACGGTCGTCGGTGGGTGATGAAATCAAGACCAAAGTCTTCTCCGTTCATCTGGAGATTCACGGTGATCGTCTTCGGTAGAGGGGAATGGGTCTTCGACGAGTGGGGGTCTCGGAGGCGCGCCGACGATGGGGTATCGGGTGGGACCTCCGGTCGACAGCAGAGGCGGCGGAGGGTGGAAGGTGGTGTCGTGGTTTTCAATTGAAGAGGAAGACGGGTTCAGGCAAACGAGTTGAGGAAGACGCGTTTTTGATTACGCCGAGGATGACGTGGCAGGCCTTAACCTTAATTAAGGTAAAATTTAGTTTTAATAATTAATAATTAAATTAGTTATAAATTGTTAATTTGTTCAAACTTGAAATTTGCGTATATCGTTCGTTTGTTAACAGAGTCTGACGAAACTGGATCCGTTCGGATCGCAGGGATGAGACCTATCCGATGGCACTGACTAGGAGTCGATCTGACGCAGTTGAAATTTCAGCAAATTTTGAACGCTCGACTCAAATTAGATGCAATAAACGCGTCAACCGTCAGCCAGAACAAAATCTAGTGAGTTAATTCTCCCACCTTCTGGAGTCCTGTGATGTGGTAAATCCATAGAAAAATATAATCTACAATTTACAGTATAAATTGGTTGATTGGATGCGATGGATGCAAATTGGTTGTTATGGTTTGATTGGTTGCAGCTATTTATATTCCGTCATTTATTTAATTCGTATATTTTTATCAACTGTTATCTGTGATGCAGAGAAGGACAGGTTGGAGGGATCTGACCGAATTCCTCAAATAAACTGTATTTTTGTTTGTTGTGCATATATATGAATTGTTCACCCAGACTGACACACAAACCTGTCTGTATGTTGATGGTTGAATAAATATTCACCTGTGTTGTGTTTAAAATCAACCGACAGTGTTGATTGGGTAATTGGCAGTGAATGGCCTAAAATGTGTTGTTTCTGACGTCAGTTGATCATTCGGTGAATTGACGCAGTTGAAATTATAAATTCTTTTATAACTGTATTAAAGTTCTTCAACTATTTTGGGTAAATATTAAGATTTTGAAATTTACAAATATATGTTTTAAATCAAGTTTATATAAGAAATTAATAAGTGGTTTATACATGATTTAAGAGCTAGAAAGGCAAAGAAATCACCTGTGGGGTGGTAAAGTAGAATAACAGTATCTTTATACAATTAAATACTAAATTTTAAATCAATTAAGTTATTTGATTAAATTTAGAAAGGGAAATGACAAACGAAATCAGTTATTAGTTAACTGATATGTATGGTTGGTAAAATCCATCGTTTTCAAGCAAAATGGACAAAGGAATAAATATTGATTTAAATATTGGTTAAGGTTTAGCGAATAGTGTTAAATATTTGTTAATCTTCGATTAACTATAATATGAAGAAATTATTGAATTGGTTATTGTTAATAACCTAAATTATTCTTGAATAAGCTTGTAGAAAATGATAGTAATCCTATTTTTGATTAAGGTCAAAGTTAACTATATTTTAATATAGTTAGTGTTAAAACTAATTATTCTTTTATTTAAAAATGATTTAAGTAATCATTTCAATTTGAAGCCAAGTAAGAAATAATTAGGTGGCGATAAGTTCGATTAAGAGATTTTAAAGTGATTTATGACCCAGTGTTCAACAAACATGGTAAATGAAATTGGTAAGTGAGTGTAAAGACTTAAATAAGATTTTTACTTAATATATCAAATTAAGTAAGGCGAACTCGAATTGGAATGATACTTTAAAGAAATTAAGTGATGAGATATTCGAACAAAGGTTTTAAAAGTAAGGAATGGTTTATAAAACCAGTTTTAATAATCAAAGTGGTAAACGAGATTTTAGTATCGGTGTTTAAGTGACAAACTATTATTATTCTGAGTTAAGAATGGGTCGATCAAGGTCTGAGAGGTAACTAAAATACCCCAACTTGATTGGCTTCACTATTATCGAGGAATGGTATTAGTTTGGAGCGAGTGAAGGTGTTGAAATTGGTTTTACTCTATACGAGGAATATCGAACTCTAATGCAGGGTCTCGGGAAATTAAATAATATTGCAATATTAGTTTCAGAAGAAATAAGAATATTGATTTCAAATTTTATTGAACATTTGTTATTCAATTAAAGTTGATCGAATATAGTATTTGAGGTAGAGTTAGTCAAACATAGTTATTCAGGAAGAGTTGCCATTGCGTACGACTGCTAGCGTAATTCCCAGGGCTGCAGATAGCCTATGGCGGTCGGATGTTTCCTGAGGGAATCAGGCGTAACCATTGTGATCGCTGCGATCTAGAGTCAAGCGAATGGAGTAAGTCGAATATTAGTTAATCGATAAGAGTAATCAACTCAAGTTAGTCCAGTTGAGTTAAATAAGTCGAGTTAGTCAAGTTAGAGTTAATCGATCAAAGTAAATCAATCAGAGTTAATCAGAGGAAATTTGGTTTATATCATTAAGTATATACATATATGGATATCGTGAGTTTCTCAAATATAGGAAAAAGGGAAAGGGGTTTTAAAGAAATATATCGATATTCCCGACGGAAATGGAAAGCTGGATAGTGATATATATATATATATATATATATATATATATATATATATATATGTATATATATATACGTACTCAAAATCATATAAACAATTCTGTTATAATAGAATAAGGTTAAATCAAATGTTGTGAATGTATTGGAAGATTTA
This sequence comes from Allium sativum, assembly GCA_030737875.1. Lineage (NCBI taxonomy): Eukaryota > Viridiplantae > Streptophyta > Magnoliopsida > Asparagales > Amaryllidaceae > Allium > Allium sativum. The sequence goes on along the minus strand of CM060912.1, from coordinate 255,233,739 downwards.
AAGGTTTATTAACTATTGGGTCGAATATATTTTAAAGAAGCCAAGTTAGGTCAAGTGTTGAATCAACAAACTCATGTTATTTACACAATTGTTATTTGATAGTTAAAACACCGACTATCAAACCTTACCAATACGATTGTTGGTATGGAAAGACCGGGATCAAATTATATTTGAAAACCATTCCGACCAACAAATACGTGAAGATGTCAATTGGAGATGGAGAAATTGAAGACCGTGGATCTCCATAAGCTGAAGGATCACTTGACGAATATTCTCTGTGTTGCAACCAGAGTTATTCTGACGTGATTCGGTCGTGATTGAAATCTACGGATTGCAAGTACTTCTCGCTACTGATCCTTGGGGTGATTCCTATATAAGGTTGCAGTAGGAGAGTACCTTCGGTTCATCCGGTTCCTGGATGATTTGTATGGACGAATGTCTAACAGAATATTTCCTTAGAACCACGTACGTTGATTTTTACAAATATACCGAGTTGGTGGCGAAGAGGGGCACTTCTTCTATACCCAGAGTATATTTATAGACGTCAATTAGTGATTTGATGGATCTGACAATGTGGCATTCAAAGTGAATGAAGACCAGATGTTTTAAAGTAAATTCTAGCCTCAAGCCTCATCAATCGGGAAATGACAAAAATCGGGCAGGCAGCTTGGCTATGTGTGTCGCTCCCATTAGGGTGTATGATCACCTATCTAGAGAAATTCCAATTGCTTCTTTAATCTATATTCAATGCTTTCCCTTTTTGGAAGGCGGTTCATGATCCCAACCGTTGGTGATATACATTCGATACACTCAAGCGAAATGAGTGGTCGGTTATGTATGGGCCGGGTTGCAAGACGTTCTTGTTGAACCCAATGTATTCGCCTTTAGAGATACACTATCGGCAGGTGGTCCCATACCTTGTCAAGGTTGGAATCCAATATCCAATAAGCGGCCGCGGTTTTTGATTGTATACTATATATGTGGAGCGTGAGATGTAAGCGTTCCTCTAGATTCTAAATTACTTGTATTTAGACACTATGATAATATCAGATAAGTTATGATTTTAAAAACGTTTTCGGTTATAGTAAGGTAAAAACCGTCCGTGTTTATGTGTGTGCTGGTCTTACTATTACCCTTTGATTTCAAAAGGATTTTACAAAGATAAGCAAGTTGTGTGTGTACTGTGGATTTATCACTGAAAGTATTCCAGACTGACCCGGTGTATTTTGCTTTGCTTCAAATGTGCTCGGGTTAGACCGAGTATGTTCCAGGTTAGGTTTCGCTTGGAGTTCAGGAGCTGGGAGCAGGCGGCTTCACCGCTAGTTATATAAAGTTATTACTCCGATGTGTCTGATATATGTTGTACTCTGATGATTGGTATGTATATACAGTTCTTTTATATAAAGATTTTGGTATTATATTTTATTCGTTCCGCTGTGAGATTCTGATGTGCTCTTCTTCTTTCTTCTATTCTAATATTCTTTCTTTCTTTTCTCATCCTCTAATTTCTTTCTCATGACAATCCAGTGTTTTCGATACTTGAATAGTCGACATGGTGATTTTATGTCGATTTTTGGGGTCAAAAACCATTGGGTCGTTACAGTGGTATTAGAGCTATTGGTTTAGTGATAACCTTGGCTCTGTTGCGTGACTCAATAGAGATGGGGTTAGTAATGCCCTAGGTTGAGTTTGTGTATATATACGAGAGAGCGTATTTGTAATTTGATATTAAAATTATTTTTGAAATTATTTTTGCCCAATTTATTTTGTATTAAAATAAAAGTAAAGGTTATTATAATATGGGCAAATTATTTGGATTTGTGATGTTGATTGTGTGGTATGTTCGGATGGTGTGCTCGATCTCAGGGATATAAACCTGAACCTGAATCGACTTGGTTAAAACCAATATGAAATAGATAATTCGAATAAATCAATCCAGATAAATAAATTTGAATGGATAACCTTGGCTATAATTATATTTGTAACCTCATATGAATTCAACTGAGTGTATAATTGGTTGATGTGAATGACATGGATGTTTTGAACATAATTGACATTGGTTTTGGGAACTAATGAATTGGTTTGAGTGAAGAACAGGTGCAGACGAGCCAGTTCAGCTTTAAATCAGTTCAAAGGAGAAATTCTGGAGTTAATCGAATCCAAAGCTGCACAATAATTAAGCAAGCTCGAATATAAATTATCGCTTATCGCATTATAACGCTCGTAAAAAGGTACGCCTACGAAAGTATGAAATTTTGGTTTTATTTGGGTTTTGAGTTTGGATTTTGTTTTTTCCGACCATGAGAGTCGATGTATACATATTTCTTGATCCTGCGATATTGCAGATGGTCCTCGGTGCAAGGGAGACTATGCCGAAATTTTTCCAAAATTTATGGTGTTAGAAAATTTTTGGAGATTTTTGGAAAATTCTTTTATTTGAAATAAACTGGTTTTAAAACCAATTGGGTCAGTTTGGAAATAAATTCGAGTTTTAAAATTAATTATTTTTGGAAGGATAATGGGGTTTAACGTTCTTTCTACCTTAGCAATTTCGAGGACGAAATTATTTTAAGGGGGAAGGAATGTAATGACCCGTATTTTTCTGCTAATTTATTTGGATTATTTAAATTATTTAAAATATTGGTTTGGTTTAAATAATCGAATTTAAAGATTTTATTTGGAATATATTATTTAAATAAATAATAAAATATTATTTTAATTTCCAGAATATTGGAAAATGTGGAATTTGAAATATATTGCGATCAGGCAGTTTAAAGTGGTCAAATATTGGTTATATTGAAAATATAGGTATGATTTCGATTCGAAAATGACGGTTGAGTGATATGGTTTATAATTTAATTAAATAACGAGCTGCAGTGGCGCGAAAGTTCGTGATTTGGCGTTTTAAACTTCAATTGGTCGTACTGGGTTCAAAATAAGTCGAATTTCCTCGAAACGAGAAATGTCGGGACCGGTTTGACGATATCTTTCTAGTGGAAGAGAAAATTCCAGTTTTCATCGTGTAGATATTTTTTTATGTCCAAATCAAATTTTGGAAAAAACGCTATGGAATTCCTTTATATATTATATCGATTATTTATATAGAATAGAGGGTTTTTAAATATTTTAAATATCGATTTAGCTTGGAATTCAACCCGGGATATTTTATTGTGGTAGTATACGATATTCTGGTCGTGTATGGCCAATGGCACTATTTTATATATATTATATTGAAGTATTTTAAAATTATTTTATTTTATTTGAAATTGACAGTTATAAAAGGCAAAAATTTCAAACGACCTCTGTTTTCGACGAAACAAATTTTATTAGGACCGCAACAGTAAATTATTTCTAGATCTCAAGTGGCGCGTCAATCGGGGTTAATTTATGAGCGCAGCAAAATAAAATACAAATATAAACGACCATTTGAACGTGAACGAGGGCCATTTGAGCAAACGGACTCGGAATTCGACGAAACAAGTTTCGTTAGGACCGTATCGTCAAAATATACTATGCCGTCCATTCGCATCTCGAACTTGGTTTGTATGTGAGTGCAGCAGCGAATAAACGATGTTTAAAAATAGCGATAGGTACGAAATAAAATATCGTTTGTCGCCTTCACGCGTCACATCAACTTAAAATAAATTATTTTCTCTCTATATAAGGACCCATCTCTGAAACCCTAATCCCCAAATTCAGCACCATTCATCACATTTTGCAATAAAGTCCTCAAAAACAAAATCAATTTTATCTCTCAATCTGAAATGAATCGGTGAAGGAAATCTGAATGAAAGTGGTAGATCGGGTTGCTTCTACCCACTGAGAAAAGTTCGGGGTGATCGGGCGACTGTGGTGGCCGGAATTTGCGATGAACAGTTTTTGGTTTTTGTAACACCCCACGTCCATTAATGTCACTCACAAAGGGAATGCATTAACTTCCATGGAGGTTTTAAGTGAATATAGAACAGTAAAATTACAACAAGACAGATATAAAATAGTACTTGGAAATTCAAAAACTTTATTTCATTGTAGCAGAAGTCAAAACATGTTTGATTACATCATAACACCACATTCAATGTCAAGTACAATATCTATCTTGATAAAACAAGTACATAATCCCATTACATGAATAGCCATTAAAAAGAAAGATAACAAGCTGGACTTTACTTCAGCAGTCCAAGCTTTCCAGAAGATAAGCGATCCAACTAGACTCCACTAGAACTTGGCCCAACCTGCGGACCTGAAGGGAGAAAAAGGATGGAAAAGAGGGGGTCAGACATAAAGTCTGGTGAATATGATAATTCTACAATACTATTACCAAAATAACTGGACTATGGCATAAGCTGGAAAACAAGAAAATGTCTATGAAGAGCAGATTAAGGACATAGACAATCGCTAAAGGCAACGTTATAGGCGCTCCTAAATACTAAAGGATAAACACTATACTGCACCACACCAGTCACCCTAAAGATTCATCCCACTTAGCTTCACTTAGAAGCTTTCCCAATGGCTTTACGTACCCCTAGCTGACTACATAGGTGCCGCCTGCCCCTATCTCCACTAGGTGTACCCTACTTCCCATTATTCGATCGGCTCCCTAACTCGTAGATACCCGTGCTGGCCCCACAGTGGGGTGTATCACTCCCCTAAAGTGGCAACCTGATACAACGGACATGCACGGCTTATACCTACACGATGCAACAACGTCTTACCTACCAGCCCGGGTCCACACACGCATATGAAACCCGTTGGACTTGCGTTGCCACCGCTCCCTGTTTTGGCCTCTTATAGTCAAACCCAGTATGCGTGTCCCGTCCTCGACTTGGGTCGAGCCCACAAAGATACGTTTTGGGATACTGGTTGAAATGGGCCCCCACTATTTACCACAAGCATTCCACCTAAGCTTGTCCCCATTAGTCCATCCCACTTAACCCACTTAGTCATGTTCATTTACATGTGTGTTTGGTTAAGTCTAATCGTATTTCAAATGCCTCTAAAGGCAACCAGCAGATTTGTAACGACCCGCATTCTACGCATCATAGGATCGTAGAATATTTATTTCTTCCACATATGAAGTCGTATGGTCGTGTAACTTTGGGAGACGACTATTGGGGTCATTTCCCATGTTCATGATTTTTCCCGATTTTTAAATGACCATTTTACCCCTAGTTGGCACTGTTTTGGCCATAACTTTTGACTGGATAGGAGTTTTGACCTGAAACCACTTCCATTGGCTCCGGATGATGGTTTCTCTTTCCGTAGAGTGGTCACATTAGCCAAACGGACTCACCGTTTGGGAGATATGGCTGAAACAAGTTTCAGATGGTTAAAAACAGCTTAATTGGGCTTAACCGGGTGATTAGCAGCTAGGCCCAAGGGGAATTTCGGGTTTAGAGGTATAGGAGGACTGACTAGGGTTAGGTTATCACTTTCATTTCAGTTTTGAGCCGCCACAAACCTCCTTGAGACCTTAGTAATGGCTTCCTACATCTAAAACACCCAAAATCACTCACTAATTGAAGATTAGGCTTAGCAACACCAAATTAAGGAGAAAAAGCACCAAAGCAAGGTTAGAGCCGCTGTTAGACATCAGTATTCGCCCCAAATCAGAGGAGTTTCAGTTCTGAGAATTTCATTTGTGGCCAAGGTGAGTGATAACATCATTTTGACACTAATTACAGTTAATTAAGGGTAATTAGTGAAGATTAGCGAATTTATACGTAAATAAATTCTGGAAAAATTCTTAAAATTCTAAAATAATGTTTTAAGGCTCTGTTAGAAATTTGAGATAATTTCGATGTGTTTTGCTAATTGTATGCTTAAGCATGATTAAGAGTGCTTAAGGGAAAAATATGAAGTTTTAGCTACTTTTGATCCATTTTGATTCATTTGAATTATTGTTTGCTGTTTGTGGTTGCTATTACATGTTGCTATGACTCTATGGTATGTTCCATGATTGATTAGAATAGTTAAATTGCTCGAAAACGTCGTCGAATGGCATAGAAAGCTCGCTGGAAAGTTGCAGAAGTGTGCAGGCTCCGAACCGGTTCGGATCGGAGAAAGGGGTCGGATCGGACTAGGGAACTGACCAAGGGAATCCGAACTGGATGAGGACTTGCCACTAGAAGAAGTTTGGCAGGAAGGAAGGCCATTGCTTAGAGTTGGAGTTGGACAGAAGGTCGGATCGGAGCGAAGGAAGCAGACCGGATCGGAGTAAGAGGACAGGACGGATCGGAGCAGGCAAGCAAGTCAAACAGGAAGAATCAGTTCGGAAGAACTACCTCCGAACCGAACTCAAGCAGAGGCACCCGAACTGAACCGATATCTGAAGGGGGAGAATCACTGAACCGACCCGACCCGGAGGAAGACACCGACCCGACCCGAAGTGGACTACCGACCCAAACCTAGCTAGACGAGGACCACCAATCCGAACCGATCAGGAAGGTCATACCGAACCGAACCATACGTGGGCTATTACCACTACGCGATGACTCTTCTGAAGACCCACTCCAATTCAACCAAACCCGAGATGCAAAGGAAGTCCAAATGAGAAGTTAGAGCTTAAGGTTCAGATGGGAATCAACGAGTTCGCTTCATGGTTGGGCTTTGCTGCGGGACGCGTGCTAAGGAGTTATCGACACCTATAGCTTTGGACCACTATGGTAGGAGGTACGAAGGCGGATTCAGGGCCATTATGGCATCGGTAGAACCAAGGGCTACGACCAATGAAGTGGGTCATTGAAATGTTTGGTCATGACTCCAAGTGTTTGGCTTGGTCACAGCAGGGTTTCTACAAGTCGGGATTCGTCGTTACCTCCGTTTGTCTAGTGTTCCAAAGTGGTAGATGTTGTACGCTTTACGCACTGAGTGAGAGATGTGAGGATGGTTGCTATGGATGATTTGTTTGCTATCGTTGTGACATGCACACCCCACCCCCGTATTCTTACACTATTTATTATGGCACCTTGGAGTATTGTACGGTATGTGGTACTAACTCTTTGGTTGCAGGTCCAGGTTCAGGTATGGTTTAGTATACCTGTTATTATTCTGTTTAGATGCTTATCGCTCATACCAGGCTTTATGTCTGACCCAGAGTTTTATGTCTCCTCTTATTACTCTGGGTGCTCACACGAGCAGACTAGAGACAGGTTAGCTGGTGATGCACGGGTAGATGATCCGGAGACGAGCAGGAGGCTTCCACGTACTATATACATAATATTCTCCCTGTGTTGTTGAAGATCACTGCTTGGGCATTGTTGGTGTATCTTCTATTTTAGCTTTCTTTTGTTTAGAGACAGTAAATTTGGAAAGTTGTAATAAGCTGTATTTGGATTTCCGCTGCTTTGATGTTGACATTGATTATTAGTTATCAGCTTATGCACTGTCTCACCTGTTTTATGTCAAGTATGTTACTATTATATTTTATCCCATGCGCTGTGAGACATTCTACAGGTTCCTTGATTAGTTCATTCCCTTCTTTCCTTTCTTCTGACGACCGTCTTGTGATAGTCGGGCATGTGTACAGCGCACGTTTGGAGGAAATGCAGGCTGGTGCGAGGCGGGCCGTCACACTTGGTATCAGAGCTCTAGGTTGCGTAGTTAACCTAGGGAAATTATCAGGGAGAGATAGTATACGTATACGAGAGAGCGTATTTGTGATTATTTTGGTTTTCAAAAGCTATATATATATACTATTAGTAGTATAAGGATGGAGTCGTACTGCACTAGCACCACTATGGAGTCGTTAATCATTTCCTTTTTCAGATTGACGATGAGCCGAGATACTAGAGGTGCTGGTAGGGGAACCAATAATGGGAATGCTGCTGACATGAGGACGATGTTTACTGACCTCATGAGAGAGATGCTTAGAGATGTGCAGAGGGCAGCTCCCAATGGTGGAAATGGTGGTGGTCCAATAGTGCAGGCGCCAAGAGTCGACTTCGCCAAGCTGAATAAGGATTATACTAGCCTTGGTGGGAAGCCGTTCCACGGAACGGAGTCGGCTACAGATGTTCAAGATTGGGTGGATAGTTGCGAACGTATCTTCGAGGATTTGGGTATCGAGGATGCGATGAAGAGGAAGCTAGCGTCCCGTCAGCTGCAAGGGCGGGCAATGAATTGGTGGAATGCTATAAAGGCAGCTACCCCCGAAGATCAGATTACTTGGGAGCAGTTCAAGGCTCGCTTTAGCAAGAAGTTCATTCCAGCTGCTCAGAAGTCAATGTTGTTTAAGAAATTCTTGGAGCTCAAGCAGAATGGCAGGGCTGTCTCGGAGTATATTGCTGAATTTGACACTTTGTCAAAATATGGGTTATCTCTTATAGATACTGCCGAGAAAAAGAATGAGAAATTCATAACTGGTTTGGATCAATACTTAGGGGAAAAACTTATTAACCACATCGATGAGACGTTTGAATCGATTGTGGGGAAAGCGTTAAGGTCAGAAAGTCTCTACCCTAAGCCGAAGACTGAAGTTGCATCCGCAGAAGAGCCAAAGCCACAAGCTAGTGGTGGAGGCAAAGGTGGTTCTCAGAATAAGAGAAAGCAGAATCAGGCTAAGGATGGCCAGAAGAAAAAGAATAAGCAAGATGTGGAGTGCTTCAGCTGTGGTAAGAAGGGCCATTATGCTAGTCATTGTCGGGCCAAGCCAGCGGATAGGAAGTGCTTCAATTGTGGCCAATTGGGACATCACAAGGACAAGTGTCCACAGCCCCCTAAAGAAAAGCAAATGGTGAAAGCATATGCTCTCAATGCTATTCCTTCTTCGTCGAATGCCCCAACTGCGGCGGAGAAGGGAAAGAATGTCGTCATTCAAGGTATGCTTTCTGTTTATGATGTTCCTGTTAGAGTTTTGTTTGATACCGGAGCTTCCAGTTCTTTCATATCTAGTGACCTGGTAGATAGGTTGGGATTGGAACCCGAGATTGTCGATAGACCTTTAGTAGTGACGAACCCGATTGGTGGTTCTACTAGCCTTAGCATGATTTGTCGTAATGTGGTCTTATCGAGTCATGGATGCATGTTTGTTTGTGATTGCTTTGTTTTGGGCTTTACTGGGTTCGGCATTATTTTGGGAGTAGATTGGCTCCAAAGATACGGGGTGGTGGTAGACTGTGAGGGCTTGTTGGTGACAGCTAGAGCGGATGATGGGCGGAGGATAGTGTTTGGTGGTCTACCCAGTAAGGGGGTATTGGCTAGTTTTCTAAACTCCCTCGACATTCCGCATAGTGAGTTGTCAGGTTTGCCCGTGGTTGGCCAGTATCCGGATGTTTTCGAAGAAGTGACCGGACTTCCACCACACCGAGAGATTGAGTTCCGTATTGATTTGGTAAAAGATGCCAGACCTATAGTGATGCCACTTCGTCGTATGGCACCAAGGGAGCAGCGAGAGCTCGAGGTGCAAGTCAGCGATCTTTTGAAGAAGGGATTTATCAGAAGGAGTGTTTCTGAATGGGGAGTCCCAGTTGTGTTTGCTACCAAGGCGGATGGTTCCCTTCGTTTGTGTGTAGACTACCGCGAGTTGAATAAAGTGACGAGGAAGAACAAGTATCCTCTACCGCGGATAGATGATTTGTTTGATCAGTTGAGTGGCGCGAGAGTATTTTCTCAGTTGGATCTCGCGACAGGTTTTCATCAGCTTAGAGTGGAAGCTGAGAGTATAGCTAAAACGGCATTTCGGACGCCGTCTGGATTCTATGAATGGTTGGTTATGCCATTTGGGCTGACTAATGCCCCGGCATATTTTGTGGACCTTATGAATAGGGTATTCAGAGATCAGCTGAATAAGTCTGTCCTTGTGTTCGTTGATGATATTTTGGTCTATTCGAGGACAGAGGAAGAACACAAGGAACAATTAAGAGTAGCGATGGAGGTGTTGAGAAAACACCAATTGAAAGCAAAGTTTTCTAAGTGTCACTTCTGGAAGAGGGAAGTGAGGTTCTTGGGTCATGTTGTATCAGAGAATGGTATTGCCGTGGACCCGGCGAAGGTGGCTACGGTACAGGATTGGCCTACGCCCAAGAATGCAACAGATGTAAGGAGTTTCTTGGGGTTAGCGGGATATTATCGTAAGTTTATCCAAGGTTTCTCCAAGATAGCAGCACCGTTGACCCAGTTGACCAAGAAGAATCAAGCTTTTGTCTGGGATGAAAGGTGCGAGAATGCATTCAGAAGTCTAAAGGACAAGTTGACAAGCGCACCGGTGTTAGTCATTCCTGAGGGGGATGAAGGGATGACGGTATACACGGATGCATGTGGTACCGGACTGGGTGCTGTATTGATGCAAGGCGGTAGGGTTGTAGCTTATGCAAGTCGGCAATTGAAACCGCACGAGAGACGATACCCTACCCATGATTTAGAGTTGGCAGCGATCGTGTTCGCGTTAAAGATGTGGAGACACTATCTCTTGGGAGAAAGATTTGAGCTGTTTACAGATCATAAGTCGTTAAAGTATCTATTCTCCCAGAAGGATTTAAATCTCCGTCAGCAGAGATGGTTAGAGTTCTTAGCTTCCTATGATTTTGACATCGCATACACACCAGGAAAGGGCAATGCGGTGGCTGATGCATTGAGTAGAAGACATGCCAGCTTAGGGGCTATGTTCCTTGAATGGAAGCAACTGGAGTTTATCGCGGGGTTTGATTTCAGACCAAAGTGCGAATTGGATCCAGAAATGTTAGCAAGTTTGACGATCAGACCCACTTTGATTGAGCGGATCGGCTCTAGTCAGAGGGACGATCCTAACCTATTGGAAATCATCTCCAAGTTAGAGATGGGTATCGATGAGGAGGTGAACAAGTATGGGCTTGATCGAGATAGATGGCTTAGAAAGAATGGAAAGCTTGTTGTACCCAATGTCAATGGATTGAGGGATGAAGTGCTTAGAGAATGTCATCACTCAAAATTGACTATACACCCCGGCGGTAACAAGATGTATCGAGATATGAAGCAGACTTACTACTGGGAGGGAATGAAAAGAGACGTTGGGAAGTTTATATCCAAGTGCATGAATTGCCAGCTAGTTAAAGCCGAGCAAAAGAAGCCTAGTGGGTTGTTGCAACCATTAGAAATTCCCGAATGGAAATGGGAACAAGTTTCGATGGATTTCATCGATGGTTTACCAAGAACTAGATCGGGATATGACAGCATTTGGGTAATTGTAGACCGACTGACTAAAAGTGCAAGGTTTATACCAGTCAAATCGACAAGAACGGCAGCTAAGTTAGCAGAATTGTATATGAAGTGGGTAGTGAGATTTCATGGAGTACCTAAAGGCATTGTGAGCGACCGAGACCCGTTGTTTACTAGTGGGTTTTGGAAGAGCTTACAAGAGGCTCTAGGGTCAGAGTTACATCTCAGTACCGCATATCATCCTCAGACCGACGGTCAGACGGAGAGGGTGAACCGTATTTTGGAAGATCTCTTGAGAGCATGTATATTGGATTTTGGTGGATCATGGGATGACCATTTGCATCTAGTAGAGTTTGCATATAATAATAGCTACCAATCCAGCATCGGTATGGCTCCATTTGAAGCTTTGTATGGAAGACCGTGCAACTCACCATCATGTTGGATAGAGACTGGCGAGAAGTTTATGCTTGGACCAGATGTGGTGAGGGAAACTTCAGATAAAATCAAGACCATTCAACAACGAATGAAGATTGCCCAAGATAGACAGAAGAGTTATGCTGATAAGAGGCGAAGGGACTTAAAATTCTCCGTTGGCGACTTGGTGTTTGTCAAGATTTCTCCGTTGAAGAGCGTAATACGATTTGGCAGGAGAGGCAAGTTGGCACCAAGGTTTGTTGGCCCATTCCCTGTTCTTGAATTAGTCGGGAATTTGGCATATAGAATTGACTTACCAGAGAAGATGGCGGGAGTTCATAACGTATTTCATGTTTCCCAACTAAGGAAGTTCGTTCACGACTCGGATATGACTATTTCACCTGATCAGTTAGAGGACTTCGAAGTAGAACCCGAGGCGGTTGGGAACCGCAAGCCGGCCCGTATTGTCGAGTACGACATGAAGCAACTTCGAAGGAAGGCGGTGAAGCTAGTCAAGGTACAGTGGAGCGAGGACGAGAGTGATTGTACTTGGGAAACAGAGGAGGACGTAAGGAAGAAGTATCCAGAACTCTTTGTCTGGTAAGATTTTGACTTTGATTTAGTTTTTCCGCATGCTAGGATAGGCTTGTTTGCTTGTTTTGCATGTTTGATTGTTGTTATATGTGGTTGTTAGGCATGCGGGACCCTTTGTATGTTTTGGGTTAAGGAATTTCGGGGACGAAATTTCTTAAGGGGGGGAGAGTGTAACGACCCGCATTCTACGCATCATAGGATCGTAGAATATTTATTTCTTCCACATATGAAGTCGTATGGTCGTGTAACTTTGGGAGACGACTATTGGGGTCATTTCCCATGTTCATGATTTTTCCCGATTTTTAAATGACCATTTTACCCCTAGTTGGCACTGTTTTGGCCATAACTTTTGACTGGATAGGAGTTTTGACCTGAAACCACTTCCATTGGCTCCGGATGATGGTTTCTCTTTCCGTAGAGTGGTCACATTAGCCAAACGGACTCACCGTTTGGGAGATATGGCTGAAACAAGTTTCAGATGGTTAAAAACAGCTTAATTGGGCTTAACCGGGTGATTAGCAGCTAGGCCCAAGGGGAATTTCGGGTTTAGAGGTATAGGAGGACTGACTAGGGTTAGGTTATCACTTTCATTTCAGTTTTGAGCCGCCACAAACCTCCTTGAGACCTTAGTAATGGCTTCCTACATCTAAAACACCCAAAATCACTCACTAATTGAAGATTAGGCTTAGCAACACCAAATTAAGGAGAAAAAGCACCAAAGCAAGGTTAGAGCCGCTGTTAGACATCAGTATTCGCCCCAAATCAGAGGAGTTTCAGTTCTGAGAATTTCATTTGTGGCCAAGGTGAGTGATAGCATCATTTTGACACTAATTACAGTTAATTAAGGGTAATTAGTGAAGATTAGCGAATTTATACGTAAATAAATTCTGGAAAAATTCTTAAAATTCTAAAATAATGTTTTAAGGCTCTGTTAGAAATTTGAGATAATTTCGATGTGTTTTGCTAATTGTATGCTTAAGCATGATTAAGAGTGCTTAAGGGAAAAATATGAAGTTTTAGCTACTTTTGATCCATTTTGATTCATTTGAATTATTGTTTGCTGTTTGTGGTTGCTATTACATGTTGCTATGACTCTATGGTATGTTCCATGATTGATTAGAATAGTTAAATTGCTCGAAAACGTCGTCGAATGGCATAGAAAGCTCGCTGGAAAGTTGCAGAAGTGTGCAGGCTCCGAACCGGTTCGGATCGGAGAAAGGGGTCGGATCGGACTAGGGAACTGACCAAGGGAATCCGAACTGGATGAGGACTTGCCACTAGAAGAAGTTTGGCAGGAAGGAAGGCCATTGCTTAGAGTTGGAGTTGGACAGAAGGTCGGATCGGAGCGAAGGAAGCAGACCAGATCGGAGTAAGAGGACAGGACGGATCGGAGCAGGCAAGCAAGTCAAACAGGAAGAATCAGTTCGGAAGAACTACCTCCAAACCGAACTCAAGCAGAGGCACCCGAACCGAACCGATATCTGAAGGGGGAGAATCACTGAACCGACCCGACCCGGAGGAAGACACCGACCCGACCCGAAGTGGACTACCGACCCGAACCTAGCTAGACGAGGACCACCAATCCGAACCGATCAGGAAGGTCATACCGAACCGAACCATACGTGGGCTATTACCACTACGCGATGACTCTTCTGAAGACCCACTCCAATTCAACCAAACCCGAGATGCAAAGGAAGTCCAAATGAGAAGTTAGAGCTTAAGGTTCAGATGGGAATCAACGAGTTCGCTTCATGGTTGGGCTTTGTTGCGGGACGCGTGCTAAGGAGTTATCGACACCTATAGCTTTGGACCACTATGGTAGGAGGTACGAAGGCGGATTCAGGGCCATTATGGCATCGGTAGAACCAAGGGCTACGACCAATGAAGTGGGTCATTGAAATGTTTGGTCATGACTCCAAGTGTTTGGCTTGGTCACAGCAGGGTTTCTACAAGTCGGGATTCGTCGTTACCTCAGTTTGTCTAGTGTTCCAAAGTGGTAGATGTCGTACGCTTTACGCACTGAGTGAGAGATGTGAGGATGGTTGCTATGGATGATTTGTTTGCTATCGTTGTGACATGCACACCCCACCCCCGTATTCTTACACTATTTATTATGGCACCTTGGAGTATTGTACGGTATATGGTACTAACTCTTTGGTTGCAGGTCCAGGTTCAGGTATGGTTTAGTATACCTGTTATTATTCTGTTTAGATGCTTATCGCTCATACCAGGCTTTATGTCTGACCCAGAGTTTTATGTCTCCTCTTATTACTCTGGGTGCTCACACGAGCAGACTAGAGACAGGTTAGCTGGTGATGCACGGGTAGATGATCCGGAGACGAGCAGGAGGCTTCCACGTACTATATACATAATATTCTCCCTGTGTTGTTGAAGATCACTGCTTGGGCATTGTTGGTGTATCTTCTATTTTAGCTTTCTTTTGTTTAGAGACAGTAAATTTGGAAAGTTGTAATAAGCTGTATTTGGATTTCCGCTGCTTTGATGTTGACATTGATTATTAGTTATCAGCTTATGCACTGTCTCACCTGTTTTATGTCAAGTATGTTACTATTATATTTTATCCCATGCGCTGTGAGACATTCTACAGGTTCCTTGATTAGTTCATTCCCTTCTTTCCTTTCTTCTGACGACCGTCTTGTGCTAGTCGGGCATGTGTACAGCGCACGTTTGGAGGAAATGCAGGCTGGTGCGAGGCGGGCCGTCACAAGATTCCTCATGCCACCCAAGGCACCTACTTAACCCCCATGTCCCACCTTACATGATTATCTGGTTAAGTATTTCTTAGTTCATTAAGGCCATAACCTCATAAAGACCTCTCACATTAGACTGGCATTTATGGCAGCTGGATTTGCCGGGCGGGTCCGGGCAGTCTTACACCATAAAAGAGTCTAACCTCGTGTCTTTACAACTGTTATGCTTTAGTTTGGGCCTAGGACCTCTCACATTGGGCCGACATTTGTGACTACTGGATTTGCCGGGCGGGTCCGGGCAGGTTTACATCACAAACGGGTCCAACCTCGTGTCCTAAGCATTGATTATTAATAATAATCCACTTTCCCCCAATTTTAATAATTCCCTACTTGAATTATTAATTACTTCCAATTTTAAACAATGTCCATAATTGACTCAATTATGGACATCCATTCATGGTATGCAAAATCTTACAAAATTGCACCCAATTTATTAATTCCTAATATTACCCCTACCCCACGTTTGAACGTTTATTCGCAAAATATATGTTAGACTCGAATAGCCTAACTCATAGCATAAAAGAGATTATCATAATAACAACATGTATATGTGACCAAATGAATCATAATAAGGGGTGAAACTTGCATATGTCCAACTTGCATAGATTATACATGTCATGGATCTAAAGGTGTCAACTTGTTCAAAATTCACCTAATATGATCTCAATCAATTTTCATAAACTTACATATGAACATGTGTGAATCAACATCATCTAATTTTTTAACAACATGGTTTTGTATGGGTACACCTAACTCAATAGGCAAATTCCCATAATCAAGTATTATTTAATTATAGTTTCAAGTTTATGGGTACACCTAACCTAATAGGCAAATTCCCATAAACAAGATCCATTTAAATTAAGAAAAAAAAACATACCTTTAAGCATGATCCAACAACATCATGATTTTTCAACATAATATAGCATGATTTATAACATGGCATAGTATGATAGTATAACATAGCTTGACATGATTCTCAACATAGCACGACATAGCATAAGAGATTTTACAACATAGCATGACATAGCATATATAATTTACATCATACGACAACATAATAACATAATAAGAGAATCCACAATATATAGAATTTACAATTACAAATCACATCACTTTCTTGTGATCCATTCATAACTGAGTCAAATTAGTTTGTAATAGTCTTGTGAGAATCATCATACTCACCAACAAAAGAAAAGAATTAGAGAAAGAGAGATCTTTTGATTTGATTTGTGTAGATTTAGTTGTAGATGATTAGGCTTCCTCTTCTTAGTTTGTGACGGCTATGCTGAACTCCATGGCAGCAGCATGACGGTAGCTTCTCTAATTTTACAAGTGATTTAGGTCTAGGGTCTACCCACTTATTTATAGATTTTAGAATTCATTTAGGCCATTAGATTTAACCTAGAAATAACCGCAGCCGTTCAGACAAGATGGGGTTTATCTTGTTGACTCAGCAATGAGTCAGAAGTGACTCAGCAAACACTCAGCATATTAATAAACTTCTATTCATGTCATAAATATATATATATTTTCTACAATGTACATATTAGATACATCCCCCCCTTTTACACACTTATTATTGTTTTTATATTCATATTAGACACATCCCCCCCTTTTACACACTTATTATTGTTTTTATATTCATAATAGATACATCCCCTCTCTTACATACTTATTAATATCTTTATATTCATATTATATACATCCCCTCTCTTACATACTTATTAATATTTTTATATTCATATTAGATACATCCCCTCTTCTACACACTTATTATTATTTTAGCAACTTTAGTGTTAATAGAAAATTCGGGGTGTTACATTCTCCCCTCCTTTTAGGATTTCGTCCCCGAAATCTTCAAGTCTGGAAGAATGTATATCCTACCATCCAAACGTCCATCTACTCATCCATCATACACAGGCATCCATTGTCCTTAAAAGACTTCTAATGCTTTATGATCATATGCAAGTGTGTGTACATGTCCTTACCTAATGCGAAATCAGGCGGTCTACTGATTCAGTTGACCTCCTTAATGCAAATTATGTAAGTGTCATGAATCCATTATGTATGCAAAAGATCCTAATTGCTTACATACTACTTCTATATGCGTGCACACCCATTCAACCGAATGCAGCATCCATATGATGGTACAACCATTATACATCCATTATACTAAATACATCCATATATATGCAATATGCAATATGAAGTGACTGAGCCGATCTAGTGCCTAAAGTGTGTGTATATATGCATCCACGAGCAACCACTAGCAAACACTTGCATCCATTTTGCATCCATCAGACATAACATGTCTCAAACACATGTTTCAACGATAGGATTATCCTAACTAAAGGTCAAAGATACTAATGAGAGGACATACTAAAGATAAGATAAGATAAGCTAAGCGATAAAGGAGAAATTAAAAGACATACCCTCAAAAAGAAAAGGGTACAACGAATGCATCTTCTCTTCTGTCTCCCAAGTTGCGTTGCTCTCATCATCTCCCCATTGCACTTTAACCAGTCTGACCTCTCGATTCCTCAACTTTTTGATCTCCGACCCAAGAATGCATGTAGGAGCTCGTCTAATTGTTGCATCATGCTCTATTTCCACCTCTTTAAGCAAGCTCGGCTCTACCACCTCCGCGGTCTTGTGCAAACACTTCCTCAAATGTGATACATGGAATACGTCGTGTACTCCACTAAGTTTCTCAGGCAACTCCACCCTATATGCCATCTTCCCAATCCTGTTTTTTACAGGAAACGGCCCTACAAACCTTGGTGCTAATTTCCCCACGGACCCAAAGCGAACAACATTCTGTAACGGAGATACTTTGATAAAAACCATGTCCCCAATGTCAAACTCAAGATCTGTCCTCCTCTTATCAGCATACGATTTTTGCCTATCTTGTGCTGCTTTCATCCTCCTTCGAATCAACTCAATCTTCTCCGAGGTTTCCCTAACCATATCGGGCCCAAGTAGGATTTTATCGGTAGATTCCCACCAACATGTAGGCGAACGGCAAGGCCTTCCATAAAGAGCTTCAAAAGGTGCCATGCCAATACTAGACTGAAAGCTATTATTATATGCGAATTCTACTAACGGAAGGTGCTCTTCCCATGTACCCCCAAAGTCTAGGATACAAAGCCTTAAAAGATCCTCTAGAATGCGATTCACCCTCTCGGTCTGGCCGTCTGTCTGAGGATGATATGCGGTGCTCAAACATAGCTGAGTCCCTACCACCTCTTGTAAACTCTTCCAAAATTCGCTAGTAAAGATGGGGTCACGGTCACTTACTATACTAGAAGGAATACCGTGCAAACGAACTATCTTCTTAATGTATACAGAAGCCAACCACGGAGCAGTCCTCTTACTTTTCACGGGAATAAAATGGGCGCTTTTAGTAAGTCTATCTACTATAACCCAAGTCCCCGTGTTACCCTTCCTTGATCTTGGTAATCCATCCACAAAATCCATTGAGATGCTTTCCCATTTCCATAGTGGAACTTCTAATGGGTGAAGCAACCCACCGGGTTTCTTTTGTTCTGCTTTAACTCGTTGGCACACCAAGCATCTAGCGACGTACTCGGCCACATCCTTTTTCATACCGGCCCAAAAGAAAACCCGCTTCATATCTTTGTACATCTTATCCCCGCCGGGATGAATGGTCATTTTTGAGCGATGAGCATCATCAAGAATGGCCTTCCTTAAGTCTTCGTCTTGTGGTACACAAAGTCTATTATCCCTTCGTAACCAACCCTTATCGTCTAGGGTATACCTACGAAGATGGCTTGACGACTCCCCCCCTTTGAGCTTTTCTACTATCTCAACGAACTGTGGGTCGTCTCGCTGTGCCTCACCAATCTGTCCTAAAAGTGTAGGTCTAACCTCCAAGGATGCTAACAGACCGGGTACTAGGTCAACGGAGGGTATAAAGTCAAACATAGAGATGAATTCTAAACTTCGCCGCTCAACAAACAATGGACTCAAGGACAGCCTTTTCCTACTTAAGGCGTCTGCAACTACGTTACCCTTGCCCGGGGTATATGCTATTTCAAAATCGTAGGAGGCTAAGAATTCCATCCACCGTTGCTGCCTTAAATTCAAATCCTTCTGAGAGAATAAGTATTTTAATGATTTATGGTCAGTGAACAGTTCGAATTTCTCACCAAGAAGATAGTGACGCCAAGACTTAAGTGCGAAAACAATTGCGGCTAGCTCTAAGTCATGCGTGGGGTAATTCTTTTCATGAACCCTCAACTGCCTTCCACCATAGGCTATTACTCTTCCCTCTTGCATGAGGACCGCGCCAAGTCCCGTCCCACAAGCATCAGTATAGATGGTAAACGGTTTATTCCCATCTGGCAGCACTAAGACTGGGGCTGAAGTTAAGGCTCTCTTTAAACGTTGGAACGCATCATCGCAATCTTTGTCCCACGTAAAAACCAGGTTCTTCTTCGTTAACCGTGTTAATGGAGCTGATATTTTTGGGAAGTCTTTGATAAACTTCCTATAATAGCCAGCCAACCCCAAGAAACTTCTTACTTCGGTTGCATTTTTAGGGACCTTCCAATCTTGGATGGCCACCACCTTTGCGGGATCCACTGCTATCCCTTCTTTGGAAACCACGTGCCCTAAGAACCGTACTTCCTTCCTCCAGAAGTGACACTTAGAAAATTTTGCCTTAAGGTTATGCGCTTGAAGGGTTTCCAACACTTCCCTAAGATGTAGGGAGTGCTCTTCTTTATTCTTAGAAAAGACTAAGATGTCATCCACAAAGACTACCACGAATTTGTTAAGGTATTCCCTAAACACCCTACTCATCAAATCAACAAAATATGCAGGGGCGTTTGTCAAACCAAAGGGCATCACTAGCCATTCATAGAATCCGTCAGGAGTCCTAAAAGCAGTCTTATCTATATTATCCTCAGCCACTCTCAGTTGATGAAAGCCAGTGGCTAAGTCCAACTGCGAAAACACTGAGGCGCCAACTAACTGATCAAAGAGATCGTCAATCCTCGGCAGTGGGTGTCGGTTCTTTTTAGTAAGCTTGTTTAGTTCTCTATAGTCCATACAAAGTCTAAGAGACCCATCCGCCTTTGTGGCAAAAACTACTGGAGCACCCCACTCCGATATACTACGTCTTATGAACCCCTTCTCAAGCAACTCCTTTACTTGCTTATTGAGTTCCCTCCTTTCACGAGGAGCCATGTGGCGCACTGGCAAAGATACGGGTTTAGCATTATCCACAAGATAAATTCGAAAGTCTATCTCCCGCTTTGGAGGTAAGCCCTTCACCTCCTCAAACATATCCGGATATTCCCGGACCACTTCTACCGATCGCAGGTTCTCTACAGACGCGTCAAGCGATTCAAGATAACTTAGCATAACGGAATTTATGGGATTACAAAAGATGTCGAGAGCATTACCAAGGCGAGTCACAAGCCTAACTACTCTCCTTTCACAATCAAGAATGGCCCTATTTCTAGACAACCAATCCATTCCTAAAATTAGCCCATAGCCCGTGAAGCCCAATACATAAGCATCACATCTAAATTCAACGCTAAGTATAGAGATTTTCAAATCCAAACATATCATGGTCAAATGAGCCGAACCCCCAATTGGATTTGAAACGACCAAGGGATCCTCTACTAAACTGGTGTTCAAGTGCAGTGATTCAACTAATGATGCAAAGATAAATGAATGAGATGCGCCAGAATCGAATAAGGTACGGACAGGATGATCAAACAGAAAAACTAAGCTTTCAACAGAAATTGTTCTACCTCTTTCTTGCAGCGGTGGGGCCGCAATAGCCTGAACTTGCCCCCTTGCCTGCCCTGGTGCCATAAGAGCCTGCACCTGTCCTCCCGAGGTAGACCCTGCCCTCTGCCCCTTCTTGGGACAGTCCTTCACTAAATGTCCCGCATCTCCACAATGAAAACAACCAGTCTTCTTTTTCTTTCTACAATCTTTGCTGAGATGGCCAGGCGTCCCACAATTGAAGCATTTCTTCTTCCCTTTGCCATTATTGTTTTTACCACCCTTCTTATTTTGCTGTTGGGGTTTCTTCTGATCCCCTTTCTTTTCAACTGCCTTATCCTCATGCATAAGTGCCATTTCTACTAGCTTTTCAAAGGTGGCTCCCATAGGGATGTGGGTCATAGCCAACCCTTGCAACGGTTCATTCAAGCCTCTAACGAACCTCAAAGCTTTCTTCTCTGGCGTGTTCACCAACTCCAAGCCAAACCTTGCTAATTGATTAAATTTATTGACATATTCCTTTACTGATGAGCTCCCTTGCTTTAGTGCCAGGAATTTTTCCATATTTAAGTTCTCCTCTGCCCTTGAAAGAAACTTTGCCTCAAACCTTCGTCTGAAATCCGCCCATGAATCAACTGGACGTTCCCCGTTAGTGACCTCCCACCAAAACGAGGCCTCTCCCTTCATTAACCAAGAAGCTAAACGGACTTTCCTCCCATCTTCCACTTCAAAGATATCCAACAATTCCTCAGTCTCCTTAAGCCAATCTCTGGCCTCCACAAAAGTCTCAGTCCCTTGAAAAGTTTTTCCTCCCATAGCCTTGAATTCCTTGCACGTCTTTGCAAAAGTGTCAACACGAGGAGGAGGAGGAGGAGGAGGAATGGGTGCAACTAGGGGTGGAGGAGTATCCGCTGGGCCTGCAGTGGTGGCCCTAGCCTCCAAGTATCTCCTAAACCACCCTGGAATCATCACACCTTCTGGGAGATTAAGATCTTCAGCCATGCTGAAACGAAAAAGGAAAGATTCAAAATGGAGAAATCGAAAGATAAAGATAAGGATGTGGCTATTTGGGATTATGTTTTTCATAAAAACTCTCTTTAAATAACATGTTTTTTTTTTGAAAGCACTTCTTCCAAAAATACTTTAGAAAAAAAATTACAACACGTCCATTAATGTCACTCACAAAGGGAATGCATTAACTTCCATGGAGGTTTTAAGTGAATATAGAACAGTAAAATTACAACAAGACAGATATAAAATAGTACTTGGAAATTCAAAAACTTTATTTCATTGTAGCAGAAGTCAAAACATGTTTGATTACATCATAACACCACATTCAATGTCAAGTACAATATCTATCTTGATAAAACAAGTACATAATCCCATTACATGAATAACCATTAAAAAGAAAGATAACAAGCTGGACTTTACTTCAGCAGTCCAAGCTTTCCAGAAGATAAGCGATCCAACTAGACTCCACTAGAACTTGGCCCAACCTGGGGACCTGAAGGGAGAAAAAGGATGGAAAAGAGGGGGTCAGACATAAAGTCTGGTGAATATGATAATTCTACAATACTATTACCAAAATAACTGGACTAAGGCATAAGCTGGAAAACAAGAAAATGTCTATGAAGAGCAGATTAAGGACATAGACAATCGCTAAAGGCAACGTTATAGGCGCTCCTAAATACTAAAGGATAAACACTATACTGCACCACACCAGTCACCCTAAAGATTCATCCCACTTAGCTTCACTTAGAAGCTTTCCCAATGGCTTTACGTACCCCTAGCTGACTACATAGGTGCCGCCTGCCCCTATCTCCACTAGGTGTACCCTACTTCCCATTATTCGATCGGCTCCCTAACTCGTAGATACCCGTGTTGGCCCCACAGTGGGGTGTATCACTCCCCTAAAGTGGCAACCTGATACAACGGACATGCACGGCTTATACCTACACGATGCAACAACGTCTTACCTACCAGCCCGGGTCCACACACGCATATGAAACCCGTTGGACTTGCGTTGCCACCGCTCCCTGTTTTGGCCTCTTATAGTCAAACCCAGTATGCGTGTCCCGTCCTCGACTTGGGTCGAGCCCACAAAGATACGTTTTGGGATACTGGTTGAAATGGGCCCCCACTATTTACCACAAGCATTCCACCTAAGCTTGTCCCCATTAGTCCATCCCACTTAACCCACTTAGTCATGTTCATTTACATGTGTGTTTGGTTAAGTCTAATCGTATTTCAAATGCCTCTAAAGGCAACCACCAGATTCCTCATGCCACCCAAGGCACCTACTTAACCCCCATGTCCCACCTTACATGATTATCTGGTTAAGTATTTCTTAGTTCATTAAGGCCATAACCTCATAAAGACCTCTCACATTAGACTGGCATTTATGGCAGCTGGATTTGCCGGGCGGGTCCGGGCAGTCTTACACCATAAAAGAGTCTAACCTCGTGTCTTTACAACTGTTATGCTTTAGTTTGGGCCTAGGACCTCTCACATTGGGCCGACATTTATGACTACTGGATTTGCCGGGCGGGTCCGGGCAGGTTTACATCACAAACGGGTCCAACCTCGTGTCCTAAGCATTGATTATTAATAATAATCCACTTCCCCCCAATTTTAATAATTCCCTACTTGAATTATTAATTACTTCCAATTTTTAACAATTTCCATAATTGACTCAATTATGGACATCCATTCATGGTATGCAAAATCTTACAAAATTGCACCCAATTTATTAATTCCTAATATTACCCCTACCCCACGTTTGAACGTTTATTCGCAAAATATATGTTAGACTAGAATAGCCTAACTCATAGCATAAAAGAGATTATCATAATAACAACATGTATATGTGACCAAATGAATCATAATAAGGGGTGAAACTTGCATATGTCCAACTTGCATAGATTATACATGTCATGGATCTAAAGGTGTCAACTTGTTCAAAATTCACCTAATATGATCTCAATCAATTTTCATAAACTTACATATGAACATGTGTGAATCAACATCATCTAATTTTTTAACAACATGGTTTTATATGGGTACACCTAACTCAATAGGCAAATTCCCATAATCAAGTTTTATTTAATTATAGTTTCAAGTTTATGGGTACACCTAACCTAATAGGCAAATTCCCATAAACAAGATCCATTTAAATTAAGAAAAAAAAACATAACTTTAAGCATGATCCAACAACATCATGATTTTTCAACATAATATAGCATGATTTATAACATGGCATAGTATGATAGTATAACATAGCTTGACATGATTCTCAACATAGCACGACATAGCATAAGAGAATTTACAACATAGCATGACATAGCATATATAATTTACATCATACGACAACATAATAACATAATAAGAGAATCCACAATATATAGAATTTACAATTACAAATCACATCACTTTCTTGTGATCCATTCATAACTGAGTCAAATTAGTTTGTAATAGTCTTGTGAGAATCATCATACTCACCAACAAAAGAAAAGAATTAGAGAAAGAGAGATCTTTTGATTTGATTTGTGTAGATTTAGTTGTAGATGATTAGGCTTCCTCTTCTTAGTTTGTGACGGCTATGCTGAACTCCATGGCAGCAGCATGACGGTAGCTTCTCTAATTTTACAAGTGATTTAGGTCTAGGGTCTACCCACTTATTTATAGATTTTAGAATTCATTTAGGCCATTAGATTTAGCCTAGAAATAACCGCAGCCGTTCAGACAAGATGGGGTTTATCTTGTTGACTCAGCAATGAGTCTGAAGTGACTCAGCAAACACACAGCATATTAATAAACTTCTATTCATGTCATAAATATATATATATTTTCTACAATGTACATATTAGATACATCCCCCCCTTTTACACACTTATTATTGTTTTTATATTCATATTAGATACATCCCTCCCTTTTACACACTTATTATTGTTTTTATATTCATAATAGATACATCCCCTCTCTTGCATACTTATTAATATCTTTATATTCATATTAGATACATCCCCTCTCTTACATACTTATTAATATTTTTATATTCATATTAGATACATCCCCTCTTCTACACACTTATTATTATTTTAGCAACTTTAGTGTTAATAGAAAATTCGGGGTGTTACAGTTTTGGCCCAAATTACAAGGATTTGGTTGATTTGAGGGAACAGGACCTTGGGGGTTTTGTAGAGGAGAGTCAGGCGGAGGTTTTGGTGGTGGTCTAGAGTTTTCTGGTGGTCGAGGGTGTCGGGAATTGGTAGATGAACGGAGAGGCAGATTTACGTGAAGTAGTGGTCGGTTTTGATGGATTTTCCAACAAACCCGTGGTGTACTGGTGCAGATGGTCTGAAGGTCGAGGTGCGAGGTGGCGGCGCCGAGAGTCTGGCAGTGGTCCGGTGGTCAACGGTCGTCGGTGGGTGATGAAATCAAGACCGAAGTCTTCTCCGTTCATCTGGAGATTCATGGTGATCGGCTTCGGTAGAGGGGACTGGGTCTTCGGCGAGTGGGGGTCTCGGAGGCGCGCTGACGATGGGGTATCGGGTGGGACCTCCGGTCGACGGCAGAGGCGGCGGAGGGTGGAAGGTGCTGTCGTGGTTTTCAATTGAAGAGGAAGACAGGTTCAGACAAA
The DNA here is from genome assembly GCA_030737875.1 of Allium sativum. Lineage (NCBI taxonomy): Eukaryota > Viridiplantae > Streptophyta > Magnoliopsida > Asparagales > Amaryllidaceae > Allium > Allium sativum. The sequence goes on along the minus strand of CM060912.1, from coordinate 255,208,431 downwards.
GGAGTTGAGGAAGACGCGTTTTTGATTACACAGAGGATGACGTGTCAGGCCTTAACCTTAATTAAGGTAAAAATTAGTTTTAATAATTAATAATTAAATTAGTTATAAATCATTAATTTGTTCAAACTTGAAATTTGCGTATATCGTTCGTTTGTTAACGGAATCTGACGAAACTGGATCCGTTGGGATCGCAGGGACGAGACCTATCCGATGGCACTGACTAGGAGTCGATCTGACACAGCTGAAATTTCAGCAAATTTTGAATGCTCGACTCAAATTAGATGCAACAAATGCGTCAACCATCAGCCAGAACAAAATCTGGTGAGTTAATTCTCACACCCTTTGGAGTCCTGTGATGTGGTAAATCCATAGAAAAATATAATCTACAATTTACTGTATAAATTGGTTGATTGGATGCGATGGATGAAAATTGGTTGTTATGGTTTGATTGGTTGCAGTTATTTATATTCCTTCATTTATTTAATTCGTATATTTTTATCAACTGTTATCTGTGATGCAGAGAAGGACAAGTTGGAGGGATCCGATCGGATTCCTCAAAAAAACTGTATTTTTATTTATTGTGCATATATATGAATTGTTCACCCCGACTGACACCAAAACCTGTCTGTATGTTGATGGTTGAATAAATATTCACCTGTGTTGTGTTTAAAATCAACCGACAGTGTTGATTGGGTAATTGGCAGTGAATGGTCTAAAATGTGTTGTTTCTGACGTCAGTTGATCATTCAGTGAATTGACGCAGTTGAAATTATAAATTCTTTTATAACTGAATTAAAGTTCTTCAATTATTTTGTGTAAATGTTTAGATTTTGAAATTTACAAATATATGTTTTAAATCAAGTTTATATAAGAAATTGTATAAGTGGTTTATACAGTATTTAAGAGCTAGAAAGGCAAAGAAATCACCTGTGGGGTGGTAAAGTGGAATAATGGTATCTTTATACAATTGAATAGTAAATTTTAAATAAATTAAGTTATTTGATTAAATTTAGAAGGGGAAATGACAAACAAAATCAGTTATTAGTTAACTGATATGTACGGTTGGTAAAATCCACCGTTTTCAAGCAAAATGGACAAAGGAATAAATATTGATTTAAATATTTGTTAAGGTTTAGCGAATAGTGTTAAATATTAGTTAATCTTCAATTAACTATAATATAAAGAAATTATTTAATTGGTTATTGTTAATAACCTAAATTATTCTTGAATAAGCTTGTAGAAAATGATAATAATCCTATTTTTGATTAAGGTCGAAGTTAACTATATTTTAATATAGTTAGTGTTAAAGCTAATTATTCTTTTATTTAAAAATGATTTAAGTAATGATTTCAATTTGAAGCCAAGTAAGAAATAATTAGGTGGCGATAAGTTCGATTAAGAGATTTTAAAGTGATTTATGACCCAGTGTTCAACAAACATGGTAAATGAAATTGGTAAGTGAGTGTAAAGACTTAAATAAGATTTTTACATAATGTTTCAAATTAAGTAAGGCGAATTCGAATTGGAATGATACTTTAAAGAAATTAAGTGATGAGATATTCGAACAAAGGTTTTAAAAGTAAGGAATGGTTTATAAAACCAGTTTTAAAAATCAAAGTGGTAAACGAGATTTTAGTATCGGTGTTTAAGTGACAAACTGTTATTATTCTGAGTTAAGAACGGGTCGATCAAGGTCTGAGAGGTAACTAAAATACCCACCTTGATTGGTTTCACTATTATCGAGGAATGGTGTTAGTTTGGAGCAAGTGAAGGTGTTGAAATTGGTTTTACTCTATACGAGGAATATCGAACTCTAATGCAGGGTCTCGGGAAATTAAATAATATTGCAATATTAGTTTCAAAAGAAATAAGAATATTGATTTCAAATTTTATTGAACATTTTTTATTCAATTAAAGTTGATCGAATATAGCATTTGAGATAGAGTTAGTCAAACATAGTTATTCATGAAGAGTTGCCATTGCGTACGACTGCTAGTGTAATTCGCAGGGCTGCAGATAGCCTACGGCGGTCGGATGTTTCCTGAGGGAATCAGGCGTAACCATTGTGATCGCTGCGATCTAGAGTCAAGTGAATGGAGTAAGTCGAATATTAGTTAATCGATAAGAGTAATCAAGTCAAGTTAGTCAAGTTGAGTTAAATAAGTCGAGTTAGTCAAGTTAGAGTTAATCGATCAAAGTATATCAGTCAGAGTTAATCAGAGGAAATTTGGTTTATATCATTAAGTATATACATATATGGATATCGTGAGTTTCTCAAATATAGGAAAAAGGGAAAGGGGTTTTAAAGAAATATATCGATATTCCCGACGGAAATGGAAAGCTGGATAGTGATATATATATGTATATATATATACGTACTCAAAATCATATAAACAATTCTGTTATAATAGAATAAGGTTAAATCAAATGTTTTGAATGTATTGGAAGATTTAAAGGTTTATTAACTATTGGGTCGAATATATTTTAAAGAAGCCAAGTTAGGTCAAGTGTTGAATCAACAAACTCATGTTATTTACACAATTGTTATTTGATAGTTAAAACACCGACTATCAAACCTTACCAATACGATTGTTGGTATGGAAAGACCGGGATCGAATTATATTCGAAAACCATTCCGACCAACAAATACGTGAAGATGTCAATTGGAGATGGAGAAATTGAAGACCGTGGATCTCCATAAGATGAAGGATCACTTGACGAATTTTCTCTCTGTTGCAACCAGAGTTGTTCTGACGTGATTCGGTCATGATTGGAATCTACGGATTGCAAGGACTTCTCGCTACTGATCCTTGGGGTGATTCATATATAAGGTTGCAGTAGGAGAGTACCTTCGGTTCATCCTGTTCCTGGATGACTTGTACGGACGAATGTCTGACAGAATATTTCCTTAGAACCACGTACGTTGATTTTTACAAATATACCGAGTTGGTGGCGAAGAGGGGCACTTCTTCATACCCAGAGTATATTTGTGGACGTCAATTAGTGATTTGACGGATCTGGCAATGTGGCATTCAAAGTGAATGATGACCAGATGTTTTAAAGTAAATTCTAGCCTCAAGCCCCATCAACTGGGAAATGACAAAAATCGGGCAGGTAGCATGGCTATGTGGGTCGCTCCCATTAGGGTGTATGATCACCTATCTAGAGAAATTCCAATTGCTTCTTTAATCTATATTCAATGTTTTCCCTTTTCGGGAGGCGGTTGCTGATCCCAACCGTCAGTGATATACATTCGATACACTCAAGCGAAATGAGTGGTCGGTCATGTGTGGGTCGGGTTGCAAGACGTTCTTTTTGAACCCAGCGTATTCGCCTCTAGAGATAAACTATCGGCAGGTGGTCCCATACCTTGTCAAGGTTGGAATCCAATATCCAATAAGCGGCCACGGTTTTTGATTGTATACTATATATGTGAAGCATGAGATGCAAGCGTTCCGCTAGATTCTAAATTACTTGTATTTATACACTATGATAATATCAGAATAAGTTATGATTTCTAAAACGTTTTCGGTTATAGTAAGATTAAATCCGTCCGTGTTTATGTGTGGGCTGGTCTTACTATTACCCTTTGATTTCAAAAGGATTTTACAAAGATAAGCAAGTTGTGTGTGTGTGCTGTGGATTTATCACTGAAAGTATTCCAGACTAACCCAGTGTATTTTGCTTTGCTTCAAATGTGCTCGGGTCAGACCGAGTATGTTCCAGGTTAGGTTTCGCTTGGAGTTCAGGAGCTGGGAGCAGGCGGCTTCACCTCTAGTTATATAAAGTTATTACTCCGCTGTGTCTGATATATGTTGTACTCTGATGATTGGTATGTATATACAGTTCTTTTGTATAAAGATTTTGGTATTATATTTTATTCGTTCTGCTGTGAGATTCTGATGTTCTCTTCTTTCTTCTATTCTAATATTCTTTCTTTCTTTTCTCATCCTCTAATTTCTTTCTCATGACAATCTAGTGTTTTCGATACTTGAATAGTCGACATGGTGATTTTATGTCGATTTTCGTGGTCGAAAACCATTGGGTCTTTACAACTGGTGTGAGAACCAAAACTAAATAAGGTTTATTGTTATGATTTGACACCAAAATTATGATTTTTGAATATATATAAAAAGCTATGTGTTTGAAAAGATAATCAATTAATTGATTGTTGATTGTGTTGTTTGATTCTCGGTTTGATTAATTAAAATTTTGAACCATTAAGCCAAATAAAATTTAATGAGTGAACTGAATTGAAAATTGCTTGAAATTGCATGCATGTACATGTATATACATTGAACAGATCATTGCAAGGAGGCTAGAGAAGAGGAATAAAATTGTATGCCTGACAAATAGGTACATGTTTACTAATTTCTTGGGTGTTGATGATTTTATGAGTCGAATGGATTTTTCTTTTTGGATGATGAGGGCCCTGCGTGGCTAGTTGTGGTTTTAAAGGTCTCCCCATACAAAGGAGGTAATGGCAAAAAAATTCAAAAATTTAGGGTGTTAGCCAAATTTTTGAAAAGTTAGAAAATTCTTTGGAACTGAAAAGTTGAAGAATGAACGCCAGAATGAAAGTTGAGTTGGTTAGTTAAACAACTTTCAGCTCCATTCCTTTTCGAGGACGAAAAGATTTTAAGTTGGGGAGATTGTAACAATCCGGAAAATCAGAACCAATTTAAAATTTTTATTTTAGCAATTTTAATGGATTTTGATTATTTAAAATGATTTATTTTAAATAATAACAAGAAAAAAATTTATTTCGATGTAGTTAGAACGTATATATTTATTTTAATTGTAAAACGAGCCAAGAATGGCACGACAGTTTGAAAATTCGATTTCTAATTTCAAATGAACATACAGAATTCAATATAAGTCGGAATTGGACGAAAAAAGAAATATTTGAATCTGATTAACAATATCTTTCTAACGGATGTATGAAACTAAGATTTCGCTTTATAAATTGAATGATATGTCCAGTTTAAAATTCAATAAAGTCATTGTGGAATTTATATGTATTTTAATATATATAAAGCCCTTGAAAATAGCCATTTTGCAAACGACCTTCGTTTTCGATGTAACCACTTTTTTGGATTCGGAATGTGAAATTATTGCTGGATTCCAATTTTCATAATTTTTGGTAATTAAGTAAAGTTTTAATTAGTAATTAAGTAAATTTTTAGTTTTTAAAAAAAAACAATGTAAAGAATTGATCTTTCATATATGAAAAACAATGTAAAGATTTGATCTTTCATATATCAATAATAATGTAAAGATTTGATCTTTCATATATGAATAATAATGTAAAGGTTTGATCTTTCATATATGAATAACAATGTAAAGATTTGATCTTCTATACATGAATAACAATGTAAAGATTTGATTTTTAATAGAGTAAAGATTTTATTTTTAACAGAGAAAAGGTTAGATTTTCAAATATATAAAGATACGATTTTTAATTGTATAATGATAGGATTGTTATTTATTTAGATAGCGAATAAAAATATATATGTAGAGAATATAAAAATATGATTTTTATATATGTAGCGAAATAAAAATATGATTTTTATATATGTAGAAAAATAAAAATATGATTTTTATATACATAGCAGCAATATAAAAAAAGTGATTTTTAAATATATATATAATGTTGTTAAAAATATGATTTTAATATGTACCGCGTAAAACAGATTGCGATGGAACTATCGGGAATCAAATCCAAATCCGAACCGTTCAGAATAAGGAACGGAGGAGTGGATACCAAAGGTGAGAACTTCTCACTTTAATTTTATTTTCTAGTTAAAATATATACTAGGATACCGACGGTGCTTAGCAGCACCCGACACCGTCGTCTACAGACCAGACAACTTGTTTGATTGTATTGTGTTGTGGAAATTGATTGTGATTGTGATGTGAATGGATATAAAATATTCATGTGTTGAATAAAATATTTTATCGTTAAAAATATAATTTTTAACGTGTATATGAATAAAATAAATATTCATTTACAAATCAGACAATTTGTTTACGTACACCCATTTGACTGATATTGATTGGGATGATAAATTTTACTCATCGCCTAACTGCACCAATAAAATATGCGTTTGTTGATTGAAACCCCGCACGGGTATTGTGATGATAATTGACGTACACTAATCCCAATTATTTAGTTCTATGTCAATCGATTGGTTGACAGATTGTTGTAAGCATTAATTATTTATATTTAATGCTTATGCAATTGTGTGATGCACTTTGGATGATGGATGATTGTTTATCATTGTTATTACATACATGTGTTGTATGGAATCCATATAAATAACATTATATGGTAATTGATTGGATCTCAGTCCAATTTGGAAAATAAAGAATATTTTAAAATAATATTCATAAAATGATTAAATATATTCATGTGTTGAATAAAATAAAATAACGAATATTATAAAATATATTCTTGTGATGAATAAAATATATTCATGTGTTGAATAAAATATATTCATGTGTTGAATAAAATAAAATAACGAGTATTATAAAACATATTCATGTGTTGAATAAAATAATATTCATGTGTTGAACAAAATTTATGCATGTGTTGAATCAAAAAAATAACGAATATTTTAAAATAATATTCAGTAAAAGATCAAAATCTGATTTTGATGTCCGTTTTTGGATGGACACGGAAATATTGAAATGTGTGAAGCCGTATTGATTAGATATGCGCCATTTTGACGCGAACGATATTTATCTCGATTATATTCTTTTTTGTAATGAATATCGAAAAGGAAGTGATTTCAAAAATCTGATTTTGAAAATATTATCATTTATATATTAATGATATGGAATATTCAATATTTATTTAAAATTGAATATGAAGTTGAAATCGTTTTCAAAACGAATTTAAAACAATTTATAAAATACGTTTTAAATGGAAATCGACGATATATATACATAATATATATATTATATATATTTAATGTCTTGAATAGAACGCGCCGCGCAGCGACTGTTCGCGAATTTCGACCATTGACTTCGAAGTGACGTTATGGGAGATCCGACCGTCGGATTCTCCTAAAACCGGAACGTTGGGTTCGTATCGAAAAGAGCTTTCCAATGAAGATAAGAGATTTGAAATCTAACGGTTAGATTTGGAATTATGTCCAAATCAAATTTGGAAAAGGTCGCTGTAAGTGCAGTTCGATGACCGTTTATGGAAATCGATTGTACGGGCCATGATAAAATTATTAGAAATATTAATAATTTGTGTAAAATCATAATAAATGATTTGAAAGAATTTGGATGAAAAATTCCACGTTTGTAAAGATAAAAATATATTTTTATCAAAATGAACTAGAATTATAATACAATATTTTTAAATAAATAATTTATTGGATTTGAAATGGTTTTAAAAATAACCAGAATTTCCAATATATGAATTGGAATGGATTTGAATTGAAATTATCTTAGAAATATTTCGATATTGGTTTCCGTGATTATATGGATATTGTGGAGGAATTTGGAAGATATATATGTATATCGTTATTCCCAATACGATATTTGTTGATTTCAGAATTTGATATTGAATATAAGCCGATATAATTTCCATTCAAAGCCTTGTATTTAATATTGAGTCGGATTTTGGGTTTGTCGTGAACTGTGTTTTAAATGACACTGTTCTTAAACCCAGTTGAGAAAATATTAAATTTTTTAAATAAGATTTAGAAGAGTTTACCAATTAATTAACATTTAATTGGAATTGAATTGAAATTGGATTTTGGGTTTGTCGTGAATGGTGTCTTTATTAACACCGTTCTTAAACTCCATGTGAAAAGAATAAATCTTTTAATTAAGATTTAAAGAGGAATTACCAATTAATTAACATTTAATTGGAATTGAAAATGGAATGTGAATTGGGTTTATTATAAACTGTGTTTCAACGACATTAGTTCTTTAACCCGATTTGCAGTGAAATGTGATTTGGAATATATAAATCTTTTGTTAAGATTAAATGGGATTTCCAAAGGAAAGTGTTCCAATTTAATATATCAAATTTGAATTGAATGGAATTCGATTTGGTAATAATCGAAATGAGCTTATGTGGAGGAAGACTGTTAATATATATGGAATTTAAAAGGCTTTGTCGTTATTCCATTTATATTATTAGTCGGATACATAAATTAATATCGATTATATATTGATTTGTTTTCCGTGAAGATTCCATTTTTATGGGAGAGGATTCGGGTTTATCGTGAACCGTGTTTTAAATGACATTGGTTCTTTAACCCAGTTAAAGACAGGATATGATTTCCCAAAGTTAAATAATCATTAATATTGATTTTTGGGAAGATTAAAACTAAGAGAAGTTTTAATGAATCTTTAATTAGATTGTAATGTGAATGAAATAATGTAATTTATCAAATTCATGAAATGATCGAGTTTGGAGTATCACTAGTTTTGCTCCAAGCGATAGTTAAATCTTTAATTAGATTTGAACGTGAAATGGTAATTAAATTTACCGACAACACCGTGGTATTAGATATGGAGTATTACCAGTTTTGCACCATGGGATGAATAGGTTGGGATTGGGAAATATAATAAATTATTACTTCGGTGTGGTTCGCTAATCCCGACTAGTTTGGATAAACCTTAATTTGGTTTCGAAATGATATCCAAAGGAAGATTAAAGAATAAATTTAAAAGAATTTATCTTTGATAAAATTAATGGGAACCTATCCCTAATGATGTGAATATTTGAATAAAATAATATTCTGAATTGGAATGAGGCGTATGTTGTGTTTGTGTAGCACTTGTTTACAATATACGCGAGTTATTCGGAATGGCCGGGTTTATACCCATTCTGAATAACTGATTCGACGATAAGTCGATGATGAAGACGGTGGTTGAAGACCGGAGGTCTTCACATTGTTTGGATGATCACTGATGTCTTGATTGGGCTGTTCACCCAAGACGAGGTAATAAGTGGTGGTCGTCCATACGTACTTGGAGATCGACGGATATGCGAGGACCTCTCTCCTGTATTGGATATATGGGACGAGGAATCAGGTGCCTCCGGTTTCGTTCAGACCCAAAACGAACTTGTAAATGGACTGTGTGTCTGACATTGGATTTTATTCTATGTTGATTGATTTCTATTAAATATATATATGTTTGGTGGCAGAGAATTTATTCTCTTGCTTAACACCCTTCTCTGAGAAGTACGAGCTCAGAGGTTATATGTCGATAGATATCAGTCGCATGGTGTGAATTGCTTTTGTGGCATGTTGAGATGCAAATGATCAAGGCTTCTATTGAAATGCAGAGTCTTGTGGTTGATGATCAAAGCACAGCCTTAAAGGGCATAGCTTTGTTTATAGTGTTAGTTCACGAGCCTCACACCTCGGTATGAGTTAAAAACGGGATAAGGGACCCAAGGAGGACATGACGTTTCTTTCTAGCTATGGGTAGTGTCAGGGTTTTGCAAGCCCTGACATTTATATATTTTTACCTATGTGGTTGTTGGAATGTGAGGCGCCTCGGATATATCGGTTACTACGGAGCCGATGGATAGGTCCTATAGGACCGGGAAACGTGTGTTTTGGCATTGCCAATCCTCAGAAATAAGGGAATACCGGCCTTGGAGGATCCAGGGGTCTTCTGCGGGAGATCCTGAGGCATTTTCGAGAGTGTATCGAAGCCGGTGGAGTACATCCCTTTCCTTGACTCATGACGGAAATCCAATTTCCAATACGTGTCATTTCGGTTTTAATTGTAGAGCCTAGTATGGCGACATAGAGGGATGGGGCACTATGCCATCTATGATTTATATATTTATATTTGATGTTGATTTCTTCACTTATAGTAATAATAAAAGATGAAATTTCACGTATCAGGCATTATTTGGCTATTATAAGGTAAAACTCTATCCTCCGGCTTGCGTTACAATGTGTGATAGGACCTGAGTCTTATAATAGCTTCATTGTTCTTTATTTAGCATTGAGCTGTTTGTTTTAAGCACTGGTATTCTTGGGGTAAACCCGTTCCGTGTTATACGGCGTGGTCCCTTGTTAAACCTGACTTTAAAATCAAATTAATAATTGTTTTAGTTCTCACACTAGTCTCATGACTGACCTAGAGTTTATTGTTTTAACCTAAACTCTTGGTGCCCCTTTTTCCATACGGCAGCTAGTAGTTGGGTTTTTGCAGATTTATATTCATAGGATCCTGGATTTACAGCGGGAGTTATATTCGGAACACTCTGTATCCGTGTATTTCTTTAAGCTGTGTTATGTATTATTTTTCCGTTGCTATGTATTTAAATGTAATTTGAATCTCTAATGTTTATCAAATGTATATTATTTATTCATACTCTGTTATATTCTTGTACTCTGGTGTAATTGTTGTAATAAGCAATGAAATGTTCTATCGTTTGTATTCTGATTTGTCGTGTTCTCAACTCAATCCGAGCTTTCCTTTACGGGGAAGTTTGGGTCGTGTCAGATATATTTTAACTTGGAAGTTTTCTATTGGATATTGCAAAAGTTGGCTTGAGTATAAATGACGGATTGTTTACTTTTTCAAGAGCAATATGGGTTGTTTGCTATGGTTTTTGAGCAAGGGGGTCCAGTGAACAGAGTTGTACGTAGATTTAAACTATGTATTATATTTATCAAAACCAGCCACGCATTGATTATGTCACATATCAACATATTTTTGGTTGTGGATATGCTCATCGAGTGCATGTTTGCAATTCTACACTTGAAATTTTTATGCTTTCATAACGCTGAAGAAGCATTAAAGCAACTTTTTTGTTTTGTTTTAAGTTTCGAAGTGCGGCATTTTTTATGTTTGGTTGAGCCATTAACGGAGTTGAATGTGTATGTTTCATGAATATTACTTCGATGAATATAATGTGTAATGAATAGCAAAACGCTACAAGCAAGAGGAAGATTTTTTTTTTAAACCCCATGATAATCGAAAATATCATGCTTTCTCGAGCCAAATATGTATATCATACGTTATTTAGCCCTTTTAAGGAATTGAACTTAAATTTTATACCCATGTATTTAAATCGTATATGCAAAGCATCTTCTCTATTTAACATAATATACATGGTCATAATTATTACAAATCTTATAGTTACAATTAGTAAAACATGCAATTTGTGGATTTTCTCATATTTGTTGTTGTAGGTGGGAAGGCGAAAGACCTTTATATTTCAAGATGGTATGGCATTTTTATCAATGTAATGCCTCTATTATATAGTTCTCTTCTTTATTTATTTTTCCTATATAAAGTTAAGAATATTTTTATTAAGCTAGTAATGGTTTTATTTTTGATTAATTTTGAATAGAGATCAACTAAACATGGAGCTTGAATTGCTGATGAAGAAATATTTAATTTATCCATGATTGTATAGCAAAAGTGGATCAATAGCAAGAGAGTTAATATGGAAAATTTGATATCCTTCAAGTATGATACCTGCTAGATGCATGTACTTACATTAAATAAATAAATATATACATATATATATCATTTGGTATACGTAGGAATAGCATCTTGTTGCCCTTGCCAGACGTGTTGTCAACATCTCCCTAAAATTTTGATGCATCACTATCTAAGTATAAACTATCGTGGTCTGGAGTCCTTCGGTGTTTATTCTATGTGCACCCTATCTGGGTGCATACTACAAAAAACAAGAAGGTAAAATCTTAACCAATACTTCAAAAAAATGTCTGAGATTTATTAACATCGTAAGCAATGGTTTAAGAGTCTATATCAAAAAAGCACAAATAAATTCTACATCAAAAAAGTACAAATTAATTCTAGCAAAAACTTATGCACCCTATGTACATGAACCACATGATCACCTTGGACCTTTTTTATCATTATATGCAACGTAAACCCATATCTGTTACGCTTTAAGAAGTTGTTGTTGGAAGTGAATGAGCAAGAGAAAAAAGAATTTGAGAAGAAGAAGAGATAGCAACCTATAGTCCCACATCTTCAAAATATAAATAGAACCCTCTCTTATATATTACATTCTTATAGGATAATATAAAATAAAAAGATGAAGGCTTATAGAGGAATGTGGGTGTTAGGCCTTGACACAATAATATAAGTGTCAAAGATTGGGCCTTGGGGCTAGGCATCTCCTCCAGCCTATAAATACATTGCCCAAAACGAGACAAAATTCACTTTTAATCTGCTCGCATTACTTCTTCTTCTTCAAAGTAACCCACTGATCTAGTTTCTATAATTAACTTCAGTTCGTTATAGCTCCATTCGTAGGCACTATGCTACGGGGCCGTTTTATCCTGAGAAACAAATTGCTATTACATTAATCAGTGCATACGACGACAATATTGTTTCAAGGAAAAAGAATATTTTCTGGACTCGGACATCACTAAAACAGAATATTTTCTGTACTGCTTCAATATAGTGCACAATTGGTCATGCTTTCTGTCTTTGTTGTAAAAATAGTTTGACATGACAATTGTGGCATAATTGAGTAACATTGATTATTGCTACTGTCTATTTGTAATACAATTGTGTATTCACTAGTACAAAATATGCCTGTTGCTTCGCCTTATTTTCTTCGGTTGTGTTAACAACCGAAGCAAATGGTATCAGTTGCTTCGGTTAAGTTAACAACCAAAGCTAATGCATCGAAGCAAATAGTATTATTTGCTTTGGTTGTGCTCACAACCGAAGTAAACACTGGCATTTGCTCTGGTTGCGCTAAAAACCGAAGCAAATTCGCTGAAGCAAATAGCATTATTGCTTTTGTTGCCTTTACAACCGAAGCAAATAATGTTATTTGCATCGGTTTTTTGACGGCAAAAAATGTCGTAAACACCAAAGATTCCTAATTACTAGGAATCATAAAAATGGTCGCATAGACAAGAACATAAAATAGAACATAAGCAGTAAATAACACAAGGAATTTAAAGTGGTTCGGCCTCATTGAGGGCCTACGTCCACTTTGAAGAGTCGTTGGAATTTTATAGATCACTTGGAAAATTACAAGGTTGAGACTATCTCATGATATCTCATTACCTTCGCTTTTCGTGATATATGATGTCATAATCATCATATATTGAATAAATAAGGAAAAAGACAATTTTGTCCCCCTTCTTCCTCAAAGAGGTGATGCCATTAATGAAGCTCTATGGAGGTTTCCAAGCTCAAGAATCCAACCCTTTTGAAGTGTGAGGCCATGGGGTATTATAGGAAGTGGTTAGGTAGGGGTTAGGTAGGAGTAGGTAGAAATGGGGACCATCTACAGGAAATTCGCGCCTCCAGCTGTCGGCCATCAAAAATTCGTACCTGGGTAGAGGTGCGAAATTTCGCACCTGTAGGTGCGAAATTTCGCATCTGGTAGATGTGGAATTTCGTACCTACAAGGTATGAAATTTCGCACCTGGCTTGGTGCGAAGTATAGTGGGTGAGGGGTGCGGTCGAGGCTCGTTGGCGCGATCTCTCTTCAGTTTTCCTCCTGTACTTCCTGAGCATCGCCCTTGGGCCTGGCTTCACGCGATGAGTTGAGTTGAGCATGTCTTGAGTACTTTTGGTAACCAGACCAAAAATCCGGTTAACATTTGCCCCCAAAAGTACGTCTTGTCTTGACATGATTTGCTTTGGAATGAAAGTTGAGATGATAGTTGGATTGCGGATTTATCCTGCAAGTTAAAGGGGAAAAAAACATGTTAGCTAGCAGACTCGCTCGCTGGGGGAAAAGTGAACAAGTCGCTTTTGGTTTGGCGTCGCACACACGTTGCTAGGTATTGACACGGTGTCATCGTCGCGCATTTCAGGAGTTTTGACATTTGCGGGGAATAGGCGAACGCGAGCGTGATGGTCGAGAGGATTTTTTTTCTTTTTAGAGGTACAAAATTCCGAACAAGCGATGTTCGAAATTTCGAACCGTAGAGGCTTGAATTTTCAAACCGTTGTGGTTCGAAGCTTCAAACCACGAGGCTCGAAATTTAGAACCTTGGTGGTTCGGAATTTCGAGCCATTAGGTTCGAATTTTCGAGCCTGCTGCTGGAATACGAAGGGAATTTTCCCCTTTTTATTATAAATAGGCCCCTCCCCCTTTATTTCTCTTCCTTTTTCTATTTTACGTCGTCGGCTGCCACTATTCTGGAAGCTTCGTTACTCAAGCCTTTCAAAAATAAATTCTAGGTAATGGACTCGGTCAAAGGAGGAAAGGAAGAAGGGAGGTCGAAGGAGGCTCGAGATTTCGAGCCTGGCAGGGGAGGTTCGGAAATTCGAACCTGATGAGGCTCGAATTTTCGAACCCTAGGGTTCGAAAATTCGAGCCTTGGGCTTGAATTTCCGAACCCTTTGGGGTTCGAAATTTCGATCCTTGGACTCGAAATTCGGATGTCCTATGCCCAAGATTTTCCGAGCACTGGGGCTCGAGATTTTGAACCCTGGCCTCGAAATACCAAACCCCGAGACCCCGAAGGTTCGAACGAGAGGGGTTCGAATTTACGAGCCGCCATGGTTCGAATTTTCGAGCCACCTAGGCTCGAATTTTCGAGCCACCTAGGTTCGAATTTTCGAGCCACCCGGGCTCGGATATTTGAACCTAAGCGGTTCGAATTCTCGAGCCCAGCGGAGGGCTTGATGGTGTTGCTTTGGCTGGATGTCGGTGTATGCCGCTTCGAACTTCGACTTCCGGACTGCCTATCCTTAGACTTATATACTTCCTGTCTGATTGCATGAATGTTCCATGGTGCACATCGATAACTGTACGGACAAGGACTTGAATCTTTCACATAGGATAGAGCATATATCTGGACTGTAACCGAACTGTTAGGATCTTTGAAGTTTCTATGCACATTCTGATTCTTGCATAACAACGCACACACTTGTTAATTTTCACCAACGTGAGGAGTACAAGTTATTTCATTGCGATGTCTAATACTGGTGTGTTAAAGTATAGCGAGCCATGCAAACAAGATTGAGGATTGGGAAACTTCTGGAAGCCAAGGCTACCCTGCCATCGTCTCACACTTCTGATTCTACTTCTGACTCTACGAACAACACCAGCTCCAGAAGCAGCGAGCTTGAGACAAACGAAGGGTCGGCTCCTTCTCAGACAGGGAGCTCGCCTGAAGTGTCGGAGAACGGGGTCACGTTGAGAGGCTACATTCTCCAGTCGTACATGTCGAGATGGAAAATGTGGGCATTATGGATGGTGGTGAGCCGCCTGCCCCAGTATCTCCGGACATGCTACCTGACGCAGTTATTATAGACAATCCACCGGACTAGGTGCCATCGCACTTGGATGCCACGGCAGGTAGAAAGTTGGCATTGCGGTTTAGCATCCCGGAGGACGACGCTCATGCCCCTGGATCGAGTGGAAGGGCTCGTGCCCCACCAGAGGGCTTTACTGCTTGGAATCGACGTGGTTGCTTTGCGGGGTGTGTGCCCCCGGCCAGTGACTTTATTTGGGAAATGTTATCATATTTCCGCGTTGCCCCTTCACAGCTACATCCGAACACTTATTCTTCGCTCTTGGGTACTTGTGTTCTTTACCGAGAGTTTCTACACCGGGATCCTACCGGAGAGGATATTCGGTATCTCTTTCATTTTAGGCAATCAACTGGTGGATCGTCCTACCAATGGTTCATGGAAGCATCTCCCACTACTAGATTCTTTGTCGGAAAGTCGCCCAGGCCGTCTGTGATCAAGTACGATTTGTTCTTCGTTCGATGTCCTCTTGGGTTTGCAAGGAGGTGGATACAAGGAAGTGAGTATCTTCGGTCTCCTCTTATATCGTTGTCGAGTTCCCTCCCTCATTGTTTTCTGATTATGGCAGGAAATCCGAGGCGCCTACTGGTGAGGAGTATAGGAAACATCTCGATGCATTGCGGGCTATTCCTGAAGCCTCCCGCAAGACGGATGCTGTGGTAGACCATGACCGCCTTCGGCGTGTGGGTTTGCTTCCGTCCAACAGCGCCATAGTCAGGCCAGCCGTGGCAAGTGGTGCCTTAAAAGGAAAAATGGCGAAGAGCCCCGCTGCTTCTAGTTTGAAGAGAAAAATAGCCTCTACTGGGCCCGGACCGAAAAAGGCTGTTAAGTTCCAGGAAGATGTTGGCAGTCGCGAAGCTTCTAGTGCGGAGATGGCTGCTCGGGACGAGGGGCTAACTAACGCTTTTGTCCCGCCCCCGGTGGGAGGGATGGGAAAAGAAGCGTTGGCTAGCCCTCCTTCTCCTATGACCTCTCTAGATGCTACCAATTCCCTTGAAAAAGTGGATCAGTTTGATGGTCTAGGTACCGTCCCTATGGATTTGTCTCTGTGGCCGAGCGCAGCTAGTATGGAGGATCTAGCTCGTGTCGTGGAGGGGCTAACTCCCTCGATTGGGGGACAATTTGGTATGTCGAGAGAACACTTAGGGCATACACTTATACACACCATATTGCATAGAAGAGTGCTTGTGCGTGTTGCTTGATTGGTTTTACTTTGTTTCTTTGATAGGTGACATGGCCAGAGGAAGTGGAGGACTAGGTCTTGGAGACCGCCGTCGCCCCGAGAGTGCTTTTATCAGCTCATTCAGGAGGGGAGCTCGTTTGTATGGCAATGTTCCACCCCTACGGGGTCGTGACAGCATGAGTCATCACCAGGATAGGCCTCATTCTTTTATCACTCCTCCCCCTCCTCCTTCGATTCGGGTGCCCCGAGGGGATTCTCGGCTTGATCAAGGAGGGTCTAGTCGTAAGCCGTCAACAACTCCGCCCAGCACTGCTCCCTTGGCTCCCATTCAGACTTCAAGGGAGAGGGGGCCACTGATTGCTCAGTCAAGGTCAGAAAGGGCGACTATGATAGAAACGCAAAACTTGACGGAGCCCCAAGTTCAAGAGCTTTCCCCAGAGGAGAAGATGGCATTCTTGAAGCATCACTTCCCTCGACTTTACTTCGACAAGCTGCCATCTCTCCTCGATCTTCATCCGGCCCCTGATAGGGCATCTGGAGAGATATGGATGCATGTGGAGGCCGCGTATCACCAGGTTAATGAGCTTACCACATATTCTCATCACTTATCGGACTTGATTAGGCAGAAGAACCTGCACCTCCTGAACCATCAACTAACCAATGATGCTGAGAAGACATCTGTTGCTAGCTTGAATACAGAAATTTGTAGGTCTTCCTCGTTCTCCTCCTTTCCTGTTTATTAGAAGTCTTTTGTTCTTGTGTCTTTAAACACTGGCTTACGGGTCTCATGGTCATTCAGTGGAGCTGAAGCAGGGGTACGAGACGCTAAAAAAGGAAGCCGTTAACTCTCGCTCTGTGTTCTCAGATACTATAACCGACTTAACCACCCAGATTACGACCTTGAAGAAGGAAAACGCTGAGCTGGACCAGGCTTGCATTGAATAGGAGAGGGAGAACGCCAAGGTCTTCCAACTTCAGGAGGAGAACAAAGCTTTACAATCGGAGAATGACCGCTTAAAGAGGGAACTTGAGGCGGCGGAGAAGGTGAAGGAGGATACGGAAGCTAGTAATCGGGATGTGCTGGGCATCGTAAAAGGATCGAAAGCTGAGTTCCAGAGAGAGGTAGAGCAATTAAGGGACGAGTTAGCGGATATAGAGTACCGGGCACAGTCATCTGTGGAGGAATACATTAAGGACAGGCTCGTCAAGGTCCTAAAATTTCATGGAATTTCTTGGATGGATGACTACTCCCATGAGCTAGCTCGAACCTGGGAAAGGTTGGTTCCGTACGAGGCCTTCCTGCACAAAGTGGATGTTGGGACCTTGGATGAGCGACAACTTATGACTGATCTCTTAACCGAGGAGGAGCGTCAGAAGTTGGAAGAGGGTAGGAAATTATTGCTGGAGGACGCGGAGAGAGAGAGGTTGGAAAGGATTACTGCCAAAAAAGGGAAGTTTTCCGTGACTGAGAACGTCGTGATAGCGGAGGATCCTGTAGAAGGAAGTTCTTATCGGTCATCCGCTCCTGAGTCAGTCACGGCGATTGACCAGACAGCCTTGACTTGGGTTTCGACCGAGCATAATATTGAGCATATGGGGTCGAGAGAAACTAGATTCACGTTGCCTGTTGCACCGGGTGCCCTTTCTACTCTCCCTACGCCGTCTTGGCCGGAGGTAAATTTCCATTACAAGGCATCCCCGAGGATGACGTGATTACCGAGTTTGCGGACTAAAAGATTGTGTTTTCATTGTGCAGCCCCTTATGGATTAATTACGACATTGGACCCTACCCCCGCAATTCCCCAAGTGATCGAGTCTGGTCCCGTACTTGAGGGGATTCAGTTTGGAGAGAGCGGAGATCATCTTGATACCTTCTCGGGGATAGGGCTAACTCCCAGCCTCTATAAAGGCCTTATTGACGAAGGAGAGGAAGTAGATGGTCAAATTGCGGCTGCCCGAGGTCTGGTGGGGGAAGGATCGATGCAAGGCGATGCGGCTAGGCAGGAGGTCATAGCCGAGGCCAGAGAGGATATTGTGGAGAGGGCTGCTGTGACTGTTTCCCAGAAACCGGCTGATGAGGAAGTGGAGAGGAAAAGGGTCGCTGACGAGGCTCAGAAGAAGAGAGAGGACGAGGAGGCTTAGCGGAGGGCCATCGAGACTCGGGAGAACACCAGGGTTGGTGATCCCGAGCACAAGTCCAAAATACTCCTTGAGCGGCAAGCTGCTAAGGAAGCCAAGGAGAAAGTTAGGCGGGAAGGGAAGTTGATTCCGGATGTGAGCGCTGCAGTAATAGGTCTATCTGCCGGAGGTACCCTCAAGCCTTCGCCGCCTATTGCCCCTGCTGATGTCACCGAGATTTCTAGCGGCGATGGGGCAGACGAAAGTAGTCTCCCAGCTTCTCATGGGTCAACCACCTCTCAGAAGAGCCAAAGCAGAAAAGGTGGGTCTAGAAAGAAGAGGCCCAACTCTTAGGATGAACTGTCGAGTGCCGAATCTGCAAAGAAGAAGCACAAAGACAAGAAGAAGAAGCATGGTTAGCGTTAGTTGCTTAAGAGTAGGTTTAGCGGTAATTTTTGTAGTGTAAGCTGGTAGTTTACGCGAGTTCGGCCCTCGCTTTTGGTTTTTCAAGACACAGTGTGGTTCTCATGTATACCCTGTCATTAGAAAGAAAGTTATTAGTTATGTAGTTGGTTGTAATGTGTGTGTGTGTTGTAATGAAATATGAATTAGTAACGACCACGTTTTATGTCAAATGTTCGGATGTTCTTCCCATGTTTTCAGGCGTCCCGTACTTGCATAGGCTTACTTATAGTTGCACTTAACAAAAAAACGATTGTGAGTGCTATGCCCTGGATCAATGGTTCCAGGGAGGAGTGACAGTGCGCAGGCTTCTAGTAAATTTCCCTCAGCTTAGGAAACCCATAGTTTGCAAAGCCGGGCTAAGTGCCATGTTGTACTTGGGTTGCCCGAAGTTAGTCCCAAGTGTAGTGAAGGCGTATGACGTCGCGTTGTGCGGTCCGTCCAATGTAGGCTCTACCATCGTTCATCGGGTTGAGGCGAGCCTGTAGGCGTCGATGTTCGCCTGGGAAGAGAAGCCCGATTCATCAGCCCGTAGGGTCCGATCGTGGCCGCGGGCTACCCCTTAGCCTTGAGAGCTTCGGGGAATTAACGATTTAAGGTCAGTCTCAGTGCTGCGCCAAGATTTGACCATCACCCGTAGTTCGGGGGGAGTTTGTATCGCCCCGTCTGGCTGTTGGGTGGTTGAACGATTTATCCTCGGCCTTGGCGCTGGGCCGAGGTTCGAGTTAGAGGTTATTTATACTCGGTCACGCCGCGGGTCGGTGACTCAAGTAGCATTGCCGGCTCCCATGATCGGGGTGTCGGTCGACGCCAATGTGATTAGGCCGCGAGGTTGGCTCACGGCTCGGACGGCGATGTCGGCCCCTGTACCAAAGGTCGACACAGCGGTCAGCAATTTACACGAAAGCCAGCTGTCAGGATTAATCAAACATGTCATGCGAGGAGTAAACACAGAATAAAAAGATAGAGGGATGAACATCATTTCCACTAATAATTTTTGGCATGAATAGCCTCTACAATGCCTTGAATTGCTACAAAACATCGCTGGAAAGCATAAACAACCATGTACTAAGTTATGTGAAATAGCTGCGGAGATGTTCACTGTTCCAGGCCCTTGGCAGTTCAACTCCGTCCACGGACGCTAGCTTGAAAGTTCCATCACTAAGCCTTCGTAGAATAGAGTACGGGCCTTCCCAACGAGGAGTGAGGCCCGTTGGTAGAGGGAATACCCATTTTAGGATGAGGTTCCGATGTTGAGGTCCTTGTGGCGGACTCAAGAATTGAAGTACCGGGCGACTCGTTGTCGTTGGGCAGCGGATCGAAGGTCGGCATCGTTCCTCTTTTCTTTAAGCAGGTCGAGTGATCCCATGAGTAAATCATGGTTCGTCTTTGGATCAAAATAGGTGACTCGATGAGACTGAAGTTCGAGCTCGATGGGGATGACGGCTTCAGACCCGTAGGCTAGGGCAAAGGGAGTGTGCCCGGTTGTTGTCTTGTGGGTTGTCCGGTAGGCCCATAGGGCCAAAGGAAGTTCATCTGCCCACATGCCCCCGGCCTTCTCGAGGCGCTTCTTGATAATGGATTTGATAACTTTGTTAACTGCCTCAACTTGTCCGTTATCCTGGGGGTGTGCTACGGCCGAGAACCTTTTTTCGATGTCGTTCCATTGACAGAAGGATTTGAACTCTGCGCTCTCGAACTGAGTGCCGTTGTCTGAAATGATGGCCTGAGGGACCCCGTATTGAGTGATGATGTTGCGCAAACCAAGTTGATCATCTTCTTGGTAGTAATTGTGGCGTGGGCTTCGGCCTCTGCCCATTTGGTAAAATAATCAACATCAATGACAGCATATCGTGCCCCACCTCTGGCCATTGGAAGAGTCCCAATGATGTCGATTCCCCACATGGCGAACGACCATGAGCTGGTCATTTGTGTCAGTTCCGTTGGAGGGGATCTCGGGATCTTTGAGAAACGTTGGCACTTGTCGCATTTGCGAGCATTATCTGTGGCGTCTTGGTCAAGTGTGGGCCAGTAGTAGCCATGTCGGTGTATCTTCTTGGCCACGGTTTGCCTCCCGGTGTGGTCACCACATTCTCCTTCATGTACGCTGACTAGAACCTTGATGGCATCTTCATGGGCCACACATCTGAGTAAGGGGGCAGAGAAGCCTCTTCGATAGAGTACCCCATCCATAAAAAGATAACGGGTTGACTGACGGGTGAGCGGTCGCCTTTCTTTGCAGCTTTCTGGGAGGATCCCCTGTCACAGGTAGTTTTTGATCGGCGTTATCCAAGATTCCGGCTCGGGTTCGGCGTTCATGGCCCTGCTGGTATGTGTTGGCTTGGTACTGGAGGTGTTGAGCACCTCGACGGGGGCGAACCCCCACAGAAGTGGATCCTCAGAACTTGCTAATCTAGCCAATGAGTCGGCCCTTTCATTTTGCTCTTGCGGAATGTGAGTGATAATGAAGTGATCAAAGTGAGTGAGTATTTCCTGTACTTGATCTAGGTTTTAGAACAAGTCTTTCCCCCTTAGTCTGAAATTCTTCCTTCACCTAGCGCACGACAAGCTGTGAATCGGAAAAAATCTGAATAACCTTCAACTTGAGCTCAATCGCGATTCTTAGTTCGGCTATTAGCGCCTCATATTCTGCATCGTTGCTGGTAGCGGGAAATTTAGTTTCATTGCGTAGTGCATTGAGCGTCCCTTAGGAGTGATGAGTATGATACCGACACCCGAACACTTATCGCTGGAGGACCCATCTACAAATATCTTCCATTTATCGTCGGGGGTCTCGGCGCTCTTCAGGGAAGTCTCCTCGAGGGTCGTGAACTCTACTATGAAGTCGGTGAGGGCTTGTCCGAGGATGGCTCGACGGGGAATGAACGTTATCTTGAACTGACTCAGTTCCATACTCCACTTTAGCAGTCGACCGGATGCCTCGGGTCGCTGTAAAACTGGGCACAATGGCTGGTCGGTGATGACTTTTATGGAATAAGCCTGGAAATATGGTTGAAGCTTCCGGGAGGAGATCAATAAGCAGAATGCCGGCTTTTCGAGCTTCGGGTGGTTCTTTTCTTCCCCAGTCAATCGCTTGCTTATGTAGTAGACAAGTTGTTGGATGCAGTCTTCAAGCCGTATTAATGCCGAGCTGATTGCCTGTGCAAAAACAGCCAAATAAATATATAAGTACTCATGGTATACAGGCTTAGATAAGATAGGTGGTCGCTCTAAGTGGTCCAGGAGTTCCTTGAATGCGGAAATGCACTCAGGGGTTCACTTGAAGTTGCGTTTCCCTTTTCGAAGTAAATCGAAGAAAGGAATGCACTTATCGGTGGCCTTTAAAATGAATCGACTTAAAGCGGTGACCTTTCCATTTAAACTTTGAACATCCTTGATGTTTTCAGGGACTTGGATGTCCCGAATGGCCTAGATTTTCTCGGGATTGGCTTCGATGCCTTGGGCGTTGACGATGAAACCCAGAAACTTTCCTGAGGCGATGCCAAAGGAACACTTTAGAGGGTTGAATTTCATGTCGTATTGACGGAAGACATCGAACATTTCGGAGAGGTCGTGGACATGGTTGCTAGACACTTTTGATTTAACTAGCATGTCGTCTACGTACACCTCTATAGATTTCCCGATTTGGCTTTTGAAGAGTCGATTAACCATCCGTTGATATGTCGAGCCAGCATTCTTGAGACCGAAAGGCATGACACGATAGCAGTAAAGACCAAGGTCGGTTATGAAGGAGGTATGGTCCTGATCGCGGAGATTCATCGGGATCTGGTTGTAACTAGAGTAGGCGTCGTTGAAAGATAGCAACAGCGGTTGAGTCGACTAGCCGATCGATATTTGGGAGTGGGAAGCTGTCCTTAGGACACGCTATGTTTAAATCAGAAAAGTCGATACACGATCGCCATTTTCCGTTGGCCTTTTTGACTAGGATTGGATTGGAGACCCATTCGGGGTAATCGGCTTCACGGATGAAGTTGTTGTTTAGCAGGCGATCTACCTCTTCTTCGAGTGCTTTGGATCTCTCAGGTCCCAAGAAGCGGCGCTTTTGTTTGACTGGAGGCATCGTAGGATCTATGCATAGGGAGTGGCAGGCGATCGTCGGATCTATGCCCTTCATGTCGGAATGAGTCCATGCGAATACAGCTGGGTGAAGGTGTGATACTATCTTCAATACTCGCGATGGATCATCGGGACTGACGGGTACATCTACTGTGGGCTCGACAGGAGTAGGTCTCTCTTACTCGGGCTCTTCGTCTTTCCTTGGATCGAGGTCATCGGAAAGACGGGAGTGGCGTCTACGCCGTGGCCCAGACGTTGCTGATTGCTATGCGGAGGCGATCTTGGCGCAAAAGGCTACGGGCGCTGCCTTGCCCTTGTCCTTATTGCACGCGTTCTTCCATTCTATTGCATAACATTCTCTAGCATTGATTTGGTTGCCTCTGACTGTTCCGATCCTGTTTTCTGTTTGAAACTTCATTAGGAGGGAATATAGTGATAAGAAGACGCGAAATTCTGTAAGGAAAGGACGTCCAAGGAAGACGTTATACGGCGAGATGATGTCGATAACCACGAAGGTGAGGATTCGGACTCGGCTCCGATTCCCCGTACTGGGTTCGACGGGTAGGTCGACGACTCATTCCGGACGGCTGGATGCCCCATTAAAGCCGTGGATCGCGGAATGGCATGGTTTGAGATCTCTTGCCTCTAATTTCATCTGGTCATAGGCGACTTTGAAAATGATGTTGACCGAGCTTCCTGAATCGACCAATATTTTTCGAACAGTTGCAGCGCCAATTTGGGCGGTGATGACCAAATGATCAGTGGTCTGGATTTCGATTTTCGTGGAGTCCCTTCCATTGAAGATAATGTCGTCCCGCATGGTTTTCCGGAGCTTGGTCGGGATAGATTCGTTGGGAGCCAAGCAAGACTTGTAGGTCGCTTGCTTAATGGAGCCTACATATTCCTCCATCTTTCGGAAGCTGTCATGCATGGGGCCAGAGCCACCGCATAT
The DNA here is from genome assembly GCA_030737875.1 of Allium sativum. Taxonomy (NCBI): domain Eukaryota; kingdom Viridiplantae; phylum Streptophyta; class Magnoliopsida; order Asparagales; family Amaryllidaceae; genus Allium; species Allium sativum. The sequence continues at coordinate 255,184,381 of CM060912.1, read as the reverse complement.
GGTGTTGATCATGATTCCTCGCCTTGTGTTAGATGGTCCGAGGGCTGTCTTGGTGGCTGTCTGAGGAGTTGGCGCTGGAGGTTTCAGATTGGTTTCGGGGGGAAAGGGCTCTTGGATGTATTGTTCAAGTCACTTTTCTCGGATAGTCTTTTCAATCGCATCCCTTAGCTGGTGGCATTCATTCGTATTATGTCCGTACATATCATGATATCGGCAGTATCTCCCCAAGTTCTTCTCGGCATCGGTTGATTCCCTGACGCGGGGTTTCTTGAATGACAAGGTGTTACATGTATCTAGGTAGATAGTTTCTGGATCTTCGTTCAGCGGAATGTATGTCTCGTAAGCTTGGTAAGCGCTAGGCTTCCTCGGCTCTGTCTACACCTGATTGTTGCTTCAGCCACCTTGCCCCCTAGTGTTTGGTTTTTGTCTAGGGGGTCCTGCCCCCATGTTTGGATTGGAGGGTCCTCCCGTTTCTCTCCCTCTTGGACGGTTATTAGTCGAATCCGCTCGAGGGATATTGGGGCGACTGGTCTTGGATATGCGGTTCCGTCTTGCTTCTTCTTGGCATAAGAACTTCCCCTCTTTCTCATAGAAAGCATCGAGGCTCTTTGGTTGTTTTTGGTCGATCCATGCCCCAAGTTCAGAAGTTAGAAGGACGCCTTTAGCTAGCTGGAAGAGTACAATGCGCAGATCTGGGACCTCGGCGAGGGCGATGTTGAACCTGGAAAGGTAGCTTTTGAGCGACTCTGCGGGCCCTTGGTATAGGTTGGAAAGGGTGAGGGCGTTCTTCGGAGTCGGGATGTGAATCCTGAACTGCTTAACTAACTGTGTTGCCAATTGGCTGAAGTTGTTGATGGAATTAAGTGGAATGCGAGAGAACCATAGTAGAACGGTCCCCGATAGGAAGACTGGAAATCATTTGCACTTGACTTGATCGTCACCTCTGCTCGAGTCCATTTGCCATTCATAACTGTTCAGGAAAGCACATGGGTCAGTGGTGTCATTATAGAGCGGCATCTGCGGCATGCTGAAGCTTCGCGGCCATTAAGCTTCATTGACTCTTCGGGTGAAAGTGTTGCGCCTAATGTGCGCTTCCCATGAATCATGCCCATTCCCTCGCATCTCCCTCATGATCCTTCGGACCATGTCGGGGAGGTAGGTCTGATGGGGGTCCACCATCGGGACCTATGGGTTTTGATGAGGTTCTGGAGTTCTGGAGCGAGGGCGTCTTATGTGGTGGATGACTGGATCGTCTTCTTCCATGTTCTCGACATCTATAAAGGGATCTTGGTGTGCCTGACCATGTGGGGTAGGGTCGCACGGATCCGATTCCGGAAAGACACGGGCCCCCAAAAATGTAGGTTCATTGTCTCGGCGGGCGGCCGTTGGTTCTTGTCGAGGAGGAGGTAGGTTAGTAGGAGAGGGTCCTTCATTAATGACTAAGCGAGAATGGTCACGATATTGGGCCCCCTCGCTATTGGTAACCGTGCTCTGGTCGTGGTTGTCGTTGGCATACCCATTGCCATAGCCATTGTCGAGGGCGTTTGTTCGGGCAGCGATGTTGTTAATAAGGCTAAACCTCCTTCGTTGGTGCGGCCCCCTCGACTCGGAAGAGAAAGTTTCCGATGTTTGTGGTCGAGGTCGAGCATTGTTTCGAGCTAGTTGTAGTCGACCGACAACGCGCTGACTTTCTTGGAGTTGCCGCATAAGGTCAATGTTCATCCTTAGCTCTTGGTTAAGCTCGACAGCTGTATTTTCATATTTTTCATGAAGCGTGCGGATTTGCGCTTGGGTTTCGGGCACTTCGTGGTCCGCAACTGGAGGTTCACTTTCATTAGTGGCCGTGATATCCGTCGGTTGAGGTTGATGAGACGTACTGGCCTCGGCGGCGGCTGAGGAGCCGATCATTGCGTTCTTTGACATTTTTACCATCGTAAGCGGACTCAACGGCAGGTTAAGCAAGGAACCTTATGCTTGGCGAAGTCGAGATGGTAATGTGCAAGAAAGACGCAATATCCAAGTTTTCTCAGTGAAAGCACCAAATGTAGACAGCAAAAAATGTCATAAACACCAAAGATTCCCAATTGCTAGGAATTATAAAAATGGTCGCATTGACAAGAACATAAAATAGAACATAAGCAGTAAATAACACAAGGAATTTATAGTGATTCGGCCTCAGTGAGGGCCTACGTCCACTTTGAAGAGTCGTTGGAATTTTATTAATCACTTGGAAAATTACAAGGTTGATACTGTCTTATGATATCTCATTACATTCGCTTTTCATGATATATGATGTCATAATCATCATATATTGAATAAATAAGTAAAAAGACAATTTTGTCCTCCTTTTTCCTCAAAGAGGAGATGCCATTAATGAAGCTCTATGGAGGTTTCCAAGCTCAAGAATCCAACTCTTTTGAAGTGTGAGGCCTTGGGGTATTTATACGAAGTGGTTAGGTAGGGGTTAGGTAGGAGTAGGTATAAATGGGGACCATCTACGGGAAATTCGCGCCTCCAGCTGTCGCCCACTGAAAATTCGTACCTGGGCAGAGGTGCGAAATTTCGCACCTGCCAGGTATGAAATTTCGCGCCTGCTAGGTGCGAAATTTCGCACATGCTAGGTGCGAAATTTCGCACCTCCCAGGTGTGGAATTTTGCACCTGTAGGGTGCGAAATTTCGCACCTGGTAGGTGCGCAATTTCATACCTACAAGGTACAAAATTTTGCACCTGGCTTGGTGCGAAGTATAGTGGGTGAGGGGTGCGGTCGAGGCTCATTGGCGCGATCTCTCTTCGATTTTCCTCCTATACTTCCTGAGCTTCGCCCTCGGCCCTGGCTTCACGCGATGAGTTGAGTTGAGTGTGTCTCGAGTACTTTTGGTAACCGGACCAAAAAGCCGGTTAACAGGTTCTTTAGGACCTGAAGCAAATGCGATGAAAGCAGATAGTGTTATTTGCTTTGCTTGCCGCAGAAATTGAAGCAAATGCAATGAAGTAACTAAAAACTATATTAGTCAAAATAAATGCACGTATCGGTAAACAAAAATAACGACATAAATATGTCATTATTTATAATTTATTTCAATTTATGATTACGAATAAATATTTTATAATTATGATTTATTATAAACAATTAATAACTATTTTAATATGTAATAATTCATTATAGTTATTTATTAATAACTAGTAAATTATAATTATGTTTTATTAATAGATATTTTAATAATTAACATTGACTAATTAATAATGAATGTTTAATTTTTTAATGTTGAACATTTAATTACTAAGTAATATTTCATAATTAAGAAGTAATATTTAATAGTTATTAACTAATAATTTGTATTAAATATTTAATTTTTCGGAATATGTAATAATTAATACTATTATTTAGTGATATAATTTAACACTTATGAATCGATATCTAGTATATAGAAATTAATTTTAAATAATTATTAATTAATAATGGCTATTAAAAAATTAATAATCAATCACTAAATAATAACTATTAAGAATCAAAATTGAGAATTAACATTTAATATTTTGTAATTATAATTAATAATTATTTTTGATACTTCATATATGGTATTCCATATTTACAAAAGTTAAAATTTGAAATTAATAAATAATAACTGCTATTAAATAATTGTTAATTATTAATGACTTGTAATTAATAAATTGCTAGAACGAATGACAATTAATTGTTTTCTTACCGCTCTTCTCTAAACATAGTAAATAACAATTTACTATAGGCTAATTCCATTTATACACCAACAATCCCTTAACATACACCATAAAGTAAAATAAACTATCATACATCAAAAATTACTTTACATACACCGTCTCTTTTACAATATTAGTCTTGTTTTGTTCTTCATCATCTTTCTTTTTTAAAACTTTAAACTTATTTACAGAAAATAAGAAATTTATAGCGCTAAAAAAAGTTTAAGTGTAGTAAAATGAATTTCAATTTTTTGAATATATGGTAACCAATTTATTATGCTACAAAAAATTCTTAATTTAAACAAAAAAAAACTACTTCTAAATTAAATGATTTTAAATTTGAGCACATTCTTGCAGAAGTTCCCATAATTATAATTTTAGATTTCATGTTAAAAAACACATTAAGTTCTTCAATTTTTTTTAAAAAGATTTGGTTAATATCGTTAATTGCAATGTTTAAATTAGATGAGTTACAATTAAAAAGTAAGAATGCAATAAAGAAGATGGGTATTTTGTAATATTTTTTTTAGCAAAATAGTGGTGTACATTAGGTAATTTCGGGTGTATGAATAGAATTTGCCTTTACTATAATAAGAGTTATTTTACTAACATTTTGTAAAAAACTTTGCGGTAACTATAGTAAAATGTTGAGTCAATGCACCCAGTAAATGTATCTAATATTTATTGTTGTAAATAGGTAATAGTTAATAGATATAATTAATAAAATAAAAGTATACAATTGATAATTGGTGAATATATTTAATTATCAATAATTTGTTATTGTTATTTATTAAAGAAACAATAAATTATAGTTAATATTCATTTATTGTATTTAATAGTTAATAAATATAATTAATAAGCCAGAGGTAAAAAGGTTTAATTCTTAAAATAAAATAGAAATAAATTGAATAAATCGAGTAGTTAATAAACTATAAACAACCAATAAATAATGGTTAATTAACTTGAAGTAAATTGAGATTAGCAAGAAGGATGTTTAAATTATTTTATTCCATCTGATCTTAAGCACGTAAACTTCATATTAAATACATGATTTTAGACAAGGAAACTAACAATTCAAGAAAGACTACCAATTTAAGCACTCAAAATCAACTGAAGAGAGAGAAAGATACATGAATAATGTTTGTTTTACTATAGTGAAACTAACTGCAAACTTTATTGCCGAAGTTAGCATCAGATGATATAATGTTTAAATCCAAGTTTCTACCACGGGTTCGACTATTAACCCAACAGTACTATGCTAGTATGCCAGCCAATGAAATAAAATAAATTGCATTTCCATTACAAACTATTATATGCGTTCAATATAGTACGCCAGCCAACGGATCGAATAAGATCCCATATTGCGACCCAGTATATAATCCTCACTAATAAACTATTTTACACACGTACTCAAAACCCTAAATAGCCGCCATTTCCATCATAATTGAATCACCAGATATCAGCATGATGGAATCACCCGAATCAGTCGCAATACGAGTTTGTTGACACTTTTTTAACGTGGGTCACCATGACACAACTAACGGTGTTAGTGGTGTAAGGCTATGATTGGTCCCTGAATTCCACCTTTTTGATCATAGCCACACAATCACTAACACTGTTAGTATGTCATGGTGACACGTTAAAAAATTGTCAACAAACTCACTCTCAATCAGTCGAGATCTGTGAAGTCTTGTCGTCGAATCTCGAATCCACTCATCCGCAACATCATTGAAGACCACCCCTTCACAGCTGTGGACATGGAGTTCCCCGGCGTCATCTTTCCCTTATTGGATCCTTCAAAATCACGTCCAGTTACTATTACCAAACCCTCAAACCCAATATTCCTGCTTTTTGTTCCAGCTCAAAGCTTCGTGTTCCAGGTCTCGGAGTTAGGCCGCTTTTTTTTTTTTTTTTTTTTTTTTTTTTTTTTGCTCCTTGCTTCAGTATTCCTAGTAATTATTTTTTATTTTTGGTTAGCTAGTTTTTGTTTTAAGCTTGCTTTAATTAATCATCCGTGCTAATGCCTTTCTTTGTAGACCACTATTTCTAGTCGTCTGTGTTAGTTTCAAGTAGTCCTGATTGTTGAAAAAATTTGATTAGGAGGATGCGGTAGCATGTGAGAAACCTGAATACGTACTTAGAGTGTCCAATATAAAAAATTCTTTACATTTTTTCTAACAAAAAAGTGCCTGGACTTTGTACAATGCTTTGTATTTTTTTTGTTACAAATGAGTTGTTCCTTTTACATTTTCTGGGTTGTTTTAATAGTTATAGAAATATTAGACGTAATTAATTCATTCTTTATACCACCAAAATTCAATTGATTTGGAATGAACCCACAATATACACTTACAATGGATTCATCTGAGCTCTATTGTGCTTATTTTAAGATTGGAATTTTGTTTATATGACTAGATTATGGATTTTTCTAACCATCATAACAGATTCTATCAAACAAATATGGATTGTATGTTAAACCAACAGTGCACTTGTTTATTGGCATCCATGGGTGTGGGATTGGCATTTACAGAAGGTGCAGAGTGTGATAAGCACAACAAAGTAGCAAGTCCTGCTTTCTCCATGGACAAGCTCAAGGTTTGTTTTTTATATTTTCCATTGTATTATATATTCAAATCAGTAGGGTTGATTCTCAATAGTAATCGTGAAATAATTATGAACAGAATGGTGGGATGTATGCTTTGTAAAACTTAATATCTGTTGAATCACGAATTGGATAACCATTTTTTTCTGATTGTCTTGAATTACCAAAGTTTTAGCATTATAATATAATAATTAAAAAATAAGGTTTAATGTAATTTTGTTCTGTTGTTTTAAGTAATACTGCAGACATCGTTTAATATATATTTTTTGGGTTGTTAAAATTACTTGCATGGCTTCTTGAATCTCATTTCACATTCGGCTTTCTCCTTTGATCTTTGGCATTGTACTGATGACGCTTTCCATTTTGCCTGCATATAGTTGTATATTTATTCATTTGCATAAATATTCATGTTGCATTATTTGTTATGTACAGGAGAGTGAACGTGCAATAAGTTTATTAAAAAATGGTTGGACATCATAGCAACAGATATTGTTGTTGCTTCCCTCTAGACATTCCAAATTAGATGCAGTACTGGACGTGCATGCAAATCCAGATTAGCAGAATACTGCATTTTTTTTAAGTTAGATATTATTTTCTATTTGGTTCTTGCACCTTGTTTTGTATAACTTCAGTGGTGGATGTTTCGTTTTGTTGTATTTAAACTGGATACCTATTGCTTTTAGTACTTGTTGCATGATTCATTGTGTTATTGTTGCAATTAGCCTTTTTTTCTCTATTTTGGTTCTTATGTCAGAATTATTAACACTATTATACTTTGGTATTGTATAGTTTAATAAACATCTACTGTTCAGTTTAACGAAATTATTAGCAATGACTGTTTGTTGTACTACCGAAATTATAAATATTACAGGCTAACATAAACGCCTCTAATGTTTAAATCAGGGGCCAACATTTGAGATATTGTGCCCCAAAAACAAGGAGAGGCAAATTAGTACATGCCCCAATAAACAACGTCCCTAATAAGAAATTGAGGCAAAAGGGACAACAAAACTGCCTTTAATGTTAAATCTGCCACGTAAGACAGCAAATGACTAAAGGCAGCAAAGACACTAATAAATGTCTCTAATGACAATTATTATATTAAAAAAGAAGGCAGCAAAGGCACTAATAAATGCCTCTACTGACAATTATTATATTAAAAAAAAAAAGTAAGCTAAAGCCGTTTCTAAAGCCACATAATACAAATAGATTAAATTTCAATTCACATGTTATTATATAATTGATTACAAAATCCACTCATAGCCTAAATATATGACATTCCACTGACAGACAAGAGTCAAATGAAATTTAAACTAACTAAAAAGCGACTGTGCATACTTGCCATCCATTTTTGATAAAAAGTGCTTGTGCATACTTGCCATGTTGTTCTCAATCATGCATGGACTACATCATCATACAATGATCTTACTGCACCTACTTTGCTACTCACTTCAGATTTGCTCCACACTGCACAAAAACATACAATTAGCAACTGTTGATTCCTAACACTTGTCTAATGCAATGAAATTACAACAACAAACATCATTTACTACTTCCATAGAACCATTGACCAACAAGGAAATAATTCTCCCATGGAAGAGAATACTTTGCAACTACTTCTGTTGCAAAAACCTAGTACAATAGGCTTTTAAAAAAATGTGGGTAAAAGGGTAAAACGATCAAAAACATTTGAAATGTTGTCACGCAGCTTTGTTCATCGTCTCCCTCATTGGAAATTTCCTACAAGTTCTTGTAAAAGGATATAAAAAAGTTGTATCATTGTCACACTGTCCAACATCTCCTTGGATTTTTTGGGGCTTCTCTTTCAACGAGTACGCAAGGTATTCATTTTCAAGAATCAAATCATTATAAATACCAATTTCTATAACAAACCGATCTATCTACAGCAAAATCATTATTAATATAAGTTTATATAAGCCAATAATAAGGTAAGCATTCAAATCCACCACTTCTAGAGGAGAAACTACTGTACTAAAGTGCACCGATGGAGAAATATCGTAGGGTAGTGGTCCTTTAAGTATATATTTTTTTAAGCCAATAAAGATTTATATACATAATGCGGTGATAGAGTAGTCAAACTATTGAAACAAATTGCGACGGTCTAAGTTCAAATTTATGCATGCACGTTATTCGAAATAAAAACAAGCATTACACCACATATTCACCTCAAGATTTCCAAAGCTTGTTGCAGTTATGGTCATAAGCCTGCAGTATATGCTGCAAATAACAAAAACAAATTCATAGCTATAACAAACATGGAAAGATACTATAATGAACTAAAAAATAAAAAAAATCACCTCTGACAAAATATGGCAAGATACCTGCAAGGTCCATTGCAGTTGCATTTATATCTTATAAACCTGTTTTGTTTCAATATTTCTAGTTGCATCCCCAACGCAAAAAATGTCTTTTCGTAGCCCCATTGTGCCTTTGCAGATCTGGCTTGTGCAGGCGATCCAGGATATCTCCAACCTCATTAATTGCTCATCCCTCAACCAGCAGCAAAAGGAAGACGTGGCAGCTACAATTAAAGACCTCGGGGAGGAGTTGAATGAAGGTGATTGATGGTGTTCTCTATAATAGAGGAAGCCCATGTGTCGACTTAAGTGCTGCTTCAATGCCTTAGCTAGTAGTGGCTACTAATTTGGGCTCGCCATTAAAGCAATCTTCAGAAGAAGTATTAGTTCAATTATTTCAACTGCGGTGTGGGTCCGCTTGATGGAGACTTGTTTTAGTTTGATTTACTCTTATTTCGGTCTTCTGATACGTGTATGGTAACTGTTTTAGCTTCAGGACTTGTAGCTTTTGCTACAGCTTAATTTGTTGTGTATGTTTTGTGTTGTCGTGCCGGTATTATTGAGTATTTTCTTGTGTAACTCCTACACCTTTGAATCGGAAATCATACTGGCATTGCAGTAATAACTACACCGCTCACACATGATTTCCGAGCTCCTTATATTTGAAGCTACTTGTACCTCAATTTAATGAAACATTTAAGTGAACATGTACAAAACCAAACAATAATAATTATATAATGTACACCATACAATGAAACGTATAGTACTTTTGGGCAACTCCAACTTTTAGCAACATTGCATATCGGTTTCTTTGGAAAATATACGTATAGCACATCAAGTGTAATTTAGGAAAAGAAAACTTTGGTGGAATGCCAAATAACTTGAGCTAAAATATACATGTATCCGAAGTGCATACCTCTGCATTTTAAATTACTCATACAATCTTTACAGGTTCATCAGTAATAATGTGTTACAGCTAAAAATAATTTAATTTATTGAAAAACAGTTATGCACTTTTTTAGACATTTAAACATACAACTTATGTGCAAGCAGTTTTGAACTGAAATTCTTTTGTATAAACTGAAGAAGAGAAAGATAATACTAATGACTAACAACTGAAGCATTTTGTTAAACAGGAAGAAAATTATAAATATGACAATTAAATCACACGAAATCGGGCCTTTTTCGTGTAATCCTAAATGTTTTCTTTTTCAACTTCACAAAGAACTAGAATAAAAAAACACGAAGGGAAACAATACAGATAACCAAGCAAGCAGAATAGGTCAAACAAACAGAAGATTAGCATCTAATTTGGTTAGACGGTGGATTTTCCATATAAAAAACTTGTGATTAGGGTTTAAAACAGTATTCAAAATAAGATTTGGCATAAATACTTACCAGGTCGTTTGATTAAGATGGAGACTTTTCGATTGGATCCAGCAAGAGTCTTCATTAACTTGGATTTTTCTTTGAACCTTTTTTTTTTAATGATAAATTAGCTTGGCCGAGGATGAATTTGAGGAAAGATGAAAAAATATTTGAAGTCCGATGGTTTTTCTAGCGGTATCTCAAAATTTGGCGCCACGTGTACCAAAAATTTAATGAAATTTAAGGGCATTCATTTTTGCTCTGACGGGTATCATAGGGGGTCAATTTCAATTATGCCCTTAATTATTTGCATATGTGTTTCTAATTGCCCCTATAGTTATATTTATAAAGGCTAACATTAATTTTGCCCCAACTACAGTATAATTAGAGGCTAAACGTTTCTTAAGCCTCTAATTTTGTGCCCCTAATTCCCTCAAAATTGGTAGTGTCGCGCATGTACGTCTTTTGAATGAATAAATTTTATTTTTGGTTCGTTTGTTTTCAAAACGGAAGCAAGAAACTATTATTTTTTGCTTCCGATATGATTGCAACGGAAGCAAAAAACTCATCTTTTGCTTCGAGTGTATAACCGAAGCAACAGAATTTGATCTGTTGCTTTGCCTGCATTTACTTCGGTTGTTGAACTGAAGCAACAGGGGGTAAACAACTGAAGCAACATACCAGTTTTGTAGTAGTGATTAACAAAAGTTCTAACAATCTTGAAACAATATTTGTTGCATATGATGCAAAATAGCAACAGTGATTCTGCACCGATTCTGATGGTGACAAACGCTCAGTTAGCACCTGTGCTTCCTATAACGACCCTGTCCCATTGCGAAAGGCCAGAGAGTTCAACAAAATTAATTTCAAGCGTTGGCAACAGAAAATGTTGTTTTACTTAACAACATTGAGCCTCTCCAAGTTTCTGACTGAAGATGCTCTTATGGTAGCCGAACTCGAACCTAATGCTACCAAAGTAGAGGCTCTTACTATTTGGTAAAACTCAGATTTTATGTGTAAAAACAATATTCTAAATGGTCTGGATGATAGCCTCTACAATGTCTATTGTACTATTGCAACGTCTAAGCAACTCTGATTGGCTCTGAAAAAGAAGTACAAAACTGAACATGTGGGCATGAGGAAATTCATTGTTGGAAAATTTCTTGACTTCAAAATGGTTGATGTGACACCCCGCATTTTATGACAATTAAATATTTAATAGTTCAAATGTGTATATATGTGCATAGACATAAATATATAAAATAAGAATAAAATAATAGTAATGTATGACTGCATGTAATAAATACATGCATTGAAAAAAAGAAAAGATTAATGTCAATAACAATGCAACGCATGCGTTAAAAGAAAGAAGAAATTGGTTGCATGCAGTGTAGTTATCTTGCAAGCAATAATTTACAAATATTATGCATTAACATGAAAAGAAAAATGAAAGAAAAAGATGCATGCAAATTAAGAAGGTTACATGCAATGGTTTAAATGAAAGTTTACAACAAATATGAAAAGAAGATATAAGAAAAGAACAATGCCACCATTGTTTTAAGCCTTGTTAACAAAAGCCTAAGTGGTCTATTTAGTTAGAGTATGTGACTTTCATGAGAGTGGCGCAGGTTCGATCCTCGCAGGCACCATATTTTTATTTTAAAGGAATAACTAAATAAGTACATGTTCTAAAGGGATAAATATGTATAAATGCACATATAAGGAAAACTATATATATAAGGAAGAACAAAAATATATGTATATGAACATATATGCAAAAATATATACAAAGAAGGAATTCAAAATAAGGCTGCAATCAAAGAAATATGGTAAAAATTAATAACGGAAAAACATCGTTTGAATTTTGAAAATGAAATAAAAGTTGTGCGTAAATATATACGTATAAAATGAGCATTTGAAGTTTTGTATACATATAAGGAGATTATATGTAAATATAAAATTTAAATAGATCAAAGAAAGTATAACGGAATACTAATGAAACGTTTAAATTGAAAACGTTAAAAACAGTAAATAATACCCAAAAACTGCTCGTGGGACCCGGGGGGTCATGCCCCGGGGTCGACACACCCATAGAGGGGTCGACCCAGGGGTAGACACACCCATAGGAGGGTCGACCCAGGAGTCGACCTACCCTAGATCTGGGTAGATTCATTGATGAATCTGGACTATTTTCTTAATCGCATTCGTTGATGACTCAACGCTGCGTGTACGATAAGATACTAAACACTTATAAATAGGCTAGTAGAGCCTAGACTAAATCTCACATTTTCTAAGAGGTTGCCTATAACGACTCGCTATTTTGACTGTGCCGAATCGACAAACATGTCAACTCGAAATGTCCAAAACAATAGATTGTTATTAGCTTCTGGGGTAAACAGAAAATATCATAGAATCACATATCACAGACACAGACACAGAGCGATATAATACCTCGCAGCGAAAAATACAAAATACAATAGTAGTTCATGAAGCTACTAAATAAAATTTTACATCAGAGTTTACATAAATAATACAGCGGAAGACTAATACAGTAAATAAATGATAACATACTAAAACAGAATGACAGAAATAACTGGATGCCTGGAACAACTGATTAACAGGTAGATATAGGTGAGCAAAAATCAAATATAAGCTCCAGACTCCAAAAGAGACTCTCGAAGCTGAAATACTCGGTCTGACCCGAGCAATAATGCAAAACAAAACAACTCGGATTAGGACTAACATTCTCATAGAAGTAAATCAATTCAAATGGAATGTTCGATGAAATGCAATCAGTATATTAAAGGATGTTTGGGATCACCATCCTTTAAGGATTCGTCAACTAATACTATATAGTATAATACGCTATATACAATAGTGTCTACCAGTAAAGTAAAATATCAAAATAGCATAAGCGGAACTACCATGATTACCCTTACACCGTTTATATATTCCCATATTATATACAGTATCGTAATTCCTCTGCAAACTGGAGGTTGATCAGAGGGCACTCCACATAAAACAGTACAAAACAAAGTCGTAGTAGGCGCATATAAGGCATGTGGCAAGGCATGCAAGGAATGCCAGGGTGGATTCACCGTTTGCAGAGCCGGACTGGTGGTAACGCATAACAGCTACTACCGCCCACCTCGAAACACACTCCCATAATCTAAAGGGCCCAAATCGAATCTCACAATAATAGAATAATATCGAAGAAGTGTGCTCGATAGGAGGTACGACCTCACTTGGTCCGTGCGTAGCTCCTGTTTTAGCCACATCATGCTGACTCAAGGTAGTCAGGGTCTCGTAATTAATATGTTGGCACGCTTTTTTGTCGAAGCTGTCACACGTCAAGTATTTGGTGAGCAACGCGCTTAAGCATCAAAAAACACAAAGCAGCAGGGTCGAAGTCGCGTCGCAAACGCAAGGAGACCCGAAGCTATATCAAATGGCCTCAGTCGGGCCCAATGAACTCTTGGTCGAGGCGTGCTCAGAGCCGAAGGCGAACCATCAAGCGGGTCCGGGTGCAGCGCCGGTGGGGGTCTGCCCGATTCATCCGATTTTCTCCATGCCTGAGGCTCAGATCCCTTTAGTTCAGACTCACGAAAACACGGATTCCTTCACTTCGCATTCAGGAATGTCGACTCCATCTGCAGCATGATTTCCGCCTCTCACTCTATCAATTTCGAACCCCTTCAGGTTGCTCAAAATTTCATACCCCTTGGTGGGGTCAAAATTTCGAACCCCCCCCCCCCCCCCCGGTAGGGTCGAAATTCCGAACCCCCCTCCCCCCCGTTGGAGTCGAAATTCCAAATCCCACTGGTGGGTTCAAAATTTTGAACCCCACTGGTAGGTTCGAAATTTCGAACCCGCCTAGGAGGGGTGCAAATTTTCTGCATATGGCTTGTTTTGGGGTACGAAATTTGCTCTTGTGGGTCCCGCTGCTCACCTACTCCCACCTAACCTTCCTCCTATAAATACCCCAAGCCTTGGCCTTCATTTGGATCCTTCTCCCTTGGAATTTTTGGATCTTGAGAGCTCCAAATACTCATTAATGGCTTCCAACACCTCCACCATGGCCATGGGAGATGACATGGATAATTAAAACATAGCATGCATGTTTTCCTTCAACACTTGAACGTTAACAAGGATTGTTATGCTACTTTTGACCTTCATGGACATGAACACCAACCTTGGATAGTAAAAACCCGTGTTTTGCGACCATTAGAATCTGAATATTTAAATTAGTTTTAAATATTTTATTGGGAATATTAATGGAATTTAATATTTAATTCGTTATTTAAAACAAAGATCGAACGTTATATATTTATATAATTATAAATCGAGCTTGGAAATGGAGTGCAGTTCGTAAATTCGAGTTTTGAACTTCAACTGAGAATACAGAGCCCGATATAAGTCGGATTTCTATGAAACAAGAAACATTGGAACCGTATTGACGATAATTTTCATATAAAAGAGAAAAATCCAGATTTCGTGTTGTAGATAGTAAGTTATAGCCAAATCAAAATTTGAAAAAAAACGCTATGGAAATCGTTATTTAAAATATCAGCCTTTAAAATAGTCATTTTATAAACGATCTCAGATTTCGATGAAAGCAGTTTCATTGGAACCGTATCGTTAAATTATTGTATAGTGTTGAATTGCGGGGCAAACCGATGTCATATGTAACCACGGTAGCTATAAACGCCCGTTCATTTTCTATAGCGCGTATTCAAATAAATAAAGGGATATTGGAGTGTAACTTGAGCAGACGATCGAATTAGACCACGAAACCAGTCCCGTTGAGTTCGTATCGTCGATTAAAGTCAGGATAGGTATATAGTTTGTTATTTTTAGAGACCGGCAAATTTGGTGTCAAAAAGGGTATTGGGGTACGCGGTTAAAATAGCCTACCGGGGAAACAGTCTCAGAATGCGACGAAACTAGTGTCGTTGGGTTCGTATTGAAAAGTTATTATAGTATCTGAACGTTTCAAGTTGATTTGATTTATCTGGTGACCATGGAAAAATTAAACGCGTGTTCATTTCTGGTTTTATAAAGGAATTTTTTTCATACGATATCAGAATTCGACGAAACTTGTCCCATTGGGTCCGGAACATCTTTTTACACTAAGATTAGCTTTTTTATCAGTAAACAGGAATCGATTATTTTTTGTTTTACGTGATACTTTACGGCGAAGTTTCGTTAAACATAAAATAATATAAAAACTGGACAACCAAGGAATTAAAAAGGTCACCGCTATATTTTCCAACCTATACACGCACAGCCTATCCTCCTAGATTTGAAAACACGGTAGGCTAGAAGATGAATGCTCACGTCAAAGTACAGTATGTCTTAATGAAAAGAAAAGTCACTGTAAACCGCCCATGCTCCTATTCCGTAACTTGTAAGCATGCAGAGGTATACCCTGCCTTATCTTTTCATTTCAAAACCTACAGACAGCTAATCCTACCCACCCCATATGAAGTGAAAACACAAGGACATCTACTGTTTCCTATAATTACTGCATTTAAAAATTAGCACTGATGCAGACACAACTTATATCTAAGATTTTTGAAAAGAAAACACACACGTAGACAACACATGCTACCTCACTACAGCCCTACAACGTGCAGCTACATCTATTTGACGAGAAAACACACTGCACTCCGATTGTAAATCAACAACATATAAAAGGAAAATACATGGCTCTACCAACCCTCCTTCCAGCAACAAGCCTATAACATGACATGATTCTTATCCCATATTTGTGTCACACCTATAAATACACAGTTCCGGTTTTGTATTCATCTCGTCTTTTTTCGAAAGAAAATAAATAAAAAGTTGGAAAATGGGTTTTACGTTAAAACAGTGAGAGAAGAATAATGAAATACAGAAGAGGGGGCATGGGGTTGCATGAGCAGGGGACAACTGGCGTGAGTGAAGAGGAGTTCGGAAATGGGAGAAGGAGTTTGGCGCGGTGGATGCTGTCAAGGGGTCCATGTGGGTGTGTGTAAGAAGGAGTTAAGGGAGATGAAATTTGTGAAGTGCGGTTTCATATAGTCAGAGGGGAGGCGGTGGTCTACTGTATGAAGTGGGAGCGAATAACATACAAGGTGAGGGATGTACAATAATTTTTAAATGTGCCTGCTATACACATAATTGTCTAACCCAGGTACTTACATAAATTTTAAATTTAAGTTAGTCTATGTAAGTATGACGTGAAATCTTCATACGCCTAAACATTTTTAATTTGCCTAACCACATATTTAATATGTATAATAAGACTTAAGTAGTCTTTTGCAGAGGGCCTAATTGAGTTAACTCACGTGAGTCAAGAAAATACTAGACATTAAGAATTAACGGTAATAGTGTTGTTTTGAACAGTAATTGTTTTCAAAACTTGGATCTTTTGGCCGTGGCCTGGACAGCTCGCAAATGAGCCTCACCGTGTTTACAGTGTGCAAACATTCTAATCACGTTTGGGTAATAACGTGTTGATTAAGGATCCAATTTGTACCTTTCCTTCTTAAACATTGCCTGGTCACCGATGTAAAATGGCCGATTGTACACCCTGTGTATATTTTAGTATGTATGTTCGGTAAACACGGTGACTATAACTATTATGATAACCTCTCTAATAAGGGTCATAAAGTTACCATTTAGTTTAACCGTATATTTAAAGTTTGAAACCGTCTAACTATGTTAACATGCGCAATTTATAGAATGATACAATTAACGTTAATTAAAAAGTTACCATAAATTTCTAACGTTCCTGTATATTGTTAGAATTCGACAGTACTAGGAGCACTGGCACTGTCACGACAAGCGCAACATTTGGAAACTGTTTGGACGCAGCTGAAAGTTTAATTAAATTAAACATCAGTTTAATTTAATTAAAACAAACCGTTTTGACGACGAATGGAAATCCCAAGGTGAGTTAAACTCACTCAGTTTCCCTTTTTATATTTTATATAAATTGGGTTTTAATTTTGTATGCTCTGCTTGCTGATGGTTGCATGTTTGTTAGTTATACATTTGTTTGTTGATTTAACTGATGAAATTAATCTGTGTTTAATTTCAGCGAAATACCAAATCGTTATTTTTAACGATTGGTTCCAATAAAGGTACTTACCTTATTGGTCATGTTTATTTTATAAACGTGTTTAAATTGTTGAATTGTTTGAATTTCTTGTGGTTGATGTTAAATGGCCGTTATTTATTTTTATTAGTTAAATCAAACTGAATGATCTGGTTTGTGATAACCATTTGGAATACAGGGAAGAACATGTTGGAGGGACCCAACCGGATCCCTCAAATATATTATTTATTTGCATATTATCAAATATGAACTGTCCTTTTTGGAGTGATTGATTTGATGGTTGATTATTGAATGTTCAACATCTGTTAGTTTAAACCAATGGGATATTGGTGGGGTATTTGGCGGCGTATGGCCTATAAAATCAATCGTTTTATAAATATTGATTCACCGTCAGGTGAGTCGATAGAGATGAAGTTATAAAAATTTATTTTATAACTGGAGTTAGATTTTGAAATATATATTATTTTGAATAAAAGTTATTAAAGAGAAATAAATATTTTATTAATATAAGACTTTGATTTGTTATTAATTTATTTTGTAAAGTAAAAGCTGATGTCAATCAGATTTACAGGTATGAGAATAAGAAATGAATCGTGTGGTTAAACTTTGTTAATTGTTGTGTAAAGAAAATAATTAATGGAATTATTTAAATTAATTATATTTTTAATTAATTTGAAGTGATGACTAATTAGAATCGGTAAATGAGATAATTGAGTTTTGAGTAAATTAAATCGACCAGGTAGAATTGAAATAAGACTCCAAAATGGGGAATGGTTAAATAGATTTGAAAGGGGAGTGGTAAAGGTGAATTTAAATTAAAGAACTAGGTCATGGGGTGATATAACCGAATCCGGGTAAAAAGGAAATTTGTGTTGAGATTGGAATGGAATATGGGTTTTTTATTACAACTTATATTTATCTGAAGATATGAACGTTGCTGATCAAGGTCTGAGAGGTAATTAAAATACCCCAACTTGAACGACATCAGGATTATCTGAAGATGATATTAGTTGGTAATCGTAAAAGAGAACAGTGATAATTCATTATTTCCATTAAAGGAATAATGCGACGTTGGTGAGAGTGTAAAGATCATATAACGAGAAATCTGAAGTAAAGGAAATTAATTAGAAGGAAATGTAAAGTTAGATTTACTCTATACAAATAAATATTAGTTATTGTTCGATAATGGGATAAAAGAGATTTAGTAATGTTGTTTTATGAATATTAAGTTAAATGGATTTGCCATGTGTAAATAATAAAGAACAAATGTTTTGCAAAGAGAATTAAGGGGAAATTGAATATGGTTATAAGTTATTAAGTGATAAAATGAATTGGTTTGAGAAACACTAGTATATTAAATAAGGTTCAAATATCGTATTTGAAATATAAAAGAGTTAGAAGTTTTATTGAACAAGAAGTGAACTAGTTTATTTTAATTAAAGGGCCAAGTGGTGCTGAATACTGAACCAGTGAACTCATTGGAGTGTCATATTTGAAACACTGTTCATTTTGATAGTTAAAACACCGACTATCAAATCTGACTAATACGATTTTTGGTACGGAAAGACCGGGATCGAATTTATATTCGAAAACCATTCCGACCAACAAATACGTGAAGATCTCAGAAGATGATCGAGATGGAGCATTGAAGACCCTGGATTTTCATACACGGAAGAACCACTAATAGTCTCTACCTGGCAAGTAGAGATAAGCTGTGATTCTGTCGTGGTTGGATTCTACAGGTTGAAAGGACTTCTCGCTACTGATCCATGGGGTGATTCCTATATGGATGCGGTAGGAGAGTGCCTTTGGTTCATCCTGTTCCTGGATGACTTGTATGGACGAATGTTTGACAGAGTATTTCCAAAGGGTCACGTACGTTGATTTCTTCAAACGTGCTATAGTTGTTGGTGGAGAATTACCGTTCTCTTAGCTTCCGACTAGAGTATTTTTGTGGATATCAATTAGTGATATCTGACGGATCTGACGATGTGACATTCAAAGTGAATGACGACCAGATGATCAGAAGTTAATTCTGACCTCAAGCCTCATCAACCGGGAAATGACAAAAATCGGGTAGGCAGCATGGCTATGTGGGTCGCTCCCATTAGGGTGTATAATCACCTATCTAGAGAAAATCCTATTTGCTTCTTTAATCTATGATTCGATGCTCAAAAAAAATCTATGATTCGATGCTGTCCCTTTTCGGGAGACGGTTGCTGATCCCAACCGTCGGTGATATACATTCGATACACTCAAGCGAAATGAGTGGTCGGTCATGTGTGGGCCGGATTGCAAGACGTTCTTGTTGAACCCAACGTATTCGTCTCTAGAGATACACTATCGGCAGGCGGTCCCATACTTTGTCATAGTTGGAATCCAAACTCCAATAAGCGCCCGCGGTTTTGATTGTATACTATATATGTGGAGCGTGAGATGCAAGCTTCCACTAGATTGTTATTTACTTGTATTTAGACATTATTATAATATCAGACAAGATATTGTTTTCAAAAATGTTTTGGGTTATCGTAAGGTAAAAGCCGTCCGTGTTTATGTGTGGATTTGGTCTTACGATTATCCTTTTCTTTCGAAATGATTTTAACTTTAAAATCAGGTTGTGTGATACCCTTAATACTGTGCGATTTTTTCTCATTCTGGTTCACCAGACTGACCCGGTGTTTTGTAAATGCTCGGGTTAGCCCGGGGTGTACAGGTTCAGGTTATCGAATGCTGTGAAGTCTAGAGACGAGCTGGAGATGTTCAGACGTATAATATTATATAGCTACTATTCCGCTGTGTGTTGTATGTGGGAACAGGTTATTATAACTGTCCCGTCGTGTGATGTACTCTGATATTGTAAGTATTTCAAAAGCTCTCAGTAAAGATTTACTTTATATTATATTTTGTTCGCTGCGATGTGAGGCTCTGTGTTGTGATGTTATTTCTTCTTCTTCTATTGTAATATTTCTTTCCTTCTTATCTCACCCTCTAATTTCTTTCTAATAACTATCCAGTGTTTTCGGTGCTTGGAGGATCGACATGAGTTACGGTAAAGGGTTTATGTCGATTATCGGGGCCGGAAATCCCTAGGTCATTACAGTGGCATCAGAGCTGGTTGCTTAATTGGTACGGATGATAGGCGTTCTCGCTTCGCATTTGGTGGCGAACAGGAGACTCTTACCCCTACATCTCCCGACAATGTGGGTTGGTCGAATCGAGAGGCTGGCCGTAAAAGCAGTTCTGAGGTATCTCTGTAAGCAACGAGGGGAGGTTATCCCTCTGTAAGCAACGAGGGGAGGATGGTTGAAAAGCCTACTCGAATCCCTGGGTCGTTACAGTGGTATCAGAGCTGAAGGTTAAGTGATTACCTTGGCTCTGTGGCGTAACTCAGTAGAGATGGGGTTAGTAATACCCTAGATTGAGTTGAGTGTATATATACGAGTGAACGTATTTGTAGATTTTATAAAAAATATTTTATATTGTGGAGATTTATTTGTTGAGTTGTTTATGAGTTCTGGTCGATCAGTTTGATCCATTGTATCGATAGGGGTTTCTAAACACTCGAGTACGATAAGCCAACACAGTATGTTTTGAAAGAGGGTAAATGAAATAATTTACCCAAATTATATTTTGATATGAAGAAAATATATATATATATTGGAAATATTATAATATATTGGATGTGTTGGTTGATTATAATTGAAATGGTTATATAAATAACCAATTTGAATTCGTATAATATAAAAGCAGATTTATTAAATCTGAAATTAAATCAGAATTGGAATTAAAATTCCCAAAAGTGGGAAAGGTGACTGCAAATGAACTTGGATTGAACATATAAGAATTCTAAAATCCTGGGAGATTTTAAATTGTTTACAAGCATCGTGAATTTTATTTTGAAATAGATTTCAAAACGAAAGTGTTTAAAATTGGAGTTTTGAAATAATATATTATTGAACTCACTTTGATCGCTGGGAAATAACTCTGAGGATGCTGGCCACATCATCAGTGTTCATTTTCGAGTTCTAAGTGATGGGTTACTACCAAAAATCTTGTTTTGAATTAATTTGAGAAAAACAAGTTGTTTTAAATTCTAAAAAGGAATATTTGATTTTTGAAAGAGCCAAACTGTTTAAAAACTCCCAGGGAAATTGTTTGAACAAAAACAAAATTAAATAGAAGTTTGTGAAAGCAAACATGAATTGAATTGAAACAAATTAACTGGAAATTGAATCGGGATATATCAAGTAGAACCAGGTTTTGAATCGTGAGACAGGAATCTGAAGTGGTATTGGAATAGTGAGTTAAGAGTTGGAATTGATAATGGATGGAAATTGGGTTAAGAACGGGATTTGGCTTGGACGCGTGAAGGATTTGGTTGTGAAGTTAAAATTGGAATTTTGTTTGGAAATGCATTTGCATATGCTGGCAGGGTAGCAGATGGAAGGGATATAACGATATGCCCAACAAAAAGGTACACGTTTATTTTTATATGGGTTTGGTAATTTATGAGCCTATTTGGCAAGCCACTTGGCTGTTTTATTTTCTTTTGGATTGGAGGAGGCCTAGAAAGGCGAGTTGTAGTTGTACCGATTGAGCCGTACAGAGGAGGTGCTAGCAAAAAAAATTCGGAAATTTAAGGTGTTAGAAAATTTTTGATATTTTTGAAAATATTTATTTACAGTATTGAATTGATTTTTGATTTAAAATAAATTGGATTTGAAAGTTAATTTGTTTATATCGTTCTTTCTTACCTTAGCAATTTCGAGGACGAAATTATTTTAAGGGGGGAAGAATGTAACGACCCGTGTTTTGCGACCATTTGAATCTGAATATTTAAATTAGTTTAAAATATTTTATTGGGAATATTAATGGAATTTAATATTTAATTCGTTATTTAAAACGAAGATCGAACGTTATATATTTATATAATTATAAATCGAGCATGGAAATGGCATGCAGTTCGTAAATTCGAGTTTTGAACTTCAACTGAGAATACAGAGCCCGATATAAGTCGGATTTCTATGAAACAAGAAACGTTGGAACCGTATTGACGATAATTTTCATATAAAAGAGAAAAATCCAGATTTCGTGTTGTAGATAGTAAGTTATGGTCAAATCAAAATTTGAAAAAAAACGCTATGGAAATCGTTATTTAAAATATCGGCCTTTAAAATAGCCATTTTACAAACGAACTCAGATTTCGATGAAAGCAGTTTCATTGGAACCGTATCATTAAATTATTGTACAGTGTTGAATTACGGGGCAAACCGATGTCGTATGTGACCACGGTAGCTATAAACGCCCGTTCATTTTCTATAGCGCGTATTCAAATAAATATAGGGATATTGGAGTGTAACTTGAGCAGACGATCGAATTAGACCATGAAACCAGTCCCGTTGAGTTCGTATCGTCGATTAGAGTCAAGATAGGTATATAGTTTGTTATTTTCAGAGACCGGCAAATTTGGTGTCAAAAAGGGTATTGCGGTGCGCGGTTAAAATAGCCTACCGGGAAACAATCTCAGAATGCGACGAAACTAGTGTCGTTGGGTTCGTATTGAAAAGTTATTATAGGATCTGAAGGTTTCAAGTTGATTTGATTTATCTGGTGACCATGGAAAAATTAAACGCGTGTTCATTTCTGGTTTTATAAAGGAAATTTTTTCATACGATATCGGAATTCGACGAAACTTGTCCCATTGGGTCCGGAACATCTTTTTACACTAAGATTAGCTTTTTTATCAGTAAACAGGAATCGATTATTTTTAGTTTTACGTGATACTTTACGGCGAAGTTTCGTTAAACATAAAATAATATAAAAACTAGACAACCAAGGAATTAAAAAGGTCACCGCTATATTTTTCCAACCTATACACGCATAGCCTATCCTCCTAGATTTGAAAACACAGTAGGCTAGAAGATGAATGCTCACGTCACAGTACAGTCTGTCTTAATGAAAAGAAAAGTCACTGTAAACCGCCCGTGCTCCTATTCCGTAACTTGTAAGCATGCAGAGGTATACCCTGCCTTATCTTTTCATTTCAAAACCTACAGACAGCTAATCCTACCCACCTCATATGAAGTGAAAACACAAGGACAACTACTGTTTCCTATACTTACTGCATTTAAAATTAGCACTGATGCAGAAACAACTTATATCTAAGATTTTTGAAAAGAAAACACACACGTAGACAACACATGCTACCTCACTACAGCCCTACAACGTGCAGCTACATCTATTTGACGAGAAAACACACTGCACTCCGATTGTAAATCAACAGCATATAAAAGGAAAATACATGGCTCTAACAACCCTCCTTCCAGCTATAAGCCTATAACATGACATGATTCTTATCCCATATTTGTGTCGCACCTATAAATACACAGTTCCGGTTTTGTATTCATCTCGTCTTTTTTCGAAAGAAAATAAATAAAAAGTTGGAAAATGGGTTTTACGTTAAAACAGTGAGAGAAGAATAATGAAATACAGAAGAGGGGGCATGGGGTTGCATGAGCAGGGGACAACTGGCGTGAGTGAAGAGGAGTTCGGAAATGGGAGAAGGAGTTTGGCGCGGTGGATGCTGTCAAGGGGTCCATGTGGGTGTGTGTAAGAAGGAGTTAAGGGAGATGAAATTTGTGAAGTGCGGTTTCATATAGTCAGAGGGGAGGCGGTGGTCTACTGTATGAAGTGGGAGCGAATAACATACAAGGTGAGGGATGTACAATAATTTTTAAATGTGCCTGCTATACACATAATTGTCTAACCCAGGTACTTACATAAATTTTAAATTTAAGTTAGTATATGTAAGTATGACGTGAAATCTTCATACGCCTAAACATTTTTAATTTGCCTAACCACATATTTAATATGTATAATAAGACTTAAGTAGTCTTTTGCAGAGGGCCTAATTGAGTTAACTCACGTGAGTCAAGAAAATACTAACATTAAGAATTAACGGTAATAGTGTTGTTTTGAACAGTAATTGTTTTCAAAACTTGGATCTTTTGGCCGTGGCCTGGACAGCTCGCAAATGAGCCTCACCGTGTTTACAGTGTGCAAACATTCTAATCACGTTTGGGTAATAACGTGTTGATTAAGGATCCAATTTGTACCTTTCCTTCTTAAACATTGCCTGGTCACCGATGTAAAATGGCCGATTGTACACCCTGTGTATATTTTAGTATGTATGTTCGGTAAACACGGTGATTATAACTATTATGATAACCTGTCTAATAAGGGTCATAAAGTGACCATTTAGTTTAACCATATATTTAAAGTTTGAAACCGTCTAACTATGTTAACATGCGCAATTTATAGGATGATACAATTAACGTTAATTAAATTGTAACTAAAGGGTTAAAAGTTTGAATAAAAAACAATAACCATAAATTTCTAACGTTCTTGTACATTGTCATAATTCGACAGTACTAGGAGCACTGGCACTGTCACGACAAGCGCAACATTTGGAAACTGTTTGGACGTAGCTGAAAGTTTAATTAAATTAAACATCAGTTTAATTTAATTAAAACAAACCGTTTTGATGACGAATGGAAATCCCAAGGTGAGTTAAACTCACTCAGTTTCCCTTTTTATATTTTATATAAATTGGGTTTTTATTTTGTATGCTCTGCTTGTTGATGGTTGCATGTTTGTTAGTTATACATTTGTTTGTTGATTTAACTGATGAAATTAAACTGTGTTTAATTTCAGCGAAATACCAAATCGTTATTTTTAACGATTGGTTCCAATAAAGGTACATACCTTATTGGTCATGTTTATTTTATAAATGTGTTTAAATTGTTGAATTGTTTGAATTTCTTGTGGTTGATGTTAAATGGTCGTTATTTATTTTTATCAGTTAAATCAGACTGAATGATCTAGTTTGTGATAACCATTTGGAATATAGGGAAGAACAGGTTGGAGGGACCCAACCGGATCCCTCAAATATATTATTTATTTGCATATTATCAAATATGAACTGTCATGTTTGGAGTTATTGATTTGATGGTTGATTATTGAATGTTCAACATCTGTTAGTTTAAACCAATGGGATAATGTGGGGTATTTGGCGGCGTATGGCCTATAAAATCAATCGTTTTATAAATATTGATTCACCGTCAGGTGAGTCGATAGAGATGAAGTTATAAAAAATTATTTTATAACTGGAGTTAGATTTTGAAAAATATATTATTTTGAATAAAAGTTATTAAAGAGAAATAAATATTTTATTTATTTTATTAATTTATTTTGTAAAGTAAAAGCTGATGTCAATCAGATTTACAGGTATGCGAATAAGAAATGAATCGTGTGGTTAAACTTTGTTACTTGTTGTGTAAAGAAAACAATTAATGGAATTATTTAAATTAATTATATTTTTAATTAATTTGAAGTGAGGACTAATTAGAATCGGTAAATGAGATATTTGAGTTTTGAGTAAATTAAATCGACCAGTTAGAATTGAAATAAGATTGCAAAATGGGGAATAGTTAAATAGATTTGAAAGGGGAGTGGTAAAGGTGAATTTGGGTTAAAGAACTAGGTCATGGGGTGGTAAAACCAAATCCGGGTAAAAAGGAAATTTGTGTTGAGACTGGAATGGAATATGGGTATTTTATTACAACTTATATTTATTTGAAGATATGAACGTTGCTGATCAAGGTCTGAGAGGTAATTAAAATACCCCAACTTGAACCACATCAGGATTATATGAAGATGATATTAGTTGGTTATCGTAAAAGAGAACAGTGATAATTCATTATTTCCATTAAAGGAATAATGCAACGTTGGTGAGAGTGTAAAGATCATATAACGAGAAATCTGAAGTAAAGGAAATTAATTAGAAGGAAATGTAAAGTTAGTTTTACTCTATACAAATAAATATTAGTTATTGTTCGATAATGGGATAAAAGAGATTTAGTAATGTTGTTTTATGAATATTAAGTTAAATGGATTTGCCATGGGTAAATAATAAAGAATAAATGTTTTGAAAAGAGAATTAAGGGGAAATTGAATATGGTTATAACTTATTAAGTGATAAAATGAATTGGTTTGAGAAACACGAGTATATTAAATAAGGTTCAAATATCGTATTTGAAATATAAAAGAGTTAGAAGTTTTATTGAACAAGAAGTGAACTAGTTTATTTTAATTAAAGGGCCAAGTGGTGTTGAATACTGAACCAGTGAACTCATTGGAGTGTCATGTTTGAAACACTGTTCATTTTGATAGTTAAAACATCGACTATCAAATCTGACCAATACGATTTTTGGTACGGAAAGACCGGGATCGAATTTATATTCGAAAACCATTCCGACCAACAAATACGTGAAGATCTCAGAAGATGATCGAGATGGAGCATTGAAGACCGTGGATTTTCATACACGGAAGAACCACTAATAGTCTCTACCTGGCAAGGAGAGATAAGCTGTGATTATGTCGTGGTTGGATTCTACGGGTTGCAACGACTTCTCGCTACTGATCCATGGGGTGATTCCTATATGGATGCGGTAGGAGAGTGCCTTCGGTTCATCCTGTTCCTGGATGACTTGTATGGACGAATGTTTGACAGGGTATTTCCAAAGGGTCACGTACGTTGATTTCTTCAAACGTGCTATAGTTGTTGGTGGAGAATTGCCGTTCTCTTAGCTTCCGACTAGAGTATTTTTGTGGATATCAATTAGTGATATCTGACGGATCTGACGATGTGACATTCAAAGTGAATGACGACCAGATGATCAGAAGTTAATTCTGACCTCAAGCCTCATCAACCGGTAAATGACAAAAATCAGGCAGGCAGCATGGCTATGTGGGTCGCTCCCATTAGGGTGTATAATCACCTATCTAGAGAAAATCCTATTTGCTTCTTTAATCTATGATTCGATGCTCAAAAAAAATCTATGATTCGATGCTGTCCCTTTTCGGGAGACGGTTGCTGATCCCAACCGTCGGTGATATACATTCGATACACTCAAGCGAAATGAGTGGTCGGTCATGTGTGGGCCGGGTTGCAAGACGTTCTTGTTGAACCCAACGTATTCGTCTCTAGAGATACACTATCGGCAGGTGGTCCCATACCTTGTCATAGTTGGAATCCAAACTCCAATAAGCGCCCGCGGTTTTGATTGTATACTATATATGTGGAGCGTGAGATGCAAGCGTTCCACTAGATTGTTATTTACTTGCATTTAGACATTATTATAATATCAGACAAGATATTGTTTTCAAAAATGTTTTGGGTTATCGTAAGGTAAAAGCTGTCCGTGTTTATGTGTGGATTTGGTATTACGATTATCCTTTTCTTTCAAAATGATTTTAACTTTAAAATCAGGTTGTGTGATACCCTTAATACTGTGCGATTTTTTCTCATTCTGGTTCACCAGACTGACCCGGTGTTTTGTAAATGCTCGGGTTAGCCCGCGGTGTACAGGTTCAGGTTATCGAATGCTGCGAAGTCCAGAGATGAGCTGGAGATGTTCAGACGTATGATATTATATAGCTACTATTCCGCTGTGTGTTTTATATGGGAACAGGTTATTATAACTGTCCCGTCGTGTGATGTACTCTGATATTGTAAGTATTTCAAAAGCTCTCAGTAAAGATTTACTTTATATTATATTTTGTTCCGCTGTGATGTGAGGCTCTGTGTTGTGGTGTTATTTCTTCTTCTTCTATTCTAATATTTCTTTCTTTCTTATCTCACCCTCTAATTTCTTTCTAATAACTATCTAGTGTTTTCGGTGCTTGGAGGATCGACATGAGTTACGGTAAAGGGTTTACGTCGATTGGGGCCGGAAATCACTGGGTCGTTACAAGGATATCGTTGACCAAGTCAGCTCTTTTCAACGAAGAAGAAGAAGGGAAATTTAGTCAAAGTGTAGAACAAGCCTATATTTTGTTATTCCATTGTTACACTTTGAACTTAGCTATTGTCCGAACTTGTACACCCTTGTAATCAACCAAAGATATGATGAATAACGATTATTAAGTGGATGTAGGCGTTAGTGTCGAACCACTATAAAATCTGTGTCTCCCCGCATTTACATACTTTACCGCTTATTTGGATAATTGTTCACACACACATTTGGCTATTGTCGTGCGATAATTTTGCCAGTCAACATAATATGAAATAGAAAATAGAGTCGTTCGCCAGATCATCCCCTTCATTCTGGAACTCCACCACTTATA
The DNA here is from genome assembly GCA_030737875.1 of Allium sativum. Taxonomy (NCBI): domain Eukaryota; kingdom Viridiplantae; phylum Streptophyta; class Magnoliopsida; order Asparagales; family Amaryllidaceae; genus Allium; species Allium sativum. The sequence goes on along the minus strand of CM060912.1, from coordinate 255,156,085 downwards.
CAGTTGTTAAAATGGTTTTCGGTATTGGCAGAGAGTATGACAATAGTCGATCCCGGTCTCTTTAACAACCAATCGTTTACATTTTTCACCCCATGGTCATTATTTTATAAATCACTTTATAAAATAGTTTATACGAATCTCATATTCGAATTTTGAAATCAAATTTAAATATCTAACTTCGATTATATTAAATTTTGAAAACATCTCACGAGAATCGCTTAAATCAATCGATTTAGAAACAATATCGTAAAGATCTCAAATATAGTATAAAATAATACTATAATATATAACTTCGATTATAATTTCCGAAAGTATTCGCATAATGAATCCCAAATCCAAAAATCGACTTATATTTAAGTTATACCTTAAATATCTCCATTTCCATTTAAATTGATACCAAACCATTTAACTTCGATAATTATTTGGTTTGGTTTATATTCACAAAATTTCAAGTTTAAAACAATTCAACTAATTCAAATTCTACCTTTATAAGAAAACGTTTCGAATCGATTCACAAGGATTCAACATTTTGGTTCAAATTCAAAATGTATAATTCAAGTCAAAAACTCATATTTCAATTTTCAAACAAAACATATTATGGTTTGCAATTCAACTCATGAAATTCGAAACTTTTATTTATAAATTCAAGTAATTCAAATAATTTAGTTTAAGTCCATTCCAAAATCCAATACTTAAGTTCAAGCTCAGTTAATATAATTCGAAACAAATCTTACATTTTTCAGTTTCAACGAATCATATAAAAATTATAACTTAAGTCGAAAAATTCAAATTCATTACTATAAAGTTAAGTCAAAACCATATGTTTCAATTCAAACAGTTCATACACATTTTAAACCATTCTTATATGTTCGATTTCACAAATATTCCAATTCAAACTATACGATTATAAAATCGATTCCATATATAAAATCTATATATTCAAATTCTCATTCGGTTACCTAAAATCGAATTCATTCCATATAAATTATAAATTCAAATACATTTTCTTTTAAATTTGAAAGATTCAAATTTAAAATCAATTTCATAATTCAAATTTATCTCTTATAAGTTCAAACCAATTTGAATTCAAAATTCATTTCATATTTTTACTCAATTCATCTCTACTAAAAGTTCGTATCGATTCGAATTCATAACTTAATATGAGTTCATTCATTATTCAAATATCGTTATATAAATTTACATCTTTAACTTCGAATTCAAATCGCGAAATCTAACTTATCTATCTTGAGTTTATTATTAAAGTTTATAAAATATATACATAAGAAAATAAATTTTGAAAATAGATATATATAAGTTTATAAAATTCTAAATTAATTAGAATATTGATTATTAAACATATATAAGTTTTAAAATAATATAAAAATAAATTTAAAGAAATATTTATTATAATAAAACAAAATTAAAATACTTATATGAATAAATTATATGGTTTAAAGTAAATAAAATTATAAGTAAAATCTTAAATAAATATTTAAATCTATATTTACTCATAGAATCATTTTAAAACATATAATTTAAATTTTTTAAAATTTAAGGTTAAAATCTTTAAAATATAAAAATATAAATTCTTAAATTAATATAAAAATTAAATTTCTCAAATCAGTTAACTTCGAAAACATGACCAACGGTGTCCGTATATAATTTTCTACCCTATGGTCAAGTGATACAGATATTTATCATTTCAGTCCGCGATTTATAAAATTTCTACGGATCTATCATTTCAACCCGCGAATCTAAGTTCAGTAAAAAAATAAAATCGTTCAGGCCTATTATTTCAACCCATAACAATTTTTCCCTATTCTAATGTCTATTCGGGTATGTATCATTTCAACACTTAGTGATTTTTCCTTAAACTAGGGAAAACTAGGGTACCAACAATCACAAACAACAATCATATAGCAACAATCACAGCATATATATCATCAGTGCAACTACGTGTCATATGAATATATCGTGTCACATATGAAATGTGCATATATATCAAATCAAACAATTTCTGTCAACAATCCTATACATTTCATATAACAGTTCATTACTGATCTAACATCCATGAAAAATGTGAGTCAGATGTGAGATAAACTCACATTTCGTGGCACAAATTGGAGACAACAGGCGGACACTGAATGAAGCGACGATTTTCAGGCACGATTTATAAAAGACTCAACTTGGTAACCGCTCAATGTATATTTTTGATTTATCAGAGGAGGTTATTGGATTTTCGATGGACCGGTACGGCTATTTGGTTTTGGATCGGGCTTCAAACTCAACACCACGCTCGACACAAAAATAAACACTAACCCAATTTAACTAAAATAAAACACAAAAATTCTTTACATAAAATTGATATACAACTATATATATAAAAAAACACCGCACAATAAAACCGTATATGAAGACTGTAAATTATACAAGCACACCAAAACTATTATAAAAATATATATATATTTATATATAAATATATCCCCGAACAGGTAATTTTTTTTTTCAAACAACTCAATAGGACACAAGTACCAAACTCAAGCCACAAACACAACTCAAATTCATATACACACCCTATCCATACAAATTATGGTTGATATTATATTTATATACAAACACACATGCAACACCCAAAATATACACACTCACGCCTTGCATTCACACACACCCGGTCACACAAAGAACACCATAGACAATACACATATCACAAACACAACTCACTCAGAAAGGGGAAAGAGAGTGTAAATGTGTTCCAGGGAAAAGCCGTTTGGGTTGAGGGGAGGGGTTGACGTCAGCTTCAAGGTGGCATGGTGGGAGTTTGGTGGGGGTGCGGTTTGAGGCGCCGGAGATGGCTTAGGGGAGGGCGACGCGAGTTGGTAGGCTGGTGGTGGCTCAAGGTCATGGCGGAGTAAGGAGCATCGGCTTGGTTCAGGGAGATATGGCGAGGCTAGGCTTGGTATTTGGTGGTGATGCCTGAACGTGAGCATGGTGAGGAGGGTTGTACGCTAGAGGGGCAACGACTAGATTGGCGGGGTCGGATTTGGTGGAGGCTTGGGCATCACGTGGCGGAGTGGGAAGCTGGTGCGAAGGAGCGAACTAGAGGAAACGAAGAGGCAGTGCGGGTAGGCAGGGAGGTCAGACGGTGCATGGTCGGAGGGAAGGCGATGTGCCATGAGAAAGGATGGGTGTTGTTTCCATTTCGTGAGCAAGAAGAAAAAGAAGGAGAAGAACTGGGAAAATGGGAATGGAACGGCGTGAGCATCATCTTTTGTTATTTTTTGTTTTCCTTTATATAAAGTACATATGAAAGCTGATTGGGAAAGACAGAGTTTGAACGCTTCCTTGGGAAAATGAAACAAAAGTTTCAGGAACCGATCGTAGCAATTAAATCTGAAATGAAAAGCTAGTTATCTTTTGAAATTTAATTCGTTTGATTATGAAACAAACAACGAGTGTGTTAATGGATGAAGTGATAACGAATAGATTTACAATTTAAACGAAAGCGAACGGTTTGAAAAATAATATATATAATGAACGTTCAAAATACAAATGTTAACGGGCGTTTATAAACAAAAATAAACAGTTTTAGAAATTGAAATATGAACGATACCAAACGAGATTTTGTTTGATATAAGAACGATAATGGATAAAGCAATATTAACAAATCGAAAAAGAAGAGTTTTTGAAATACGCTGAATCCGAGAAATAAAATTTAACGACGATCAATAACATCGACCAAATCAAGAGATATATTTTTAAAATAAAAGTCAAAGATAAAAAAATTATAACTATTGAAAACAAATTACATAATAATAAGAGTTTAATATTTAAATTAAAATTTAGGAATGAATTCAATTCAAATAAATGGACTCGATAAAACTTATCCTATAAATAAGATTTGGAATGCATATATAGATTCTATTATTAAAACATATCGAAATCAAATTCATTTGTTATAAAAATCCAAAATATATATATATATAGTTTTAAATCAAGAAAACAAAATAGCTATCTTAATAAATTACAACAACTGAGTTTTAAATGAACAAAAATAAAATGGAAATCAAAATTTTAAATTAAATAATTAAATAAAATAACACTAAGAATTGGGGTTATTACAATCTCCCCCGCTCAAACCTTTTCGCCCCCAAAAAGGAACGAGACACGGAAACTGTAATTAAATAATTAATATATTTAGACCAAAGGTTTACACTTATATCATACATATATATAATTTGAAATATATATATATATATATATATATATATAGTCAAAAGTTAAAATATTTCAAACATTTTCAAAATAGTTTTAAATATTCACCCGATGCCTCGATTGGCTATATATAACTATCCCACTTTCGAAACCTGAAAATAGATATTGATGATGCCGCGGTCATCACCAGAATCATTTTCAAGCGACTAGAGTGTGACTCTATATCTATCAAATACATATGGGATTTAAAATTTACGTTGATCAGATGTATACCGAAATCACTAGGTATTCGATAGGCTAACTTTAACGTCAGGTAAATACTCAAAACATCTTTATATATATTTAAACAGAATAAATACCAAGTTTCCAAATCATATATTATAAATAATATATTCCAAATCATTAAAATTTCAAGTAAGGAAATTTTATATATCTCCCCACTCATTTATTTATTAAAAATTCAACCACGATCAATAATAAATAAATAATAATAATATTATTAAATCAAATACATAACAACATTATCAATACAATATCTAAATATTTTCAAATCCAAATTATCTATACATAAACTAGTTTAGTTCCATAAGCTTACAATATATACATAATAAATAAAGTCTTTATAAAACCGTTTAAATTTTATAAATTCATATATATACACATATCTATAAACTGTATCATTATAAATTTCAACTAAGATAAAATCATTTTCTTACAAAATCTACATCTTTCAAACTTATATAAATATATGATTTATAAAAATATCAAATCTTAAAATATCAAATCTCTTCAAAATATTGGTATTTACAAAACAAAATGTTATTTACAAATATACATCTTAAACAATATATATATATATATATATATATCAAAATTTCAATATTGTATCAAGGGAATTATAATGCCTAATCGAACCCATATTTAGATAGGAATGAACTCGCTAGATGAATTATACTCTCCTTCTACATCTTACCCTGATAGGGACAAGGATAAGTTAAAAAATCCGAGTAGCGGTGAGACGACCCGAAATCCCGTTCAGACGGAAACAGGGTTATCTTAGGAATATAACACAGAAACAGAAAATAGCAGAACAAAATTAAATAAATGCACCAGATAATGAACAACAAAATATACTGGATAAAAGTAATCATCAGAGTTACACAGTATACAGGATCTTACTTAGTACAAATACAGTTCAGCTGTACATAAATGTGTACAGCGGAAATAAACAAAATATGTACAATAGGAGCTGAACAGCATAAAAGGAAATAAATGATAGAATCCATCTTCAGCTCCAGCTATCCAGAAAGAACCAGCTAAACCTGAATACAAGGCTGCCCGTGTGGAAAAAGGGGCACCCGAGTTTGAAAGTGAAACAAACTACGAGTCGGTCATGGGACTGGTATGAGAAATCTACTCAACACATATATAATTTGGCTAATCACAGGACCACGCCACTTTCGTGGAACGGGTTTACTCCATTGGATTGCCAGTGCTTTTAAAACAAATCTTTCTTTTAAACATCGCTATGCTTTTTATAAAAATGAAGCCATTATAAGACTCAGTTCCCATCACACAATGCAACGCAAACCGGAGGATAGAGTTTTACCTTATAATGGCCAAAATATGATTGATACGAATAAAACAAAGGCAATTGATATTATTGCTAGTGTTTATATGTTTTGAAAACAATTTCAAATCATAACTATCAATCATAGACGGCATGGGTACCATATATCATGTCGCCATATATATATACAATCAAAACCGCACGATGTCGTATTTGGAAATTGGATTTCCGTCATGAACCAAGGCAAAAGATAGTCCTTACCGAATTCGAGACTGCCTAGCCCGAGTCTCAGGATCAGAACGCATCGATCCTTGGAGCGACAGGGCCGGTCCACACGGAGTGGATTAAAAATGCCTGAGCACTACGTTTCGCCGCCCTTTGGGGCGTAAGCGAGCCAACAAGTGACTCCATCGGACCCGGATCGTCCGATCTAACCGAGGCGCCTCGCAACAGCAACAACCACATAAGTCAAACTCGTCAGGGTGTGTAAAACCACTGACACCACTTTTAGCTAGGAGGAAACGTAGGCCCTCCCTGAGGTCCTTTCTCCCGTTTTAGGTTCCTACCGGGATGTGAGGCTCGCGAATTTACGTTATACACAAAGCTACGCCACACAGGCGGTGCTTTGATCATCACCACAAGACTTTGCTTTTCAACAGAAGCCCTGATCACTGCATCTTAGCATTCCACATTGGCAATTCACACCGTGCAACTAATGGCTATCAATCACACAGAACAAATTCCAATGTCGGACACACAGTCCATTTACACGTCCGTTCTGGGTCTGAACGAAACCGGAGGCACTAAATACCTCGCAAACCCATCGATCATCACGTACGTCTGAACGATCACCACTCATTATCCATATTTCGGGATGCCTCCCAATCAGGACCTCGGTTACCATCCAAACGAGGTGAAGATCTCCGGTCTTCGACCATCGTCTTCATCTTCGACTTTCAATCGTCGGTCAATTATTTGAAATGAGAATTTACTCAGCCTTTTCAAATAATTCTCGTATATTTAGAATTTCAATTCAATTTATTTCAATGGTTAAATTATTTGACAACACCAATCTTGTTCTTTAATGTAATTTTCACACCAAACACATTCAACCATCAAAAACCACATAAATCGAACAAATTCAGTTTATTTCTATTCCATATCGCTTATGATATCTTATAACTATTTATCACTATTTTTATTTATTTTAAAATAGCTATTTTATTCAAAACGACGCTTCGGGCCATAAAGCGGCCGTGGCGCTATTTTTCTTCAGATTTGATTTACACATATCTGAAAATCTAACCGTTGGATCTTCACAAAATTTACATCATTAGAAAGGTCTTTTCAAAACGAATCCAACGGTTCCAGTTTCGGGAAAATCCGACGGTCGGATCTCCCGGTACAATCGTTTGAATTTTCGATTTCAAAATACGAACTGCAGCGTCGTTATTCGATTAAATATAATTATATTTATATATATATATATAAATATAATCGTTTCTGGCGCTGTTTTTCTTCAAATTTGAATTAAACATTCCAGACAATCCAACCGTTGGATTTTTACAAGGTTGGTGTCGTTGGGAAGATATTTCCAAGGCGAACCCGAGGTTGCGGTTTCGGGAAAATCCAATGGTCGGATTTCCCGTACTAGTCGTTTGAAATCACGGTTTCAAAATACGAACTGCACGGCCACGTTTCGTTTTAATTTTATTTATATTTATATATTTATATAAATATAGTTCATTCAATGATTTCAATATCGTTTTCACTTCAAATATTTCACTAACGCCCTAAATTTTTGGAAAATTTCGCCATAACCTCCCCTGCACCGGGAGCATCGGGAAATTGCAAATAGCTTTCCCGGTCCTTCTAATCTCAAAAAGAAAAAGCCAAGCGGCTAGCCAACAGGCTCATAAAATCATCACCCAAACAAAACAGTAAATGTGTACCTATTTGTCGGGCACAAAATTTTATTCCTCTTCTCTAGCCCCTTTGCTATAACCTGTTCAATAAATATGCATGTACATATATATACAGTTCTTATCACTTATCATTTTCTATTCAACTTCATATTTGATTTCTGTTTGGTTTAAAGACACCATTCATTCTAATGTTACATAAATAGGTGCAAATCATTTCATTAGTTAATTAATGAATATTTCAACTCATATATGTTTATTTTGAACAAGTGGCTATTTTTAACACTTCACATTTCAACGATTTATGCATACAATAAAAATGTGATTTTTATTGTAAAACAATTCATTTCAAAACACTATTTTTCTATATAGTTCAAGTTGGTGATAAAAATGGGATTTTTATCATAAAACAATTTCTTTTAAAACGAGATTATTTTACACAGTTCATATAGTCGATAAAAGGTGATTTTTATTATCAAACAATTTATTTCAAAATATGAATACCATTCAACACATGAATTTCTAATCAACGAATGAATATCAATTCAACACATGAATGTTTTCTATAGTTTCTATATATAGATAAAAATGTGATTTTTATTATCAAACAATTTATTTCAAAATATGAATACCATTCAACACATGAATTTCTAATCAACGAATGAATATCAATTCAACACATGAATGTTTTCTATAGTTTCTATATATAGATAAAAATGTGATTTTTATTATCAAACAATTTATTTCAAAATATGAATACCATTCAACACATGAATTTCTAATCAACGAATGAATATCAATTCAACACATGAATGTTTTCTATAGTTTCTATATATAGATAAAAATGTGATTTTTATTATCAAACAATTTATTTCAAAATATGAATACCATTCAACACATGAATTTCTAATCAACGAATGAATATCAATTCAACACATGAATGTTTTCTATACAATGAATAAATATAGTTTAAGCATATGAAAATAATTCAAACACACGAATATTATTTAAAATTTCGACAGCATAACGGCAGGGTAGTTAAACCGGGACCGTCCCTAGTACGGCTCCTCGCTCTACCTTAAAACCTCGCGGTTTTTGACAATGGGGATCATGCATCTAGTTCGCACGTAGGCGGCATGTATATATTTATTTCATTTCCACAAACTAATCCTATGTGGTTTCAACCAAATATTTCTCAACCACAAATGGGTATTTTTCAACCACAATCAACAATATCAATCACAAACAATCCCAAACAATCATTCGCTATCAATCAATTTTCACTACAATTTCAACCAATAAATATCGTCCATGGTTTGTGGACGAGGGGCGTATATATATATATATATATTTATATATAGCAATTCACTTTTATTTTCACACATATGTATATATAGAAAAAGAAATTGAAGAGTGAGAAATTCTCACAAATAGCTATCCAACTGCACGACACTTCCTTTAGAGAAATCTTCGCCAATCTCGCCTTTTTGTCGCTTTCGCCCGTATTCTCTACATATGTGAAAATCGAATTTTTACTATGTTATTCAATATATAAAAATCGAATTTTGACTTCGCTATTGAATATATAAAGATTATATTTTTAATATTCCTATGATGTAAAATTTATATTTTTATTGCTTTTAAAAATATAAAAATCATATCTTACTTCTTCTTCTTAATAAAAATTCCGTCTTTTCTATTTTAAAAATAGGATCTTTTCTATTCTAAAAATCTGATCTTTTCTATTTTAAAGTTCAAACCTTTCTCTTTTTAAAGTTTAAATCTTTTTCTATTCTAAAGTTTAAATCTTTTCCTTTATAAAGTTTAAATCTTTTCCTTTACATCGTAAAAATATAATCTTTCTATTCTTTTTTAAAAAAATCTCTTCTGTCTAGTTTTAAAAAAAACCTCATCTTTTATATTTTATAAATCCCGTCTTTTATATTTTATAAGCACAAAGCAAATTTTATTTTCCTTTCCAAACACCGACATTTTTATACTTCAAAACAGTGATGTTTTCATTTTCAAAAACATTGTCAATTTCAATTTCAATTTCAAAAACAATGTCATATTTATTTCTAAACAATTTTGATTCAGTTTGAAAAACGATTTTACTTCATTTTTTTTTTAAAAAAAAGAATTTTATTTAATTTAATTTCAGATTTAAAACAAATTGATTTAAATAAATAGGAAAACAAAGAGAAGCACACCTTCCTTCTGTATTCTGTTCGAATTGCGCTCCAGCCCTAGGGCTCGCCACTGCTGGCACACCGTTGATCGAGACCGCTATCAGGATGCACCACGACCACCGCCTTGACAAACCGCGCCTGCCGCCACCAAACAGTCCAATTCGATCGCTCCTCCAGCGTTGGAAGATGCCTCGAACCCGACGGTTTTGAGCCTCCGATTCACACGATTTACGAGGTGGTTTTTGATCTTGCCCGTTGGATTGCTAGAACTCGAGGAGCCGAAGGTTTTTCACAATTGAAGTTTCGTGGATAGGGCTTGGAGTGGAAGATCGGTGGTGAGGAAAGCTGGAGCTTCTGGATCGCTTGTTAGGGTGGAGGCGGAAAGAAGAAGGTTGACCGCGAACTGAAAATTTGACCAATAGGGTTTTAGAAAATTAGGTTTATATATATATATATATATAATTTTATTTAATTCTAAAAATACCCTCCACTCCATACAAATTCCAAACGAGACCCAACGACAGTCGCCCCTAGCTAAATACCCCCATTATGAACACAACGGGATATCTTTCGTAAGCCAATCCAATCGTTTCGAACAGTTTTTCTCAAAATTACAATATAAATCAGTATATTCAATTTTAAACGTACATTTCAAATTACTGGGGTCACATACTGACTCTAAAAATTCCCGAAAAATATTTTCTAGCTTCGTATTGACGATACGGTCCTAATAAAACTAATTTCGTCAAATTCCGAGACTGTTTGAAAAATGGCCATTTTCCAGTCGATTAAAATCAACTAAAACTGGTCAAACGCGTTTTCCTTTGCCACGCTCACATATTGATTCAGAAAATTACGAATTTTGAAACCTAGCAATACTTTGACATCACGGATCCAACAAAAGTGGTTTCGTCGAAATCCAAGGTCATTTGCAAAATGTCCATTTTTAAGGGCCTGAATTCCATAGCGACTATTCAGAATTTTCAACTGGACATATCTTTTGATTCCCGCTATCAAATTTCGATTGGTCAGATTCGTTGGAAAGATATCATCAATTAGATCCTAATGTTTTTGGTTTCACTAAAATCCGGATTGTTTTGCACCCGGTACAGTCCGACAAAGTTTGAATTCAATTTTTGAAACTACCACGCCATTTCAGGCCTTGTTTATAATTATAATTAATTATATTCGTTTTCAATTGTCGATTCAAACTTAGTTTTCATCGCCATTATTTAAAATATTTATTTTAAATATTTAAAATCCATTATTTTAGCCAATTTAAAAATTTTAAATTGGTTCAGATTTTCCGGGTCGTTACAATCTCCCCCACTTAAAACTTTTCGTCCCCGAAAAGGAACAAAGTCGAAAGTGGTTTGATAAATCTACAATCCCACAATACAACAACCAATTCAATTGTTTTTAACCTTCAAAAATATACTAATCAAATCCTATGCCCCTTAAAAATCATTCAGACTATATAATTAAAAGTGCACATCTATGAAAAGAAAATAACAATAGAGTAGAGAATTGAATGGTAATGCAAAGTAGGGTAAATGTACCTTGCACCAGAGTCAATCAGAGATATCTACTCGGCATCTAGGATAAGCTTTCTGAATGCTCTCCTCAGTTTCCCAAGTACAATCTCACGGATCTCCACTCCATTGCACTTTGACTAAGTGAACTTTCTTGTTCCTCGGCTCTTTAGTTTCTTTGCCGATAATCTTTAGCGGCTCTCGCCTCACAGCTAATTCTGGGGTTATTTCAATATCCTGCTGAGCTGCTTCTTCCACGATCAAGTCTGGATCATGAACGTGTTTTCGAAGTTGAGATATATGAAATACATCATGCACTCCAGGCAACCAGTCAGGCAGTTTGACCCTATAAGCGAGAGTCCCAATCCGTTCCAGAATAGGAAACGGACCAATGAATTTGGGTGCCAACTTTCCTGTTTTACCGAACCGGATAACTCCTCTCATCGGCGATACTTTCAAATATACATAGTCGCCAACTTCAAAGGATATATCTCTTCTTCTTCTATCGGCATAGCTCTTTTGTCGGCTTTGAGCTGCGAGTAATCGCTTCTTAATAAAATCGACTTTGTCGGCAGCTTCTCGAATCATATCAGGACCCAACACAAGCCTATTTCCAGGCTCGACCCAACAAGCAGGAGATCGGCACGGTCTACCATACAATGCTTCAAATGGCGACATTGTTAGACTCGCCTGGTAGCTGTTGTTATAAGAGAATTCAGCCAAATGCAGATGGTCTTCCCATGATCCACCGAAATCTAGAACACAAGCCCGCAATAGATCTTCTAAAATGCGATTCACCCTCTCGGTCTGACCGTCTGTCTGAGGATGATAAGCGGTGCTCAAGTTTAACTTCGTTCCGAGCTCGACTTGAAATGCTTCCCAGAATTTGCTAGTGAATATTGTATCTCTATCACTTACTATACTGAGCGGCACTCCATGTAGTCTAACTATTTCCCTGACGTAAATCTGCGCCAGACTCTGAGCAGTTCTATTTGATTTGACAGGTATGAAATGGGCGGTCTTCGTGAAGCGATCTACGATCACCCAAACACTGTCATTTCCTTTTCTTGTTCTGGGCAAACCATCAATGAAATCCATAGAAATATGTTCCCACTTCCAACCAGGAACTTCTAGTGGTTGTAATAATCCAGCCAATTTCTGTTGGTCGCTCTTGACTAGCTGGCAAGTAGGACATCGGCTAACATATAAAGAAATGTCCCTCTTCATCGACTTCCACCAGAAAGTGCGTTTGATGTCATTATACATTTTGCTTACTCCCGGATGGATACTGAGTTTTGACTTGTGGCATTCATCCAGAACTTCTTTTCGAAGCTCAGGAATGTTAGGGACACAGATTCGACCTTTGAGCCTTAAAATCCCGTCATTGTCAACTTGAAAACTCGAGGGTTCGCCTTGTTGAATTATCCCTCTGATCTTCTGAATGAAGTGATCATCCTCCTGAAGAGCAGATATTTTATCTAGCAATGAAGTCGTGATAATAAAACTGGCGATCATTACATTCTTTCTGCTTAGCGCATCGGCCACGACATTGGCCTTTCCTGGAGTATATATAATTTCAAAGTCATATGCTGCAAGAAACTCCAGCCAACGTTGCTGCCTCAAATTCAAGTCCTTTTGGGTGAATAGATACTTTAATGACTGATGATCCATAAATAGTTCAAATCTCTCCCCCAGGAGATAGTGTCTCCAAATTTTCAAAGCGAACACGATAGCCAATAACTCAAGATCATGAGTTACGTAGTTCTTCTCGTGCGGCTTCAGTTGACGACTAGCATAAGCAATCACCTGGCCTCTTTGCATTAACACTGCGCCAAGGCCTTCTCTAGAAGCATCAGTCCAGACTTTTAAATCCTGGTTGCCATCGATGATGGTTAACACTGGAGCTGTCGTTAATCTTAACTTTAGCTCCTCAAAAGCCTCCTCACTCTCTTGAGTCCATTTGAATTTAGAATGCTTCTTTGTAAGCTTCGTTAAGTGACCAGATATCTTCGAAAAGTCTTGAACGAACTTTCGGTAATAGCTAGCCAATCCGAGAAAACTGCGGACTTCAGTGGGAGTACTAGGCTGTTTCCAATTCTGAATGGCTGTGATTTTACTTGGATCCACAGCGATTCCTTCTTTCGATACAACATGGCCCAGAAATTTCACTTCATCCTGCCAGAATATACATTTGGAAAATTTGGCTTTTAATACATTCCGTCTGAGAATTTCCAAAACCTGTTCCAGATGCTTTTCATGTTCGGCCTTTGATTTAGAGAAGATTAGAATATCATCAATAAAAACCAGAACAAATTTATTCAATACTCCTCTGAATACTCTGTTCATTAGATCGACGAAATAAGCTGGAGCGTTACATAAGCCGAACGGCATTACTAACCACTCGTAGAATAAGTCGGGACCTCTGAATGCTGTCATTGGAACACACTCTTCGGCAATTCGAAGTTGATGGAAACCTGTAGCTAGGTCCATTCGTGAGAATACTTGTGCTCCATTTAATCGATCCAACAAATCATCAATCCGCGGCAATGGATATTTGTTCTTTATTGTCTGCTTGTTCAGATCACGATAATCCACACATAGACGTAGAGTACCGTCAGATTTTGGGACAAACACCACTGCTGCTCCCCAATCAGAGAAACTAGGCCTTATCAGACCTTTCCATACTAGCTGTCGTGTTTGATTGTCTAATTCCTCCTTCTCTTTCAAGGACATTCTTCGAATAGCGTGAACTACTGGCCTTGCATTGGGAATCAAAGCAATCTTGAAATCTATTTCTCTCTGCGGAGGTACCCGAACAACTTCTTCGAACACGTCCGCGTAGTTCTTGACGACAGGAATGTCTTTGATGAGGTCAGGAATATTCTCTATGACTTCCGGGACATTTTCAATTTGGGCTGGAGAAACATCGAGAGCTGACCAGAAATCTTTTCTATTTGAAGTCGGGCCTTCACATGGTATGGTTATATAATTCCCCGATTGGGCCTTTGCTTTAACCACTCTCTCGGCGCATTTAACTTCAGCTTCATATCTAGTTAACCAATCCAATCCCAGAATAAGATCGAATTCATTAAAATTCATGATGATAGAGATAATAGGGAATTTATAGCAAGAAAAAGAGACAGGTACTGCACAAATCCAACTGAGATTGATGGAACCTCCAACTGGATTTTGGACAGTCATTGGCTCTTTGAGCTTCTTCAAATTCAAATCCAGTTTCTTGACTGCACTCTTTGCAATAAAGCTTCGTGACGCGCCTGTGTCAAACAGTACTTTTACTGGAATGTTTTTGACATTGAGCGTGCCTTCTAAAACATCAGATCTTTCCTGAACAGACGAGGATGCAGGTACTTCTACCACTTCATTTACTTGCGCTGCTTTGGACTTCATAAATTGCTTGCAGTCCTTTTCAAGATGGCCAGTCCGACGGCATTGAACGCACTTTCTATTCTCTCGGAACTGGTTATCGGGTTTAGACCCCTTCTTTCGTTTCTTCGAGGTTTTACACTTCCTGGTCAGATGCCCCTGTTTATTGCAGTTAGAGCATGTGGCAGTCGTTGCCCACTCTTTTTCAGATTTAGCCCTTTTTCTCTTGGCACTGGGCTTCTTACTGACATCAGACTTTGTACTGGCCTCTGGACGATCAGTTTTAGACTCTGCTTTGTCACTACAACAGACTTCTTCTTCGTCGCGCAACATTCCTTTCTTATGGAGATCTTCATACTGATAAGCCATGTAAATCATTTAAGAAAAGGGAAGCTTCACGTGCCCCAATACTTTATTCTGGTATTTCCTTTGAAGCCCGTGAATAAATCTAAGATTTTTCCTCTTTGTATTCTGAATCAGATGGGGAGCAAAGTGAGCAAGTTCATTGAATTTCTTATGATATTCGGGAATTGTCATGTCTCCTTGTATTAGATAAGAAAATTCATCACATAATCGCTCAGTTGCTTCGGGAGGAGTAAATCTTTCTAGGAAAATCACTTTGAATCTGTCCCAGGTGATATCACCATCTGGATTATCTTTGATGATTGTTTCCCACCAGATTAAAGCTTCTTCTCTGAGCGCCCAAGATGCTACTAACCGTTTCTGGTCATCTCTCAGCTGGATATGCTCAAAGATTCTCTCGACAGAACTCATCCAAGCTTGAGTTTGAATAATAGATTCATTGCCCGAGAATTGTGCTCCACCCAAATTTCGATATTTCTTTAATAGAGCCCCTAGATCGGGTTCTGTATTCCTTCTGTTTCTGGCACTCATTTTTCTAGTACTTCTGCAATTAGCAGATCAAGTGTCAGGTCATAGAAGAGATATTTTAAAACATAGAAACATATACTTCAAGTGTAAATGTGTCTATCGAGGTGTAATTTCATTCTGCTTTACTCATACTAGGATATTACTAATCCTATCTGTATAGAGTTACCCGTCCTAGAACACTACTGGTTCTATTTCTGACGAGTTCGTTCAAATGTTATATTCCAGAACTAAGCTTAACCAAAGCTCTGATACCACGTTGAGACGACCCGAAATCCCGTTCAGACGGAAACAGGGTTATCTTAGGAATATAACACAGAAACCGAAAATAGCAGAACAAAATTAAATAAATGCACCAGATAATGAACAACAAAATATACTGGATAAAAGTAATCATCAGTGTTACACAGTATACAGGATCTTACTTAGTACAAATACAGTTCAACTATACATAAATGTCTACAGCGGAAATAAACAAAATATGTACAATAGGAGCTGAACAGCATAAAAGGAAATAAATGATAGAATCCATCTTCAGCTCCAGCTATCCAGAAAGAACCAGCTAAACCTGAATACAAGGCTGCCCATGTGGAAAAAGGGGCACCCGAGTTTGAAAGTGAAACAAACTACGAGTCAGTCATGGGACTGGTATGAGAAATCTACTCAACACATATATAATTTGGCTAATCACAGGACCACGCCACTTTCGTGGAACGGGTTTACTCCATTGGATTGCCAGTGCTTTTAAAACAAATCTTTCTTTTAAACATCGCTATGCTTTTTATAAAAATGAAGCCATTATAAGACTCAGTTCCCATCACACAATGCAACGCAAACCGGAGGATAGAGTTTTACGTTATAATGGCCAAAATATGATTGTTACGAATAAAACAAAGGCAATTGATATTATTGCTTGTGTTTATATGTTTTGAAAACAATTTCAAATCATAACTATCAATCATAGACGGCATGGGTACCATATATCATGTCGCCATATATATATACAATCAAAACCGCACGATGTCGTATTTGGAAATTGGATTTCCGTCATGAACCAAGGCAAAAGATAGTCCTTACCGAATTCGAGACTGCCTAGCCCGAGTCTCAGGATCAGAACGCATCGATCCTTGGAGCGACAGGGCCGGTCCACACGGAGTGGATTAAAAATGCCTGAGCACTACGTTTCGCCGCCCTTTGGGGCGTAAGCGAGCCAACAAGTGACTCCATCGGACCCGGATCGTCCGATCTAACCGAGGCGCCTCGCAACAACAACAACCACATAAGTCAAACTCGTCAGGGCGTGTAAAACCACTGACGCCACTTTTAGCTAGGAGGAAACGTAGGCCCTCCCTGAGGTCCTTTCTCCCGTTTTAGGTTCCTACCGGGGTGTGAGGCTCGCGAATTTACGTTATACACAAAGCTACGCCACATAGGCGGTGCTTTGATCATCACCACAAGACTTTGCTTTTCAACAGAAGCCCTGATCACTGCATCTTAGCATGCCACATAGGCAATTCACACCGTGCAACTGATGGCTATCAATCACACAGAACAAATTCCAATGTCGGACACACAGTCCATTTACACGTCCGTTCTGGGTCTGAACGAAACCGGAGGCACTAAATACCTCGCAAACCCATCGACCACCACGTACGTCTGAACGATCACCACTCATTATCCATATTTCGGGATGCCTCCCAATCAGGACCTCGGTTACCATCCAAACGAGGTGAAGATCTCCGGTCTTCGACCATCGTCTTCATCTTCGACTTTCAATCGTCGGTCAATTATTTGAAATGAGAATTTACTCGGCCTTTTCAAATAATTCTCGTATATTTAGAATTTCAATTCAATTTATTTCAATGGTTAAATTATTTGACAACACCAATCTTGTTCTTTAATGTAATTTTCACACCAAATACATTCAACCATCAAAAACCACATAAATCGAACAAATTCAGTTTATTTCTATTCCATATCGCTTATGATATCTTATAACTATTTATCGCTATTTTTATTTATTTTAAAATAGCTATTTTATTCAAAACGACGCTTCGGGCCATAAAGCGGCCGTGGCGCTGTTTTTCTTCAAATTTGATTTACACATATCTGAAAATCTAACCGTTGGATCTTCACAAAATTTACATCATTAGAAAGGACTTTTCAAAACGAATCCAACGGTTCCAGTTTCGGGAAAATCCGACGGTCGGATCTCCCGGTACAATCGTTTGAATTTTCGATTTCAAAATACGAACTGCAGCGTCGTTATTCGATTAAATATAATTATATTTATATATATATATATATATAATCGTTTCTGGCGCTGTTTTTCTTCAAATTTGAATTAAACATTCCAGACAATCCAACCGTTGGATTTTTACAAGGTTGGTGCCGTTAGGAAGATATTTCCAAGGCGAACCCGACGGTTGCGGTTTCGGGAAAATCCAATGGTCGGATTTCCCGTACTAGTCGTTTGAAATCACGGTTTCAAAATACGAACTGCACGGCTACGTTTCGTTTTAATTTTATTTATATTTATATATTTATATAAATATAGTTCATTCAATGATTTCAATATCGTTTTCACTTCAAATATTTCACTAACGCCCTAAATTTTTGGAAAATTTCGCCATAACCTCCCCTGCACCGGGAGCATCGGGAAATTGCAAATAGCTTTCCCGGTCCTTCTAATCTCAAAAAGAAAAAGAAAAAGCCAAGCGGCTAGCCAACAGGCTCATAAAATCATCACCCAAACAAAACAGTAAATGTGTACCTATTTGTCGGGCACAAAATTTTATTCCTCTTCTCTAGCCCCTTTGCTATAACCTGTTCAATAAATATGCATGTACATATATATACAGTTCTTATCACTTATCATTTTCTATTCAACTTCATATTTGATTTCTGTTTGGTTTAAAGACACCATTCATTCTAATGTTACATAAATAGGTGCAAATCATTTCATTGGTTAATTAATGAATATTTCAACTCATATATGTTTATTTTGAACAAGTGGCTATTTTTAACACTTCACATTTCAACGATTTATGCATACAATAAAAATGTGATTTTTATTGTAAAACAATTCATTTCAAAACACTATTTTTCTATATAGTTCAAGTTGGTGATAAAAATGGGATTTTTATCATAAAACAATTTCTTTTAAAACGAGATTATTTTACACAGTTCATATAGTCGATAAAAGGTGATTTTTATTATCAAACAATTTATTTCAAAATATGAATACCATTCAACACATGAATTTCTAATCAACGAATGAATATCAATTCAACACATGAATGTTTTCTATAGTTTCTATATATAGATAAAAATGTGATTTTTATTATCAAAAAATTTATTTCAAAATATGAATACCATTCAACACATGAATTTCTAATCAACGAATGAATATCAATTCAACACATGAATGTTTTCTATAGTTTCTATATATAGATAAAAATGTGATTTTTATTATCAAACAATTTATTTCAAAATATGAATACCATTCAACACATGAATTTCTAATCAACGAATGAATATCAATTCAACACATGAATGTTTTCTATAGTTTCTATATATAGATAAAAATGTGATTTTTATTATCAAACAATTTATTTCAAAATATGAATACCATTCAACACATGAATTTCTAATCAACGAATGAATATCAATTCAACACATGAATGTTTTCTATAGTTTCTATATATAGATAAAAATGTGATTTTTATTATCAAACAATTTATTTCAAAATATGAATACCATTCAACACATGAATTTCTAATCAACGAATGAATATCAATTCAACACATGAATGTTTTCTATACAATGAATAAATATAGTTTAAGCATATGAAAATAATTCAAACACACGAATATTATTTAAAATTTCGACAGCATAACGGCAGGGTAGTTAAACCGGGACCGTCCCTAGTACGGCTCCTCGCTCTACCTTAAAACCTCGCGGTTTTTGACAATGGGGATCATGCATCTAGTTCGCACGCAGGCGGCATGTATATATTTATTTCATTTCCACAAACTAATCCTATGTGGTTTCAACCAAATATTTCTCAACCACAAATGGGTATTTTTCAACCACAATCAACCAATATCAATCACAAACAATCCCAAACAATCATTCGCTATCAATCAATTTTCACTACAATTTCAACCAATAAATATCGTCCATGGTTTGTGGACCAGGGGCGTATATATATATATATATTTATATATAGCAATTCACTTTTATTTTCATACATATGTATATATAGAAAAAGAAATTGAAGAGTGAGAAATTCTCACAAATAGCTATCCAACTGCACGACACTTCCTTTAGAGAAATCTTCGCCAATCTCGCCTTTTTGTCGCTTTCGCCCGTATTCTCTACATATGTGAAAATCGAATTTTTACTATGTTATTCAATATATAAAAATCGAATTTTGACTTCGCTATTGAATATATAAAGATTATATTTTTAATATTCCTATGATGTAAAATTTATATTTTTATTGCTTTTAAAAATATAAAAATCATATCTTACTTCTTCTTCTTAATAAAAATTCCGTCTTTTCTATTTTAAAAATAGGATCTTTTCTATTCTAAAAATCTGATCTTTTCTATTTTAAAGTTCAAACCTTTCTCTTTTTAAAGTTTAAATCTTTTTCTATTCTAAAGTTTAAATCTTTTCCTTTATAAAGTTTAAATCTTTTCCTTTACATCGTAAAAATATAATCTTTCTATTCTTTTTTAAAAAAATCTCTTCTGTCTAGTTTTAAAAAAAACCTCATCTTTTATATTTTATAAATCCCGTCTTTTATATTTTATAAGCACAAAGCAAATTTTATTTTCCTTTCCAAACACCGACATTTTTATACTTCAAAACAGTGATGTTTTCATTTTCAAAAACATTGTCAATTTCAATTTCAATTTCAAAAACAATGTCATATTTATTTCTAAACAATTTTGATTCAGTTTGAAAAACGATTTTACTTCAGTTTTTTTTTTTTTAAAAAAAAGAATTTTATTTAATTTAATTTCAGATTTAAAACAAATTGATTTAAATAAATAGGAAAACAAAGAAAAGCACGCCTTCCTTCTGTATTCTGTTCGAATTGCGCTCCAGCCCTAGGGCTCGCCACTGCTGGCACACCGTTGATCGAGACCGCTATCAGGATGCACCACGACCACCGCCTTGACAAACCGCGCCTGCCGCCACCAAACAGTCCAATTCGATCGCTCCTCCAGCGTTGGAAGATGCCTCGAACCCGACGGTTTTGAGCCTCCGATTCACACGATTTACGAGGTGGTTTTTGATCTTGCCCGTTGGATTGCTAGAACTCGAGGAGCCGAAGGTTTTTCACAATTGAAGTTTCGTGGATAGGGCTTAGAGTGGAAGATCGGTGGTGAGGAAAGTTGGAGCTTCTGGATCGCTTGTTAGGGTGGAGGCGGAAAGAAGAAGGTTGACCGCGAACTGAAAATTTGACCAATAGGGTTTTAGAAAATTAGGTTTTTTTATATATATAATTTTATTTAATTCTAAAAATACCCTCCTCTCCATACAAATTCCAAACGAGACCCAACGACAGTCGCCCCTAGCTAAATACCCCCATTATGAACACAACGGGATATCTTTCGTAAGCCAATCCAATCGTTTCGAACAGTTTTTCTCAAAATTACAATATAAATCAGTATATTCAATTTTAAACGTACATTTCAAATTACTGGGGTCACATACTGACTCTAAAAATTCCCGAAAAATATTTTCTTGCTTCGTATTGACGATACAGTCCTAATAAAACTAATTTCGTCAAATTCCGAGACTGTTTGAAAAATGGCCATTTTCCAGTCGATTAAAATCAACTAAAACTGGTCAAACGCGTTTTCCTTTGCCACGCTCACATATTGATTCAGAAAATTACGAATTTTGAAACCTAGCAATAATTTGACATCACGGATCCAACAAAAGTGGTTTCGTCGAAATCCAAGGTCATTTGCAAAATGTCCATTTTTAAGGGCCTGAATTCCATAGCGACTATTCAGAATTTTCAACTGGACATATCTTTTGATTCCCGCTATCAAATTTCGATTGGTCAGATTCGTTGGAAAGATATCATCAATTAGATCCTAATGTTTTTGGTTTCACTAAAATCCGGATTGTTTTGCACCCGGTACAGTCCGACAAAGTTTGAATTCAATTTTTGAAACTACCACGCCATTTCAGGCCTTGTTTATAATTATAATTAATTATATTTGTTTTCAATTGTCGATTCAAACTTAGTTTTCATCGCCATTATTTAAAATATTTATTTTAAATATTTAAAATCCATTATTTTAGCCAATTTAAAAATTTTAAATTGGTTCAGATTTTCCGGGTCGTTACAATCGGGCTGAACGAACGAAAGAACCTAATGAAGAGGATCTACAAAGGAAGATGGATTCAAATGGAAGGAAATTCCAAAAAAAAATCTAAATATTAACAAAATTTTATATCCGAAAATATTTGTTTTAAAACCATTAAAAACATTTAAACTTTCAAAATACATTCTCTCAAGAAGGATTTTGAGACCGATTCCACTCATTCTGGGGTATTGCTACACTATTTCTAATGAGTTTTACCCCATAAGCTAAAGCTTTGATAAACCAAAGCTCTGATACCGCATGTAACGACATGCTATTTTGACCGTGCCGAATCGACAAACATGTCAACTGGAAACGTCCAAAATGACAGATTGTTATTAGCTTCTGGGGTAAACAGAAAATATCACAGAATCACAGATCACAGACACAGATACAGAGCAATATAATTCCGCGCAGCGGAAAATACAAAATACAATAGTAGTTCATGAAGCTACTAAATAAAATTTTACATCAGAGTTTACATAAATAATACAGCGGAAGACTAATACATTAAATAAATGATAACATACTGAAACAGAATGACAGAAATAACAGGATGACGGAAACAACTGATCAACGGGTAGATATAGGTGAGCAAAAATCCAATATAATCTCCAGACTCCAAAAGAGAATCTCGAAACTGAAATACTCGATCTGACCCGAGAAATAATGCAAAACAAAACAACTCGGATCAGGACTAACATTCTCGTAGAAGTAAATTAATTCAAATGAAATGTTCGATGAAACGAAATCAGTAACTTAAAGGATGTTTGGGATCACCATCCTTTAAGGATCCGTCAACTAATACTATATAGTATAATACGCTATATACAATAGTGTCTACCAGTAAAGTAAAATATCAAAATAGTGTAAGCGGGATTACCATGATTACCCTTACACCGTTTATATGTTCCCATAGTATATACAATATCGTAATTCCTTCGTAAACTGAAGGTTGATCAGAGGACACTCCATATAAAACAGTACAAACCAAAGTCATAGTGGGCGCGTATAAGGCATGTGACAAGGCACGCAAGGAATGCCAGGTTGGATTCACCGTTTGCAGAGTCGGACTGGTGGTAACGCATAGCAGCTACTACCGCCCACCTCGAAACACACTACCATAATCAAAAGGGCCCAAATCGTATCTCACAGTAATAGAATAATATTGAAGAAGCGTGCTCGATAGGAGGTATGACCTCACTTGGTCCACGTGTTGCTCCTGTTTTAGCCATATCAAGATGACTCAAGGTATCAGGGTCTCGTAATTAATATGAAATAGAAAATAGAGTCATTCGCCAAATCATCCCCTTCATTCTGGAACTCCACCACGTACACAGTTGTTAAAGTGGTTTTCAGTATTGGCAGAGAGTATGACAATAGCCGATCCCGGTCTCTTTAACAACCAATCGTTTACATTTTTCACCCCGTGGTCATTATTTTATAAATCACTTTATAAAATAGTTTATACGAATCTCATATTCGAATTTTGAAATCAAATTTAAATATCTAACTTCGGTTATATTCAATTTTGAAAACATCTCACGAGAATCACTCAAATCAATCGATTTAGAAACAATATCGTAAAGATCTCAAATATAGTATAAAATAATACTATAATATATAACTTCGATTATAATTTCTGAAAGTATTCGCATAATGAATCCCAAATCCAAAAATCGACTTATATTTAAGTTATACCTTAAATACCACCATTTCCATTTAAATCGATATCAAACCATTTAACTTCGATAATTATTTGGTTTGGTTTATATTCGCAAAATTTCAAGTTTAAAACAATTCAAATAATTCAAATTCTACCTTATAAGAAATCGTTTCAAATCGATTCACATGGATTCAACAATTTGGTTCGAATTCAAAATGTATAATTCAAGTCAAAAACTTATATTTCAATTTTTAAACAAAACATATTGTGGTTTGCAATTCAAGTCATGAAATTTGAAACTTATATATATATATATATATTCAAATAATTTAGTTTAATTCGATTCCAAAATCCAATACTTAAGTTCATGCTCAGTTAATATAATTCGAATCAAATCTTACATTTTCAATTTCAACGAATCATATCAAAATTATAACTTAAGTCGAAAAATTCAAATTCATTATTATAAAGTCAAGTCAAAACCATATATTTCAATTCAAATAGTTCATACACATTTTAAACCATTCTTATAAGTTCGATTTCACAAATATTCCAATTCAAACTATACGATTATAAAATCGATTCCATATTTAAAATCTATATATTCAAATTCACATTCGGTTTCCTAAAATCGAATTCATTCCATATAAATCATAAATTCAAATACATTTTCTCTTAAATTTGAAAGATTCAAATTTATAATCAATTTCACAATTCAAATTTATCTCTTATAATTTCAAAACAATTCGTAATTTATTTCGTATTTCTACCCAATTCATCTCTACTAAAAGTTCTTATCGATTCGAATTCATAACTTAATATGAGTTCATCCATCATTCAAATATCGTTATATAAATTTACATCTTTAAACTTTGAATTCAAGTCGTGAAATCTAACTTATCCATCTTGAGTTTATTATTAAAGTTTATAAAATAAAATAAATTTTGAAAATAGATGTATATATATAAGTTTATAAAATTCTAAAATTAATTAGAATATAGATTATAAAAATATATAAGTTTTAAAATAATATAAAAATTGATTTAAAGAAATATTTATTATGATAAAATAAAATTAAAATACTTCTATGAATATAATGTAGGGTTTAAAATATATAAAATTATAAGTAAAGTCTTAAATAAATATTTAAGTCTATATTTATTCATAGAATCATTTTAAAACATATAATTTAAAATTTAAGTTTAAAATCTTTAAAATATAAAATCTTAAATTAATATAAAAATTAAATTTCTCAAATCAAAACATGACCAACGGTGTCCGTATATAATTTTCTACCCTATAGTCAAGTGATATGGATATTTATCATTTCAATCCGCGATTTATAAAATTTCTAACTGTCTATCATTACAACCCACGATCCCAAATTCAGTAAAAAAAAATCGTTCAGGTTTATCATTTCAACCCATAACGATTTTTCCTTATTCTAATGTCCGTTCGGGTATGTATCATTTCAGCCCTTAGTGATTTTTTTCTAAAACTAGGGTATCAACAATCACAAACAACAATCATGTAGCAACAATCACAGCATATATATCATCTGTGCAGCTACGTGTCATATGAATATATCGTGTCACATATGAAATGTGCATATATATCAAATCAAACAATTTCTATCAACAATCCTGCACATTTCATATAACAGTTCATTATTGATCTAACATCCATGAAAAATGTGATTCAGGTGTGAGATAAACTCATCTTTCATGGCACAAATTGGGGACATCAGATGGACATTAAATGAAGCAATGATTTTCAGGCACGATTCAGAACAGTCTCAACTCGGTAATCGCTCAATGTATATTTTTGATTTATCAGAGGAGGTTAGGGGATTTTCGATAGATCGGTATGGCTATTTGGTTTTGGATCGGGTTTCAAACTCGACACCACACTCGACACAAAAATAAACACTAACCCAATTTAACCAAAATAAAACACAAAAATTCTTTATACAAAATTGTTATACAACTATATATATATATATATATATATATATATATATATATATATATATATATATATATATATATATATATCCACGAACAGGTAAAAAAAAATTCAAACAACTAAATTTAGAAACAACTTAATAGGACAAGTACCAAACTCAAGCCATAAACACAACTCAAATTCATATACACACCCTATACATACAAATTATGGTTGATATTATATTTATATACAAACACACACGCAACACCCAAAATAGACACACTCACGCCATGCATTCACACACACCCGGTCACACCAAGAACACCACAGACAATACACATATCACAAACACAACTCATTCAGAAAAGGGAAAGAGAGTGTAAATGGGTTCCAGGGAAAAGCCGTTTGGGCTGAGGGGAGGGGTTGACGTCAGCTTCAAGGTGGCACGTTGGGAAGCTTGGTGAGGTGCGGTTTGAGGCGCCAGAGATGGCTTTGGGGAGGGCGACGCAAGTTGGTAGGCTGGTGGTGGCTCAAGGTCATTACGGAGTAAGGAGCATCGGTTTGGTTCAAGGAGATATGGCGAGGCTATGATTGATATTTGGCAGTGACGCCTGAACGTGAGCATGGTGAGGAAGGGTGAACGCCGGAGGGGCAGCGACTAGATGGGCGGATTCAGATTCACTGGAGGCTTGGGCATCAGGTAGCGGAGTGGGAAGCTGGTGCGAAGGAGCGAGCTGGAGGAGAAGAAGAGGCAGAGCGGGAAGGCAGGGAGGTCAGACGGTGCATGGTCGGAGGGAAGGCGGTGTGCCATGACAAAGGATGGGTGTTGTTTCCATTTTGTGAGAAAGAAAAAAGAATAAGAAGAATTGAGAAATGGGAATGGGGTAGAATAGCGTAAGCATCTGCTTTTGTTATTTTTTGTTTTCCTTTATATAAAGTACATACGAAAGCTGATTGGGAAAGACAGAGTTTGAACGCTTCCTTGGGAAAACGAAACAAAAGTTTCGGGAACCGATCTTAGCAATTAAATCTAAAACAAAGAGCTAGTTATATTTTGAAATTTAATATGTTTGATTATGAAACAAACAATGAGCGTATTAATGTATGAAGTGATAACGAATAGATTTATAATCTAAACGAAAGCGAACGGTTTGAAAAATATTATACATAATGAACGTTCAAAATACAAATGTGAACGGACGTTTATAAATAAAAATGAACAGTTTTAGAAATTGAAATATAAACGATATCAAACGATATTTTGGATATAAGAATGATAATGGATAAAGCAATATTAACAAATCGAAAAGGAAGAGTTTTTGAAATACGATGAATTCGAGAAATAAAATTTAACGATGAACAATAACATCGACCAAGTCAAGAGATATATTTTGAAAATAAAAGTCAAAGATAAAAAATTTATAACTGTTGAAAACAAATTACATAATAATAAGAGTTTAATATTTAAATTAAAATTTAGAAATGAATTCAATTCAAATAAATGGACTCGATAAAACTTATCCCATAAATAAGATTTGGAATGGATATATAGATTCTATTATTAAAACATATCGAAATCAAATTCATTTGTTATAAAAATCTAAAACATATATAGTTTTAAATCAAGAAAAAAATAGCTATCTTAATAAATTACAACAACTGAGTTTTAAATGAACAAAAATAAAATAGAAATCAAAATTTTAAATTAAATAATTAAATAAAATAACACTAAAAATTAGGGTTGTTACATTGCCTAAGCGCTGCCATTCTTCTTCCTCCTCAAATCTCTTCAGAAAAATAGAATAATTAGTCTAAGAAAATTCCGATTCAAGGTCTACAGGAAAAGAATGTATATTAATAAAGAAAGTGTTAAGAATTCTATTCGAAGTAAGGTAAATTCTTCGATCTGGTCAATTTAAATTTCTCCTCTTTCTTCCCTTTTACTTTTAGTTGAGAATTGTGGATCCATGGTTATTTAGGTTCTAAATTCAATTAGGAGAACCCTGGAATGCTAGATCTGGACCAGATTCATGAATTGGAAAGCTATTAGTTGAGTGGATTTAAGTTATACCTTTTTGATAATGGTATATTTATTGTTTGACATTTCCCATTAATATGCAATATAAATCTACTAGAATTATTAATCTGTTGAAATATAAATCTGCTAGAATGATTAATCTACTAGAATGATTAAGCTGTTGAAATGTAAATCTGCTAGAATGATTAATCTATTGAAATATAAATCTGCTAAAATGTTTAAACCTGTTAAAATATGTGGAAACGATTACTGTTGTATACATACATGTTTTAATAACTTGTTAATCAAATGTTGTAAGTTAAGTTGCAGTTAAATTGGGATAACTACATGTTAACTGTAGGAATTGGGATAATTACATGTTAAATTGCTATATTGAAATAATTACATGATTGATGGTTACATGTTATTATTTTAAAATGGAGTTAACTACATGTTAGGAAGAACATGCGACATGATAATAAGTTAAAATGGACTTAATATGATATTAAGTGTGACATGTAAAAATAAATTACAGTAAAATTTGGAAGAATGAATATGCCTAAATTTACAGTTAATAGCAAATTAAAACCACACGTAGACACGAGGTTAAATTCAACTTGTGGTAGAAGTCTGTCCGGAACCGCCAGGCAAATCCAGCTTCCACAAGTTGTTAATTTAATCTGAGGGTCTAGTGCTTAAATATAGATGTAATGGTGCTAAGACACGAGGTTAATTCAACTTGTGGGAGAAGTCTGTCCGGAACCACTCAGCAAATCCAGCATCCACAAGTGGTAGACTCAATGTGAGAGGTCTGGTGCGTAAACATATAAATAAATATATGTATATAACAGGATAGTAATAAATGGCATTAATTGTAATTAATGGAAATAAAGGAAAGTTACAACAATAAAAAAAGGATTGGAACGAACGGGGAATGATAATAACCTATTATGAATAAACTTGAAGGAGAAAAAGGAAAAGATAGTAGGTGGCTCACTACCCCAGAAACATCTTTTCACAGCGTTGGAAAAACACTATAAAAGGATACAACAGCGTTATAAAAAACGTTGTATAACGACATGCTATCGTTGATGCATAATTTCTAACAGCAGAAATTAAACGCTGTAAATAAAACTTTTATACAGTGTTGAAATTTTGCTGTAAGTTTATCTTATACATCGTTTTTATTTCGCTGTTTTATATTTAAAACAGCGTTTAGAAGTTGTTGCGAGAACATGGTTCAAGTAATTTTAGAGTTATGACAGCGGTTATTATACGTTTTATATGGTGGTATCAGAACTTTACAACAACATGTTATAAACAACGTTATTAATTTTTCTTTAGCATTTCTTAAACGCTGTAATATTAACATGATTTCTTGCATCTAAAAACTTCCATCTACCTATGACAATGAAATTTTAAAGTGATGAAAAATACATTTGAAATGATGAAAGACATACGTTCTCCAAATAAGGAAAAATAGCATGATATAAAACATTTACTATCTTATACTAAAGACCATGGAAGGAGGTTGAGAAGACAACGCTAGTCACAATTCCAAAAAAGGCCATGGATGCGGATGGTCCCAAGGACACAGTGGGAACACTCATATGTAAATCAAGCAGGGCTCCATACGCCGCTAGGGGTAGTATATGGTCATAAAGGGGCACACACATTATCAATAGTAAGTAAGTTCAGGAACTTCAGAAATTTACGTATTAATATTACTAAGTTCAGGAACTTCAGAAATTTGCACTTGTTTTCCAAAATCAGTTTGCATATTAGCATGGAAAACCTTAACATTACTAATATAAATTGGTGTCTTTATCCTATACGCTATTAGTTTATTGCCACATTGCTTGTCATTTCTGTCACTTGAAAGTGACGAGTAGAACCATTTACATTATTATATTGTAATAGTAATAAAGAAGCTGCTAACTATTTTATTATATTTGCCTACAATCAACCAGGTTTTAGTAACGCCTTGTGTTTCCCTAGCACACCCAATATGCATGCTATTTCATTATATTTTAGAACATGCAGCTAACTTAACTGCTGGTGCATTTGGTCAAAGAAGCACAATTTTGTCAAATTAATACAAGTAAATAAAATCTACAGAGTAAAGAAATAAGAATACAATAACACAAATCTCAAGCGCATGCCTTAACAGTCAAATCTTGGTATTTCTTTAGAGTCCCTACACTAGATGGAGTGAAAACTTGCTTAAACCTTTGATCTGCATGGACATAATACATGCATATGAAATCTAACAAAATACGTTTTTCAGTCAAATAAGAATGGACTTTGTTGTGCTGGATTATCTAGGAGGGGATTTTATGGCGTCTCTGAAGATGCTAATGACATCCGTAAAAATTAAAATAGCATAATCGATGAAGAAAAATAAAATCAGATCAAATTCATAATTGTGGTATAAAGTACGAAACTGCATTGTAGTTTATTTTGAAGTCACATTGCTGTTATAATACCATTATTGCAGTCGTAATAGCTATGACATCGGAAAGTACACAATGTAGTTTATTTCCAAATCAGAAAGCGTAGTGGAATTGTCTTTACTATCAAAAAAGGGGAAATAATTCAACTTTGTTTCTAGATCAAAATGTGAGTTTGCATGTAGCAACAGGTAGGAAACTCAAAACTGACATTTAATAATGGGTAGTAAATATGCAAAATATACAAAGAGCTGTTACATATTTTAATATGTGAACAAAAATATGGTCACATTAACATCTATAAAAGTATGTAAAGAAAGCCCAGCAAGTCTACTTGTATAATAATTAAATATCACATTTGCCTACATATGTCATCAAATAGTAAAGTTGCTTAGCCTTAGATCTGAAAAAAGGATAACATACTGCATTCTTGTGTTGAATTTCAGAGTTACAAAAAGAAACAGAGTATTGAATTTAATAGCAGAATGATTCGTTGAACTGAAAAATTAATCTAGCAGTGTATAGGCTTATTTACATGCAACATACTTAAATAAATCGCAATTTAATATGTAAAAAATAATAATTGTAATTTAACATGCAAAAGGAAAATTGGTGATCCATATATGGTGATCATATATGAATTAAGAAACCTTGATAAGGAAACTGAATAAGAAGGAAAGACATGCCACAACACAAATAGCCTACAACTTAAATAAATATTTCACTTTATTTAATGCGTAAAAGCCAAACAGAAGTAATAGAAAAAAATTGGAAATTGCAATTCTGAAAACAGGAAGAAGAAGAAAAATACAGAATTCGCGGCTAAATCTGGATTGTGATGCTGATAGGGTTTGAGCGTTGAGTCAAGTGAACTGAAGTGGTGAATTTTCTTCTGGATGGAGTTATGCAATTGCAGAGAAGTGACGACTAGGTCAGTGAGGGAGGGGGGTTGATGATGTTTCACGATGATTGCAGAGAATTCCAACAGTTGCTAAGTTCAAGTTCACAAAGTAGCTAAATGAATTCACCGTTTATCATATACGTTCTTACTCTTTTTAAAAGATGAATTTTGCAGTGTGTTGTCATGCAAGAAAATTTATCGTTTTACCAACTCCAAAATTCCAATTTAAGCAAAAGTTTCTCTTTTATTGCTTAAAGAAGTGATAGGATTAGAGATGTATTTATAGCCTTCCTTAAGATGGAATACAAGAAAAGCTTGAATATACTGATAGTAACATGAATTGCTTCTAGAAATGCTGAGAGTTTCCCAAAGAAGTAATTCTAGATTGTAGAGCTACTGAACTAGTTTAAAATATACAACAATGTTTAATGATGACATTGCCTTATTAAAATACATATTTTCTACTTATACTACAGCTGCAGGAAAACAATGTTACTCTTGGAACATATTATCTTTTAAAATTATTTAATCTGCATATACAATTGTTATAAACAATAACAACCATGTATACTAACTGGTCATAAATGGTTTTTTTTCTAAAATTGGTATTTTATAATGATAGCGTTGATCAGGCCCGGTCCAACTCAAATTTGGGCCCTGGGCAGCAATATTTAGCTGAGTATAAAAGGTTGATGTATTGCAAAAAATGGTGAATTTAGGATTCGAACCCAGCACACCTACCTAACTGGACAAATGTGTTACCACCCAAGTAACTCACATATTTGCACCCAATCTTCTATGTGAACTAATTTATAAATAAAACTACCAATATTGTATCCCTTCCAACAATTGGGCCCTGGACACCGTCGCCCGGCTTGCACAGGCCCAGGGCCGGCTCTGGCGTCGATTTGGTTAGTGGATAACGAGATTTGCATATTATAAAATGCGACCAACGTGTCAAATTTCTATGAGTTTCTTCATTTGGGAAGAATGAAAGATGAAAAGCAGAAAAATTTAAAAGGTGAAATGTTGGTACTGACAAAATGTAAGGTGCAAAAGTGGTGGGAAAAAATAGCAAAGTATTTGACATCTACGAAGGTAAACAGTAATCATTTTTGCAACTTCCATTTGATTTATCACCTCTTAGCTGAATGATCATATTAGGTATTGTTTTGAAATTAAAGTGCGATATTGTCATTGTAATCGAAGAATTGAAAACTGATGCTATTACTTTCATTTTGACTGATTTGATGTGATGAAATTAAGTATGATATCTTCCTTTCGAATGAATTTGGGTAATGTTTAAAGGTAATAATATTATTTTAGTCATTTTCATTTGTTAACATAGACTAGCAATTCATGTTGACATGCCATTATTACTGCTTTCTGGTTAGCACAATTGCAATTTGGTTCATCCAATACAGTTGGACTATACCTGCCCTGTAACACCCCGTATTTCTGTTAACACTAAAATTGCTAATACAAAAATAAATGTGTAAAGGGGAGATGTATCTAATGTGCATACAAGAATAATAATAAATGTGTAAAGGGGAGATGTATCTAATGTGCATACAAGAATAATAATAAATGTGTAAAGGGGAGATGTATCTAATGCGTACGTATTTATATGGATTGACAAATAATAGTAAATGTACATTAAAAAAGAAATGGTGAACATAATTGGCTTCTCTTTACAACGGACGGCTCTGGTTAACCCTAGCTTCATCGACGGCTCAAATTAACTTGCAACTCTATAAAAAGACCCTAGGTCTCAAACTAAAAATTCACAAAAAAAATAAGAATTGGAGCCACCATGCTGTCTGCTGAGAACTAGAGGGAGCCTCCACTTGAAAGAGACGAACAACATAGCGAATACAAACTAAAAGATTAAAAAGCAACAACAAATTAGAATCAAAGCAACGTCTTCCCAAAGGAAAGCTTTGCAAATTCAGAATTTCAGAACTCAGAAAACAAGACCCTCTACGATTGTAAGTTTAGCTACATTTTTAGAATGCGAATTAATATGAATATCATGTGTTGCGATGAAATGATAATAGTATGATACTTGTTATGTTATTAATATACGTTTGTGATTTGATTCTATTATCATGTTGAATTGAGAATTATTAAGTATGATGTTTATTATGTTTTATAATATTAATCTATGCCAGTGACTTGATTCTATTATCATGTTAAATTTGGGATTATTGGATTAGATTATTTGTATAAGCATGGACTTGGATTGTAACATCTTATGAGAATTGTGTAGTTTATTATGCTAGTTTATGTAGTGAAGTTATGCGACCAATTGTCAAATCTATATGTTCATGTTTATGCAAAACTTATGCCTTGTTCACACTTATCATATGTTGGGATTAATTTGCAAGTATGTTTAAATCTATGTTACTAATTTACACATGTGTATGTTGATTGGCCTATGTTGCTAACTCACATATACGTATGTTGATTTGCCTATGTTGCAAATTAACATATGTATATGGATTAGTTCATATTGCTAATTCTCATGTATGTTGTTAATATGGCCTATGTTAAAAAACACATATATGTTGAGTTAGCCTATAAGTGCAAGTTCATACCTATTACATTATAATGTTTATGCTAGTCTTTTTGCAAGTTTGTACCTATGACATTATAATGTTCATGTTAGTTATTTGCAAGTTCACCCCTAAATTGTTCATGTTAGTTATTTTGCAAGTACACCCTATTATGTTCATATTGATTATGCCGTCAATACCAAAGTTATACCCTTGCCATGTTTTTGCTAATTTTTGCCCATTTGCGTATATTAAATTAGGCTAAGTTTTTAGCCTAATACTTTACACCAAAAATCATGCGAACGTAAATTAGGCTGAGATGGTTAGCCTAATATTGGACGGGGTAACATTGGGTTAAAATGATAATTTTAAGAAAACTTGCCATAAATTGGAAATTAATCACATAAGTGATTTATGGCATAAAAAGGCATTAATTACCTTAATTAATGAGATTAATTGGAAATGAATGTGACAGTAATTTGAATATTTTCTAATTTACATATTGGACATTAATCACATAAGTGATTTATGGCATAAAAAGGCATTAATTACCTTAATTAATGAGATTAATTGGAAATGAATGTGACAGTAATTTGAATTTGAATAATTTACATAATTAAAATGTAAATTAGAAAATACGAACGCGCTTAACCCGAGGTTGGATTGAGTTGTGACGTAAACCTGCCCGGACCCGCCCGGCTGTCCAGTTGTCACAACAATAGCTATCCAATGTGAGAGGTTAAGGCATGGGGCCCAATAAAGACCCGAGGTTAAACTGAGTTATGGCGTAAGACTGACCGGACCCAACCGGCATACAGGCAGCCACAACAATATCTGTCTAATCTGAGAGGTTGGTGCTCTAATAAGACAATTAGAGCTGAGTTAGGACTGATAGGGTTAAGTCAATTTAATAAATACTTAACCAAATTCAACATGTTAAATAATTTGTATGGGTGGGGGTTAGGTTCATTCAGACACTTAACCACTTAACATGTTTGACTAGAAAACCTAGTAACGGGGACCCGTTTCAGCAGTAACCCAGTTAGGTATCATGGTACCCTGAACTAGGCAGGGTGGGGCACGATTACTGGGCTGATTGTAAGCGGTCAAAAGCGACGGCGGTTGGTGCATAGTGTGGGTTCAAACAGAATGCGGGCGTGCACACACTCTGGAGCAGACAAGTCAGGGCACTGGAGCATCAGTAGTATACCCTATGCATGCTAGAATTGTGTCGGGGCCGCCACCATGGGACTTGATACACCCCATGGTGGGACCAGCATAGGTATCTACCATATAGGGCCATAGGACACATGTGAATATACGAGTAGGAGCCGATCTTTTAAAGAAAGAGAAAGGGATCACTTCACCCCAATCACGGGGTGCTTGTTGGTATAAGAATTAGTAGGTGCAGAGATAGAGATTTAAAATAGGGTGCGAAGGGATGTTCATTTTAGGACACCTTATCTAGTTCTAGGATAGTCTATTTTCCTGATATCGTCATGTTCTCACTTTATGCAAGTCATGATCTTTTTATTATTAACATTCTAGGAATATAGCTAGACTTACCAGACTTATGTCTGACCCATTTTCCTTTCGTCTTCTTTTCTTCCGTTCCCCCCCCCACCCCAGGTCCACAAGGAGGAAGCACCGCAGCTTAGTCAGTTTTCCATCCAGCTTGAAGAGAGAGAATTCATTGCTTGGATTTCTTTCATTTGGACTATGGCTTTGGATATCATTTATGGGGATTATGCAGCTTTATTTATGTTTCATGCTTCTTTAACTTTTAAAATCAAGACAGCATTATGGTTGTAATAATTGGAAGTTTGTTTTGAGACAATGTTAGAAATGTTTTGTATGAACACGTATTTATGATAATAAAAGTCTGTTGGTTTTTCCGCTGCTTATTTATATGTGTTTATATCTGTCTTGTGTTTTATCTATGTCTTTTACTTATAAACCTCCACCAAAATTAAGGCATTCCCTTTGTGAGTGACCTTAACGGAGGTGGGGTGTTTCACTTGGTATCAGAGCATAGGTTTACCAGACCAGATAAAAAGTTTTTGAAACAATATTCAAATTAAAATTTAAAGAAGCATTTTTCAAGAAAAAGAATTGTTTTATAGTTTTAGAAAGGCATAATCCCCCAAAGCCATGTGAATTATCTATCCTTTGATTTGAATCTTTCCTTTTTCGTTTCAGCATGTCGGGAGAATTTAACCTTCCAAAAGGTGTGACTGTACCTGGTTGGTTTAGAAGGTACTTGGAAGCTAGGGCCAATGAGGCGGGCCCAGCGAATCTTCCTCCCCCAGCTGTAGCAATTCCTCCTCCTCCTCCTTCCCCAATTGCTGAAATTCCTCTTCCTCCTCCTCCGAGAGGAAATGCTTTTGCCAAGACTTGTAGAGATTTTAAAGCTATGGGTGGGAATGACTTTCATGGAACCGAGTCCTTCGTAGCAGCCAGGAACTGGCTGAAAGAGACCGAAGATCTTTTCGTTATCTTCGATGTAGAAGACAGGCAGAAGGTAAGACTGGCAGTGTGGTTGCTCAAAGGAGAGGCTTCCTACTGGTCGGAAGTCACCAATGCAGAAATACCAGTAGAAACGTGGGAAGATTTCAGATTTAGTTTTGAGCTGAAGTTCCTTTCAGAAGCTGAGAGAAGTCTTCAAATGTAGAGGTTCCTATCCCTTAAGCAAGGAAGTATGACCGTCAAAGAGTACGTCTACCAGTTTGATCAGCTGGCTAGGTTCGGACTGGACCTAGTCAACACCCAACACAAGAAGGCTCTCCGCTTTGTCAAGGGACTGAATGAGCCGCTTCATAGCCTGGCCATGACCCATATACCTATGGGAGCTACATATGAAAGGCTGGTACAGATGGCGTTACTACATGAGGAGGATAAAGGCAAGAAGGAGACAAAGGCGAAAGGGTCTCAGGGAAAGAAAGAAGCTTTACAGCCTAAGAAAACAGACTTTAAGAAGGGCGGGAAAAACAACAAAGCTCGCGAAACAAGAAAGTGTAATTTATGTGGTGTTGTTGGACATGTGGTGAAAGAGTGCAGGAAGAAGAAGGCAAAGATGAATGGTGGTTGCTTTCATTGTGGAGAAACATGACACATAGCTAAGGACTGCCCTAAGAGGCGAGGGCAGGCGCAGAAAGCTGCATCCACTTCGGGTGGACAAGTTCATGCACTAGGGGCACCTCCTCTGCAATAGCGAGGTAGAAATACTTCTGTAGAAAGTGTAGTTTATCTTTATGATCACCTAGTTCGCACTTTATTTGATTCTGGTGCATCACACTCCTTTATTTCATCTGCTTTAGTAGAATCTCTGCGCCTAGAAACTAGTATGGTAGAGGATCCCTTGGTTGTCTCCAATCCAGTTGGAGGCCCAGCTTATTTGTCAATGATCTGTATGAATGTGAAAATCTCTATTCTAAGTGTAGAATTTAGATGTAGTACCTTTGTTTTGGGCTTCTCGGGGTATGGATTGATTTTGGGCATGGACTGGCTATCCAGTAATGGTGCCATCCTTGATTGTGAGAAAAGAGTGGTTAGGCTTTTAACCCAACTCGGTAACACTCTGCAAATTACTTGTAATCCCTCGAATGTGGTTATGCTTAGTTATCTTGAATCGCTTGACGTTTCTGTTGAGAATTTGCAGTCAGTTAAGGTGGTCCAAGAATATTCGGATGTCTTTGATGAGGTGAAGGGCTTACCTCCGAAACGGGAAATAGACTTCTGCATCTATCTTGTTGACAATGCGAAGCTCGTTGCTTTGCCTGTTAGGCACATGGCTCCTAGGGAAAGGAAAGTGCTCAGTAAGCAGATTAAAGAGCTTTTAGAAAAGGGGTTCATTAGGCGGAGCATTTCAGAATGGGGCGCTCCAGTTGTGTTCGCTACAAAGGTGGATGGTTCACTCCGTCTATGTGTTGACTATAGGGAGCTAAACAAGCTGACTAAAAAGAATAGGCACCCTCTCCCCAGAATTGACGATTTGTTTGACTAACTTGTAGGAGCGTCGGTTTTCTCCCAACTTAACTTGGCGACCGGATTTCATCAGCTAAGGGTAGCTGATGATAGCATCGATAAGACAGCTTTCAGAACCCCAGACGGATTCTTTGAGTGGCTTGTCATGCCTTTTGGCTTGACAAACGCACCCACTTACTTCGTGGACCTAATGAGTAGGGTGTTCAGAGATTTCCTCAATAAATTCGTGGTGGCCTTCGTAGACGATATTTTGATCTTCTCAAAAAATGAGGAAGAGCATGCTCAGCACCTAAAGGCAATCATGGAGACTCTTAGAACACATCAGTTAAAAGCTAAATTCTCCAAGTGCCACTTTTGGAGAGAAGAAGTGAGATTTCTTGGGCATATAGTGTCCAAAGAGGGGTTAGCTGTAGACCCCGCAAAAGTAGTAGCGGTGTAAGATTGGAAGGCACCAAGGAATGCAACTGAGGTCCGAAGCTTCCTCGGGCTTGTAGGGTTTTATCGGAAGTTCATCAGAGATTTTGCAAAAATCTCAGCTCCTCTTACATGGCTAACAAAGAAGAATCTAGTTTTCTCTTGGGATTTGGATTGCGAGTTTGCTTTCCAACACTTAAAAAGGGCTCTTACAACAGCCCCAGTTCTGACCTTGCCGGATGGAAGCAAAATGTTTACATTATACACGGATGCATGCGGGACTGGACTAGGCGCTGTCCTAATGCAAGAAGGAAGGGTAGTAGCTTATGGCAGAAGACAGTTGAAAGTTCATGAAAGGAACTACCCAACCCACAACCTTGAGTTGGCCGCCATCATCTTTGCGCTTAAGTCTTGGCGCCACTATCTCCTAGGTGAGAAATTTGAACTGTATACTGACCATAAATCTTTGAAGTATCTCTTCTCGAAGAAGGACCTTAACTTAAGGCAACAAAGGTGGATGGAGTTTCTTGCCTCGTATGATTTCGAGATTTCCTACACTCCTGGCAAGGGCAACGTAGTCGCAGATGCCTTGAGTAGAAAGAAGCTAACGTTGAGCCCGCTATTTGTTGAAAGGCGAAGCCTAGAGTTTATAGCCAGTTTTGACTTTAGGCCCTCCTCTGGTTTTGTACCCGGTCTGTTAGCATCGCTAGAAGTGCGGCCCACTCTCTTAGACTCAATAGAGACCGCACAACGAGAAGACCCTCAACTTGTAGAAGTGGTTGATAAGCTCGTTAGGGGTGAGACGTCTAGTCACCTCGATAGATACACCATCGACGACAAAGGGTGGTTAAGACGGGATGGAAGACTATGCGTCCCACAGGCGAAGGAGTTGGTGAAGAAAGTTCTTGAGGAGGCACATCATTCCAATATGACAATACATCCAGGAGGGGACAAAATGTACAAGGACTTAAAGAGAGTTTTCTTTTGGAGTGGCATGAAGAAGGACGTGGCAGATTTTGTTTCTAAGTGCATGATTTGCCAACAAGTCAAGGCGGAGCAGAAGAAGCCTGGTGGTCTACTCCATCCTCTAGAGGTCTCACAGTGGAAGTGGGATAGCATTTCAGTGGACTTCATTGATGGGCTGCCTAGGTCTAGAAGAGGCAACACTAGCATTTGGGTAATAGTGGATAGGCTTACTAAAAGCGCCCTCTTTTTACCTGTCAAGAGTAGAAGGACTGCCTCATCTCTAGCATCTCTTTATCTTAAGGAGATAGTTCGACTCCATGGAATACCTTCCAGCATTATTAGCGATAGAGATCCTATCTTCACAAACGAGTTTTGGCGGAGTCTGCAAGAAGCTGTAGGTACACAGTTATGTTTGAGCATGGCCTATCACCCCCAAACCGATGGTCAGACGGAAAGGGTGAACAGGATTTTGGAAGACCTTTTGAGACTTTGCATCCTTGACTTTGGAGGGACTTGGGAGGACCATCTTCCTTTGGTGGAATTTGCCTACAACAACAGCTACCAAGCCACCATCGGAATGGCGCCCTTCGAAGCTTTATATGGAAGACCGTGTCGATCGCCCACTTGTTGGTGGGAGTCTACTGACAAGCTCATACTTTGACCAGATATGATCCGAGAGACTTCAGAGAAAGTAGACTTAATACGGAGAAGAATGAAGACAGCCCAAAACAAAAAAAATCCTATGCAGACAAGAGAAGGACCGACCTTGAATTTGAGGTTGGGGACAGGGTTTTCCTTAAGGTATCTCCTTTAAGGAACATCGTTCGCTTTGGATCCACAGGGAAGCTAGCACCAAGATTTGTAGGGCCGTTTCCAATCATCGAGAAGATTGGGAAGATGGCCTACAGGTTAGAGTTACCCGAGAGACTGGCCGGAGTTCACAACGTCTTTCATGTTTCTCACCTCCGGAAGTATCTACATGAGTCAGCGGAAGTGGTAGAGCCAAACATTCTAGAAGAAGCTGAAGTAGAACGCGAAGCAACTGTGAGGAAAGTTCCAACTCGCATCTTAGGAACTGAAGTGAAAAAGCTACGCAACCGCGAAGTCAAACTCGTCAAAGTTCAGTGGAGCGACGCCGAGGAAGACGCGACTTGGGAAACTGAGGATAGAATACGCGCAGCCTACCCTTTTCTTTTTGAGGGTACATTTTTGATCTCTCTTTTTCCTTAAAGTCATGTTAATATCTATCTTTTTAGGTATATCTCCCCGACCTTACCCTTTTATCCTTAGGTGGAAACCCCTTTTGATGTAAACATGTAATTGAAACATGTTATGGATGATGGTTGCAAGTGGTTGCAAATGTTTGCTAGTGGTTGCTCGTGGATGCAAATACACACACAATCTAGGGTTTTAGATCGGCTCAGTCACTTCATATTGCATATACATATATGTGTTTATGTTTGTATATGGTTGAAGCATAATATGTTGTCATATGGATGTCGCATTTGTTTGAATGATTGCGCACTCATGTAGAATTATGAATAGGAAAAAGTTTGCATACATAATGGATTCATGACACTTACATAATTTGCATTAAGGAGGTCAACTGAATCAGTAGACCGCCTGATTTTTGCATTAGATAAGGACATGTACACACACGATGCATATGACCATGAAGCATTAGAAGTCTTTTAAGGACAATGGACGCTCGTGTTTGATGATTGAGTAGATGGACATTTGGATGGTAGTATATATGTTCTCATAGACTTGGAGATTTCGGGGACGAAATCCTTTAAGGAGGGGAGAATGTAACACCCCGTATTTCTGTTAACACTAGAGTCGCTAATGCAAAAATAAATGTGTAAAGGGGAGATGTATCTAATGTGCATACAAGAATAATAATAAATGTGTAAAGGGGAGATGTATCTAATGTGCATACAAGAATAATAATAAATGTGTAAAGGGGAGATGTATCTAATGCGTACGTATTTATATGGATTGACAAATAATAGTAAATGTACATTAAGAAAGAAATGGTGAACATAATTGGCTTCTCTTTACAACGGACGGCTCTGGTTAACCCTAGCTTCATCGACGGCTCAAATTAACTTGCAACTCTATAAAAAGACCCAAGGTCTCAACCTAAAAATTCACAAAAAAAAAAAGAATTGGAGCCACCATGCTGTCTACTGATAACTAGAGGGAGCCTCCACTTGAAAGAGACCAACAACATAGCGAATACAAACTAAAAGATTAAAAAGCAACAACAAATTAGAATCAAAGCAACGTCTTCCCAAAGGAAAGCTTTGCAAATTCAGAATTTCAGAACTCAGAAAACAAGACCGTCTACGATTGTAAGTTTAGCTACATTTTTAGAATGCGAATTAATATGAATATCATGTGTTGCGATGAAATGATAATAGTACGATACTCGTTATGTTATTAATATACGTTTGTGATTTGATTCTATTATCGTGTTGAATTGAGAATTATTAAATATGATGTTTATTATGTTTTATAATATTAATCTATGCCAGTGACTTGATTCTATTATCATGTTAAATTTGGGATTATTGGATTAGATTATTTGTATAAGCATGGACTTGGATTGTAACATCTTATGAGAATTGTGTAGTTTATTATGCAAGTTCATGTAGTGAAGTTATGCGACCAATTGTCAAATCTATATGTTCATGTTTATGCAAAACTTATGCCATGTTCACACTTATCATATGTTGGGATTAATTTGCAAGTATGTTTAAATCTATGTTACTAATTAACACATGTGTATGTTGATTAGCCTATGTTGCTAACTCACATATACGTATGTTGATTTGCCTATGTTGCAAATTAACATATGTATATGGATTAGTTCATATTGCTAATTCTCATGTATGTTGTTAATATGGCCTATGTTAAAAAACACATATATGTTGAGTTAGCCTATAAGTGCAAGTTCATACCTATGACATTATAATGTTTATGCTAGTCTTTTTGCAAGTTTGTACCTATGTCATTATAATGTTCTTGTTAGTTATTTTGCAAGTTCCCCCCTAAAATGTTCATGTTAGTTATTTTGCAAGTACACCCTATTATGTTCATATTGATTATGCCGTCAATACAAAAGTTATACCCTTGTCATGTTTATGCTAATTTTTGCCAATTTGCGTATATTAGATTAGGCTAAGTTTTTAGCCTAATACTTTACACCAAAAATCATGCGAACGTAAATTAGGCTAAGATGGTTAGCCTAATATTGGACGGGGTAACGTTGGGTTAAAATGATAATTTTAGGAAAACTTGCCATAAATTGGTCATTAATCACATAAGTGATTTATGGCATAAAAAGGCATTAATTACCTTAATTAATGAGATTAATTGGAAATGATTGTGACAGTAATTTGAATATTTTCTAATTTACATATTGGACATTAATCACATAAGTGATTTATGGCATAAAAAGGCATTAATTAACTTAATTAATGAGAATAATTGGAAATGAATATGACAGTAATTTGAATTTGAATAATTTACATAATTAAAATGTGAATTAGAAAATACGAACGCGCTTAACCCGAGGTTGGATTGAGTTGTGACGTAAACCTGCCCGGACCCGCCCGGCTGTCCAGTTGTCACAATGATCGCTGCTTTTCTATGAATCAGTAAAGCACGACATTTAAATTAAATTCTGCAAGCATACAGGTGTGTAGCATACAGGTCGAACACAGGGAGGTGTTATTAAAAATTATTTATCTAATCTCTTGGGCGAGTTAGACGAAGTTTGAAGGTTGGTTTTGAAAACAATAAAAATTGAAACTGCGATCCGATTCAGAACAAATCTAATTGAACCGACGATCAAATCACAATTATCAATTGGAAATTAAAATGCAAAACAGAAATAAAATGCAGAAATTAAAATTGCAGAATAAGAAGAACAACAAAAAAACATAAAATTAGGATTGTCGTTGAAACTAATCAAACGACTAATCACTAATGAAACAAATGTAAAATACAATTGGTGCTCTACCGAATCTAATCGTGTAGACAACACTAATCGCTAAGAAAATAGGAAAATGCTAGAAAATAAAAGAACATAAC
Organism: Allium sativum; assembly: GCA_030737875.1. Taxonomy (NCBI): domain Eukaryota; kingdom Viridiplantae; phylum Streptophyta; class Magnoliopsida; order Asparagales; family Amaryllidaceae; genus Allium; species Allium sativum. The sequence goes on along the minus strand of CM060912.1, from coordinate 255,112,998 downwards.
TTTTATTAATGTAAGAGAAGATAGAAAATGGGATATAGAATAGAAAAATGAATGGCATTTTCAATGGGACATCATGTATATTTATAGAGATGTAGACCAAATCCTAATCAAATCAATGACTAAATGGCCCTCTTTTCTGAAGAAGTAATATCATATCTCTTGCCTTCCTTGACTAGGCTTGTTTGGAAATAATTCTTTTAAGAATATCTGATGCATATCTTCCAAATCCTCCATATGGCTAGTTGATTGGTAATTAGATTGCATGCGATTAATTATTCCAAACAAGGATGCTCATCAAACTCCCAAGGCAACAAAGGATGAAATCTTCAAAATTGATCTTTTCTTGGCAATAAATCAATCAGAAATTCTTCTAATTGGAAATTGAAAAAAGAATGTTCTGAAGTGATTTCCATGACTACTCCTGAAATGTCTATTAGTGAATATCATACATACACATGAATATGTATATATATATAATATAACACTAATTAATATTCTTCATGGCAAAGGGCCAGTGTGAACGCGTTTCGTTTCTTTGGCAAAAAGTGAGCTCGACGGGGATCGAACTCAGGTCTCTCAGTACAAATTTCCATGCAATTACCAGTGAGCTACAACGTCTTTTGTAATTGAGATGGCTTTAATACGGGGAAGTAGCTTTTTATCTGTAGTTGGTCTTTAATTTGAAACGAAGGAGGCATTTTGTAACACCCCGCAAATTCTATAACTGTGAAATTAACAAATTAAAGTATAATTAATATGAAATCAAAGAACTAAGGGAAACGGGATACGCCATTGCGTTCGTCTCGGAAAAATACGCGAAATAGAGTCCGAGTTTTCGAAAAACGGAGTCCGTATGAAGAAGATATGGCCTTCGGAAGTTTGAGAATCAAGTTTAAATTCAAACAGAATAAATCAGGTTTAAATTCGAAAATGGGGCCCAATGGGCCAGGGCGGAAAAACACCCGCCTGACCCACCAAGTCGACTGGGCTGTCGACCTGGTCTAACCAGGTCGACAGGCCTGTCGACAGGGTGTCGACCTGGTCCAGACCCAGGTCGAGCCCAGTCTAACCCGGCTGGCCTATTCTCTATGTGGTCGATTTTCTGTGGTCTGCTTTGTCACTAGGGCTAGGTGGCAAGTTTTAATTGGTCTCTCCTTAGAATGAATGGCTACGATCAATCCAAGCAACATCAATGGTCCTAATCAGTTCCTAACCTCTATATAAACAACCCTAGACTAAACCCTAATCTATTCATTCAAAAATAAGAACATAGCCGCCATGTTGCTGAGGAACGACTAGGAGTAGCCACCAAATTGGAGAGAGGATTAGGAGGAAGATTCTAAAGCTTAAAGCAACCTAAACAAATCAATTCAACAAAGGAATTTGCGTCTTCAATCCCTAAACTAGAGAATTCATCACACCATTGTAAGTAGAGTATTACTTTGGTATGAATAAACAATTGTGTTGGTTTGTATGCTTGAATTGTGGCAATAAAGTAATTCATATTTGTGCGTTCTTATCAATTTGAAATATTATATACGTTTGGATATTTATGAATTATGTTATTCATTATAAAGAACTACATGCGGTAGTTCTATGCAAGTATACGTTTGGAATATTTCGCAAATTATGTAATCCATGTTGAAGCTACATGTATGTAGTTGATTTAAATTCATGCAAGTTTGGGGTTTGCTTCTATGCCACCATGATGTATATTTTTGTGCATAAATCATTTTGTAAGTAATTGGAACAAGTTTGGTTATTATCCATATGAAATTATGTTGAGAATTTGGCATTATGTATTAAGCCATGCTTTTGTACTAGAAAACCTATTTGCAAACTTATGAATATGGCTAGGCTATGATTGATATTTGGCAACCATGATTAGGTCTATCTTGTTTACAAGAATTATATGATGACATATGTGGTACATGGCTAGGTTAGGTTCAAAAGGTCCCTTTTTGTAAGTTTACATGGCTAAAGTAAGAATCATGATTTCATGTTAGAAATATTTATGCCATGGTTATGTGAACAGATTTAACTATACTTATGCCATGCTTATGTTTGATATTATGCCATGCTTATGTTTGACATTATGCCATGCTTATGCTAGAAATATTTATGCCATGCTTATGTTTGACATTATGCCTAAATAAAAATATAGGTTCATGTGACAATAATGATATCTCAATTACAAGTTCACATGCTTTGATTCATGTCACCTATGTTACCACTATGCAAGTACACCAGTTTCTATTTTGTATTTCCAACGTCGTATTGCAAGTTCATGCGCTCACATTCCCCTCTTTGTGTATGTAATTAGGCTTTAAGCCTCCCCTTTTCGCATGGCTAATTTGGGCTTTAAAAGGCTAAGCCCAAAATATATACAAACGGACGTGTTAAACGGGGGAAAATAACGTTGGGTTAAAATTACTAATGAATGAAAATATAAAATAGAAGGGCCCAAGTTCAAGTATGGGTTGGGCCCATGATTGGTGTAACCTTTACACCATTAACTTAATAATGGGCCGCAAATATTTACATATAAGAAATAAAGAGGAATGACAAAATATGTAAATGTAGAACATACGATGTGTTTAACCCGAGGTTGGATTGAGTTGTGATGTAAACCTGCCCGGAACCGCCCGGCTGTCCAGTAGTCACAACAATGCCTATCCAATGTGGGAGGTTAAACATGGAGCCCAGCAAGGACCCGAGGTTAGACTGAGTTGTGGCGTAAGACTGCCCGGAACCAACCGGCAACAGGCAGCCACAACAATACCTGTCTAATGTGAGAGGTCAGGGCCTTAATAAGACAATTAAGGCTGAGTCAGGATTGATAGGATTAAGTGAACTAAAGACTTAATCAAAATGGAACATGCTAAACAAAACGGACTGGTGGGGGTTAGGTTAGGAAACACTTAACCAACTTAGCATGTTGGCCAGAGATAGAAAACCTAGTAATGGGGGACCCTTTTCAGCAGTAACCCTAGAAGGTGTATCAGGATACCCTGAAACTAGGCAGGGTGGGGCACGATTACTGGGCTGATTGTAAGAGGTCAAAGCGACGGCGGTGGTGTAGCAGTGTAGGTTCTAACGGAGTGCGGGCGTGCACACACTCCGGCGCAGAAAAATAAGGCACTGGACACCAGTAGCATACCTGTGCACTCTAAGGTTGTGTCGGGTTGCCACTATGGGACTTGATACACCCCATGGTGGGACCAGCATAGGTAACTACAACATCGGGGGCCGTAAGACACATGTAACTATGCGAGTAGGAGCCGATCATCATAGAATGGATCACATCACCCTGATTTTGGGGTGCCAGTTGGAAACTAGTTTATATGGGTTCAGAGATCAACATGGGGTACGATAGTATATTCGACCCTAGACAACTTAACCAAGTTTATAGTGCATGCCCACTTCTTGTTTATACTTATCATACCCAGTTCTTTATTCATAGACAAAATAGTACTAGACTTACTCAGGCTTTATGTCTGACTCTACTTTTCTTTCGTCTTCTTTCTTCCGTTTCCCCCCCCCCCCCCAGGTCCTCAGGGAGGGAACAAAGCAGCTTGACCAACCTCAACATCCAGCTTGAAGAAGAGAAATGTATTGCTTGGACTTTCCTGTTTTGAACTATGGCTTTGGACAATCCACTATGGGGCTTTTGCAGTTTATCTATGTTTTATTTATGCTTCTTTAAATAATGTAATCCAGACAGATTATGAAAGTGTTATGTTATGTTTTTTTGAAAGGATGTTGTTGTAACATGTATTTGCTTTTATGAAATAAAAGTTTGTTGTTCTTCCGCTGTTTACAAATATGTGTTCTTATATCTGTCTTGTATATCTGTGACTTGTACTTATAAATCTCCACCAAAAATAGGGCATTCCCTTTGAGAGTGACCCTAACGGAGGTGGGGTGTTTCAGGTCGACAGCCCAGTCGACTTGGTGGGTCAGGCGGGTGTTTTTCCGCCCTGGCCCATTGGGCCCCATTTTCGAATTTAAACCTGATTTATTCTGTTTGAATTTAAACTTGATTCTCAAACTTCCGAAGGCCATATCTTCTTCATACGGACTCCATTTTTCGAAAACTCGGACTCTATTTCGCGTATTTTTCCGAGACGAATGCAATGGCGTATCCCGTTTCCCTTAGTTCTTTGATTTCAGATTAATTATACTTTAATTTGTTAATTTCACAGTTATAGAATTTGCGGGGTGTTACATTCTCCCCCACTTAAAAGGATTTCGTCCCCGAAATCTCCAAGTTAGGAGGAATGTATATCCTAACATCCAATCATCCATCTACTCATCCATCAAACACGAGCATCCATTGTCCTTAAAAGACTTCTAATGCTTCATGATCATATGCGAAGTGTGTGTGTATATGTACTTATCTAATGCAAAATCAGGCGGTCTACTGATTCAGTTGACCTCCTTAATGCGAATTATGTAAGTGCCATGAATCCATTATGTATGCAAATTTTCCTATTTTTGATTTTACATGAGTGCACAATCATTCATTACAAATGCAACATCCATATGACAACACATTAAAGTTCAACCATATACGAATGCAAACATATATGCATATGCAATATGAAGTGACTGAGCCGATCTAAAACCTAGATTGTGTGTGTATATGCAACCTCGAGCAACCACTAGCAATCACTTGCAACCACTTGCAACCATCATCCATAACATGTTTCAATTACATGTTTCCATCCAAAGGGTTTCTACCTAAAAGATAAGGTCGAGAAAATATACCTAAAAAGATAGATAAAAGCGCAACTTAAGGAAAATGAAAGATCAAGGATGTACCCTCGAACAGAAAAGGGTAGGCAGTGCGTATTCTAGCTTCAGTTTCCCAAGTTGCGTCTCCCTCGGCGTCGCTCCACTGAACCTTGACGAGCTTGACTTCACGGTTGCGTAGTTTCTTCACTTCCGTTCCTAATATGCGGGTTGGAACTCTTCTTACGGTTGCTTCGGGCTCCACTTCGGCCTCTTCGAGGATATTTGGCTCTACCACTTCAGCAGACTCGTGTAGACATTTTCGGAGATGCGAAACGTGAAAAACGTTGTGGACTCCAGCCAACTTCTCGGGTAGCTCTAATCTATAGGCCATTTTCCCAATTTTCTCGATGATAGGGAATGGCCCTACGAACCTTGGTGCCAGTTTTCCTGTGGTTCCAAAACGAACAACGTTTCTTAGTGGTGATACCTTGAGAAAAACTCTGTCTCCAACCTCAAATTCAAGGTCGGTCCTTCTCTTGTCGGCATAGGACTTTTGTCTGTCTTGGGCCGTCTTCATCCTTCTTCGTATTAAGTCTACTTTCTCTGAAGTTTCTCGGATCATATCTGGTCCAAGTATGAGCTTATCAGTAGACTCCCACCAACAAGTGGGCGATCGGCACGGTCTTCCATACAAAGCTTCGAAGGGCGCCATTCCGATGGTTGCTTGATAGCTGTTGTTGTAGGCAAATTCCACCAAAGGAAGGTGGTCTTCCCATGTCCCTCCGAAGTCAAGGACGCATAGCCTTAAAAGGTCTTCCAAAACTCTGTTCACTCTCTCTGTTTGGCCGTCGGTTTGGGGATGATAGGCTGTGCTCAAGCATAACTGCGTTCCTACTGCTTCTTGCAGACTTCGCCAAAACTCGCTGGTGAAGATGGGGTCTCGGTCACTAACAATGCTAGATGGTATTCCATGGAGTCGAACGATTTCCTTGAGGTAAAGTGATGCTAGGGATGAGGCAGTTCTCTTACTTTTGACAGGTAAAAAGTGGGCGCTTTTAGTAAGCCTATCCACTATTACCCAAATGCTAGTGTTGCCTCTCCTAGACCTAGGCAGCCCATCGATGAAGTCCATTGAGATGCTATCCCACTTCCACTGCGGGACCTCCAGAGGATGTAGCAGTCCGCCAGGCTTTTTCTGTTCCGCCTTAACCTGTTGGCACACCATACACTTAGAAACGAATTCTGCCACGTCCTTTTTCATGCCGTTCCAGAAGAAAGTCCTTTTTATATCTTTGTACATTTTATCTCCGCCTGGGTGTATCGTCATCTTGGAGTGATGTGCTTCCTCGAGAACCTTCTTTATTAAATCTTTTGTCTGCGGGACGCATAGTCTTCCGTCTCGCCTTAGCAAACCCCTATCGTCGATGGAGTATCTGTTGAGGTGACTTGAAGTCTCACCCTAATTAGCCTATCAATTGTTTCCACAAGCTGAGGGTCTTCGCGTTGTGCTGCCCCTACCGAATCCACTAAAGTTGGGCGCACTTCGAGAGATGCTAGCAAGCCTGGTACGAAATCGGAGGAAGGCCTAAAGTCGAAGCTGGCTATAAACTCTAGGCTTTGTCTTTCAACAAACAACGGGCTTAGGGTCAATTTCTTTCGGCTCAACGCATCTGCCACTACGTTGCCTTTGCCCGGAGTATAGGAGATTTCGAAATCGTACGAGGCAAGAAACTCCATCCATCTTTGTTGCCTCAAGTTAAGATCCTTCTGCGAGAAAAGATATTTCAACGATTTATGGTCAGTGTAAAGTTCGAACTTCTCACCTAGGAGATAGTGTCGCCAAGACTTGAGTGCAAAGACGATGGCGGCTAACTCAAGATCGTGGGTTGGGTAGTTCTTTTCGTGCACTTTCAACTGCCTCCCGCCATAAGCTACTACCCTTCCTTCTTGCATTAAGACGGCACCTAGCCCTGTCCCACATGCATCCGTATAAACAGTGAACATCTTGCTCCCATCTGGCAGCGTCAAAACAGGGGCTGTTGTGAGAGCCTTTTCAGTCGTTGGAAAGAAAACTCGCAATCCAAGTCCCAATTGAACACTAGATTCTTCTTAGTCAATTTCGTGAGCGGAGCTGAGATTTTCGCAAAATCCCTTATAAACTTTCGATAGAAACCTGCTAGTCCTAGAAAGCTTCGGACCTCAGTTGCATTCCTTGGTGTCTTCCAATCCTGTACCGCCACTACCTTAGCAGGGTCCACTGCTAACCCTTGCTTGGATACTATGTGCCCAAGGAACCTCACCTCTTCTCTCCAAAAGTGGCATTTGGAGAATTTGGCTTTTAGTTGATGGACTCGCAAAGTTTCCATGATTGCCCTTAAGTGCTGAGCATGTTCCTCTTCACTCTTTGAGAAGATAAGGATATCATCTACGAAGACTACTACGAATTTGTTGAGGAAATCTCTAAATACCCTACTCATTAGGTCCACGAAGTAAGCAGGTGCATTTGTCAAGCCGAAAGGCATGACAAGCAATTCAAAGAAACCGTCTGGGGTTCTGAACGCCGTTTTATCGATGCTATCTTCAGCCACCCTTAGCTGATGAAAACCGGTTGCTAAATCGAGTTGGGAGAAAACAGACGCTCCTACAAGCTGGTCAAATAAATCGTCAATTCTAGGGAGAGGGTGCCTATTCTTTTTCGTTAGCTTGTTGAGCTCCCTATAGTCAACACATAGACGGAGTGAACCATCCGCCTTTGTAGCGAACACCACTGGAGCGCCCCATTCTGAAATGCTCCTCCTAATGAACCCCTTTTCTAGAAGCTCTTTAATCTGTTTACTGAGCTCTTTCCTTTCTCGTGGAGCCATGTGTCTAACGGGCAACGCAACGGGCTTTGCATTATCTACAAGATATATGCGGAAGTCTATTTCCCGCTTCGGAGGCAAGCCCTTCACCTCTTCAAAGACATCTGGATATTCCCGGACCACTCTAACTGATTGCAAATTTTCAACAGAGGCATCTAGTGATTCAAGATAACTAAGCATAACCGCATACGAGGGATTACAAGAAATTTCCAAAGTATTACCGAGCTGGGTTAGGAGCCTAACAACCCTTTTCTCACAATCAAGGATGGCCCCATTACTGGATAGCCAATCCATACCCAAAATCAAACCATACCCCGAAAAGCCCAAAACAAAGGCACTACATTGAAATTCTACGCTTAGAATAGAAATTTTCAATCCCAAACAGATCATAGACAAATGAGCTGGGCCCCCAATTGGGTTTGAAACAATTAAGGGGTCCTCAACCATACTAGTTTTTAGGTGCAGAGATTATACTAAAGCAGACGAGATAAAGGAGTGTGATGCTCCATAATCAAATAAAGTGCGAACGGGGTGATCATAAAGATAAACTACACTTTCTACAGAAGTATTTATACCTCGCTGCTGCAGAGGTGGCGCTTCCAGCACATGAACCTGTGCCCCTGGGGTGGATCCAGCCCTCTGCCCCTGTCCTCGTTTCTTTGGGCAGTCCTTAGCCCTGTGGCCCGTCTCACCGCAAGAAAAGCACCCACCATTCTCCTTGGCCTTCTTTTTCCGGCAGTCCTTTACTAAGTGCCCCACTTTGCCACAGAAATTGCACTTCCTCTTCTCCTTGTTGCCTTTTCCGCCCTTCTTAAAGTCTGTCTTCTTAGGCTGCAAACCCTCTTTCTTCCCTTGAGAGTTTTCTGCCTTTGTCTCCTTCTTGCCCTTATCCTCTTCATTCAGCAATGCCATTTGCACCAGTCTTTCATACGTGGCTCCCATGGGTATATGGGTCATGGCCAAACTGTGTAATGGCTCATTTAACCCTTTGACGAAACGGAGAGCCTTCTTGTGCGGGGTGTTGACTAGGTCAAGCCCAAACCTAGCCAGCTCATCGAACTGATTCACATACTCTCTGACCGTCTTGTCCCCTTGCTTAAGAAATAAGAATTTTTCCAACTGCAAACTTCTTTCCGCATCTGAGAGAAATTTAGTCTCAAACCTTACCCTAAAGTCCTCCCATGTCTCCACTGGTCTTTCAGCATTAGTGACTTCCCACCAGTAGGAAGCCTCGCCCTTCAATAGCCACACTGCCAACTGTACTTTTTGTCTATCTTCTACCTCAAAGATGATGAATAGGTCCTCAGTTTCTTTCAGCCAATTTCTAGCTGCTACGAAGGACTCAGTTCCATGGAAATCCCTTCCTCCCATAGCTTTAAAATCTTTACATATCTTAGCAAACGTGTTTCCCCGAGGAGGAGGTGGAGGAAAAGGTGCCGCTGCGGCTGGATGATTTCCTTCAGCTGGGGGAGGAGGAATGGTAGGACCTGGCTGAGTGGCCCTTGCTTCTAAGAACCGTCTAAACCAACCAGGTATTGGCACCCCTTCCGGCAAGTTAAGTTCTTGGGACATGCTGAAACAAAAAGGATAGATTCAAAACGAAGGATAAGAGATAGTTCCTATGGCTTTGGGGGGTGGACTTTGCCTTTTTAAAATAAAATAATATTTTTCTTTTAAAAATGCTTCTTTAAATTTCTTTTTTGAAAATAATTTTTCAAAACTTTTTATCTTATCTGGTAAACCTATGCTCTGATACCAAGTGAAACACCCCACCTCCGTTAGGGTCACTCTCAAAGGGAATGCCCTAATTTTGGTGGAGGTTTATAAGTACAAGTCACAGATATACAAGACAGATATAAGAACACATATTTGTAAACAGCGGAAGAACAACAAACTTTTATTTCATAAAAGCAAATACGTGTTACAACAACATCCTTTCAAAAAAACATAACATAACACTTTCATAATCTGTCTGGATTACATTATTTAAAGAAGCATAAATAAAACGTAGATAAACTGCAAAAGCCCCATAGTGGATTGTCCAAAGCCATAGTTCAAAACAGGAAAGTCCAAGCAATACATTTCTCTTCTTCAAGCTGGATGTTGAGGTTGGTCAAGCTGCTGTGTTCCCTCCCTGAGGACCTGGAGGGGGGGGGGGAACGGAAGAAAGAAGACGAAAGAAAAGTAGAGTCAGACATAAAGCCTGAGTAAGTCTAGTACTATTTTGTCTATGAATAAAGAACTGGGTATGATAAGTATAACCAAGAAGTGGGCATGCACTATAAACTTGGTTAAGTTGTCTAGGGTCGAATATACTATCGTACCCCATGTTGATCTCTGAACCCATATAAACTAGTTTCCAACTGGCACCCCAAAATCAGGGTGATGTGATCCATTCTATGATGATCGGCTCCTACTCGCATAGTTACATGTGTCTTACGGCCCCCGATGTTGTAGTTACCTATGCTGGTCCCACCATGGGGTGTATCAAGTCCCATAGTGGCAACCCAACACAACCTTAGAGTGCACAGGTATGCTACTGGTGTCCAGTGCCTTATTTTTCTGCGCCGGAGTGTGTGCAAGCCCGCACTCCGTTAGAACCTACACTGCTACACCACCGCCGTCGCTTTGACCTCTTACAATCAGCCCAGTAATCGTGCCCCACCCTGCCTAGTTTCAGGGTATCCTGATACACCTTCTAGGGTTACTGCTGAAAAGGGTCCCCCGTTACTAGGTTTTCTATCTCTGGCCAACATGCTAAGTTGGTTAAGTGTTTCCTAACCTAACCCCCACCAGTCCGTTTTGTTTAGCATGTTCCATTTTGATTAAGTCTTTAGTTCACTTAATCCTATCAATCCTGACTCAGCCTTAATTGTCTTATTAAGGCCCTGACCTCTCACATTAGACAGGTATTGTTGTGGCTGCCTGTTGCCGGTTGGTTCCGGGCAGTCTTACGCCACAACTCAGTCTAACCTCGGGTCCTTGCTGGGCTCCATGTTTAACCTCCCACATTGGATAGGCATTGTTGTGACTACTGGACAGCCGGGCGGTTCCGGGCAGGTTTACATCACAACTCAATCCAACCTCGGGTTAAACACATCGTATGTTCTACATTTACATATTTTGTCATTCCTCTTTATTTATTATATGTAAATATTTGCGGCCCATTATTAAGTTAATGGTGTAAAGGTTACACCAATCATGGGCCCAACCCATACTTGAACTTGGGCCCTTCTATTTTATATTTTCATTCATTAGTAATTTTAACCCAACGTTATTTTCCCCCGTTTAACACGTCCGTTTGTATATATTTTGGGCTTAGCCTTTTAAAGCCCAAATTAGCCATGCGAAAAGGGGAGGCTTAAAGCCTAATTACATACACAAAGAGGGGAATGTGAGCGCATGAACTTGCAATACGACGTTGGAAATACAAAATAGAAACTGGTGTACTTGCATAGTGGTAACATAGGTGACATGAATCAAAGCATGTGAACTTGTAATTGAGATATCATTATTGTCACATGAACCTATATTTTTATTTAGGCATAATGTCAAACATAAGCATGGCATAAATATTTCTAGCATAAGCATGGCATAATGTCAAACATAAGCATGGCATAATATCAAACATAAGCATGGCATAAGTATAGTTAAATCTGTTCACATAACCATGGCATAAATATTTCTAACATGAAATCATGATTCTTACTTTAGCCATGTAAACTTACAAAAAGGGACCTTTTGAACCTAACCTAGCCATGTACCACATATGTCATCATATAATTCTTGTAAACAAGATAGACCTAATCATGGTTGCCAAATATCAATCATAGCCTAGCCATATTCATAAGTTTGCAAATAGGTTTTCTAGTACAAAAGCATGGCTTAATACATAATGCCAAATTCTCAACATAATTTCATATGGATAATAACCAAACTTGTTCCAATTACTTACAAAATGATTTATGCACAAAAATATACATCATGGTGGCATAGAAGCAAACCCCAAACTTGCATGAATTTAAATCAACTACATACATGTAGCTTCAACATGGATTACATAATTTGCGAAATATTCCAAACGTATACTTGCATAGAACTACCGCATGTAGTTCTTTATAATGAATAACATAATTCATAAATATCCAAACGTATATAATATTTCAAATTGATAAGAACGCACAAATATGAATTACTTTATTGCCACAATTCAAGCATACAAACCAACACAATTGTTTATTCATACCAAAGTAATACTCTACTTACAATGGTGTGATGAATTCTCTAGTTTAGGGATTGAAGACGCAAATTCCTTTGTTGAATTGATTTGTTTAGGTTGCTTTAAGCTTTAGAATCTTCCTCCTAATCCTCTCTCCAATTTGGTGGCTACTCCTAGTCGTTCCTCAGCAACATGGCGGCTATGTTCTTATTTTTGAATGAATAGATTAGGGTTTAGTCTAGGGTTGTTTATATAGAGGTTAGGAACTGATTAGGACCATTGATGTTGCTTGGATTGATCGTAGCCATTCATTCTAAGGAGAGACCAATTAAAACTTGCCACCTAGCCCTAGTGACAAAGCAGACCACAGAAAATCGACCACATAGAGAATAGGCCAGCCGGGTTAGACTGGGCTCGACCTGGGTCTGGACCAGGTCGACACCCCTGTCGACAGCCCTGTCGACAGGCCTGTCGACCTGGTTAGACCAGGTCGACAGCCCAGTCGACTTGGTGGGTCAGGCGGGTGTTTTTCCGCCCTGGCCCATTGGGCCCCATTTTCGAATTTAAACCTGATTTATTCTGTTTGAATTTAAACTTGATTCTCAAACTTCCGAAGGCCATATCTTCTTCATACGGACTCCGTTTTTCGAAAACTCGGACTCTATTTCGCGTATTTTTCCGAGACGAACGCAATGGCGTATCCCGTTTCCCTTAGTTCATTGATTTCAGATTAATTATACTTTAATTTGTTAATTTCACAGTTATAGAATTTGCGGGGTGTTACACATTTCTTGACATCCTGTAAAAACACACAAAAGTACCCAAAGTATCATTTATTTATTTACAAAAGATAAAATATAAGAGCATAAAATAAACATATTTCTATGTTAATCAAATACCCCCACACTTATCTTTTACTCATCCTCGAGTAAAAAGAAAATGAAAAACTAACTAGATAGGTCGCACTTTCGTAGGAAACACGATTGCATTGAGCGTATGCAACAAGCCGTTAAACCTCTAGGTGTCCCTAGTTGGACGAGTGGTGTCTCGTGAGGGTTTTCAGCGGATACTACCCACAAAATCCAAATGCAGTATGCTATGATTCTAATGAAACTACATGAATGCAATGGACATATGCAAATTAAAACGAAAAATGAAAACACGACTTATTTTAGGAAAGTGGTACAACAAATTAAGTTAACAATTTCTGATCAGTTGATTTTATTTTAGATACCTCAACTTGTCACAAATTTTTCAATATAAATCAAGTTTTCAAATGTTAAATTCCAGTTTGGCCAGTTAGTTCGGTCGATAACATAGTGCAGCCATAAAATAAATTCTTAGTTTGCTTGGCACAGTTTGCAAAGTGGTATTCTAATTTTCTCATGTATGGCTAGTCAAATCAATAAGGTCAAGAAGTGTTTGGGCATTATCGCTTATTCTTTATTCTATAAAATTTTAAAATTTATGATTAAGTACATACACCTAACTTAGAAGACCAAGGTTTACCACTCATGCACTGCCTCGCGGACTAACGGAGAGTGGGTAAAGAGCTTGGAGGATTATGCAGGCCGACTTTGACTTTGTCAACAACGTGTCGGTAATCCTTAGGTGTCCAATCTCATAAAATGAGACCAAGATATTCCAATGCTGACTTTGTCAACAACATGTCGGATAGAGCTTGGCGGGTTTGCACACCAACGCTCGATATACAAGTAATGTTGGATACCCTTGGATTATTATTATTATTGAATTTATAAGCACAAAAAAAGAGAGTTAAGCGAATTCAACTTAGCACAACTTAGTTTTAAAGATTTGACAAGCAATTATAAGTATTTTAAGTCCTCCACTTATCTAAACAAAGTCTACAATATAGAATAGATTTCATGGCCATCACCTAAGAATCTCCCTATGTACCGGTTACACTATTATCCTTCAAAATTAAACTTTTCATTATATTTCTTATTTGATCTAAGTTGAGAGAAAAAAATACTATCAACTGGCTAAAAATTGTAAACTTATTTTGTTGTATCAATTGAAAATGAGTCGTATTTTAAAAAAAAAATATGGTATGTTACTACGATATAAAATGTATGATGGTCCTACATGAAAAGAAAGAAAAATCAAAAGAATGCAATGCAGACTCCCCCCACACTTGATTGAGACAGTGTCCCAACCGTCTAAGGCAGAAAAACAAAAATAAAATAAAAAAAATGAAAAAGAAAAATAAAAGAAAAAGAACGTGTACCACCTGATTTCATGGTGGATGATCAGGCTCATGCAGATAGATAGGGTCATCTTCGTCATATTGCTCGAATTCCAAAAATGGTTTCAGTCGTTGACCGTTTACTTTGAAGACTTTTCCATCCCTAGGATTTTCAATTTCAACCGCTCCATGAGGATATACTGTTTTCACAACATAAGGTCCAGTCCATCGAGATCTGAGTTTTCCTGGAAACAAGTGAAGTCTAGAGTCGTATAAAAGAACTTTTTGACCTACGTTGAATTCCTTACGAAGTATGTTTTTGTCGTGTTGGGCTTTGGTTCTTTCTTTGTAGATTTTCGCATTTTCATACGCCTCATTTCTTAATTCCTCTAATTCCGAAATTTGTAACTTCCTATGTGGGTCGGCTTTTTCTGAGTCAAAATTCAAAAATTTTATGGCCCAAAGGGCATGATGCTCTTGTTCAAGAGGCAAGTGACAGGCCTTTCCGAAGACTAATCTATATGGTGACATCCCTAGATTGGTTTTATAAGCAGTGCGAAAAGCCCAAAGTGCATCAATCAGTTTTACGGACCAATCTTTTCTATTGGAATTCACGGTTTTCTCAAGAATTTGTTTGATTTGTCTATTGGAAACTTCTACTTGTCCACTAGTTTGTGGATGGTAAGGTGTTGACAGCTTGTGTGTGATTGAGTATTTCTTGAGCAAGGACTCAAAAGCACGATTACAGAAATGAGTGCCATTATCGCTAATGATAGCTTGAGGTGTGCCAAAGCGTGAAAAGATGTTTTCTTTGAGGAATTTGACAACAACCTTGTTGTCGTTGGTTTTGGTCGGAATGGCTTCAACCCATTTTGAGAGATAACCTACCGCAAGCAAGATGTAAAGATTCCCTAGTGAATTAGGGAATGGTCCCATGAAATCGATGCCCCAAACATCGAATAATTCAATCACTAAAATGGGGTTGAGAGGCATCATGTTTCGCTTAGTGATTCGACCCGTTCTTTGACATCGCTCACATTTAGAGCAAAATTCGAAAGCGTCACGGAAGAGTGTGGGCCAATAAAAAACGCTTTGCAAAACTTTTGCAGCAGTTTTTCTTGCTCCAAAGTGACCGCCACAAGCATGGTCATGTGAGAAAGAGTGAATACTTTGGTGTTCATGATCGGGCACACACCTTCGAATGATTTGGTCTGGACAATATTTGAAAAGATATGGGTCGTCCCAATAGAACTTTCGAACTTTCGAGAGAAATTTTTGTTTATCTTGTTTCGACCATTCAGCGGGCATTTGTTGTGTGACAAGATAATTCACAATGTCAACGTACCAAGGGGTGTTAGAGATGGAAAGAATTTGTTCGTCAGGAAAATAGTCATCGATTTGGGTGTCGTTAACATTTTCGTGCACAATTCGAGAGAGATGATCAGCTACGACATTTTCAGAACCCTTTTTATCTCGTATTTCTATATCGAATTCTTGAGGAAGAAGGATCCAACGAATCAAGCGGGCCTTAACATCCTTCTTAGAAAGCAAATATCGTAGGGCAGCATGATCAGTGTAAACTATGACTTTGGATCCTATGAGATATGGTCAGAATTTCTCAAGAGCGAAGACAACTGCCAAAAATTCCTTTTCAGTAGTTGAGTAATTCAATTGGGCCTCGTTTAAGGTTTTGCTAGCGTAATAAATGACTCGAGGGAGTTTATCGATACGCTGACCTAAGATGGCTCCAACTGCAAACTCAGAAGCGTCGCACATAAGTTCGAAGGGTTGAGTCCAATTAGGAGGTTGAATGATGGGAGATGTGGTCAAGATTGACTTAACAGTATCAAAAGACGTTTTGCAGTCATTGGAGAATTCGAACTTAACGTCTTTGGCAAGTAAATTTGAGAGAGGTTTTGAAATTTTCGAGAAGTCCTTAATGAATCTTATATAAAATCCCGCATGGCCAAGAAATGAACGAACATCTTTAACAGACTTAGGAGGAGGTAGATTAGCAATCAAACAGATTTTAGATTTGTCGACTTCAAGGCCATCTTTGGAGACGACGTGGCCTAGAACTATCCCCTTTTTAACCATGAAATGACACTTTTCCCAATTAATCACGAGAGATTTTTCCTAACAACGTTTTAGGACGAGTTCTAAATGAGTGAGGCATTGGGAAATAGAAGATCCATAGATTGAAAAATCATCCATGAATATTTCTAAGAATTCGTCCACCATATCAGAGAAAATACTCATCATACACCTTTGGAAAGTTGCGGGGGCATTACAAAGACCAAAAGGCATGCGACGATAAGCAAAGGTTCCAAAGGGACAAGTAAAGGTGGTCTTGTGTTGATCCTCTAAAGCAACAGGGATTTGGTTGTAGCCAGAGTATCCATCGAGAAAACAATAGTACTCATGACCCGCTAAGTGTTCGAGCATTTGGTCAATAAAAGATAAGGGAAAATGGTCTTTTCGTGTGGCTGCGTTGAGCTTTCGATAGTCGATACACACACGCCATTTTGTTTTGATTTTTGTTGGGACAAGCTCATTACTTTCATTTTTGATCACTGTGACTCCCGATTTCTTTGGTACGACTTGTACCGGACTCACCCAGGTACTATCAGAGATGGGATAGATGATGTTATTGTCTAGACATTTGATTATCTCCTCCTTGACCACTTCTCTCATGTTTGGGTTTAATCGCCTTTGAGCCTCACGGATGGGTTTAGCCTCATCAACAAAGTGTATGCGATGTTCCACAATTGACGGGCTAATTCCTTTTATATCGCTCAGTTCCCATCCCAAGGCGTCTTTATTTTCCCGCAAAACTTCTAAGAGTTTTTCTTCTTGGTCCTCGGTAAGATAGAGGCCAAGATTACGGGAAGAGTTTCTGAAGAGTCTAAGTATGCGTACTTAAGGTCTTGTGGCAAGGGTTTGAGATCTAACTTAGGATGTTCTTGAGTGTTATTGTTGGTTAACATTCCTTGGTTAGATTCAGAAGACGAAGGATTCAAGTCAAGAAATTTATTCAGTTCAGAAATGTATTCAAGTTCGTCGAAATCGGAGTCGAAATGATCCAGACACATTTTCAAGGCTTCAAAAGTGTCTTTAGAGGTTTCGTCAACTATGGTTTGAATCATGTCGATTTCATCGGTCTCAAAATCCCTAGGTTGTTTGTTGAGATTGAAGATGTTTAGCTCAATGGTTAGGTGCCCGAAGGAAAGTCGAAGTTGACCGTTCCTACAATTAATGACAGCATTTGAGGTTGCTAAGAAGGGCCGTCCTAAAATCAATGGTATTTGAACTTTGGAATTTGAGACAGGCTCTGTTTCTAAAACTATGAAATCGACAGGTAAGTAAAATAGTTCGATCTGTATCAAGACGTCTTCGATAATTCCCAATGGCTTTTAGACAGACCGAACTGCTAACTGAAGGGTGATGTTTGTTGGTTTAATTTCCCCTAACCCAAGTTGACAATAAACAGTATAAGGAAGAAGATTGACACTGGCACCCAGGTCGAGTAGGGCACGAGATATATGGGTGTTTCCTATTTTGCAATCAATCGTAGGGCAGCCAGGGTCTTTGTACTTGACTGGGGTAAGATTCGAAAGAGCAGAGCTTGTATTCGCAGTTAGATAGGCGGTTTTTGGAACATTAGTTGCACGTTTTTGTGTGCACAATTCCTTAAGACATTTGGCACATTGAGGAATTTGTTCGATTGTGTCTAAAAGGGGAATGTTCACACGGACTTGTTTGAAAATTTCCAAGATCTTATCGAAATTTGCCGCTTTCTTCTTATTGTTGAGCCTATGGGGAAATGGAGCTATTGGTTTTTCAACTCTGTGATGAGTTTCATCATTCGAGGAAGAAGGTTTATCCAAGGAAATAGAAGGTGGTAAGGTCGTAGAAGATGGTATGTTAGTATTGCCAACATTAATTTTCGAAGGTGGGTCGGGTTTGCCGACACTGGGAGAAGAATTGTTGGGATTGCCAACATTTAAGGAAACTTGAGGTTTAGAGGAATTGGCATTCGAAGCCAATGGGTGATCATCATGATTAGGGATTTGGGTCGAGTTAGAAGATTCGTCATGGTCGCCTACATTATTATCAACCCTCTTTCCAGATCGAAGGGTTGTAACAGCATTGACTGGATTATGGTTTTCGTCCTCACAAGAATTTACAGCACGAGAGTTATATCTTGGATTCACCTCGGGTTGACTCGGTAATTTTCCTTTCTCGTTGTTTTTCGCTAGTTCCTTTATCATATTCATCATTTGTTCCATTTGTTTTTCTAAACGCACAATTTCTGGTGACGATTGAGAAGATTGAGAGGATTGGTTCGATGCTTGAAAATTGGGGTGCCTATAAGGTTGCTTGGATTGAGATGCTGTTTGAGAGGTTTGAAAAATTAGAGGTGGAGCTTGATAATTTGGGTTGGGAATAAAGGGTTGCACGTGAGATAGGTTAGCCGAATTGTTGGGGTTTGACCAAGAAAAATTTGGGTGGTTCCTCCAACCAGGTTTGTATGTTGATGAGTAAGGATTATTTTGAGCTATGGCATTAGCTTGGTCCTGAGAGTAATAGTGGGGTAACCCTTCTCCGGCTTGAGGAGTTTGATTTTCTAAGGGAATTTGACTTGGGTCCACGACATGCACTCCTCTAGTAGAAGTACGAATGGGAACACGAATTGATTCCCATTGCATGTCCTTTTCAGAATAATCTTCTAAGAATTGCCAAGCTTCATCGGCTGTCTTAGACATAAAATCTCCTCCACACATTGATTCTAGTTGAGTTCTAGTCTGATAGTTTAGCCCTTCATATGCAATTTGACATAAGTGATCTTTTAGAATTCCATGATGAGGGCAACTATATAATAGCTGGTTGAATCTCTCAAAGTATTTTGAAAAAGTTTCCCCCTCATTTTGACAAAATTGATTTATCTCGATTTGGATTTTTAGAGTTTTATGGAAAGGGAAAAACTTTTTCAAGAATGCAGTGATAAATTCATTCCAACTCCTTATGGAATGTCTTGGAAGAGAATTTAGCCATCTTTTAGCGCTTTCAAGTAGTGCAAATGGGATTAGCCTTAGCTTGATCGATTCGTTAGATAATTATTGCATTTTTGTTGTGGAAGCATACAATTCAAATTCACTTAGAAATTCATAAGCATTTTCAGACCCAGTAAACTTTGGTACCCCTTGTATAAAAGAATGTTTTAGCTCAAAATTGTTTCCTTCAGCTGGTGGGAACACAATGACAGATGGTTGAACGGTCCTAGTCGGATAACATCGATCACGAAGAGATAAGGGTCTATCTATTTGGATATTGAGGTTTTGAAAATTTTGATTTGATCCCCAAAGTTTGGAAAGTTGTGATTCACTCGATTTTGATCCAATTCGGTTGGAAAATTTTGGTTGATTCGAGAACCTCTAGGAGAATTTTGTTGGCTAACACTTTTTCCACTCATTGTTGTTAAATGCAAGCACAGAAATTAGCTACAATGAAATTTTCTGTCCTTATTGGCTCCTAACCCAAAATTATAAAGTGACGCGTTTGATTACTTAGATCAAAAGTTTTCTCAGCCAGTTAACGGACAAGTGTTATCAGTGCACCAAGAATCACCCTAGCAATGCAGCCGAAGGTTTAAGTACCTTCAGAGTAACAACCGATATAATATTTACGAATCACCGTAATATTTATAAACGGTTATTTCTCTACCGTAGTCTAGACACCAAGAAATAATTCGTTCCAAATGAATCAACTATCACAATACAATTAAGCCCTAGATGAGCCCGTGACTCCCTTAAGTCCAATGTCTAACCGTTATTATTAGTCAGATTCTACGATGAAATGCAATTTGTGGGCTAAGGAAAGGGTGATGAAATCCCTCACCTTATGTGAATTGGGGTATTGCCCTTAACAGAATGAATAAAAAAAATACAGAAACAACAATCACACAAAATAATTGCAGAAATTAAGAAAAAAAAATTACATTCAAGCCGCTGCCCCTACAGAATTTTTTTACAACAATTGTCTATTTTTTTTTCTTTTGCAGCAGAGCACCTGTAGAGTTTTAAAAATTTCTCACCTTGATCGGCAGTCCTCCAGTGAAATTGGGTAGCGCTAGCGCGTTCACACCCCACTTGGTGTGCAACCGCTCCAACAATTCGACTTCAACTATTTGCAATTGTTTGACTTTTGAATTTCTCCACTTCGGTCTTGCTTGTTTTCCTTCCTTCGCTTGATCTTGATTTTGATTTCTTTTTTTTTTTTTTAAGAAATTGTTAAAACAAGGAAAGAGATTAAGGAAAAAAAAAGGAATAGAAGACAAAACTAGCAAGATATTTTTTTCTTGTTTTTGGAGATTGCAATGTCAATAAATAACATCAAATCTGCCAATCAAGAGTTTTTTCAGAAAAAATGGAAAGTAATAGTATTAGAAGAAAATAAATCTAAAGTAAAAGGAAACAAAATAAATGAAAAGAGAAAGAGGGAAGGAGATTCTATTGAAATCAGGGAACGAAAAAGCAAAAGGAAAGAGTTGTTTTTTTTTTATTAATATGTTGAAAAGAAGAAAGAATTTGTAAAAGAAGAGAATGGGATTGAGAAATAAAAAGGAAAGAAATAGGTGAAAATTGGTAACTTTTTTCCTTTTAAAATTTGTAAAATGAAGAAAAAGGGTGTATAAAAAATAGGAAAGGAAATGAAGGAAAGAAACTGAAAAATTGGTAAGAAATTAAAATAAAAAGTGGCAATTTTTTTTTATAAAAGGAAAGCAATAAGAGAAAATAGCAAGCAAATTAAAGATGTGAAAACTAAAAAGGTGATTGCAAAATGGAAAGAAATTTGGGTAATGGAATTATTCAGCAACAACGAGAAAATTTAGAAAGAAATTTGTTTTTTTTTAAAAGGGTAAGAGATTTGCAACAGAAGGAGATTTGTGAGAAGAAATTATAAGAAAATGGCAAGAATTTGTACAATGGGAAGAATTTAATGACAAAAATTTTCTTTTCTTTTTCTGATTTGTAAAAGAAGAAAGAGAACGTAGAAGATTGGGAAAAGAAATGGAAAGATGGAAAGAAATAAAGCAAAAATTGAAAGGTTTTTTTTCCCTTAGAATTGAAAAGAAGGAAGAATTTATAAAAGAAAAGAAGGAGATTGAGAAATAAAAAGGAAATAAATAAATGAAAGAAAAAAAAGGAAATAAGGTCAAGAAAATTTGGCAAGTTCTTTTTTTTATTTGCCTAAAGTAGGAATAAATTCGCAAGAGGGAACAAACAAATGTAAAAATTGGGAAGGAAGGAATAGATGAGATTAAAGAAAAGAAACTAAGAGACAAAAGTGGCAAGAATTTTTTTTCTCTTCTCTTGTTTAGATGATTCTAGCACCAATGTTTGATACAAAATCAACTAATAAAGAGATTTTTTTTTAGCAAAACAAAAACAAAAATAAAAATAAAAACTAACACGAATCAGATATTAAATAAACAATAAAATTTAATCGTTACCTCCCCGGCAACGGCGCCAAAAACTTGATCGCTGCTTTTCTATGAATCAGTAAAGCGCGACATTTAAATTAAATTCGGCAAGCATACAGGTGTGTAGCATACAGGTCGAACGCATGGAGGTGTTATTAAATATTATTTATCTAATCTCTTGGGCGAGTTAGACGAAGTTTGAAGGTTGGTTTTGAAAACAATAAAAATTGAAACTGCGATCCGATTCAGAACAAATCTAATTGAACTGATGATCAAATCACAATTATCAATTGGAAATTAAAATGCAAAACAGAAATAAAATGCAGAAATTAAAATTGCAGAATAAGAAGAACAACAAAAAAAACATAAAATTAGGATTGTCGTTGAAACTAATCAAATGACTAATCACTAATGAAACAAATGTAAAATACAATTGGTGCTCTACCGAATCTAATCGTGTAGACAACACTAATCGCTAAGAAAATAGGAAAATGCTAGAAAATAAAAGAACAGAACTTTTATTAATGTAAGAGAAGATAGAAAATGGGATACAGAATAAAATAATGAATGGCATTTTCAATGGGACATCATGTATATTTATAGAGATGTAGACCAAATCCTAATCAAATCAATGACTAAATGGCCCTCTTTTCTCAAGAAGTAATATCATATCTCTTGCCTTCCTTGACTAGGCTTGTTTGGAAATAATTCTTTTAAGAATATCTGATGCATATCTTCCAAATCCTCCGTATGGCTAGTTGATTGGTAATTAGATTGCATGCGATTAATTATTCCAAACAAGGATGCTCATCAAACTCCCAAGGCAACAAAGGATGAAATCTTCAAAATTGATCTTTTCTTGGCAATAAATCAATCAGAAATTCTTCTAATTGGAAATTGGAAAATGATTGTTCTGAAGTGATTTCCATGACTACTCCTGAAATGTCTATTAGAGAATATCATACATACACATGAATATGTATATATATAATATAACACTAATTAATATTCTTTATGGCAAAGGGCCAATGTGAACGCGTTCCGTTTCTTTGGCAAAAAGTGAGCTCGACGGGGATCAAACTTAGGTCTCTCAGTACAAATTTCCATGCAATTACCAGTGAGCTACAACGTCTTTTGTAATTGAGATGGCTTTAATACGGGGAAGTAGCTTTTTATCTGTAGTTGACATTTATTTGAAACGAAGGAGGCATTTCTTGACATCCTGTAAAAACACACAAAAGTACCCAAAGTATCATTTATTTATTTACAAAAGATAAAATATAAGAACATAAAATAAACATATTTCTATGTTAATCACACAACAATAGCTATCCAATGTGGGAGGTTAAGGCATGGGGCCCAATAAAGACCCGAGGTTAAACTGAGTTATGGCGTAAGACTGCCCGGACCCAACCGGCATACATACAGCCACAACAATATCTATCTAATCTGAGAGGTTGGTGCTCTAATAAGACAATTAGAGCTGAGTTAGGACTGATAGGGTTAAGTCAATTTAATAAATACCTAACCAAATTCAACATGTTAAATAATTTGGATGGGTGGGGGTTAGGTTCATTCAGACACTTAACCACTTAACATGTTTGACTAGAAAACCTAGTAACGGGGACCCGTTTCAGCAGTAACTCAATTAGGTATCATGGTACCCTGAACTAGGCAGGGTGGGGCACGATTACTGGGCTGATTGTAAGCGGTCAAATGCGACGGCGGTTGGTGCACAGTGTGGGTTCTAACAGAGTGCGGGCGTGCACACACTCTGGAGCAGACAAGTCAGGGCACTGGAGCATTAGTAGTATACCCTATGCATGCTAGAATTGTGTCGGGGCCACCACCATGGGACTTGATACACCCCATGGTGGGACCAGCATAGGTATCTACCATATAGGGCCGTAGGACACATGTGAATATACGAGTAGGAGCCGATCTTTTAAAGAAAGAGAAAGGGATCACTTCACCCCAATCACGGGGTGCCTGTTGGTATAAGAATTAGTAGGTGCAAAGATAGAGATTTAAAATAGGGTGCGAAGGGATGTTCGTTTTAGGACACCTTATCTAGTTCTAGGATAGTCTATTTTCCTGATATCGTCATGTTCTCACTTTATGCAAGTCATGATCATTTTATTATTAACATTCTAGGAATATAGCTAGACTTACCAGACTTATGTCTGACCCATTTTCCTTTCGTCTTCTTTTCTTCCGTCCCCCCCCCCCCCCCCAGGTCCACAAGGACGAAATACCGCAGCTTAGTCAGTTTTCCATCCAGGTTGAAGAGAGAGAATGTATTGCTTGGATTTATTTCATTTGGACCATGGCTTTGGATATCATTTATGGGGATTATGCAGCTTTATTTTTGTTTCATGCTTCTTTAACTTTTAAAATCAAGATAGTATTATGGTTGTAATAATTGCAAGTTTGTTTTGAGACAATGTTGGAAATGTTCTGTATGAACACGTATTTATGATAATAAAAGTCTGTTTGTTTTTCCGCTGCTTATTTATATGTGTTTATATCTGTCTTGTGTTTTATCTGTGTCTTTTACTTATAAACCTCCACCAAAATTAAGGCATTCCCTTTGTGAGTGACCTTAACGGAGGTGGGGTGTTTCACGCCCCTTCTGCTGATTCAAGGTTGGCATTTATCAATCAATTGGAGGTGGCGAGCAAATCAATTCCAATAAACATTTGTTCGACCCCGACATTAAGGCTAAATTATATTCAGGCATTACCCAATTGCCATAAAAAACCACTTTGATTTATGAACTATACTACTTCTGTCTGTTAAATTTGTTTATTGACTGAATAGCACAATGCTATTTGTGAATTATTGTCTTATTTTCATTTGATTTTGTATTACACTCCTGTTATATCTTCCAAACGAAAGCTCTATATGAGTGTGGAAAGAATTTTACTTAATAAAATTTTCTCTTTTTTCTTCTATAGCCTAATTGACACCATACACCATGTTGTGATATTAAAATAGACAAAATGGACGATTATTTATATAAAACAAGATGTTGTGAATAATAAGAGCAAAAATGAACCAGAACATTATCTTCATATAAGCACTGATGGGATGGGCTCACATACATCAGTATATTACGTTATTACAGAAACGGGCTTGTACAACCATATACAATATTTGTTTTACCGTTGCCTATGTGTACATATAAATAGGCACGGTGCACTTTATTTTCAGTTATCAATTTCACTTCTATAGAATAAAAAACTACAGAGAAATAAAATTTTATTATTTCTCTTTTATGGTATCGGAGCCAAAAGCCAAGCGGCAATATAATATAGTTTTTTTTTTAAAATCAAGAAAGCTAGAATCAATACAGAAAGTGGTGAAAGATTTGATTTTCGCTTCTCATAGGATTATCATAATCGAAGGCGAACCCTTCATCACAAGTGCAGCACTGTTCTTATCTTTTCTTCACTGCCTCGCCTAAAACCAATAAAAGAATCACTTCTTTCACGAATTTTGGCTACTGTGCTGATCATCAGACTAATGTCTTCATTTGATCAGTTTTGTCCTCTGTTCTAGTTGTAGAGAAGATCAATATTGACTTCTTGCCATCCTAGAAACCGTTTTCTGACCATTTATTGGTTTCTAGTTGCAGAAAAGTGATATACCAACCTTCTTGCCGTCCAAGAAACGTTTTTCGGCCAACATTTGTTCCTGTTCCCTCGTTTTCAGCATCCAACATGACACGAAACAATGATACATTGAGTTCTGCCATGTCAAGAGCTGAAGCCAGTGTCTCCACCGCCAATTCCGTCACCCTGATCAAGCCAAAAAGTAATGTAATTAATATCCCATTAGACGAAGATAATTACATGCTGTGGTAATATCAAGTAGAAACAGCGTTAAGGGGATATGGTCTTCTTGAATATATCAAAGGCACAGTTACTGCTCCACCTCCTATGGTTACAGATAAGGATGGTAACCTGATTACCAGCCAAGATTACACAATGCATCAGAAATAAGATAGTTTCCTTGCATCATGGCTCATATCAAATAAGATAGTTTGCTTGCATCATGGCTCATATCATCGGTTAGTGCATACTTATTATCATAGATTATAGGTTGCAATACATCGTATGAAATATGGAGTGCAATAGAACAAATTTTTATTGCAAAATCTACATCAAGAATTATGCATGACCGTAGTCAGTTGCAGAATATCAAGAAAGACAGTTTGTCAATGAGTCAGTATTTGACCAAAATCAAGACCTTGTGTGACAAATTAGGGGCAACAAGCCATAAGGTTTCAGAAAGAGAGCAGGTTTTATACATTACTGGTGGATTAGATGATGATTATGAGTCCGTTTTCACATTTATTGCATCACAAAGAGTCATCCCAGACATACAATATGTTCGTTCAACCCTCCTTGCGCATGAAGGAAGAATATAGCAAAAGAAAACGGTACAAGGGGATTATTCAGTCAACTATGCAACTACTTCTAAGGGCAAGAATCAACCAAGAAACAATGCCAGTCAAACTAACAATCAAGAACCCAATTTCTACAGAGGAAATCAACCCGAAAGAGGTAGACGTAGGGGTAGATGGAATGGTAACAATCGTACTAAATGTCAAATATGTGAAAATTTTGGCTATATCGCTAGTAGGTGTTATTTCAGGTTCAATACTGAATATAATGTGGCAAGGCAAGGTCAGTCAAATCAAGCAAGGCCTAATGTCAACATGGCGCAGATTAATCAGCAAAAAAACAATGGTGAAAACAACAAAAGATAAGCTAGCAATATTGAAGATTCTAACACGTCTGAGGACATAAATGTGGACGAGTGGTATCTAGACTCAGAAGCTACGAATCATATAACTAACAACATGCAAAATTTAAATCTTGGCAATAGAAGCTATTCAGGTACGCAAGCCATACGCATGGGAAATGGTGAAACGATAAGTATATCTCATATTGGTAATGGTTTCATCAATGGTAAGAGGCAGTTATATCTTAATAATTTATTATGTGTTCCTAAAATCAAGAAAAATTTACTCAGTGTCTCGCAATTTGCCAATGACAACCATGTCTACTTTGAGTTTCACCCCAAATATTGTGTTAATAAGGACCTAATTGATGACAATGTTTTATTATAGGGTAGCATGGAGAATGGGATGTACAGATTCAGCAATTCCAACATCAAAAATAACACATATTATGGAAAACACTGTTACAATGTTGAATTTAATGCTAAGGCCAATAAGGACTCTTTTAATGTTTGGCATAGAAAACTTGGCCACGCTAGTATTAGAACTATAAAAGATATATTGCATGATAATAATATTTCTATTGAAAAGTTACCTGATACTTTTGTCTGTTCTCACTGTCAAACAGGCAAGTGCCATAAACTGCCATTTATTGATTCTGAAACTATTTACAATAATCCACTTGAACTAGTTGCAGCAGATGTATGGGACCCTCTCCTGTTCATACTGATCAAGGATGCAGGTACTATCTATCGTTCCTGATGCATATAGCAGATACTGTTGGGTATTTTTTCTTAAAGAAAAATCAGATGTATTTAATGCAGTAGTTCAATTCATTAAATTCATTGAAAAACAAATTAATTATAGTGCAAAATGATTGAAAATAGACGGTGGGGCTAAGTTTAAAACTTTAAAGAAATTTCTTGATGATAAGGGAATCAAACATAGAATAACCTGCCCACACACATCTGAGAAAAATGGTATAGTAGAAAGGAAACATATGCATATTGTTGATACAGGATTGACACTGATGTCACAAGCGTCTCTGCCACTTAAATTTTGGGCAGAAACGTTTGCCACATTGGTGTATTTAATAAATAGAATGCCTACAAGGGTTTTAAATGAAAAATGTCCATATGAAAAACTATATGAGACTAAACTAGATTATAGTGCACTAAAAACATTTGGGTGCTTGTGCTTCCCTTATCTTAGGCCATACAATCAACATAAACTCAGCTTTAGGTCCAAACCATGTACCTTTTTAGGTTACCCAAACAATCAGAAGGGATACAGGTGTCTGGACAGTAATGGCAGAGTTTATGTATCCAAACATGTGATTTTTAATAAAAATATTTTTCCTTTTGCAGAAAAGAAAGTAAAGACTACAAGCAAAGTTATTGAAACAACGAGCAATTTTCGGCCACCTGTGGCTTTAACGGACTGGCAAAACAGCAAATGCATAGAAGATCAACATGGAGATCCAAGTGACTCCCATACAGTTTCAAGTACCAGATTCGACTACAACACAGATTATGAAAATGTACAAACACAACACGGTACAACAGAGCATCCTATAAGAAATACTAACAGTGATGATAGCAGCAATGGGAACCAAAGTGACTCGAACAATTGTGATAACGAAGCTACTACAGAAAATACAAGAAAGAAAATCACAGATAAAAATGTTGATCACATGATGATGAGAGCTAAAAGTGGTATTTTCAAGCCCAAGGTATACACTACATTACTTGACCAGAAAGAACCTAATACGTATGAGGAAGCTATCAATAATGCAAAATGGAAGAATGCAATGAATAATGAATATAATGCCCTAATTAAGAATGGGACATGGACTCTTGTACATCCACCAAAGTATAAAAATATTATAGGGTGTAAGTGGACATATAAATTGAAGAGAAATTCAGATGGTAGCATACTCAAATATAAGGCCAGACTGGTGGCTAAAGGATATTCACAGCAATATGGATACGATTTTAGCGAAACATTTTCACCAGTGGTTAAGCGCACAAACATAAAAGTTATAATGTCTATTACACTAAACCAAGGATGGGAAAACAGACAAATGGATGTGTATAATGCGTTCCTTAATGGTGAGTTACAAGAGGATGTAAATATGAAACAACCAATGGGATACTTAAAGCTGAAGAATAGGGACTTGTCTTTAAACTACACAAGGTTATATATGGATTGAAGCACACCTCAAGGGTCTGGTATGATAAGCTCAAGGTAACCTTTACTGGTCTAGGGTTTCACATGGCTAAATCAGACTGCTCACATTATATAAGGATGAAAGATAAAATCACTGCATATGTTTTAGTATATGTAGATGATATTCTGATTACTGGAAGTAATGAGGGTGAAATCAACAGCATTATTGTCTACCTCAACAAGAAATTTTCAATTAAAGACCTAGGTGTTGCCAACTATTTTTTGAGAATTCAAGTAAAGTATTTATCTACATCAAAAATCAAGTTATCTCGGAGAAGATATATTACTGAAATACTTGAATGTGCAAACATGGATAATGCAAAATCATTACCAACACCAATGACAAGTAATCTACGTTTATCTAAAAACAGTGGTGATGCAGTTGAAAATGTCAAGCTTTATAGGAGTATTGTAGGTGCACTACAGTATGTGATCATAACAAGACCTGAATTGTGTTTTAGTGTGAACAAGGTATGTCTGTTTATGCAGAACCCGTTAACTAATCATTGGAAGGCAGTTAAACGCATTTTAAGGTATTTAAGAGGAACCCTAAATCATGGATTAGTGTTTAAATCAAACAAAAATACAGACATACGATCTTACAGCGATGCAGACTGCGCCTCGGACCCAGATGATCGGAGATCTACCTCTGGATACTGTTTTTACTTTGGATCGAACCCTATATCTTGGTGTTCGAAGAAGCAATCCACTACATCACGCTCAAGCACTGAAGCGGAGTACAGATCGGTCGCGAGCACCACGGCAGAACTGATATAGATTGGATATCTACTACAAGAGCTTGGCATAGATCTGAAGCATGCGCCAATCATTTGGTGTGACAATCGAAGTGCAATATCTCTATCGGCAAACCCAATTCAACATTCTCGTACGAAACACATAGAGATCGATTTATATTTCATACGAGAACAGATAGCAAAGGGGAAATTGGAAGTCTAACATGTTCCCTCGTATTTTCAGAATTTGACGTGCTTACTAAAGCGCTATCAACAAAGAACTTTCATAGGTTTAGAAAGGAACTATAGATTTCATGTAGAGATGACAAAGATGAGAGCGGTAGAAACATTTCAAGTAGAGATGACGAAGAACTTTCACAGATTTAGAGAGGAATTGCAGATTTCATGTAGAGATGACGAAGAAAAGAGCGACAGAAACATTTTTAGTAGAGATGACGAAGATGAGAGCGGCAGAAACCCTAGTCCTCGTTATCTTCATATAAGCACTGATGAGCTAGGCTCACATACATCAGTATATTACGTTATTACAGAAATGGGATTGTACAGCCATATACAATATTTATTTTATCGTTGCCTGTATGTACATATAAATAGGCATGGTACACCTTTTTTTTTAGTTATCAGTTTCACTTCTGTAGAATCGAAGACTGCAGAGAAATAAAAGTTTTACTATTTCTCTTTTAGCGAAACTTACGTAGAAGTTGAGTCCGCTCTAACATTTCACAGTAGGCCATGCAAGCTATGCAAGCATTCTTTTCGTATTCTTTTCACTGCAAATAGACAATATAAGTCATCAAAAAATTCCTAATGCATTGGGGTACATATGGCCACGTGTTTGACACACTTAGTGTATTGAGATATACAAGGCCGCATATATCAAACATTTAGTGTATACAGAGGTATTTGACAGGATTTACCAGATAATTTCAAATTATAATATAAAATTTAAATGTTTGACTTGAAACGTACGTTTTATTTCACCAAGCTATTATCACGTATATTGATGTAGAAAATCTGGATAATTGCTAAGATAAAACTTTTCTAGTTGGTTTAAATCAACTTTCTAATTTGAGCACACATCAATTGTTCTCAAACAATTAAAATATAGGTCATACATGACACAATAGTATCAATGATCACAGCAGAAAAAATCCTACTTTAAGCTTAAGGCAGACATACTATATTATAAACAACGCTGTGTACTAAGGACCATATAAATGGAGTGGGATAGAATGCCTGAACGTTTGCCATAAATTATATACCAGTCGTTTTCAAATCTCACTATATTAAAAGTATAGAGCACATTGTTTGTTAAGATACATTTATCACTGGGACAGACATTGTTATTTTCATTAGAATGTTCTCATATAAAACTAAGTTCACGAATAAAGAAAGCAAATGATGCTTTGGTTACCTTCTCTTAACTAACATTGTTGGCTTTCTATACATGCTTGTTAGTATTTTCTACAATTATTCCTACTAATAATTCCCTGTACAGTTAGGTGTGCATGCCTTTCAACAGGTTCATTCCAATTCAGTTTGTTAAACTTGGCACTCTTGCGTGTATATGCACTATAAAGAACACAGTGTTTTGCGATGGCCTGAAGCCGTCGGCAGCCGTTGTCGCTATTTTAGTCGTCGCCAACCGGAATAGCAACGGGTTGAGCGACGGCTCCATTGTTGAATGTTGATATAGCAACAATATTTTTATATTGCAAATGCATTCTTCAAATTTGTTTGGATCGACTATTCTTGCATCCAATGGTGACATAATTAACAGTGCATGCATAAAGGGACATCGTTACACCGTTTTAATGGTTATTATCAAGTTAATTACTACCGCTAAACAATCATGTTTACTTCATTTTTTCTCATATGATCCACAACACAATCAACCTACAACACAATCAACTTACGCCCAATTAAATACATGATAGTTGTCGTTTTCATGCTCCTAAATCAAGTACATATGCGATAATCAACGATTTCAACCTCATAATCAATTCCACTTATTCCCAAATCAAAGTATAACAAAATCAACATCATATGCATCTCATAAGATAACCAATTTCATATCCATAAACAATAAATTTATGACCCTATATAAACATACAAATTAACCCTAAATAAACATGTAATAGGGTTTAGAAGACATACCTTTCGAAATTGAGATGATGGAATGGAGTTTGGATGGTTGAAATCGAAGTATGGGAGGGCGACGACGCAGAAAAGGGGGGTTTTCTTTTAATTTTCGTGGGTAAACTGATTTGGGAAAGAAAGGGTCGTTGTTTATTACTTCAGGACCGTGCAACGGCTAGCGACGACCGCTTTTTTAGCCGTCGCTAGCTGTCGCCCATACCCGTTGCAGTTTGAGCCACTCCCTGTAATGATCATATTAACGTATCCATGCTACCATTCCTTCTATCATTCCACCTGTTTTACCTTTTACCTTCTTGGCTCTAATCAAACGTATCATTACATAGGACTTTGAAGAACAAGCTTAGATCCATGAAGCTTTGGTAATGAAATACCCTTTTATTATGACACTTATCACAAGTTTATGGGTGAAGAGGAAGGTGAGCATAGGAATTTATAATTAACAAATTATAGGGAAAGGTCTTTTGCAATGTTTTGAATGAGACAGTGGTGACATGAATAGGCTAAAATAATTGGATGACTCTAGGTACAGGAAATTGGTTTATAACATTAAGCCCGTGAATTTTATTCTTAACATCACATCGCTTTTCGATGGGCCTATTTATGTTCTTGGACATGATTCGTCTGATGATGGTAGTAGATCATCCTCTTCTAAAATAGCATAGTCTAAGACTTTTAGCTGTTTAGGTGTGTCAGCTAACTCATATGTTGAAGCTTGTTTGTTATATTATTTCTTAGTTGCTAATGCAACTATGCATCATACTATATAGATTTTGTAAAGTGATATGACCATTATAAATTAGCTTACTCATGCAAATAATAATGCTTTGTTTCGCTTACAAAAAGTATATAATAGGTAATTTTTATTCTGATTCACAATTTGATAAGTTAATCCACTCTATAAATAGGATCATTGACTTATACGTATAT
Source organism: Allium sativum (assembly GCA_030737875.1). Lineage (NCBI taxonomy): Eukaryota > Viridiplantae > Streptophyta > Magnoliopsida > Asparagales > Amaryllidaceae > Allium > Allium sativum. Next base: position 255,080,674 of record CM060912.1, on the reverse strand, counting down.
TTATATTTTAATTATTTCATCCACCAAAAAAAATGTCAAATATCTTTTTTCTGAGTTCCGCATCTTTCTTCTTCTCTGCATTTTTCTTCTTCTCAGTTCCGCGTCTTTCTTATTCTTAGTATTTGCATCATATATTTCTTGTTTCTAAAATCCTACATCTAAATTCAAATGTAAGTGGAGTACATCATTTAACGTAATATAAGTGGAGTACATCATATATTTCTCTTCACTTGTTCATGCCATCCTTGAATGATCAATTTGTGAGCAATAACATCTCTATTGGCACTGACATTTAATTTTTTATGAGATGATTTTGCGCACAAATATAAGTTTGTTTCTACTAATTAATTAATGAAATATACACTTTTTTGGTTAGTTTTACACAATTTTATTTTCTGACAACTTATAAACCTTAGGTTCTATTTGTTAACGTCCTCCTATGATTTTATATGATGAGGGTAGTTAAATCGTTTAATGAGGCTATATAATTGTATGACATACAATCATCACATTCTTCTTACTTCAAATTGGGTATCCATAGATTGCTGTCATGATAAAAAAGAGTACAAAATTAGGCAGCAAAAGGCGATTTCGTGCTCTAAAAGTAAAGGAGAAGTAATGTAGTTTCTGATGAGTAATATGCTGCTATCTTGCTAAGATATATGCTAAGTCAAATGTTGAAGACTTACATGTATTAACAAACAATGCATCTTTACTATTTAACTAACAACATGTTAACAATGCATCTTTACTGTTTAACTAACAATATGTTTGATGTTTAGAAAAAACTGTAAACAATGCATATTTGTCATTTAATCAAGAAAAATGTATAACTAATTGATTGCTTGACATGTCTTAATTTCGATGTGTTCAGTTTTTGCTGGAAATTTTTTCCTGGCTTACGCCTCACCTCAAGAATACAAAAATATCTCATTTAAGTCTTATGATAGAGTGAAATCTTAAAGTTAATCCACTTCTGGATTAACTTACGAAATAGCTGTGGATTAACTCATTAAAATAAAATGGTGGATTAACTTATTAAAATTATGTGTTAGAATTAAAATTACCTATATAAAATTTACTTATGACTTTGATTTTAAAATTATATCCATATCTAATTTTCTTGAATGTATATACTATAGCTTATGCTAGGTTTGTTTGTAATATGAAAACTAAAGGACATGATTATTACTGCAAAAATCGAACTTAGAGAGAGGGAACTTCAAATGAGAATATATGAAAGAGAACCAAGGTGAAAATCGTACCTGACATTTCATTAACATGTGAACCAACCGCTCTAGCTCTGAAATCCTATGTTGACATTGAGCTACTTCCTTATCGTTGATATGAGACAAAACCGCCTTGCTCATGGTTACACCTCTTCCCATTCCTCGTAGTTGCCCCGGTCTATCTTGTCCCAATACTAGTGAGAGAGCATCTTCTTTGAACTTACATGTTAAGCTAGATTGTGACTCATTTTCAACATTTTTTATTTTCTCCTAAAAAAATGAACACAAAATATATTTTGTAAATGAGTTCTAAATTATATATTTTCAAAAAATTATGCTTAAATAAATAGTTCATAGCACTTACAGTAGCATCTGCAACATGCATATTCACTGGCTCATCATTTTTTTCGAGTGTGAGATTTAATCCAAACATCAGATCTGCAAATGGAAGAGGGGCTGATACTTTCTTCTTTCTGCATTAAAAGAGACAACATTAAACATAACTAATAACCATATTTAATAAATCAAATATTTTTCTCACTAAATCTTCAGTTAATCGAGTCATCGCTCGGCGACTACATGTATGTGGCATTTGTCTATCCTTGATGGATTTAAAATTTTCACTTCGTAACTAGATTACAAATTTTTATCACATTGATTAGTTAATGTGCATTTTATGTACCCTGATATATCATATAAGAAATGATTAAAATTACATTACAATTACCTTGAACTCTTTACTCGTCTTTGATTCAATAAACTTCTTCCATTCCTTCATACTTCTGATGTTTTCTGGTTTTAGTTGAAGTTTCTCCTCCTTGGTTTTTGCTTGTAATACTTTTTCAACAAATATGCTTTTTGAACACCTCCAAATGCATCTCATTTGCTGAAAAATGGGAGTCTTTTGCCATTCCTCATCTAATTTAAATCTAGCCTGTAACATTTATCAAAATGATAATTAAAAAAAATCGTCACCAAATATATACACATTTTACAAATTATTCACATGCAGAAGTTGCATATTCATATGCTAAAGTACGAAGATGAAGAATGCCGAAAAGGTCATACTTTTAAATACTGCTATGCATTTTCTAAAATGCATAAAACAAAACCAACTTGTATACCGATGTTACGCGAACCATGCACAAACTATGTAAAATTAATTATATAAAAAACTTGACTTTGGAGATGCATACTTTATTGTAGTTTCTTTTGATAAGTTCATAAAAACAGCTGTATATGTGTTCTTGGAAAAAAAAAAGGGAATGAAACTATCAAAAACAGGAAGCACTGACAGTAACCAAAAATACATCGCTAGCTCTCATAATAAAAATAGGAAAGTCCATGCGTAAACCATTTATTTGATGGAAGAAAATGGAATAAACTTGGAGGTTAGTTTATTTTTTTATATATAATCTTGATTATACATTAGGCATGTATCATTAATTTATTCATAATTCTCTTTATTTGTCCATCTTTATGATTCTAATGGTCACAAATTTTTTATTTTTTTTGGAGTGGAGGTTCAATTTTTAAGGTCAGCAGTTGTAAATATTATTTCCCTTTTCAATTTGGCTAATTGTTTCTGTCTCGTGTTCTGAAAACTTTGTAATCTGAAGATTTGTATGTAATTAACAAGTTGTTTTCTATTTTAAGTGATGCTTATTTTGTTTTATGGAATACTGTACTTTTAAATCCTGAACTCTCATCCCCGAAGGAATTAAGCATACAACCCTATATTTGAATACATGTTAATTCTATTACCATGAAACATCTGGATATCAAACTAAAAACTAGGCATTTCTTGTCCAGTCCTTAGTAAAGTACAATTTGAGATTGATTTATGGAGTATGGTCAGAATTTGAATACTTTAACGCAGTAAAAAAAATGTGTTTGGTGATACGTCGTTTATATGTAGGTACATAAAGATATAAATTTATATTTCCATAATTATACATAAATTAAACATGCTTATATATACAAGTAGATATACATTTTACCTGAACGGATTTACATAGTACTACTTTTAAATCGTCACTAAATAGCCTCCAATCATCAAGTGTAAATGGAACATGCTAACGTAAAAGTGACCCTAAATAAGATGATTATTTCACCGACCCATTTCCTACCGGCATGCCGGATGAATTAAACTCAATTTCAATTCGACTAGCAACATCCGAAGGAAGTCTTTTAACTTTAGTTGGGCTTCTAATCCTCTTTTTTGAACCTTGTTTTGCTTCAATATCTTCGATTGCTCTATCTATTTCCATTATAGTTTCAAAATTTTCAACGATTTGCCTAGCTTTGGATGCGGTTGGCTTGCTTGCATTTCCAACATCCATATTTTCTGAAGGTGGCTCAATATGCTCTCTCATTGCATTAGACCCATCGGATGCATATTTAGATTCAACAAGTCTTTTTTGAGAGCAAGTAAGCTTCTTATTTGTTGTGTTCTTCGTACTTTCAACCATTTTCTGCAGGTAAAACAAATTTCTGAATTAAATAATGTAATCCCAACTTTTTTAGTACATTTGTGGACCACTGACAAACAAGAAAAAGGTTGGAGATGGCATTTTAACAGCACCAAGAAAACTATATAATAGTTGAGAATTATGCATAGCAAGACTACTGGGAAATTAATCAAAAAGATAGATTATTTTATATGTAACTTTAACCAAATAATTTTTATCCAAATGTGCATAGAGCAGTGAACAAAAATGTAAAAGGATATACGAACTATTAAGTAGTGTGTTTTTGCATTCAATAATGTTGTTGTTACATGTAATATAGTTTTGTACTTTGTTTTGTTTATTGGTACGTTTTAGTTTCATTTGTTTCAGTTTCAGGCTTTTGGGCTAAATTTTTCAGGCCCAAGCCTTATTTTGTATAAATGCCCATTTTTTTGGGATAACAGAGGACGAGACTTCAGATTGTATTTGAATTTCATTTTTCTTCTTCTAATTTCTGAGACTTCAGATTGTTTTCCATTCAAGGATGATCTAAAACTGATTCCTTCAACTATTCCTAAAACATCATACACTTTTCTCCCTCAAGTTAATCCTGCTTTTGATATTAATGGTTTTCAAAATTATCATACCACAGTTGATCAGTTGTATTCCCATATTCCTGAAAACGATGTTCCAAATTCTAATTCTCCTCAAAATTCTGGTTCTCCTCAAAATTCCGATTCTCCTCAAAATATATCTCCTATTAATCAACCCATTATACAAATTCCAAAAGTACCAAATCTTAGAGTTTCTTCTGGAATCGGTAAATTGCCTAAGAAGTTTGATGATTTTGTAATGACAAATCCAGCTACCAAAATGGTTCAAAATGTTGATTCTGTAAATTCTGCTAGTTTTAATATTTATGCAGAACCTACTCTTGCTCATTTAGACACTGTAAATCTACATAGCTTGAACAATGTTATGGTAGCATATAAACCCTCTTCATATAATCAAGCTAAAGACCATTTTGAGTAGGTAGAGTCAATGGAAAAGGAATTACAGACACTAGAAATAAATGGTACATGGGAATTGACTGGGTTACCTTTTGGGAAGAAGGCAATTGGATCAAAGTGGGTGTATAAGACAAAATTTAAACCAAATGGAGAGGTGGAAAGATGTAAAAGCAGAGTTGTGGCAAGAGGAGATAAACAAATATCTGGTAAGGGTTATAAGCATACTTTTAGTCCAATAGCAAAACTAACAACTGTCAGATTAATTATTGCAGTTGCTGCTAATAAGAAGTGGGATATTCAGCAGCTGGATATTAATAATGCTTTTCTTCATGGTTATCTGGATGAAGAGGTGTACATGATTCCTCCCCTTGGCTACAAGAAAGTGAAACCAGGTCTGGTTTGCAAACTTAAAAGGTCAATTTACGGTTTGAAACAAGCAAGTAGATGCTGGAATAAGGAATTGACAATTTTTTTGATTAATTGGGGTCTTACACAATCTAAACAAGACTATTCATTGTTTTTTTATGAATAACAATGAGTCTTTTACGTTAGTGGTCACTTATGTTGATGTTTTGTTGTTAACTGGAAATGATAACTCGGTAATGAACAAGTTGAAAACTGATTTGCACGATACTTTTACGATCAAAGATTTAGGTGGTTTGAAGTATTTTTTGGGAATAGAAGTGTGAAGATCAAGTTCTGGTATTCTTTTAAATCAAAGAAAATATATTCTAGATATTCTCAAAGAAAATCAGCTAGAAGAATGTAAACCAGTTTCATTTCCTATGCAAAAAGGATTAAAATTTAGTATTTCTGATGGGGAACAATTAGAAGACCTAGAAATTTATAGAAGGTTGATTGGTAAATTCTTGTATTTGAATCTTACAAGGTCATACATTTCATTTTTTGTTCAGCAACTAAGTCAATTTTTAACTGTTCCACGAGTGCCACATTATAAAGCTGCTATACATGTTCTTAAATATCTTAAAGGCAATATGAACCTTGGTCTTTCTTTTCCAGCAAATTCAGACTTAAGACTTACAGCGTATAGTGATGCAGATTGGGGTACTTGTCCAGATTCAAGTAGATCTTTGAGTGGATATTGTGTTTTTCTTGGAAATTCTTTAATTTCATGGAAAACAAAAAAGCAAAAGACAGTTTCTAAGAGTACAACAGAATCAGAGTCTAGAAGCATGAGTTACACATCAAGTGAGGTAGTTTGTCTTGAAGACACAATTTTGCAAAGAAATATCCCACTTGTTTCTCGAGAAGAGATGGGAAACGTGCTCAATATCATTTGATTGAATAGTTGCCTTAGCTCCTTGTTGTTTGAAGAAACCCTCCCCTTTAATTGGTCTTTTTTCACGAAAGCAGACATGAGATAATAAATCAAGTCTTTCCCTAAGATTTCGAATAGCTGTCCTGAATTCAAGTTAATTATGTTTCGCATTGTTGAGGGAGACAGGTATTATTGTTCCTACTCCTATAATTTTATACTGTGATTATGTTCCATCTCAGCATATTGCAGAAAATCCGGTATTTCATGAAAAAACAAAGCATAGAAGAGGCAAACATCAGAAGTTAGACATTCACTATGTGTGGGAGCTAGTGCAGTCTAGGTTTGTGCAGTGCAAACATGTAAAATTTCTTTGCAACTTGCTGATATTATGACGAAGCCATTGGGAGCTGATCAACACAGATTTCTTTCCTCTAAGCTTGGTTTGGTGAATTATATGCTTGTTCAAGATTGGCCTTCTCATTCTAACCCAAGTCCATCTTGAGAGGGGGCTGTTAAGTAGTGTGTTTTTGTATTCAATAATGGTTTTGTTACACGTAATATAGTTTTGTACTTTGTTTTGTTTACTGGTACGTTTTAGTTTCATTTTATTTCAGTTTCAGGCTTTTGGGCTAAACTTTTCTGGCCCAAGCCTTATTTTGTATAAATGCCCATTTGTTTGGGATAACAGAGGACGAGACTTCAGATTGTATGCGATAGATCTGAAATAATTGAATTCCCTTTTTCTTCTTCTAATGTCTGAGACTTAGAAATTCATTACGCACAGATACTTAAAAATGAAAAAAAAAAATTGAATTTTGCCAGCCGAGGAGTTCTAGACAAACAAGCGTTGGCCGATACCATTAAAGTAAAAGATGGACGAGTACCTATAATATATTTAGGCATTCCACTATCGCACAACAAGACTTAAGAATAAGGATTTTGGTCCTCTTATTGACAATGTCAATAAAAAAATTAATCACTGAACCAACAAACTTTTAAACATTACTGGGATGTGTGAACTTATCAAAGCCTTTACCCTTAATATGGTTCAATTCTAGTTCCAATTATGTCAAAATATAAATACAGTGATTTCCAAATTAAATTCTGTTTGTGCTAATTTTTATGGAAATCCAAATCCCATAAAACGGCATGGAATGAAGTTTGTCAAACCGGAAATGAAGGTGGTCTGGGTATAATAAGAACTGATGAAGTGACTAAATTAGTTGTGACAATTAAACTAGTATGAAATGATCTATAAGATTAAGTTTGTGGGTTATATGGGTGATGAATAAATACTACAAAAAAAGTAAAATTCGTACCATATAAATTGATAACAATGTTCTAAATACATGGAAAACCATTCTCAAAGATAGAAATTGGTGTAAACGACATAAAGGCATAAACATCAGCAATAAAGAGAGCACCTCCCTTTTGTGTGACTCATGGTTGAATGGTCAATCAGTCATCGACAAAGTTGAGTGGAACTACTTAAATATGGTTGGTAGCCCCAACAATAAAGTCTCCTCACTCCTAAATAATCATCAATGGGGTGGTAACTTAAGCTGTTTGCCTCCCGGAATTATCCAAGACATCAAAAACACTGAAATTCATCGTTAGGCTAAATAAAAAAATTAGCACTGGATTCCTAAAGCAAATGGGAAATTCGATTTTAAATCAGCTTGGGAGTGAACAAGGGGAAGATGAACATAACTGGGTTGGTGTAAATTGATTTGAAATAACCTATATACACCTAAAATGTTTGTAACTACTCTACTAGCATGCAGAAATAAGCTTAATACTAAAGAACAAATGAATAAGCAGAGTAACACTATTGAACAAACATGTAAACTATGCAATTTACACGCTAAAGACAGACCACTTACTTCTTTAAATGTCAATACTCTATGACTCTTAGGGACAAAATCAAAGATAAACTTGGATTAAATATTTTTGCTAGCAATAATATTATTCAAATCTTAGATAATTTGACGCAGATCACTCAAGCTAATCAGTTATATCAAAATGTAAAAGTATATATCAAAATGTGAGTAGAGCAATGAACAGATAATTTATTTCCTGAAAGTGGATTTGGAAAAACCCAATGATATGATTAATACAGAATCCATAGAACATATGCATTGCACCATACACAGTTGCTGAATGTAATTACAAGTACGATTAAGTGAACACCACTGAGTACCCTGCACATTCCATTAATACAAGTAAATGGGCTTCAGCCCAGAGTCCAGTGTCTTGTTTATTACATTCTGTGTGTATAAATAAGCATTACATATAGTTTGTATCATTTAATTTAGTTTCATATCAATAAAACAAGAAGTTTATAATTCAAATATGGTATCGGAGCTATCTCCCTAAACAACATTCAAGAACTCGATCCAATCTCAATTTTTTTTATCAAGAGATAGATTGTCCATCAGAAAATTCTCATCACTTGGAACCTCTCATCCAAGATTGTTAAATCTTTTCCTTTAGAGTTGAGGCTGTAAATCAAAACAGTGCCTCGCCATATGTTCAGTGGCTGCATCTGTTCTTTCATTACAGCTTGGTGGCAAATCATTTCTGAAGCTTATAATCCAATCAAAAAATCTGAAGAAATCATTCACCGATATCAAAAGCTATCCTAGAAAGCTAGTGTGATATCATATTACTAATCTGGTTTCTTTCAGTGGATGAATAACACTGAAAGTCGTCCAAGATTAGGAATCAATCATTTCAGAATTCACATTTGTTTTATCACTAGCTTTTGGTTGCATTTTTTCAAAATCAGTTGAAGAAATCATTCTAATTCTTCAATTCAAGAATTAAAAGATCAGAAAAGTTCAAATTATCCATGGGACTGAAGCCTTCTGCATTCTGCAACCACGGTTGAAGTAGATCCTCCAACCACACCAAGATCATCAGCAAGAACGAATCAGACAAGTGCAGAAAGCACAAATGATCTCATCAAATCCATCATAAAGCCCCAAAGTCAGATTATCTCAATCCAACTTGATGAATCTAACTACCTCCTGTGGAAGTTGCAAGTTGAAACAACAACTAAAGGTTATGTTCTTGAAGAATTCATCTATGGAACAAAACCAGTTCCAGCAAAATATACAAGAGACAGTAGCAACAGTCTTATTCCTGATCAACAATTTACAAATTGTCAAAGGCAATACAATCTAATCAGTGCTTGGTTAATGTCATCAGTAAGTGCATCTCTTATGCCACAGCTAAGGGAATCTCCAGTGGATTCAACCCGTAATATTCAGGGTGCTGAATATTACGGGTTGAATTGGAGAAAAATCTCCAATGGTCAGGCGCCTATTAAATAGGCGCCTGACTTACTAACCGGAGAAATAAAGAAAAAAAGGGAAGAGCTTAAAATGACCGGTTGGGAAATGAATTTGGTCATCCTGGCGCCTAATAAATTGGCTGCAGGATTGGGCGCCTAATAAATAGGCGCCAGGATTCCCCCTTAACATTGTGTTTCCAATTCAGGATCCTGAACTGGAAACATAATATCAACCTTAATATTAAGGCGTAATATCACCACTTAAGAGCTTTCGTTGAAGATTACGGTTGAATCTACAACCACTGAAGATGCCCTAATAGGTACAAAAACTGCTCACGAGGTATGGATAGCATTAGAAAGATCTTTTACAAGTCAATCTGCTGCTAGAGTTTTACATTTCAAGAAACATCTTCAAACTATAAAGAAAGAGAACTCAACTATGAATGAGTATTTGATGAAGATTAAAAACTTGTGTGATCAATTTGCATGCACTGGTAATAAGATTGAAGAAAAAGAACTAGTTCTTTATATTGTGGGTGGATTAGAAGACAAATATGAAGCCGTAATAGCATTCATCACATCAATTGAACCCACCCCTTCACTACAAAGTGTCTACAATATGCTTCTTGCCCATGAAGGGAGGTTAATACAGAAGAAGGATCAAGGATCTGATTTCCATGTTAACTACACTACCACTGGCAAAGCCAAAAACCAACAAAATAACCAAAGAAATCAGAACACTAACCAAATAGGAAGTCAATCAAGTCATGGAAGAGGCAGAGCTGGTAGATGGAACCCCAACAATAGACCAAAGTGCCAAATTTGTGACAAACTTGGACAACAAAAAACAGATGCTACTTTAGATTTGACAATAGCTTCAATACAAACCAGCAAGGTAATAACAATAAGAGGAACAATAATCCAAATGCAAATTTGGTTAACAGTCAATCAACAAAACAAAGGCAGTCAAGAATCAACATAAAATACTACTAGTATTGAAAATATTCAAGATGTAGCGTGGTACCCTGATTCTGGAGCAACTCATCATGTTACCAACAGTCTAAACAATCTTAACCTTAGCAACCGTGAATACAAAGGTAAAAAGTCTCTAATTATGGGTAATGGTAAATCTATTCTCGTCTCACACACCGGACATGCTATTATCAAGGGTGACAAACTACTTTACTTAAACAATTTACTATGTGCACCACACATTAGAAAAAAATTAATTAGTGTGTCACAGTGTGCAAAAGACAATCAAGTGTCTTTTGAATTCTATCCAAGCCACTGTGTTGTTAGGGACCTGATAACCAAAAATATTTTATTGTAGGGTAACCGACAAAATGAACTGTACAAGTTTAACTCTGAAAGTACCAGAAATAGTGAATTAAGGAAAATTTTCTGTAATATGACAGAGTTAGATAAACATGATGATTGTACTGAATTTGATATGTGGCATCTTAAGTTTGGACACCCAAGTTTCAGAATTATGAAAGAAATCCTAAATAACAGTGATATTTCTATTGATATTCCCAATAACTATATTTTCATATATTGTCAAATGGGGAAAAGCCACAAATTACCATTCTCAAATTCTGAAACTATTTATTCAAATCCCTGTTGACCTATGGGGTCCAGCACCAGTCAACACCGACTATGGATACAGTTACTACATCTCTTTCATTGATGCATATTCAAGATATGTCTGGATCTATTTTTAAAATCAAAGTTTGATACTTGTAACATAGTTATGCAATGCATAGCTAAGGTTGAAAATCAATTAGGTCACAAAGTAAAGATCCTGCAAAGTGACGGTGGTAAAGAATATCTACCTTTGAGACATTTTTTCAATAAAAAAGGCATATTACATAGGTCAACATGTCCACATACTTCTGAACAGAATGGTCTTATTGAAAGAAAACATAGACACTTCGTTGAAACTGGGCTGATACTGCTAGCACAGGCATCATTACCACCGAAATTTTGGCTTGATGCCTTTTCCACAGTAGTGTACTTAATAAACAGATTGCCTACAAAGGTATTAAATCTAAAATGCCCCTTTGAAATATTAAACAAGTTTAAACCCAATTACAATGATCTTAAATTTTTTGGATGTTTGTGTTTTCCTCGTATAAGACCGTTCAATAAGCATAAACTTGACTTTAGTCTATACCATGCACATTTCTAGGTTATTTTCCTAATCACAAAGGTTACAAGTGTTTAAGCAATAGTGGCAAAATGTATGTATCCAGACATTTTATATTTAATGAAAAAAATATTCCCATTCAAAAATGATTTCTTCAAACCAACTAAGAAGATTTATAATCCAAAAATCTCTATTCCACATATTCCTGAAATTGTAAGTGAGGTTGACTATGTGCCACACACAAGTGATACTATGACACATGCACAAAGCCCACAAACAACCAGGTCATCACACACCCCTATAACTTGCACTGAAGGTAATCAAAGCAGTGGTAGTGGAAATCAAGCTAATTCTCAGCATCAGGATACAAGCAACAATGAAAGTAGTAATGAAGAAAGCTCACAGTCTAATGAGAACAGGGATGCCACTCAAACTTATCAACAGCATCATATGATCACAAGAGCAAAAGGTGGTATTTTTAAACCAAAAACCTCTGCATTGAGTTCAATAACATTGAGCCATCCACTTATCATCAAGCAGTGCAAAATGATAAGTGGAGAGCTGTAATGAAGGATGAACTAGATGCTTTGAATAAAAAGCAAACCTGGTACTTAGTTCAAGCACCCAAAAATACAAATATAATTGGGTGCAAATGGACCTACAGGATAAAAAGGAATGTTGATGGTACAATTTCCAAATACAAGGCTAGGTTAGTAGCAAAAGGCTATTCACAACAGTGTGGAATTGACTTTAGTGAGACATTCTCACCTGTTGTGAAACCTACCATAATCAGAATTATACCAACCATAGCCTTGCATAGAAATTGGATCATCAAACAAATTGATGTCAATAATGCCTTTTTGAATGGTGAATTACGGGAAGAGGTATGCATGGAGCTGCCATAAGGACTTGATGAAAAAACAAACAAAGGAATGGTGTGCAAACTTAACAAGGCAATATATGGCTTAAAGCAGGTTGCTAGAGTTTGGTTCAACAAATTGAAGACAACACTATCAAAGCTAGGATATACATCTACAAAATCTGACAATTCTCTATTTACAAAGTTCACTACTGAGGCTGTTACATATGTTTTAGTTTATGTGGATGACTTCATAATCACAGGAAGCAACATATCATAAATCAAAAACATCACAAGTCAACTAAATAGTGAATTCTCTGTAAAAGACCTAGGTGATCTATCCTACTTCTTGGGAATTGAAGTCCATAGAACAAGTGAAAATGAACTTCGGCTATCTCGAAGAAAGTTCATATTACAAATTCTAGTTAGGGCTGAAATGGATAGTGCTAAAGCTTTGCCTACTCCTGTGATAACCAATCTACACCTGAGCAAAGACAAGGGCGAGCCTACATGTAATAAGAAATTATACAGGAGTGTTACTGGGGCCTTGCAATATGTAACCATAACCAGACCAAACATCTCATACAGTGTTAACAAGGCAAGTCAATTAATGCAAAGACCTCTAAGTGATCACTGGCAAGCAGCCAAGGGAATCCTATGATATCTAAAAGGCACTATCAATCAGGGTCTTATCCTAAAACCAAGCACAAATTTAAACATCAATGCATATGCAGACGCAGACTAGGCAAATGACTATGATGACAGAAATCGACCAGTGGTTATTGCATATTTCTGGGAAAAAATTTCATATCATGGTGCGCCAAGAAACATAACACTGTTTCTAGGTCAAGTACAGAAGCTGAGTATAGAAGTATAGAAAGTACAACATCTGAAATAATGTGGATTCAATCCCTACTTAGTGAAATCCGAATTAACACTAATACTAATGCAGTTGTATGGTGTGATAATATGAGTGCAATTGCACTAACTGCTAATCTCGTTTTACATTCCAGAACCAAGCATTTGGAACTTGATAATTAAAAAAAGGTAACTTGAGGTCAACCACGTACCTTCTACTTACCAGACAACAGACATCTTGACCAAGCCCCTCTCAAGACCTAGATTCGAACAGCTACGAAGTAAGCTATGCATAGATGAGACTAGCAGCACTCAACTCCGGGACGATTTGAAGTCACCTGCTAGCATCAATTCGAGGGTTAGAAATGATTCATAAACAAAAGAAGAAGTATTTACAAACAAAAGCAACACTTCCCAGAAGATTGAAGATAACCAAATCGCAAACAACAATCGATGCCAGAACACGCTCAAAATACACGGAGTGACCACTCACATGCTCGCAACAAAGACCATAGATCATAATTTGAAGAAACAAGAGTAGAGGAAGAAGAAGCACAATCAGATCGAAGAAATTCATCAAGAGAAATGAGAGATAAAGGCGATTGCGGCTGCCATTTTTCTGTTTCCAAATCCTAGTTCTAATTCTTGGGTTTACGGGGGGGAGGGGGGAGGGAGGGGGGTATTAAGTGAACACCACTGAGTACCCCGCACATTCCATTAATACAAGTAAATGGGCCTCAGCCCAAAGTCCAGTATCTCGTTTATTACATTCCGTGTGTATAAATAAGTGTTACATACAGTTTGTATCATTTAATTCAGTTTTATATCAATAAAGCAAGAAGTTTACAATTCAAATAGTACGAGTACGAAGATAGAACAAACAAACTTTTATTACCAAAAGGATATCTTTTATATTGTAAATCGCCATCTCATAAATGATGTATAACTAATTTGCTACTTGTACTCTCAATAAATCAGGAAATAAACGTCAAAGAGCTATTGCAAGTCGCTGTTAGAGAAACAAAATGAAGAAAATTGACGATTCTCAATAACAACCAACTAGATATACACTACTATTATGCTCTTTTTGACGTTATAAGATAAGCTGCAACTCTTTTAGATGTTGTTGTAGAAAATAATAATTAAAAGGTTAGCAATATTGTTATGTGTATTTCGAACTAATACTAATATCTACAGCCTCTAAAAAAAATCACCCAGTTTGAAGATTCAAGAAATCGATTTTATAGTATGAACAAAAATAAATGCTTGACAAAAAGAAGAATGAAATACTATAAGGACCCCATTCAAAATGTTTAGTTAGGTGGAATGAGAGGAGCAGTGCTCTGGTGTATGTGCAAATAGCTCCGCCCCAAATTAAATAACCTAATTTTCCTTAATCTAAGTAAAATACTGCGTATTCTTCCCATCAAAAATGTAAAAAATGAAGGGTGATTTTAAGATCTTAAATTTGAGATATGTGATGCATTGCAACATCGAAGATTTTGTTGTACTTTTGAAATCAACATCCAAGCATTTAAGTTTGAGGATATAAAATCAATTTTTTCTACTAAAAACATGTTATGTTTTACTTGAAAATTTTAGTTAGACGGTCAAGATTATAAAATTATTGAGGTTTTATAAAGGTCACTGGAGTCGTGATCTAAACTATAAATTTCAGAAGTCAATGATCCAAGAGTTTAGGCAAATAACCATCTTGGAAAATAAAATCCTTGAAACATGTGGTAAATATTAGCCACTATAAAAACTAAAATTGAATTTAACTAATTGTTTTGAAAAGAAAAGGAGATACCATATGAAAAAGAAGTACCACATGACAGTCGCTCAGGTAAACAACCAAGGATAAAAGATCAGTAATACAAGTAGAACACGGAAGCTAATATTAGCAAAAATGAAACTATATTACTATTGCTAAGATTAGTATCATAAGTGATGATGATACTAAACAAATGAGGACAAAAGAGAAAAAATCTCAGCAAAATAATATGTCAATCATTATAGATGAGCAAAACAGGTCCAATTTACATTTTATCCAACATACACATATTTAATCAACTACCCACATGAGACACAAGCGGTATTGTCATACAGACAAAAGTTCAAACAACTGCTGGAGTTACTACATAAGCAGTTTGTGGAAAACGTACAAAGTTCTTAGATCAGATGGCAAACACAAAGGGATAAAGCATCCCGATTTTTTAATGCAAGGTTAGCTAGTCCAAAACCACCTCAATAAACAAATCAGTGTTGAAGACTAAAGGGGTTAGACAAATTTGAATAAGTATAATCACAATTGCTAGACTACAGGCTTGAAAACAAGTACCTATAGCGGTTGGAAATTTTCAAATATAAATGAAGTTATGAGGAAACAACAATGTAGACATAAGGAAGAAAATAAATCTTACAATTATTTCCGAACATTAAATACAACATGAATATATAAAACATGAATACGACAATGTCGTTACTCAATACTGTTACTCCCCACAAACATAAATACCTAAAACAAAGTTATCACTTTTCAAACCTATGCAATATAGTTAACGTCAACCATTTCTTCTGGCATTCCTAATCCAACACAACGAGCATCAATTCTCTGATCAGTAAAGGTACAACAAGTACCGTGAAACTCACTACACATATGGTACCCACTGTATATTATCAGATTTTTTATTTTTGCACTAACAAAAATAAGTTTTGTGAAAATAGGGTATCTTTGAACTCGATTTAATAATAAGCAAAGATTCGAAATAAAAATGAAAATAAGGCTAAAAGACGCTCGCCAAAGTTCCTATTCTCCACCGAAGGAAGCTCAACCACAGATAGGGTGAAGGGGGGAGGAAATATATCGGGTTTAGGGCAACCGCAGATAGGGAAATCGAAGAGGAAAAAGGAAATCGTCGAGGAAAAAGAAACCGCGGATGGAGAAATTTACGTGGAGAATAAAGGGATGAAAATCAAAATTAACTTTGGGGAAAATGGAAACCACGGGAGAGCAAATTAATACCGCGCAAATAGATGAAAATCTAGAACTGTGGGGGGAACTGAAAACCACATTTAGGAGGCAAACCTTTTTTTCTTTTTCTCAGTGTTAAAACCAAAAATAAGTATTGACAAATATAATTTTTACAGCTTTCAGCCTAAAAACGCTAAAAGTAATTGCGGTGGAAACTTAGTTTTGTTGTAGTGGCTTGTTCTAGGGACAAGTGCAAACTATAACTTAGATTATAATAAATGATAGAGAAAATGAGATAACTTATGTAATGAGACAAGTTGTACTTAATTATAAATTAAGTAATCTATAAATTGGGAAGCCTGAAACCTGTTGTTTGTAATAAGTAGAGAAAAGGGGAAAACTTATGGAATGCAATAAGTTGTACTTAATTATGAATTATGTAATCTGTAAACTTAAGAATATGAAATCTACTGATAAGAATAACATGTTAAAGGCTTATTAATAAACTTAAATGGGTTAAGTTATATAACTGAAATTAATAAGCAAGAGGAACTTGGTATCTTGAATAAGAAGTCAATACGACTTGAAATAACCAAGTTAATTGGAAATCAGATGAGATAGGGCAAGTGCGTAATTAAATGATTAGACATAAGGTCTAGTAACACAGTAATCCGAGGCGCTTGGACCAGTCTGTACATTTGGAGGTGAATAACCCATCAGGGTAGATCATCGTGGTGTCATAGGGAACGAGGGAAGCGCACGTCCATTTGATTATTCTTCCTGTTCTGCTAATATTCTGCGGGCTTCGAAGGACTGGAAGTGGAAGAACGTGGCTTCTTGGGACGTGGATGGTACTCCTGGTAGTCCTTTTTGTGGTGACAACGTTCGGACTGTGCTCGCAGAGGTTAAGCCTGCGCGTTACTACCCAGTGAGTATACCTTGACTGCCACAATGATGGGTAGTCAGAAGGCTGTAGGGTGGCATAGGTGATTTGACGACCAGTTTACCTTGTGACTAGGCAGGTTACGACCATTTTATCAGGTTTTCTTTAGCGGGTCGTAGATAGCAGTCGCCGGGTACCAACCATCGACAGTCAGCATCATGCGTGATGTGGAAAGATAGAGATCTAAACCTACATCTCTTCGATCTTTCGCTATCAAGGCTTTGATTGTAGGACGGGCCAATGAGGATGTTGATTGTTGTTCACTGGGCCACGTCACTAGCTCTCAATACCGTTTGTCTTTCACTAGTTGAGGGAGGGGTCGGGTGGGACCATAGCCACGGAAAATGCATACCTTAGCATCTGTGTATATATATATCTGAAAAGCTCCTGACTGAGTTTCGTGTTTCTTGTACAGCCCTGTTACGGAACTCAATGCACAGTAGAGGATATGTGTGGTTAAGGCATTGAGTACAATTGATGATACGTACATGGGAATGTCTAGATACATGTATGTCTGCTCGGGTGGCGTATCGTAAACTCTAGGGCATTACTCTATGATGGAATCTGATTCGATCGAATGGTTCAAATGTGGTAGCCTGTACGCTTACGTAGCATGGCGATGGCGGTTCTATGTGAAACGTAGCGTTGTTATATAGAGATCCGTATGTCGCTCCAGCGTAGGATGAGGGACTGCGTATATTTCTGTGGCGTTATGGTGGAGATTGTGTGAGTGGGGTACCATGGGGTGTACCCTAATATTGGGGGTAGCTACATATATACTGTATTAGGTTAATTTACTGGGAGTAGATAGGTACGACGTGTGTGTAAGCCTTGAGTGCTGTTAATCCAAGTAACCTAATATGTAAGAAAATGTAATTGAACGGTACATGTAGGGTAATCCAAAACGTGTAGTTTAAATCCAGTCACCAGAACTTATGTTCTGACCCCCTCCTCATAACATACTCTCAGGTTAGACTTGTGGCAGAGATATGATAGCTTTGGATACTGGTTAGGCAGTATTATTATCTGGGTAAGGCTATATTTTGATTATATTCTATTTTATCCATTCCGCTGTGAGATGTTTTCTAAGCTCTAATATATTTTATATCTCTGTCTTTTCTGTAGGATACTAGACAAACCAAAATGAGTTTCGATAGAATATAATTTTGAAAAAAATCTGGTCTGTCAGAACTCGGGTTGTTACAGTTGACTCAAAGACGGTGATCAGTCAAACTCGAGAACTGAAACTTATCATCCATCAATTAGGAGACAAAAAGATAACTCTTAGCAAGACTTTTCAAGTTGCCTCAACTATTGAGAAATCGCCTCCTTCTTAGAAGGATTTCAAGAATTACCTTAAACACATGCGTAAGGAAATGACAATGAAAGAGCTCATAGTTCGGTTTTGAGGAAGATAACAGAAGTTCTGAGAAAAAGATTTCTTAGAATATTACTGCCAAAGCAAATGTAATTGAGTCAGAAAAACTCACAAGAGAAGTTGGGAGAATGCTCCTAAGAAGGCAAAGAAATTTCTGGGTTCTTGCAACAACTGTGGAAAGAAGGGGTACAAAGCAGCCGAATGTCGTGCACCTAAAAAGAAGAAGTCAGAAGAAAATATAGCTGATGTTTCAAAAGTCATTTCTGATCTTGATTTATGTGCAGTATTATCAGAATGCAACCTTGCTGGTAACTCAAACAAATGGTTTGTAGACACTGGAGGCACTTGATGCATATGTGGTAACAAGTGGATGTTTACAACCTATAAAACTGCAACTGATGATGAACAACATTTTATGGGTAATTCATCTGCTTCAAAGGTCGAAGGCAAAGGAAAACTTGTGTTGAAACTGACTTCTGGAAAAGAATTGACTTTAAATGATGTTCTCCATGTTCCAGAAATTCGCAAGAACCTGATTTTATGATCGTTGCTGAGCAAACATAGTTTTAAATTGACCTTTGAAGCTGATAAATTTGTACTATCCAAGAATGGAGTGTATGTTAGAAGAGGATATGTGTGTGACGGTTCGTTTAAAGAAAATGTAACCACTACTGTACCACAGACTGATATGAATAAAAGTGAATCTTCTGCTTATATTGTTGAATATTCTAACATATAGCATTCTAGATTAGGACATGTGAACATTGATACACTGCGAAAATTGATTAATCTAGAATTTACTTGGTCCAATGTCAGAGATAGTCCTTCCTTTGCTTTACTTGATAGATTTTTTATCAGTACTAAGGTAGATGATAGATTTTCTATTTGTAGAGTTAAGGGTTTGCCTTTTTATATTTTGATCATTGTCCCATCATCCTTTCGTGTGATTCGAATATTTCTACTAGTAACAGTTTCAAATTTGAGAGGATGTGGTTATTGGATTCTAGTTTTATTACTCTTGTTTCTATTAAGTGGAAGTCTTTGTTTTATTTAAATAATTTATATAGGGGTAATTCTGCCAAGATCTTTGTTGCGAAGTTAGGTAAGTTGAGAATTTTTCTCAAGCATTGGAATAAGTATATTTTTGGTAGTGTTAGAATTAGGAAAGATAAGATTATGTGTGAGATGTTGGATATAGACAAGATTAGTGAGTCCAGGATTCTTAATTCTATTGAAAGGGATAGACTTTGCTACCTAAGGAATGATCTCAAGCTGATTTTAGAAAAAGAAGAGATCATGTGGAAGCAAAGAGTCCAGGTTCAGTGGATTAAGGAGGGGGATAACAACACAAAGTTCTTCCATAGTGTGGCTAACAAGAGGAGGCATGATAATTTGATTCATTCTATTTTTATTAATGATGTGGAAGTGACCGTTCAGAGGGATTTAAATGAGGCTTTTACTAGGTATTATAAGCAGATTTTTGGGGATAGGATTAAGAGAAGGATTAATGTTAGTTGGATTGACATTTATCCGCTTGATTCTAAGGTTGAGTTAAGTGATTTAGACAAGACTTTCTCTGAACAAGAGATTTGGAAGGCAATCTGTGATATGCCTAGTGACAAAGCTCCTAGGCCTGATGGTTTTTCTGTTCTTTTTTATAAGCAGTTCTGGGAGATCCTGAAATTGGATATTATTAGCTTACTTAATTATTTTTATAGTGGTAATTTACGCTTAGGTAGTTTTAACTTTGCTAATGTTATTCTTATCCATAAGCGAGAGGGTGCTAATTCCCTTAAGGATTTTAGTCCCATTTCCTTAATCAATTGTTCCATTAAGATTATTTCCAAGGCATTAGCTAATAGGCTTAGTATTATGATGAACAATCTTATTGACTGTTCCCAAACTGCCTTTATCAAAGGCAGAAACAGTGGACGGAGTGGCCGCTGTGCAGGAGTATATTAATGTATGTTGTAAAAACAACTTTCCATCTGCCATTTTGAAGTTAGATTGTAAAAAGGCATTTGATTCAGTTGATTGGGACTTTATTTGCGATTTATGTCTTGCTAGGGGATTCAGTGTCAGATGGATCAACTGGATCATGCTCTTGCTAAGGTCTAGTTGCTCTAGTATTGTTGTTAATGGGGTGGAGGGTAAGAAGATTCAATCTAAGATAGGTCTTAGACAAGGTGATCCCCTGTCTCCTCTTCTTTTTAATTTAGCGGCTGATATTTTCTCTAGAATTATTAAGAGGGCTGTTAGATTAGGTGTCTTAGGTAGTATTGGTAATGAGGAATTTAATAATGAGTTATCTATTCTCCAATTTGCAGATGATACATTATTATTTTCCTCTCACTTACCTAAGCATATTATTGCTCTGAAGTTTATTCTTTATTGTTTTGAGATGTTATCTGGTATCAGAATCAATTTCAATAAAAGTGCTTTAATGGTTCTTAACGATCTTGATAATGTAGAGTCTCAGGTTGCTGGCATTTTGAATTGTTCTGTCATGAAATTTCCTTTTGATTATTTAGGTATTAAGATTAGACCTTCGAAGCTTAATAAGGACAATTAGTTAGTTATTATTGATAAGATAAACAATAGATTATCGAGTTGGAATAATATATTTCTGTCTACAGCTGGTAGATTAGTCCTGGTTAATTTGGTGTTGTCTGCTGTTCCTACTTATTGGATGGTTGTTCATCGATTTCCTCAATGGGTTATTGAGAAGATTGACAGAATCAGGCGTAATTATCTTTGGAGTGATTGTCCTATTTGTAGAGGTTATAAATGCTTAGTTAACTGGGAGGTGTGTTGTAAGCCCAAGAAGGATGGGGGCCTGGGGATCATTAATTTATATAATTTAAATTCTTCCTTGCTATTCAAAAGGTTGTGGAGATTTAGGAGCCCTAATTTGTTGACTACTTAGAAGATTATTGTTTCCAATTTTATTAATCTGGGGGTGAGTTTATTGTTGGGTCTAGTTTTAGTTGGTTTAATAGATTATCTAATTTTTGGAAGTCTGTTTTGTATTGTTTTGATTTTTTTTAATTTAGGTTGTAAGTTGACTGTTCATTCCAGAAATCTTACTTTCTTTTGGCATGATGCTTGGATTTCTCGTTTGCCTCTTAAAATTGAATTTAGTAAGCTTTTTAATATTAGCCGCTTTAAGAATGCTTTGATTATTGATGTTTATAGAGGGGATTTAGATCCCCCGTGGGATTTTCCTTTGATGATATTTTAGAAGGGGGAATGTTAAGGCAATTATCTTTACTTAAAGCTAAGTTAGCTTTGTATCACTTGGAAGAGAATGGTGATTCTATTAGTTGGGGTTTTGATAAGAGTTTAGTCTACTCTATTAATTCTATATATAATTTTATTAATTTTTCTGGTGTATGTTTGCTCCCTTTTAAGTATATTTGGAAATCTAATTCTCATCCTAAAGCTAAGTTTCTTATGTGGTTGTTTGTGCATAAGAAGCATAATACGGTTGAGCTTTTAAAGAATAAGAATATTATTTTTGATGTTAAGTGTTGTTTTTTTGTAATCTTCTGGATGAGAACGTTGATCATTTATTTTTCTCTGGCAGTATCACCAATTATATTTTTAATGTGATTTTAAGGATTTTTGTTTTTGATCGTTTGAATTCTTTTAATAGTTGTGCTAATTATTGGGACTATTGCAGATTTTCTTATAATTCAAGTCAGAGATATGTGTTGGATTCTTTAGTTACTATCATTAGTTGGTTCATTTGGTTGGAGAGGAATCAGAGATTTTTTTCATTCGATTTCAGTCTCTACTGATAACTATATCATTGGGGTTGTTCATTACCGTATGGATTGGATGTCTAACTCGCACTATAAGTTTTTTGGTGATTCGCGGTTTGAGAGTTTTTTGATTAAGGTTAGATTTAATTTGAGTTTATTTATTAGAATCAACATATATTTTAGTTGTAATAGATCTCGCATTTGTTGTTAATTTCTGTTCTTTGGTATTACTTGTTTGTCTCTTTTTCTTTTTTCTTCTTCACATATATGTATGGATATATACTTATATATATATATATTCTTAGATATATATATATATATATACTCATATATTCATATATATATATATATATATATATATGATGGTTACTAATAGTTTGCCTAGTTTTCTTTCAGATTACATGGTGTTGATTTTGCTGAGGAGCTTAGTGGCTAGCTGTCTGGATTGATGGTTGATATATACTTCAGAGCTTTTTTTGTGCGGTTTCTGAGAGTTCTATTGTTTGTTAGGTTACCTTTTTTGTTTGTATTTAGTTCGGAGTGACTATTTTTTGTATTGGAGTAGATATACTTCACTATCGTATGGTGGCCTTGCCGGAATTCGATAGTGTAGTTTGATGGGCGGTGGTTTATCCGGAGCTCACCTATCTACTTTCCTTTACATTCATTCAGTCATGTTCTGTATTGTTTTTATCTACTTTTGTACTGTGATCGGATTTTGTAGACTTTTTGTTTTTATATTATAATGTTTGCTCTCTTCTTTTTAGAAGATCACACATTTTTGTTTTCAAAAAAAAAAAAAAGGAATCCAACTACAAATGTCAAGTTTGTGCAAAGGCAAAATTGACAAGAACCTCGTTTCATCATATTGAATGAGAGACCGAACCTCTAGACTTAATACATACTGATGTATGCAATTTAAAAACGTGTCAAACTAGAGGTGGAAAAAGGTACTTTATTACATTCATTGATGATTGTACTAGATATTGTCATGTATATCTCCTTAGAAGCAAGGGCGAAACATTCGAAATGTTTAAATAGTATAAAGCAGAAGTTGAGAATCAACTTAACAAGAAAATAAAATCTTTAAGAAGTGATAGAGTAGGAGAATACGAGTCTCCATTTGAGGAATTCTGTGCTGAGCATGGAATTATACATCAAACTACAGCCCCGTATTCCCCACAATCCAACAGTATAGCCGAACGGAAAAATAAAAATCTTAAAAAAATGATGAATGCCTTACTAATTAGCTCTGACTTGCCAAATAACTTTTGGAGAGAAGCTATTCTTTCGGAAAATCATATTTTAAATAAAAAACCTCGAAAGAAAACATCTAAATCTCCTCATGAACTTTGGAAATACCGACCATCATCCTACAAATACCTAAAAGTTTGGAGGTGTCTTGCCAAAGTAGAGGTATCAAAACCAAATAAGGTCAAATTTTGACCAAAAACTATTGATTGTGTATTCATTGGATATGCACAAAACAGTGCCGCATATCGATTTTTGGTACAAAAATCTGAAATTGATGGTATTCATGAAAATACCATCATTGAGTCAAGAAATGCTAGAATTTTTGAACATATATTTCCCTTGAAATAAGGTACTAAAAATCATACACCTAAGAGACCAAGGGAAGATAAAGTTCCTTATTCTCTTGAGGATGCTGAACAAAATAACACTCAACAAAGTAGTACTGAGCAGCAAGTGGAGGAACCAAGAAAAAGTAAACGGTCAAGAACTTTAAAAATCTTTGGACCGGACTTCTATGTCTTTATGTTAGAAGATGATCCATTGACATACAAACAAGCTATGTCTCCAGCGATGCCCCCTATTGGAAAGAGACAATTAACAATGAGATTGAATCTATTATGTCTAATCATACATGGGAATTAGTTAATTTACCTCAAGAATGTAAGACCTTAGGTAATAAATGGATATTTAAAAAGAAATTGAAACTTGATGGTTCAATAGACTAGTATAAAACTTGTCAGATAGACCAAGGATTTAGACAAAAGGAAGGCCTAGACTATTTTGATATGTATTCACCTTTAACGAGGATAACATCAATTAGAATGCTTATTGCAATTGCATCCATACATGACTTATAAATACATCAAATGGACTTAAAATTGCATTCATAAATGGTGAACTAAAGGAAGAAATTTATACGAAACAACCTGATGGATTTCTAAACTCAGAAAATGAGAATAAAGTTAGCAAAGTGGTAAAATCACTTTATGGCCTTAAGCAAACTCAAAACAGTGGCACGAGAAGTTGATAACACTACGTTATCCAATGGATTCACGATAAATGAATCAGATAAATGTGTGTACATAAAACACACACATATTGGATATGTCATTGTTTGTCTCTATGTTGATGATCTGTTGATCCTAAGCAATAACAAGGTCATAATAACATCTACAAAGGATATGTTATCCTCTAGATTCGATATGAAAGACCTGGGACCGGTTGATGTGATATTGGGTGTAAAAATTATGAGAACACCACAGTGATATGCATTACCCCAATCACATTACATCACCAAAATACTTGAAAATTTCAAGCAATATAGTGTAACTATTGTAAAATCACCATTAGATATGAACCAAAATTGGGTAAAGAACACTGGTGGTGGTATCTACCAGTTAGAATACTCTCGTATACTAGGAAGTATCATGTATGTTATGAATTGTACTAGGCCTGATATTGCATATGCTGTAAGAAAACTAAATAGATTTGCCAGCAATCCTGGTAAACATCATTGAAAAACGATAATCAGAGGTCTAGGATATCTAAAGTATACGCCATGCTATAGTCTATACTACACAAACTATCCTTCAATAGTGGAAGGATACAGTGACACAAATTGGAACACTGTATCACATGATACAAAGTCCATAAGTAGATATATGTTCACATTAGGAAATGGAGCAATTTCATTGAAATCATCCAAACAGACTTGTATCACTAGATCTACGATGGAATCAGGGTTTATTGCACTAGATAAGACTGCAGAAGAAGCAGAATGGATTCGAAGCTTCTTGGATGACATTCCTAATTGGAGCAAACCTATTCCTCCAATATGTATACGTTGTGATAGTCAATCAGCTATTGGAAGAGCTGATAGTACACTATACACAATTGTAAATCTAGGCATATTCGTCATAGACATAAAATGATAAAACAAGTTATCTCTAACAGGGTTATCGCAATAGATTACATTTGATCTAAAGATAACTTAGCGGATCCACTTACAAAAGGATTGCCAAGAGAGAAAGTTCAAACCTTATCGATGGGAATGAGGCTATGGCCTATAGACCAAAGGTTTTTCTAAAATGGAAACCCCACCTAGTTGACTGGAGATCCCAAGATCTAGGTTCAAAGGGCCAACGAAGTTTGAGAGAAACTTGATGGCACTGTTATACACAAACCATTCCTATGATAAGTCAGTGCATTATACGTTGAATATGGATAAGTATTAATACTTTTAATGATGTATGTATTTGAGGAATGAGAGGATACCCTTTACAGAATCACCTACGTTAGTACGAAGGCACCACTTCAAAGAGAATTATGAGGCCAAATTCTCTAAGAACTTATGAGACTAGGCAGGTATCCAAGGAAAAAAAGAACACATACTGAGAACAAAGGGTTATAAGAAACATTTATCTTGTGTTATCTACTTTGCAATTACACAAAAGGCTTATAGTTCAAGGACAGTCTATGTCTACTGATTCGCTTGTGATTCAAATAGGTAATCACTTGGAAAGTTCAAGGCCCATGTGCTACTTTAACTGATGCAATAAATGGTTCGTGAAACTAAGAATGACTACTCATTCATGTAGGGGATTGTTGGAAATGAATGAGAAAGAGAAAGAGGAATTTGAGAAGAAGAGATATCAACCTATAATCCCACATAATCAAAATATAAATAAACCCTCTCTTATATATTACAAGTCAATAAGCTTATATAAAATAAAAAGAAGAGGTCTCTTAGGGGAATGTGGGCATTAGGCCTTGAAACAATAATATATTAAAGTGTCAAAGATTGGGCCTTGGGCCTTAGGGAACTTGAGGTCTTTTGATTGAATAAAGCCAATGGTCGCTGCTTGGGCCAGTGCGCTGAAACGATATTTTTTTTCTTCAGAATTTGAAAGGCATATCTGTTCAGCTGAATGGGTACAACTATTTGAATTCTAAGCGCACGCACATTAATGACCGCATGGTTAAAGGGTCGCAACCTTTCTGATTCCGACAGTTATTAATGCCTAGATAGGCATCTCTTACAGCCTATAAATACATTGCCCAAAACGAGACAGAATTCACTTTTTAATATGCCCGCATTACTTCTTCTTCAAAGTAATTCTATGATCTAGTTTATGTAATCTACTTCAGTTCATCAGAGCTCCGTTTGCAGACGCTATGCGGCCGGTTCGTTTTATCCTGGGAAACAAATTGTTATTACATCAATCAGTGCACACGACGACAATATTGTTTCAAGTAAAAAGAATATTTTATGGACTCGGACATTACTGAAACAGAATATTTTCTGTACTGCTTCAATCTAGTGCACAATCGATCGCACTTTCTGTCTTTGTTGTGAACATAGTTAGACATGACAATTGTGGCATAATTGAGTAACATTGATTGTTGCTACTGTCTATTTGTAATACAATTAGGTATTGACAAAAGCTCTAACAGTTGTCACTTACACATTCAAATGAACATAATGAAGCTCGAGAACCAAAATAACATAATAATAAACTTTATTGAAACATTTCAATTTAAGTGTTGTTAGATGAAGTAAAATAATGAGTTAGTGTGTAGCATACAACCTGAAATAGTCCAAAAAAGGGCGGACATTGCCTTGTGACAATGGGAGAACAATGGAAACATTTAAGCAAAATAATTTGAACATCCTAGCTGTTTGTGCAAAAGTGGAAACTCTTAAGAGAACATAAACACATTTATTCGTAATACTTCATTATGTTAATCCAAATTAAGAATAAATTTACGATTTAGTTCCCATCATGCAAAGCCTAAAATTTGGATTGGAACACCTGTCTATATTTACTAAAAATGATAACATATTGCAATCTTGAGTTAAATAATTCTATTAAAAAGTTCAATTTAAACATCATATACATAATAGTAAATCCAGTTTGTGTATGAATATATCATTGACCATATAAATGGATAAAATAAATTTTGGCAAATGTCTAGCAAATAGCTTATATCATACCTCTTTCCATAAGCTTTAGTTTGGATGAATAAGATTAAGTATTAATACTCCCTCCCTTTCTAAATATAGGATGTTTTATTTGTTTGCATAAGAATTAATAAATCAATTAATGATACTTTAATTCATACTTAAATTGAGTCTCTTTTCTAAATTAGCTACTTTTCATGCATAAAAAGTCACTAATGAAGCAGCAACTAGTGGTTGGAAACATGAAAAATTCATAAAAAGTCTCAACATTTATTACAGATCACGGATAAAGAAGTACGAAAAACTTAAACATTTTATATTTTGAAACACGCCAAACTTCCTAAAACATTTTATATTTAGAAATGGAGGGAGTAGTAAACAATTGGTTTATTTGAAGCATAATGCATCGAACAACATGTTCAATACAACAAAGGAATTCATTTAAGAATGCCTTTTATGCAACTTAGATTAATCTTCCATTTCATACCTCACTTAAGAGGGTTGGAAAACGGTGCTACTATAATGCAACGTATAAAGTTTCATCCACATATCAAAACATTATGTATGAAACAGGAACAAATAAATTATTTTCTCCACCTAAACCCAAAACTACGTGTCCCTACCACCGAAAGTTCTCTTTTCAGTTTGAAAGACAACGTTGATTGGCTTCTTTAAATATAAACATATGAGCATCTCCAACAGACTTACAGGTCGTAATATTATGACCTGTAAGATTCAGGGTGGATTGGTCTCATTTGCCCAACAGGGGCACGCCGATTTTATCGGCGCGCGCTAATAAAATCGGCTCGTAAGGATCATGAGCCAATAATATTGGCACGGTATTGTAAATATTTTGAAAAATAATTTTTTTAATCCTTATATGGTTAACTAGTGTTTAAGGTTGATATACAACATTTGAATGCACGTATAATAGCCACGATACAATTTTTTATTCCTTCTAGGGTTATTTAGTGTTTGGAAACACTAAATGATACAACAAACGATTAGACCAAAATAAAGCAGGAAAATAAATATGCAAGCAAACTAAATATTACGTTCAACCCCAGGAGATTCAGCTACAATTGGTAATAATCATACGGAAACAAGTGGTCATGATCAAAATGATACAGCTAATATTTCGCATAACGATAAAACTAACAATAAGCATACAGATACAACAGGTCATAAAGATACAACAACTAATGATAGTAGATGCTAACTAAAACATCAAAGAAAACATAGGAAACAGTTACTTAAGCCAACTGCATGTTATGTTCAATCTCA
Source organism: Allium sativum (assembly GCA_030737875.1). NCBI lineage: Eukaryota > Viridiplantae > Streptophyta > Magnoliopsida > Asparagales > Amaryllidaceae > Allium > Allium sativum. The sequence continues at coordinate 255,051,990 of CM060912.1, read as the reverse complement.
AGGGAGTCTCATTAAGTTCAATCACAACTGTTCAATATCATTTTGGAGACATCTAATCTCTCGTTCGAGTTCATTTGCATATGCTTTTCCCCTTGGGCACAAAGGTTCGTCTATCCATTCCGTGTAATTGCATCCATTCGGATAGGATGACCATTTCTGCATGCACCGACCAATATTGTTGCCCTCTGCTCGAACCACAACTTCAAACGCATAACCGCAGTAGCAACAAACTGGATAAGAATCAACTTCCTGTTCATACGGTGGTACTCGATATACCTCCACTTCTTGTTGTGGTTGAGCGACCGACTGATCATACGATAGTTGAACATTTGGTACTTGAGCTTCATGTGGAAGTTGTACGTTCCCCCGTTCATACGGTGGTTCATCCTGAGGTCTCATTCGGTTTAGAAACTAGAATTCGTCCACAAGCTCTTGAAGTCTCATCTATTTGTACGCCTGTTCATTGGAGTCTGTAGCTGATGGCCAAGAAGGCATTTTGAATGAGTCATAAAAGAAGGAGGTAGTACAAGAATGGGAACAAAGTTGTTTGAGTGAGGTAAGTTGTGAGTAATTTGACAGAAATATATAGCTGCGTAGTGTACAAATCAATAAAATAAATAGTGATGTAATTGGTCACTGTTACTGTGCTTTACGTGCTGCCCGACATTGTTTCGCTTGACATAAGACTGTAGGGAATTTGCTTTTCGTACTGCCATGATGTGAGTGGTCACTGGTTCCACTTTGGTTTACGTTATGAGATTTCCAAAGAATTTGTCAGTAATAATGCTCAAGTGGATGAGTACGGCCCTATTTTTAAACTCCTTAGTGTATTGAAATGTTTAATTTACACAGGGACGACCCTAGTTTTTAACTCATTTGCATTCATAAATATAAATAATACCTATTGACCTGCGTGCAAACTTCATTCAATATAACAAAATACAAGATACATGACACAGTAAATGTTCGACCCAACATACAACTATGATAAAGTACAACTTAACGTGGAATACAATTCATATAATTAAGACATAGTTCCATACAACCAAGATCCTAGTCTTGGGTCGAACCGTAAAACCCATACAACATTTCATCCTTTGCTGCAACAATCACCCTTTCCAAGCAACTTACCTCTGCTTGCATCTCTAAAGCGTACGTGAAACCCCTCTCCGTCAGTGGTGGATCGATCCATGAGAAAAAATTACAACGTTCCAACCCCTGTTGGTTAAGTGCAGTAATGTATGCTTTGCAACCATAAAAGTGACGACCTGCATTGCTTTGGCTTTTAGAAACAAGCACATTACATTCCACTCCACAGTAGAAAAGTACTGAATGACTCGTCATGCTAGAGCTAGACCTATCTGGGTTCTCTCGAGCAATTACTTCCCTTAACTGAGCATTGCGGGTTTTTTGAATAGGTCCAATACATGGGACGACAACGTTCGGATTCGTGGCACTGAAGAGTTCAGACTCCACTTGTCCATCTTCCACTTGATCTTCCAATTGCGTTTCGGGCACAAACTCGACTGGTTGCTTATTTCTTTCATATTGATCGTACATTTGGACCATGGTTTCATCATCCAATTCCCAAGAAGACATTTTGAACTACTTGAAAAGTGGCAGCTATATAAAACGAGTAATTTGAAAAACCGAAGAATTTAAAAGTGCTAACTTTAAAGGAAGAGGGGCTGGGTGGTCGTAAAGGTTGACAAGTCCCCTGATTTTATGCTTTGCTTTATTAAAGTGGTGGACGTGTCATATTTAATCAGTACGATTTGTCAAATCATGTTGTTTTTATTCGTTGGACAACCTATAGCACGTTACCCAAGTGTTGCAGAGTGCAGTAACATCAACTGTTCTACGGTAAAGCGATGACAACTCAACTATTGGGGACAGAGTGTAGTCATGTCAGATGTCTTTATTCTACAACTCAACTATTCACGATAGAGCTTTATCACAAGCGATAAGTTATGGTACAGCTTGGACATACGGTATAGGAAGACCTCAACATTCAACCCAACTCGTTTACATAGTTTATATTTCGTCCTCCAACAGTAACTATAATCTGTGCGTTCTAGATCAACCACGACATTAAGGTAAGAAACCATCATTCTTTTTGCTTCTACGTGTTCAAGTGCTTTATGCAAATAATACATTTTTTTTCTTCTGTGTAGCTAAATGGATAATTGAGAAATCATCTATGGAATCATGGATAAAATGTTTGATGAGTATGAACGGAACAAGGGGGACAAGAAAGAGGGTGGATTCGTTCCAAATACACAAGTAGAAGAGGCGGACGAACAAGTTCATAATCCAAAAGCACGTTCACGAAACAACATAGTGAGGCAAATGGTTAACCTTAATCATCACAACCAAACTAGTGCTAGCTCCAGTGCTACTACGAAAAAATTCTCTCCTTAGGACTTACTTATACTTGTGAAATCCTATATCGAAGTTGATCGAAGAGATTTGTTACTGATGCAAAATGGAGGGGGTCTAACCCATGAAGAATTTTGGTCCATGATAACGAGATTACATAACAACCATCATATCTACACTACTACATGATCTTCTGTTTAAATTCATATGGCTCATCGGTGTTTCGTAGAAGCTTGTGAATGATACCAAAAGATTATACAGACAGTTGAAGACGAAGACATATTTAAACTGACTAAGACAACTTTTGATTCTCATTACCTTGTAGAGTATGGCACTGATTTTGTTGGCCACAAAGCTTATAAACTGCATTATGGTTGGCTAATCCGATATGGTGGCGAATAGGCTAATGGTTTTGTTTACAAGTTGTTGAACTTTTCTTTTATTTAATGATCCTACGAAAAGTATAGAGTTCTTCTAATTTTATACTTTAGTACACACTATAAAACTATAAGCTTAGGGAACCAGTAGCAACATAAATAAAGCACACATTGCATTTATAAGAAAATAGTTACTATAACAGGAAATATAAAGTTACTACATCAACATAATACAAGCAGTTAGTAATATAGATAGTGGTGAACAATCTACTTATAACTGAGGAAACCGTGACATTAGAATACGCTGTTTCATTCCCATATAAAATTCCTTCTCCAAGTCTGGCATTCCAGTCAGATCTTTGTTCATGATAGCATTCTCTTGTTGTTTCTTTTATGCTAACTCGTCTGCTAGAATTTGTAGCCTCTTCTCTTCCAAATAAGCAAACCGTTTCATAACTTCTATTTTTTCATTGGCTTCTACACGTCTTTCTACATGTCTACGATTGGGTTCTTCATGGCGTGCGTGCACTTTTCCTTCAAGCTCAACCGCACTTTTGCCTCTTCTTTTGCAGCTTTGACTCCCTCAGGTCTAAAATCTTCATCAATTGTGGTATTGAACTCATCAAGTAGTTTTCCCCTACACATTGAGAAATTTCAGCAGTTGACTCGCTTGGACTGGAAGAATACCTAGATTTAGAAGCTTTTTTCTTGCCCTTGTTAGCAGTTTGAACATCGCGAAGGCTCTTAGCAAGTCCTAAGTTCCATTTTGGTTGACTAATAAGCATATCATAACAATGCATAAACTGATAATAATGTGGCCTCTTGTTCCCATTTTCTCTAGCAAAAAGCTTCTTGAACTCCTCGTTTGCCAATCGTTTCTAATAAAAATAGGAAATTTGAATAATAAAAACAATCTACCAACCACTAACGTACGTAGTAAGAAAATATACCAGATTATCCTCTCCTCCCATGTCGCTTGGATTTTCTACCTTTATTTTGTAAACTTGTGATTCATACAACGTTGTTTGGCTGGTTATTTTGCCGAAACAACCTTGAATCGTCGACAGCGTCCGTAAGCCTTCTGGATGCTTTTCAACGAAAGCGGTCATAATTTTTTCCGAAACGTAGCGATTGATTGGTCGTTCCCTGTAGCCGAACCTTGTGAGAAATGACAATAGATGGTGCATAGATCGATGTCCTCTTCGTCAGTCCATAGAATAGTTCCTTATTTGCTTGATTGAGTACCCAAGACATTGCTCATGTTGGCTTCCGAGAAATGGCTTTCGTCCATTGTCGGATGTGAAAAATCTTCGATTAGTGACGAAATTATAGAGTTAGAGTTTCTTTAGATTAAAGAGATAGAAAGGAATTGTGAATATGTTGTGATGAAGAATGGTATAAAGGAACCAATTTGTAATAAAAAATATAGCCGTTTGAAAAGTTTTGATCGTTTTATAACCATTTGGAAAATAAGACCAATTTATTGTTCTGTAGTTAAAATGCAACCGTTACTAGCCATTGGCAATTGTTTGGGGGTTGAAGCGCCGAATTTATCGGCTTGTCACGTTGCAATTCGATTTTATCGGCGTGCGCCAAAAAGTTCAGCTTGTAGAGTGACTCATTGATAAATTCGACGCACGAGGAAAATTCAAGATTCAGAATTGGCCCCGTAATTTTCCCCTGAATATTCAGGAGAATAATACCCGTTGGGAGGGGTTTTGGGCTCAATTCATGATTCAAGGGATGAATTAGCCCTTTGTTGGAGATTCTCTTACTGAACCATCATTGTATCTTTGGACAACCTTTTTTTGAGTAATCAAATTTCACGTTGTTCACCCAGAGGATTGGAATCTTTTAAAATAGGGATTCATCTATATGATATTTTGCCAAACACAATTGCTTCCTGATATTAAATCAAAAATCTTACATGGTGTCCCAAATTATTCATTATGATTCTGCAGCAATGGCAAACATCGACTGAAGACCCAAATAATAAGAAAAGCAATCCAATAGAAAGAGCTACCATATTTTTCAAATATCTGAGAAGCCAAGCTCTTGCCACCAATAACATATGCGCTTGTGCATTGCCCTAAAATTCCACCAAGTATAGCACCAAACGGGTTTGCATTCGCGGCTAGTCTAGTAGTACCGATCTGACTTTTATCACCCCATTCACCAAAGAATGTGATAGAAATTGCCTAGATAAAAATGGGAGAAAAGAACAATGTAAGGAACCTTCATTGTTGTTTTTTTAAGTCATTATTTTCCTCAGATTTTACTTTAGATCCTTTATCAGCTTTTCATCAACACCAGAACTCCCTTTACTTCTTTCAATTTATCAGCGTCCTCATCTCCTGTAAACCCCTCCCTCAGAGACCATAGCCCAAAACCAAAGAACAACAGAGCAGCTATTTAGTGTGTCCAATTGCGAGAAATCAGATTCGGAGTAGCATATCCAAGATGTGCAAATAGTGAAGTTTGTTTGAGATTATGCTCTAGAGGCAATCCATTTGATGTGATTAATAATAATGTTGATGTTATATTATATTTTGAATAAAAGATTCTATTATGTTATATTTACTGCGTAATATAAATATTAACATGATAGAAGTCCTTAGAATAATAATAAAGAATTATATAGTTTCAAGTATGTGCTTTGAAGATGATATTATATAATGTAATAACAAGTATTATAATTCTTAGATGTCCCTAGTCAAGTTTTATTGTATATATGACAATAATAAAACATTGAAGATAGTATGTTGACTGACTGATGATCATATCTCATTGATCATTAATATATGTGATATTAATGTCAATACATAAATATGCATTAGTGAATAGTGTATTTGACTGACCCAACACGAGAAAAACTTCATGGAGTATAATTAATAGTATCATAAGTAATTCTCATAGTAACAGTGATGTAATGGTCCTTAGACCTGAAATCATTATATATTTTTTATTCGAATATATTTATGTTTTGATATCATCAAAGGTTACATATGATAGATTAGATGATAAAGGTGATTATCAGATACATCTTGAATTGATTAAATAATATGAATGGTCCAGATAGAATTTAACCCTACAATATAAGTAGTGATATACATGGGGTCTATTGATTGAGTGTGACTATATATTGCATGACCGTGCTCAAATATTGATTGGTTTTATATAATCTACCCATCGATCAAGATAAAAGGATTAAATTATAAAGAAGATGATACATTCCATACCTCGAGTTTAATCTTCAATACTTGGTTAAAAGGATTAAATTACATTAAAACACTAGTCACAGAAAATGTTGTATCGAATTGTTGATTTTATTATCGCTTACGTAACAACGATGTATTACTAGATGTCGCTCACTGTTTATAATTTAAATTATTCTCAACGTTGTAATAACCTATAGGGTCGCACAATTAGGACGTTTTAAAAGTGGAGAACCATTCATAAGAAAAGGAAAATATCAAACGTTGATATTTTTATTTCGCTTGAATTGGTGTAATGTGATTTCGATTCCTTTTACTTTGGATCTTATCAGCTATATTCATGAGGTCGACCCTCTTTTCAAATTACACAAAGAAATATGAGATCCAAAATAAAAAGTAAAAAGGAAATTCACGGATATGGCTAATACTATGGCTCCTTGTCCCAGATCTCGTTAGACGACATCAAGGGCGACGTTCATGGCCCAAGTAGAGGCGTTGCTGCCACCTGTGATGCTCGCATCGATTCATTCCAAATTTTGGTCGATTCGTGAATTTGTGAAATCCAGAGGAGGTATAACATTCAATTTAATATTTCTGTATAGATCTTGAGTATTAAGGTTGTTTAATTTTTTAAATTCCATTGTTGATTCCATCTAGAAAACCCTACAGAGGTATCAGAGCCAACCTTGCGAAATTAGTACTTTGAATGTTGAAATTGGTTTCTGTATCTATGAATTCCTGCAAAGTCAAATCCTTGTAAACATTGATGGGAGAATTTTATGTAATTTCATTTATAAAGTGAAATTGTTTCACTGATAATAAATCTTATATTTGATACAAATTTTGAAATGAAATCATGAGTTGATTTCTGGTATTATTTCTATTTTAAATATTGCTGGATATTACACTATTAAATTTTAAACATGTGGATTGATATGTTTACCCTGTGTAATTTAATAGTGTTTGGATATGTTCATATGTTGAGGCTCTGTTATATACATATATAATTAGGATTAAAAACCTATTTTTTTATCATAGTATTATGTCCTTTTGATCTAATTTTATCAAACATATTAAATTGTGAATATATGTATTAATATAGATAACTAAATTATTTTATCATTGAAAATATGGGTAATATGTTGATTGAGATTTTGAACTTTGCTTGGCCTACTCTGTTGAACTTCATTCTGTCATACATATACAAGCATAATATGCTTTGGAAGTTGTTTATTATTTCTTATGCATTTCTAGCCATTATTATATATATAGACAATAATAATAATAACAACTCACCATCAAAAATGGCAGAAATCGCTCCTAAAACTAACCCATGTTCTCCCTCATCCCCACGTTCAAAAACCATGTTTTCTTCATTCAACCAACCACTGCAACCTCCTTCCCACAACCCACCAACACCACCCACCTATGCCACCGTCCTCAAGAAGAACACCCCTATACCACCCAACAATCGCTCCTTGAACTTCCTACAACCTTCATTCGAATATGTGTACATTCCCAAGAAAATTTTCAACATATCTAAATCGGCCTGGTCGAACACTATTGCACTAATTTCGATCAACTTACGACCATAATTTATTAAACTAAAGGAATATATTTCTCGTGTCTGGAAGCCTGCTACCAGTTTTCATATTTTCTCTTCCTACAACTTTGCAGTCCAAATTGAAGATAGGGCAGATTTCGACAGAATTTTAGAATGTTCCTCTTATTCATATTTTGGTCGACTGCTTATGATCGAACCATGGTCCCCAGTATATGATTTCAACCGACTTAATACCGAGGAGGTTCAGATTTAGGTAAGGCTACACGATTTTCTAATGAAATTATGGACCAAAGAAGCAATCCAAAGGGTAACAAGTTTCATTTCTACACCACTTTTGATTGATGAAAACACCACGGCCAGGAAGTTCACGAAATATGCAAGAGTTAAAATTCAAATTAATACCCAAAGTGGCCTTCGAACCACTATCCCAATACTTCTCTATAATGGCACAAAAATTGATGTCACTGTTGAATATGAATATATGCCTCCAAAATGCTGTCAATGTCAAAGCTTTGACCATCTCGAATCCTTACAATAAGCACGTACAAACCACGTTGGATGCCTATAAACAATCCAGATTCTTCAAATGCAGTAGATGATCATGAGGCAAACCACTTAGAAACCAGCAAGGTGACAAAGGGGATGGTTTGAATATTCTTAACAGCAAACTTACATTTGATATTACTCCTGATGATGTGCATTATGTTGCTGAAAAGATCACTGATGAGGCTAACACCGAAGACCATTAAGATGCATCAACTATGGTTGATCCTAATCTGAACTATATGAAAGGTAAAACAAAAGTCACTACTTCTTCTCATGATAGAAGATCTTTGAGGAGATAAACCATCATTAGTTGGTTTAGTTGAAAATAAATTATCCCCATTCAATTCAAATAAATTTACTTCCTTCCTTCCATCTGATTGGCGTACATCGAATAATAACTCACATTCATCATCTGGTCGAATATTACTTGTATGGGATTCTAAAGTGTGGAGCACTGATGTTTTATTATCATATTTCCAACACATGACATTGCAGGCAAACAATAGTGGTGATATTTTTATGACCTTCACTGTTGTGTACGCAAGCAACTCTTTTTATGATAGGCAACATTTATGGAAAATTCTACAGCATGAATCAACCAATATCTCAAACATATGGGTTTTGATGGGAGATTTTAATAATGTGCTATCCCCATATGATAAACAAGGTGGTCTTCCAGTACCCTATCAACAGTTGAGAGAGTTTCAAAATTTTGTGTCTTAAACTGCTTTATCGGAGATCAAACCTTTAGGCTTCAAGTTCACATTGGAGGCATAAAGGTATAGCAACAAACATTGATAAAATTCTGGTTAACCAGCTTTGTTTGCAACACTTTCTACATACGAAAGCTCTTTCTCTTTCCCAATCTTCTAGTCACCATAACCCTATTCTACTAGAACTTATACCCACTCAACAACCCAAGGGACTCCCATTTCGATACAAAAATGAATGTTCAAAGTTAGAAGGCTACTAGGAATGTGTACAAAGAGGTTTAGCTTCCACTTCATAGGGTTTTGCTAGTTATCAGTTGTTATCCAAACTCCAGGCCTACAAAAAAGAGTTAAAATTCTAGAATAGAATTCATGATAAATGCTGAACAACATCTATCGACATTAGAATCTGAGGTTGACTCAAACCCAGAAAATGAAATGTTATATGAAGACTACTTGCAAGCAAAGCATTAGGTTAAAGATTTATAGAATGTGCTAGTTGTTAGTCTAAAAAGCAAGCCAAAGTTGCACGGCTTCCAGAAGGCGATACAAATTCTAAATTTTTCTATTCGAGAATGTCTAATAGACGGTTTTATAACCATATCACTGCGTTAACTCAACTTGATGGCCAATTCCTATTTAATTCTGCTTACATTGAAAGGGAGGCAATCTCCTATTATACTTCATTATTCAATGGTCCCCTTCTCCCCACATTTCCAACTTTTCAACCAGTATCCAAGATCAACTCATATGGCCAGTACTTCTTACATCAAGATATATATATATATATATATATATATATATATATATATATGGAAGAAGTCAGACAGGAAACTTTTTCAGTCCAGGTCCCGATGGGATAAACACAAAATTCTTAAAACTACACTAGGATGACTTAAAAAATTATTTACATTCAGCACTCATGGACATTTTAAGTCAAGTAAACTCCCCAAATCCATTAACCATACTTTATCACTTTGACTCCTAAACAAGATAGACCAACCAATATTTCACATTATAGGCTTATCTCTTGTTGTAACATGTATTACAAAACTTTCTCCAAAATCTTATGTAATAGGTTGAAGCCGTTCTTGCCTCATCTCATTTCAGAAAACCAAAGTGCATTTATTGATGGTCGATATATTGGTTATAATATATTATTGGCTCATGAGCTTTTGTGTGACTTCAAGAAAGCAACATTGCAAAATTTGCATAAAAGTGGACCTTCAAAAGGCATTTGATAGGGTAAGTAGAGAATTCATATGTTATGTTATGGCACAAATGTAATTTCCAACGCATTCACCATACTTATTCAAGGTATTCCTAAAGGTTATATTACTCTAATTGAGGCATACCCCAAAGGGAGCCTCCGTCTCCCTATTTATTTACTCTGGTTATGCAACATTTTACTTACCTTATGGACGAAGTTGTGCATCTGAAATTTTTTACTCCTTCCACCATGATCCAACCTCGTATGTCCCACCTTCTCTACACGGATGATTTGCTTATTTTTGGTAAATCCTCCATTTTGAATGCTTCCACCTTACAACAAGTTTTGAAGCAGTTAGCAAAGTTTGCATAAATAAATATTAATGTTCATAAAACCAAGATCAGTGCTTCTACCTCAAATGCTTCTTTTGTGCTTGAGATTCTTGGCTTCGAATAGGTCTCTTCACCCATTACTTATCATGGCGTGCCTTTGTTGTAAAGGCCCGTAAATCCGTACCCATTTGAGCTGACTAATATTCTACATATTCAACCCAAAGTGCACGAAATACAGATCTTTAATAGAAAGATGTAACGGCCCGCAAATCCGTGTTATCTGAGTTTACTAATAACACCACACGTCCAACCCAAATTGCACAGAAATACGAATCATTATTAGAAAGAAGTTAGAGGATGAGAAATAGAAAGAAAGAAATATTAGAATAGAAGAAAATAAAGAAGACAAACCTCACAGCGGAACGAATAAAATATGTTATATAACATAACTTTTGAAATACAAATCAGGAACTGTATATACATACCATTATCAGAGCACAACAGCTATTTCTAAAACAGTTATAATCACCTGTTTCCAGATACAAACATTGTACACAACGGAAATATGATAGTCTATAGCTAACTGGTGAAGCCTCCTGCTTCCAGCTCTTCTAAGTAAATCTGAAAAATCCCGACTACTTGACTGTCCGTACAAATTTGGGCACCCAAGAGTTTTATGAAAAACAAACAAAATAAACTCTGGGTCAGTCATGGGACTGGTGTGAGTAAACTCCAACCATTTGTTTAACTTTCAAAATCCTTTCGAAAGGAAAGATAATAGTAAGACCAGCCCACACATAAACATGGATGGTTTTTACCTTACTATAACCCAAAACACTTTGATACGAAAATCCAGTGATATTATAATAGTGTCTAAATCAAATGAATAACCAAATAGTAGAACGCTTGCATCTCACGCTCCATATATAAAACAAAAATAAAAATAAAACCGCAGGGCGCTCATTCGAGATTGGATTCCGACTATGACAAGGTATGGAACCATCTTCTTCTGCTAGTGTATCTCTAGAGAGGAATACACTGGGTTCAATAAGAACATCTTGCAACCCGGCCCACACATGACCGACCACTCATTTCGCTTGAGTGTATCGAATGTATATCACCAATGGTTGGGATCAGCAACCGTCTCCCGAAAAGGGACAACATCGATAGATTAAAGAAGTAAAATAATTTCTCTAGATAGGTGATTATACACCCTAATGGGAGCGACCCACATAGCCATGCTGCCTACCCGATTTTTGTCATTTCCCGGTTGTTGAGGCCTGAGGCTACGATTTCTTGCAATTCATTGATAGCACAATCACTTTGAATGCCACATTGTCAGATCCGCTAATCACTAAATGATTTGCAAAAATATATTCTGGATATTATGCTAAGGGAATAAATCTATTGCCACCATGTATATTTGAACAGAACAATCATATACGATCATTGGAAATACTTTGTCAGACATTCATCCATTTACGTTCGTTCTGGGATTGAACGAAACCGAAGGCAGAAATTCTATTAATAGAAAAAGACCTTGTACTTTACTCCGTCTTTGATTATCTTCATATAATATGATTCGCAATGCTACTGCCAATACAGAGTGGTTCTCGGATAATAATTCAACCGGTCTCTCCATGTTGACAACGATATTGGCAAACACTTCGATAGTCGGTTATTTAACTATCGAAGAAAACAAACATCCATTAAAAACATCAAACAATCACTAGGCCTTTAATAAATATTTCATTCATTAATCAAATCACTACTGCATTTCCTTATCAATATTTGTTAGCCAAATATTTTCAATAATCATCTTGGTCTCTTACGCTGTTTGGAAAAAATTACCAAATATCAACTTTTTTTATTTTCTATATGTAGAAAATATCTTCTATTTAAAATTAGAGAACATTCCACTTACTTATCTCTTTCACGCCAGTTCATTTTTAGACTTAGGAAATGTTTATTATTATATTTCCAAAATTCTACTTATTTTGGGTTAAAACAAATGTTATGTAAAACATCGTTATAACAACCCAAAATACTGCATTCGACTAAATCTCTTTAAACATTTCTCGTCGATACTGAATCTTGCTATTTATCAGCTAATAATGAAGTCAATCGAGTTGGGGTATTATTACCTCTCAGACCTTGACTGAAAATATTATTAACTTCAAAACAAACAAGACTGCTAATTCGAATAATCAACACTGTATTAAACCAATTTTCCATTTCTACAACATATATACTTTCCTCTTTCTATCCTTACTCGATTTAAATTCACAGATTTTTTTTTGTTAATAATATACTATTTTTAGTTCGTTTCCTTAGGGAATTCTATATATATCGATACATTGATTTTTAACTATCAAAATTTCTTAAAAATATTCTAACTCCCTAAACTTCCAGAAAATTTCGCCATAACCTCCTTTGTACCGGGAGCATCGGGAAAATCCCCAAATCGCCACACATGCATCTCCAATCAAAAAGAAAAAGAAAAGGCCAAGCGACTTGCCGATTCGGCGCATAAAACCTCATATGGAATTTAAACGTGTACCTTTTGTCGGACACTTATATTATAATCTTCATACACATTATTCCATACTTGTCTAACACATATTCACCTGTTTTCAATTCAATTCAGTTCAATCCAGTCGTTTGAATTCAGTTTTGCCCATTTATTCTTTAATTAATTATTTTTCCTATTTCACTTCTTTGTTGAAACATAACATGTTCAAATAAAATATTTAACTTGCTCGTTACAAAATTGAATTCCAATTTCAATTCAATTCAAGTTTCCTATTCAATAATTAAAAATCTGATTTTTGTTTCAAAAATCAATTCATTACTCCACATGAGTTCACATATAATTTACAACTCAAATCTGAAATTGTCTAAATAGAAATTCGGATTTTATTCGCTTAAAATCCTTTTATAAAATTAAATAAACCATTATGGTTTTTAAATGGTTATGGCGTTGTTTTTCTGAAAATTTGATTTTGACATACCTCAAAATCTATTCGACGAAACCTAGATTTTTCTTTTACATTAGAAAACTATTATCAAATCAGTCCTGACGTTTCTTGTTTCAAAGAATTCCGACTTCAATTGAGTTCTGTATATTAAATTGAAGTTCGAAACGCCAATTTACGAACTACCGCGCTGCGGCGAGCTCGTTTTAATTATATTTATATATAAAAAGTTTTAAACTTCGTTTAAAATGACTCAATTATGATATATTTTTAATATGTATCAAATCCAATTTTCCAATTCAACATAACATTTCCGATCTTCTAAAATTGTCAATTTTCCCTAACTTGGAAATAAATTTATTTATACTTCGATCTTCTATATTCAAATTTCATTTCAATTCTATTTAAATTTCCTATATTCAATTTCCATTTCAATTCTATTTAAATTTCCTATATTCAATTTCCATTTCAACTTTATTTGAATTCTATATCCTAATTCCCCCTTCAACTCTATTTGAATTCTATATTTCAATTCCTATTTCAACTCTATTTGAATTTCCTATATTCAATTTCCGTATTTAAAATTTCTTTATTCAAAATTCCATTTCACTTTCTATATTCAAATTTTATATTTGAATTTCCTTTGAGTTTTCTATATTCAATTTAACTTATATTTAAATAAATTTGAATTAATCGAATTCAAAATCATAAATCCTTACGGATTTATTTTAGTTCAATTTATATTCTGACATCAGAATAAATTCCATAGTTTATTTCTTTAAACGATTTCCCCCATTTCTATTTTTAAATTCACATTTGAATTCAAATATTCAAATTATCCAAATGATAATTTTTGCACTTTCTATTTACAAACCCCATTTTTAAACAAGTCTCTCTTTCAAATAAAATATTTCTTCTTTGGAAAAATATATTTCCCTTCCCAAAGTCACACTTGTATTTCTATTTTCTGAATTATCCAATGATAATTCATTTCACTTTATTTATAAACTTCATTTATAAATGAACTACTTGTTTTTATTCTTTAAAACAAGTTAATAATTCAAATCTATTTAAAAATTCCAATTCTATATTAGAAACATAGAATTTCTCTTTTAAATCTCAAATATCCTTTCCATGATATTTTTATAAATAAACACTTAGGCCTAGTGATATTTAAACACCAAACAACCAATTATTTATTTCAGGTTTTCTAATACATCATATATGACAGTATATATGCAAACAAATAAACAAGCAGATAATATATTTTTGAGGGATCCAGTTGGATCCCTCCAACCTGTTTTCCTGCATCTAAATATATTAGTCAACATTGATAATACCCATCCTACTTCGAGGCTGGACATCGCGGTATGAAGGTCATCCACTAATATATATTTATGGGGCACATAGGGAAATCATCTACTAATAGTAACGCGGGTACCCGCTAATGAGACTGCGGGAACAATCCAATCACCGATCCAATATATATATAATAGTCAACCCTAGATAACTAATATATTTAAATCAACCAGAAAGCATTCAAACAAGCAACAAAAATTATTTTTAATGACATAAAAATAATTCTAATTAAGGTGAGTGAGATTTTTACTCACCGTGGTTTTTATTGCCGAGTATCCAGTTAAAATTCTTTATCGTCTCGCCTTCCAACCTACTCGAAAATCTCGAATGGAATCTTTACCTATGATTATTTATTTTATCTAGCGATTAAGGTATATCTACGACATTAAACAAATAAATTATTCTACGTGCTTTAAATTTAGTAAAATGTATATCTTATTGTCTAACCAACTATGAAGCAACTCTGCGATCACCGATCAATTTTCCCGAATTTGTCCCAAAAAGGAATGCATAATTCCTACTTGACATTCTCTTAAGCTTCATTTTCTTTTCTTTATCACCTACCAAAAATTTCATGATGTCCTACACCATCTAGATCGACCAATCTTCACTGCAGACCCCTTATAGTACCCATACCCTGTCACTAGCATCCATGTTCCCAAAACACAGTGCTGAACTTTGTCATTCCATTTCAGTTCATCAACAAAACAAACAAACTCCAGCATCCTCATTTTCCCCAAAATTCATCAATCCAAACTCCTACCAAGCTACCTTTGATGTCCCCTTTACCATTTTAAATATATATTTTAAATTCCTAAAAGTCATTAACAAGAATTAAATAGATTACCATTATCAGCAATTAGTCATGATATGCATTTTATCTTCCCAGTATTGTGAAAATCCTCTGTACGAAATCATGGCTCCAGGCTTCCTCCATCTCGAAAAATTCTCAGACTGACCCCAAGCTACAGGCGCCTCAATGATTACCCCAAATTCAGAGACCAAGCTTCTTACATGAGATGGTAAATTCTGGTACACACTAGTTCACGCCAATGTCCGTAAATCGATCATCACAAACTGAACAAACTCCTAACCCACTGTTGTGAACGTTGAGTACTTGAAACGGAATCGCACTCGAACCCCATCGCGTCCCCTTAAATTGAAATCGAGTTGAATGATGTGCCTCAGAGCCATCCGCTTCCTTCGTCCGTCCAAGTAGCCATCGAACCGCCTCCCTAGGTCATCGCTCGAACTAACGAGCTTCGAAATCGCTTACGCGCCTGCTGCATTTGATGAAGAACAGGACTTCCACTTTGAATTTTTGCGGTTTGAGTATAGGGGATTTCATTTAAAATGGAGAATGAGGAAAGTGGGGATTTTGTTATAGAAAAGGGACGGTTTTCTATTTTTATCTATGGTACGAAATAAGAAAGGAAGTCTGTCGTGAGTTTTAAAGGTGCAGCCATTATTATTTAAGAGCTTGGATATCGATTTGTACAAGGCATCGACCATTTAAATTACATGAAGCTCCAACGAATTTCCCAGAGAAAGAATGGAATTGGTATCGTGATTTTATAGACAGCGAACACTTAGAAATGAAGTAATTAGTTGTGTGTTGGTACATAGGTAGGTATAGTGTAACACCCCACCTCCACTAAGGTCACTCACAAAGGGAATGCCTTAATTTCAATGGAGCATTATGGGTACTGGAACAGAAATATTACAAGATAGACATATATAAAACAGCGGAAAGTAAAGTAGAAGTACTTCAAATCATTTATTAAATAGAATTGTTTAAAATAAAAGCCCATCAACTTCCAATACCCAGATACATAGCTAAAATATCTGCCTTGCTCAAAAAAAAAGAAGCATGAAAATAAATTGTAGTATTCTCTAATAAAGCAAAGCAAGTCATAGCCAAGAGAGATCCAAGCAGCAAATGAAAGAGCCTTGGAGCTTGGTAAGATCCGAACTAAGCTGTATTTCCACCCTGCGAACCTGGGGGGGAAACGGAAGAAAAAGAGGCGAAACAAACCGGGTCAGTCATAAAGACTGAGTAAGTCCTAGTGGCATTCAGCATAAAAACAGGTGAAGATAATATGGCATGAATAAACTGAAAGTAAACATAAGCATGATGACAAGGTAAGCTACAGGCACGACGAATCAAGTATAACATTGCAAGGTTCCCATTCAAGATGAACTAAGTATAGTTTCGCAAGATTTCTATCAAGCATCGCATGATTTCTCTGCTTAACAATTAAAATGATATCTATTTCCTCTGCACCACCTAACTACTGTCCCAACTAGTAATCTATATAAAATGATAAAATCATAATGTGATCCCAATCCCCGAAATTAAGGTTGCTTTCACGTGTACATTTATTATTTATTACCTAGATCTAATCTAGGGTTTTGTATTGAGCGCTTCCTAGATTCAACCAGGATTTATGCCACCTAGGTCCAACCTAAGGATTATGCTACCTATTGAACACTTCTCGGATTTAGGGTTTATGCCACATAGGTTCAACCTAGGGATTATGCTACCTATGTGTGTCATAGGGCCCCCAATGATTGTAGATACCAATGCTGGTCCCACCATGGGGTGTATCAATACCCATGGTGGCGGCCCGACGCAATTGTAGAAGGCATAGGTTATACTATTGGTGCCCCCCAGTGCCCTGTTTGTCTGCTCCAAAGTGTGTGCACGCCCGCACTCTGTTAGAACCTACACTGTTGCACCCACCGCCGTCGCTTTGACCGCTTACAATCAGCCCAGTAATCGTGCCCCACCCTGCCTAGTTTCAGGGTACCGTTGATACCTGATTTGGGTTACTGCTGAAATGGGTCCCCGTTACTAGGGTTTCCCACTGGTTAAGTGTGTGGGCCGATATATACAGATATTACCCACCTTCCCGTGATGTACTTAACCCACCGATTCAAGCGTGCTTATTAATGGTTAAGTTTGTGGGCCTATATTTACTAATATTAACCACCAACCCGATATGTACTTAACCTTCTCCGTCCATTACATTAAGTTGGTTAAGTGTTTTCTCTTGTTTTACTTAACCCTACTACACATCATGTTATATCGGTTAAGTGTTGTTCCTTGTGTTACTTAACCCTACCGCAAGCCTTTTTATACTGGCTAAGTGTTCTCCCTTATGTCAACTTAACCCCACCGCATGTCATGTTATATTGGTTAAGTGTACATTGACTTAGCCCACCTACTTATCATGTTGTGACGGTTAAGTGTTACCCTCTGTTGTTACTTAACCTTACCACGCATCATGTTATATTGGTTAAGTGCATGTTAACTTAACCCCCTCTACCAGTCATATTATAATGGTTAAGTGTTACCCTCATGTGTTTACTTAACCCTACCACGCATCAGGTTATACGGATTGGGTGTTATCAACCTATTCAAGTTAGCCTAAACCATCCGCTAGTCATGTTATAACGGTGAAGTGTCACTAGCCTAGCTATGTTACTTAACCCACCCATTGGTCCGATTAACAGTTATGTTGGTTAAGCCCACATTTATAAGTTTTACATGTTCTTAACTCATACCGGTTAGGTCCATATTCACATGTCAAATTTCCATGTCATCCCACCTAACCCTCTAACCATACCCACGTCTTATTATGGTTAGTATTCCTTAATTCTTTCATTATGACGAACAAATCATGACCTCTAACATTAGACCGTGCATTTTGTGGCCACTGGATTTGCCGGGCGGTTCCGGGCAGATTTACACCACAAACTGGGTCTAACCTCGTGTCATAAATTGTTACGCCTACAATTCGACCTTCGACCTCTCACATTAGACTGACACTTTGTGGCTACTAGATTTGCCGGGCGGTTCCGGGAAGATTTACAACACAAACCGAGTCTAACCTCGTGTCAAAGGTTCATTAATGGTCGTATTCCACCCTAAACCCCAATATCAGTTCATGTGTTTAACATATAGAAATGTTCATGATTCACGTTTTTGCCCCAAAACGTATTCCCAAATTATTATCATAATTCACTATAAGGTTATGCCAAGTTATAGCCTTTTATTTAGAATACATGCCAATTACCCAAAACCCAACTTAGGCGCGTTCATATTAAACCTCTACTAAGTCATAAATTATCATATATGTTTCAACTCCAAATTTTACATGATTAACATATGCCCAAGTTCTAGATTACATGTAAATTTTACATATGCCCAATTCGTACCAAATTTACATATGTTCAATTTATGCCATTTTACATGTATGCCAATTTTATGCCATTTTACCATATCAAGTTCTAGCCAAAATTACATGTATCAAGTTTTATACCCAATAAACCCAAATCATGATTCATGATGCACTTATCCCAAACTATTATCTTTTTATTATAGTACATGTCAGTTCCCCTAGTTCATAATACATGTTTATGCCCATTATCAAGTTTACAATCGCTTTCATGTTCAAATTCCCAATTCTACATATGCCCAGTTAACATAAACCCAATCTTTTGATTTAATTTACATAGTCCCAAACTCGTGATTTAACTTACATGCCAATTCATGTATGCCCAAATTTGCAATTTCAATTATATTGACAATACCCAAATTTCAAATTTCATGTTATGCCATCAATTCCACCACACACATATATCCAAATAGGTAATATCCCAATATTTCCCCGTATACAAATTGCACGTATATCGTAGTTTAGGCCTAGGTCCGAAATTGACCAAGGTTCATCAAAAGAAAATAAATAGGGGAAGGTAGAATTTGTATAACAATAAGTACAGAGAGAAAACTGGCATAAGAACATCATTTCAGGCATAAAAGATAGATCTTGATAATAATATCAACATGAAAAAACTGATTTACAACAAGCTAAACAGATCATAGGCTTGACATGAAAAATGAGAATAGAAAAGTCCCAAAACTCAAGATCCAAGAAGCAACAAAAATAGATCTGAATCAATAAACAAACTTAAATCTAATTCCACTTTACTCCATGGCCATATTATAATTTAAATGTTTAAATCTAAAAACAACTAGAACTTACAGAGCATGGCTAGTGAATTAGGAACTGAAATTGTCATAGAACGTTGTAGTAGTGTTGATTTATTGTTTGAACCATTGTTGAAGCTTTGTTCTTTGAATTGATTTGAGTTTGAATGTTTGTACTTCAATTTGGCGGCAGCGGCCATGGTTCAAGAGGGAGTTCAGCAGCATAATGGTGTAAGAATGATTTGATATGAATTACGTTATGTCTAAGGGTGTTTTTATAGGTGTAACAACTAGTTTAGGCCCTTAGATTAACCCTAGAATCAATCCGGACCGTCAAAACACGTCTCAGGCTTCAAAAATGAGTTCTGGGTCAAAACAGGCCGACCAGGTCGACCTGTAGGGGGGAGGTCGACACTATGGTTGACCTGGGGGCAGGTTGATCCTATGGTCGACCTGGGGGGGGGGGGGGGGGGTAGGTCGACCCCTTTGTCCAGTCCTGCCTGAAAACTGCTGAAACTTGTACAGGCCATAACTTCTTCATCCGGACTCCGATTTTCGAAAACTCAGACTCTATTTCATGTAAAATTTCGAGACGAACGCAATGGTGTAACCTGTTTCCCCTGATTCTGATTTTAAAATTTAATTCTGCCTTGATTTCTTGTTTTAATATGTTATAAACATACGGGTTGTTACGTTCTCCCCTCCTTAAAGGATTTCGTCCCCGAAATCTTCAAGTTAAGAAGAATGTGTCCTACCATCCAATCATCCATCTACTCAATCATCAATCACATGCATCCATTGTCCTTAAGAGATTTTTAATGCTGTATGAACATATGCAGAAAGTGTGTGTATATGTTCCTTATCTAATGTAAATGATCAGGCCTGATTGATCTTCTTAATGCAAAATATGTTTTAGTGCCACGAGTCCAACATGTATGCAAATAGTCCTAGTCACATAAACACTATATGTGTGCACAAACATCCATCCATATGCATCATCCATATGATAACACATCCAATTTCATCAATAAACAAGTATAAACACTCATGCATATGCAATATGGAAATGTGTCTGAGCCGATCTAGTGCCTAATGTGTGTTCATGCATCCACGAGCAACAACTAGCAACCACTTGCAACCACTTGCAACCATCAACCATAACATGTCTCAAACACATGTTTACATCCATTAGTTCCTACCTAAAGGTATATCCGAATGATAGAAGCAAGTAAAGAAAAACTTTGTACCCTAAACACCAGCCCAAAACCAATATATATGATTCTAGGAAACCAAGCATGATAAACTCCTTTTAGGTCGCAAGAAATCCCTTCCTAAAACCAACCCGTATCCTATAAAACCCAAAGAGTTTAGTCAACCCAACGGACACCCTCAAGCCCCAAAATGTATTACTAACAGACGAGTCATGCTCCCTATGGGGTTTCTAACAGAAATGGGATTGAGAATAGGACCGAGAGGATATACTTGAAAGATAGCATGCAAATAAGCTCTATAGGAAAAGAGGGATCAAGGATATACTCTTAAAAAGGAGATATGATGTGCATATCTAGTCTTCAATCTTCTAAGTCACATTTCCTTGAGCTTAACTCCATTGTGCTTTGTCCATCTTTAACTTCATAATTTCTTAATTCTTGTTTCCAAAATATGAGTTGGAAATCATTTCACTGTTGTCTCTCGTCCCATTTTCCCTTATCCTCCTTCTAGTATACTTGGCTCAAACATAACTGCGTACTCATGGTTTCATGCAAGCACTCCAAAATTCACTAGTGAATCCTAATCTCGTTTATAGGGTATTCCACGCAGAAGGATTATCTCTTGCAAATAAACAGATGTCAACCATGTTGCCAAATGTACTTACTAAGGTGATTTCCTATAACTCATGCATAAGCGAAATGAACCATCCACCTTAGTGGCGAACACTACTCGGGATCAATAGATGTATCAAGAGATTCTAGGTAACTAAGCATGGCAGAACCCTAAGGGTTACACTAGACTTCGAGGGTATTACCGAGGCAAGTCAAGAGTCTAACTACCCTCTTTTCATACTCGAGAATGGTATCATTTCTGGATAACCACTCCATCCCTAGAAACAACCCATAGTCCAAAAATATAAGCATTACTTCTAAACTCAACACTTAGCATAGACATTATTCTCAAATCCAAAAAAGTCATGAATAAATGAGCCGATTCCCCAACAGGATTTGAGACAAAAAAATGGGATCCTCTACTACGCTAGTACTAAGGTGCAGAGACTCAACTATCGAAGCAGAATTAAAAGGATGCGATGTACCAAAAACAATGTTCCCACAGTATGATAGAAAAGAAAAGCTAAACTTTTAACAGAAACGTTACCACCTCTCTTAGGTATGCTAGTAGTGAGAGCATACAATTGCCCTCTCGACGATCTTGTACTTTGCCCTTGTCCTTGTCCTATAATACTTAATTACATGTCCCTTTTTACCATACTAAAGATATTCTCTCTTGTCATGGGTTTTTCTTATTCTTCCACTTGGCCTCTTTCCTTTCACCTCTTTCCTCTTCGTGGATTAAGCCATATCAACAAGTTTCTCATCCTTAGACTTGTGTTCTTTATCCTCGTTCCTACTATCCTTGTATAGCTTGTTGAAAAGTTTCTCGAAAGCTACTTCCATCGCACGACAACCCTACAAAGCTCGAGATAAGATTAGTCGCAAGTAAAACTACTACGGCTACAGATGGAGGTTGGACACTACTTTGCCCTCTGACATGTGTCGCATGCCTATAAACTATGGTGAAAAAGAAAGAGAGAAGAGACTCAAGGAGAGAATCAAAAGATAGTGTATATGGCTTTGGGGAATATGCCTTTCGTAAAACAAAACTTTTCTTTAGAAAAATGCTACTTTGTAAACGTTTTGAAAATAATTTCAGAAGTTTTTTTTTAAAAGATTTTGCCCAGTCTGGTAACTTTCTGCTCTGATACCAAATGTAACACCCCACCTCCACTAAGGTCGCTCACAAAGGGAATGCCTTAATTTCAATGGAGCATTATGGGTACTGGAACAGAAATATTACAAGACAGACATATACAAAACAACGGAAAGTAAAGTAGAAGTACTTCAAATCATTTATTAAATAGAATTGTTTACAATAAAAGCCCATCAACTTCCAATAACCAAATACATAGATAAAATATCTGCCTTGCCCAAAAACAAAGAAGCATGAAAATAAATTGTAGTATTCCCCAATAAAGCAAAGCAAGCCATAGCCAAGAGAGATCCAAGCAGCACATGAAAGAGCCTTGGAGCTTGGTAAGATCCGAACTAAGCTGTATTTCCACCCTGCGAACCTGGGGGGAAACGGAAGAAAAAGAGGCAAAACAAACCGGGTCAGTCATAAAGACTGAGTAAGTCCTAGTGGCTTTCAGCATAAAAACAGGTGAAGATAATATGGCAAGAATAAACTGAAAGTAAACATAAGCATGATGACAAGGTAAGCTACATGCACGATGAATCAAGTATAACATTGCAAGGTTCCCATTCAAGATGAACTAAGTATAGTTTCGCAAGATTTCTATCAAGCATCGCAAGATTTCTCTGCTTCACCATTAAAATGATATATATTTGCTCTGCACCACCTAACTAGTGTCCCAACTAGTAATCTATATAAAATGATAAAATCATAACGTGATCCCAATCCCCGAAATTAAGGTTGCTTTCACGTGTACAATTATTATTTATTACCTAGATCTAATCTAGGGTTTTCTATCGAGCACTTCCTAGATTCAACCAGGATTTATGCCATCTAGGTCCAACCTAGGGATTATACTACCTATTTAACACTTCTCGGATTTAGGGTTTATGCCACCTAGGTCCAACCTAGGGATTATGCTACCTATGTGTGTCATACGGCCCTCAATGATTGTAGATACCTATGCTGGTCCCACCATGGGGTGTATCAAGATCCATGGTGGCGTCCCGACGCAATTCTAGAAGGCATAGGTTATACTACTGGTGCCCCCAATGCCCTGTTTGTCTGCTCCGAAGTGTGTGCACGCCCGCACTCTATTAGAACCTATACTGTTGCACCCACCGCCGTCGCTTTGACCGCTTACAATCAGCCCAGTAATCGTGCCCCACCCTTCCTAGTTTCAGGGTACCGTTGATACCTGATTTGGGTTACTGCTGAAATGGGTCCCTGTTACTAGTGTTTCCTACTAGTTAAGTGTGTGGGCCTATATATACAGATATTACCCACCTTCCCGTGATATACTTAACCCACCGATTCAAGCGTGCTTATTAATGGTTAAGTTTGTGGGCCTATATTTACTAATATTACCCACCAACCCGATATGTACTTAACCCTCTCCGTCCATTATGTTAAGTTGGTTAAGTGTTTTCTCTTGTTTTACTTTACCCTACCACACATCATGTTATATCGGTTAAGTGTGGTTCCTTGTGTTACTTAACCCTACCGCAAGCCTTGTTATACTGGCTAAGTGTTCTCCCTTGTGTCAACTTAACCCCACCGCATGTCATGTCATATTGGTTAAGTGTACATTGACTTAGACCACCTACTTATCATGTTGTGACTGTTAAGTGTTACCCTCTGTTGTTACTTAATCTTACCATGCATCACGTTATATTGGTTAAGTGCATGTTAACTTAACCCCCTCCACCAGTCATATTATAATGGTTAAGTGTTACCCTCGCGTGTTTACTTAACCCTACCACGCATCAGGTTATACCGATTGGGTGTTATCAACCTATTCAAGTTAGCCCAACGCATCCACTAGTCATGTTATAACGGTCAAGTGTCATTAGCCTAGCTATGTTACTTAACCCACCCATTGGTCTGATTAACAGTTATGTTGGTTAAGCCCACATTTATAAGTTTTACATGTTCTTAGCTCATACCGGTTAGGTCCATATTCACATGCCAAATTTCCATGTCATCCCACCTAACCCTCTAACCATACCCACGTCTTATTATGGTTAGTATTCCTTAATTCATTCATTATGACGAACAAATCATGACCTCTCACATTAGACCGTGCATTTTGTGGCCACTGGATTTGCCGGGCGGTTCCGGGCAGATTTACACCACAAACTGGGTCTAACGTCGTGTCATAAATCGTTACGCCTACAATTCGACCTCTCACATTAGACTGACACTTTGTGGCTACTGGATTTGCCGGGCGGTTCCGGGCAGATTTACACCACAACCGAGTCTAACCTCGTCTCAAAGGTTCATTAATGGTCGTATTCCACCCAAACCCCCAATATCAGTTCATGTGTTTAACATATAGAAATGTTCATGATTCACGTTTTTGCCCCAAAACGTATTCCCAAATTATTATCATAATTCACTATATGGTTATGCCAAGTTATAGCCTTTTATTTAGAATACATGCCAATTACCCAAAACCCAACTTAGGCGCGTTCATATTAAACCTCTACTAAGTCAAAAATTATCATATATGTTTCAACTCCAAATTTTACATAATTAACATATGCCCAAGTTCTAGATTACATGTAAATTTTACATATGCCCAATTCGTACCAAATTTACATATGTTTAATTTATGCCGTTTTACATGTATGCCAATTTTATGCCATTTTACCATATCAAGTTCTAGCCAAAATTACATGTATCAAGTTTTATACCCAATAAACCCAAATCATGATTCATGATGCATTTATCCCAAACAATAATTTTTTTATTACAATACATGTCAGTTCCCCAAGTTCATAATACATGTTTATGCCCATTATCAAGTTTACAATCGCTTTCATGTTCAAATTCCCAATTCTACATATGCCTAATTAACATAAACCCAATCTTTTGATTTAATTTACATAGTCCCAAACTCGTGATTTAACTTACATGCCAATTCATGTATGCCTAAACTTGCAATTTCAATTATATTGACAATACCCAAATTTCAAATTTCATGTTGTGCCATCAATTCCACCACACACATATATCCAAATAGGTAATATCCCAATATTTCCCCATATACAAATCGCATGTATATCGTAGTTTAGGCCTAGGTCCGAAATTGACCAAGGTTCATCAAAAGAAAATAAATAGGGGAAGGTAGAATTTGTATAACAATAAGTACAGAGAGAAAACTGGCATAAGAACATCGTTTCAGGCATAAAAGATAGATCTTGATAATAATATCAACATGAATCAAGAAAAACTGATTTACAACAAATTGAATAGATCATAGGCTTGACAAGAAAAATGAGAATAGAAAAGTTTCAAAACTCAAGATCCAAGAAGCAACAGAAATAGATCTAAATCAACAAACATACTTAAATCTAATTCCACTTTACTCCATGGCCATATTATAATTTAAATGTTTAAATCTAAAAACAACTAGAACTTAGAGAGCATGGCTAGTGAATTAGGAACTGAAATTGTCATAGAACGTTGTAGTAGTGTTGATTTATTGTTTGAACCATTGTTGAAGCTTTTTTATTCGAATTTATTTGAGTTTGAATGTTTGTACTTCAATTTGGGGGTGACAGCCATGGTTCAAGAGGGAGTCCAGCAGCATAATGGTGTAAGAATGATTTGATATGAATTAGTTTATGTCTGAGGGTGTTTTTATAGGTGTATCAACTAGTTTAGGCCCTTAGATTAACCCTAGAATCAATCTGGACAGTCAAAACATGTCTCAGGCTTCAAAAATGAGTTCTGGGTCAAAACAGGCCGACCAGGTCGACCTGTATGGGGGGAGGTCGACACTATGGTCGACCTGAGGGGTAGGTCGACCTGGGGGGGGGGGGGGTAGGTCGAGCCCCTAGTCCAGTCCTGCCTGAAAACTGCTGAAACTTGTACAGGCCATAACCTCTTCATCCGGACTCCGATTTTCGAAAACTCGGACTCTATTTCATGTAAAATTTCGAGAAGAACGCAATGGCGTAACCCGTTTCCCCTGATTCTGATTTTAAAATTTAATTCTGCCTTGATTTCTTGTTTTA
Organism: Allium sativum; assembly: GCA_030737875.1. Taxonomy (NCBI): domain Eukaryota; kingdom Viridiplantae; phylum Streptophyta; class Magnoliopsida; order Asparagales; family Amaryllidaceae; genus Allium; species Allium sativum. The sequence goes on along the minus strand of CM060912.1, from coordinate 255,025,344 downwards.
ATATGTTATAAAAATATGGGTTGTTACATATAGGCTTAAGTAGTTGTAATTTAATTCGATTAGATCTTGATTTGATTTCGTATTTAATATGATTCGATATAAAGTGATTTTTATTCTTTTTAAATGGATATCGATTTGATCTTTGATTCGATTTCGATCTTATCCATTATAAATATCTCGAGGTTCATAACGTGGAATCACGAACCGCTATTTCAACGTAACGACTGATATTTCAATATTATAACATTATTTGGAACATAATAGAATAGACTATAAAATTTAATTTGAACGTATATATGAAATAACCATATTAAATTAATATAATATAATTTAAATTTGAAACAAATAAATTCTTCAACAATAAATTACTATTATCGTCGTTTATATTCAAATAGAATATATATTGATCATCCGAACCGTTTCGATTCAGTTTTATCTTTGAGTTGAATTATTTCAGATTACCGTATTCCAATAATTATATATATCAAAAATTAAATCCTATATCGATTATTGATCGATAACATAATATAAAAATTCGTTTATATTATCAATTCAATATTTAAATAAATATTAAACATTTAAAATTAATCGATCAAAGACTGGGTCGTTACAAAAGAAATAAGAGGATGAGAAAGATAAGATAGAACTATTAGGATAGAGGAATAAGAAGAAGAATTAACACCATACAGAATCTCACATCGCAGAAAAACGAAATATAATATAGAAATAATCTTTATAAAGAATTTGAATAAATATACTTGCATACATCAGAGTACAACAGACAATCTGGACAACTATGATATCATGTCGTCATATAATACACAATGAAATAAATATTAATACATCTGGACTCAACCAGCTCGTCCCTAAACTTCACTACGTCGATAACCTGAACCTGTAACTCGGGCTGACCCGAGACATTACAAACGTCACGGACCAGTCTGGTGAACCAGTGTGAGAAAAACTCACTAAGTTTAATATTATCCATATTGATTTTAAAGTCCAAAATGCTTTTGAAAGAAAAAGATAATAGTAAGACCAGCCTACACATAAACACGGACGGTTTTTACCTTACTATAACCCAAAAAAGTTTTGATATCAAAATCCAGTGATATTATACAAGTGTCTATCAAATAAATAACCAAGTAATAGAACGCATGCATCTCAAGCTCTACATATATAGTATAAAAATGAAAACCACGGGCTCTTATTGGAGATTGGATTCCAACTAGACAAGGTATGGGATCACCTTCCGATCAGTGTACTCTAGAGAGGATACACTGGGGTTCAACAAGAACGTCTTGCAACCCAGCCACACATGACCGACCACTCATTTAGCTTGAGTGTATCGAATATATTACCACCCACGGTTGGGATCAGCAACCGTTATCGAAAGCTCCAGCACCGAAAGATTTAAGAAGACAATAAGGAATTTCTCTAGATGGTGATAATACACCCTGCTTGGGTATGACCCACCTAGTCATGTTGCTTGCACGATTTCTGTCATTTTCCAGTTGATGAGGCTTGAGGCTACGTTTACTTCTTAGAACATCTGGTCCCCATTCACTTTGAATGCAACATCGTCAAATTCGCCAAATCACTAATTGACGACCTCAAAAATACACTGGGCACGTTTGAAGTAATCAATGTACATGACCATCTGGAAATACTCTGTCAGACACTCTTCCATACAAGTCATCCAGGAATAGGATGAACCGAAGGCACTCTCCTACCGCATCCAAAGGATCAGTAGCGAGTAGTCCTTGCAATCCACAAAACCTCAACCACGACCAAATCACATCAGAAAACCTCTAGTTGCAAGTCAGAAAAATTCGACAGCAATCCTTCTGGTTATGAAGATCCACGATCTTCAATTGCTTCATCTTGATCGCTTATGAATATCTTCAACGTTCATGTATTTGCTAGTCGGAATGGTTTTCGAATATAAATTTGATCCCGGTTTTTCCATACCAACGGCGTATTGGCCCAAATTTTGATAGTCAGTTGTAAATTAACTTCTAAATTACCAATCCTTAGAATACCCATTTCCATTCTTATATAAGTATAAGAATATTTAAAGCCATTTCACTTTTTAAAATCCTTTAGGGTCGTACTTCTAATCTTGGTTGAAACCTATCGCACAAAACACCATTTTAATACTAGAAATCTAGATGGGTTACTATATTCTAAGTTACATTCCCATTGTTCATCAGTCAATAACGAAGCCAACCAAGTTAGGTATATTTACCTCTCAGACCTTGAATGAACAACATTCTTGACTTCAAAACGAATAAAAATTCCACAACTGGATTACCATTTTAAAATGAGATATCCATCTCAAAACTTAATCTTATAAATTATTTTACTTCTAATACTGTTTTCAACCATTTGAAATCACCATTATCAATTATGTTATTGAAGTATACTATTTTCAAATCCCTTTGTTATGATTAGTTCATTTGCAAATTATTTGCTAAAACATATTTTATACAAGCCTTGATTTCATAAACAATCTTTATAAAAACGTTTATTCTTAGGCCATCTGCCGGTAGTTACTCAACAATACCACTCATTGGTTAATATTAAACAAGTGTTGGGTTTTGATTCAACAATCAACCAGATTGAGTAAACAATTCATATAATAAAAACAATAATATATTTGAGGAATCCGATTGGATCCCTCCAACCTGTCCTTCCCTGCATCAAAATGAGTTATCTCAAATATGACAATATATTTATCATGGTAAACAGAAATAACAATTTAACTAATAGCAGTCAACAATCAATTTATAATGTCCATTCAAACAACCAATTATTTATTTAATACGTTTATATTATTATAAACGTAACCAATAAGGTAAGTTAACTCGTTTGGAATCTAATTGTTAAAATAATGATTTAATTCGTTTAATTTAATCAATGAAAATTTTAAAAATATTTAGCATCCATTCAGACAGTTATCAGACCATCAATCATTTGCAAACAATGCACACAAAATTAAAAACCCGGTTTATAAAATACAAACGGGATAAACTGAGTGAGTTTAACTCATCTTGATTTGTTATGTCGTTGAAATGATCTGTTTTGATTTAATTAAACAAACTTTCAATTAAATCAAAATTTCTAGTAGAATTCATCGTCGTTCATTCCCGCTATAGAAAGAGATGTTTGTTGATGCGTTCCAACGCTGTTTGTTTATATTGAATTCATTTATATTTTGCGCCCGGTCCCAGCATTTGTCTTATTTATCTTGGCCCGTACCCTATATAGTGAGAACAATGCTTCGTCTTCTTCTTTCGAGATCTAAAAGGAACCGCTACACACTGTAACAACCCGTATTTCAATAACATGTTAAAACGAGAATCAAGGCAGAATTTCATTTTAAATTCTGAATCAAGTAAAACGGGCTATGCCATTGCGTTCGTCTCGGAAAAATACGCGAAATAGAGTCCGAGTTTTCGAGAATCGGAGTCCGTATGACCAAGATATGGCCTCGCGAAATTTCACGAAAAATTCCCAAATTAAAGTATACTTAATTAAGTGAAATGGGTTGCGCAGAGAAATATATATATATTGATATATATATATATATATAATTGAAAATTAAATAAATAAATATGCAAAAATGTTCAAAACAGCGAATTAGGAGAGGGGAATAACCGAACCGGCCGATTTTTGAGGTCGACCCGAGCCCGCTGGGTCGACTAGGGGTTAATCCAGGGTGTTTGGCTGTCAACCCGTGGGCCGATTCGCTCAAATGCAGATTTTGCATTTGGATGGTTCTCATGGTCCATCTTTAATCTTAAGGCCCTAGATGGTTCCTACACTTGACTTCTTCCCCAAGACATGCTTTGATGGCTTGGATTGAATCTAGGTTTAATCCTATGGCCTAAAACACTTGCCTAATCTATAAAAAGACCCTAAACCTACCCCTAAACCCTCATTATTCACTCATGTAACTAAACTATGGCCAAATTTCTACTCTCATGGCCTCCATCTCAAATCCCTAGAGCCTATGCATCCAAATCAAGTTCAAATCAAAAGATGCAAGCTTGCTACACCAAAGAGAGGCAAAATCAACGTTGCTATGCGAGTTCCATGACTATTCTTCAACAAAGGAGGCACCTTTCTTAGCCAAGATGATTCATGCTTCTTTCCCTAGGCCTAACTATGTAAGTTCTAGCTACTTTTGGATCAAAACGGTATTTTTAATGTTGACATGGGATAAAATGAGGCTAAACATGATTATGCGAATCTATATGAACCTTACCATGCCTCTTGTGTTCATATTTATGATCTTAGGCCATGTGAGTGACTTAATCATGCCTCTCATGCTATGCATAACCTAGTTTAACTTGCAAGTTTGGATCTTTATGCATGAAATGCTAGCATGAACCTTTAGAAACTACTTTACTTGTGAAACATTGGCTAAGACAAGATTTTGGGGCTTATGCATGTTTATGAACCCAAACCCCTTATGCTAACATGCAAGTTTGTGGCCGAATCCTTTATGAGATTATGCATGCTCATGGCCAATCCTCTCTTTTAAGTTGTGCATGTTTATGGCCAAATCCCTCTTGATAATATGCATGTTTGTGGCCAAATTATCTTATGACACTATGCATGTTTATGGCCAATCCCTTTATGATGTTATGCATGTGGAAGCCAAGCCCTTTTTGGCATCATGCATGGTTTGAGACCGATATGTGACATAGCATCCTTACTATGTTGACTCGATTTGCTTGCGTTGGGAAAACACGATTTTGGGTAGTTAGATAAACATGAACATGTCGCAAAATCTTAACTTGAATATGACATGCGTTTATACTTGAAAATATGACTTGAAAGATAACATGGAAGATGACATGTAAGTATGCATAAAAATATGAGCTTGGGAATTTACCTATTAAGTTAGGTCTACCCTTTGGGAATTTACCTATTAAGTTAGGTCTGCCCAAATGCTCGAAAAACTTGTAACGTGTTTTGGAAACATGATGAACTTAGATAATATGAGTGTGGCCAACTCGAGGTTGGGTTGAGTTTGCAACGTAAAACTACCCGGAACCGACCGGCCTAACTAGTAGTTGCAAACAATAGGACCCAATGTGAGAAGTTGGTCATGTCGCGCTTAAGACCCGAGGTTAGACTAGGTTGTGGTGTAAATCTACCCGGACCCGCCCGGCTTAACTAGTAACCACAACAAGGTCTAATGTGAGAGGTTGAGGGTGCATTAATTAAATTAATGCCACATAATAGGGTTAAGTTAATTTGATTAATGAGGCTTAACCAAATATGATAGGGACAAATGGGTTAAGTAATTTGATTAGGCTAATGATACTTAACAAAACATGATAAGCTTGGGTAGGTTAAGTAACTTGGTTTGCCTAATGACACTTGACCATTTTTATACGACTAGTGGACGGGATTAAGTTAACCAACACTTAATCAATCCAACACGATAACGTGATAAGGTTAAGTAAATTTTCTTAACGATACTTAACCGTATAATACAGTTAATGGATGGGGTTAAGATTAGGCTTAACTAATCTAAACATGGTAATCGGATGGGGTTAAGTTAACCTCGACTTAATTAATCCAACTTGGTAATTTAATGGGGTTAAGTTAAACACTTAACTAATTTAACACGATGTTTTGATGAGGTTAAGTGACCTATACTTAACCAATCTAACTCGTTAATTTGATGAGGTTAAGTTAACCTATACTTAACCAATCTAACGTGAAAACATGATAAGGCTAAGTCACGAATCACTTGAATATGCTTGACCGATTTGACTCGGTAATTTGACAAGGTCAAGTTAATTTATATAATTAACCAATCTAAAATGATAATTAGACGAGGTTAAGTTATGGATTGCTTAATATACTTAGCCAACTTGACACATGGTTTGTAGGGTTAAGTCTTGGACTTGGATGCTTAGCCAATTTTGACATGGTTTGTAGACGGGCTAAGTTATGAACTTAAGTGACACTTAACCCATTAGATAAACCCTAATTCGGAGGATTAGGTAAATAACCATAGTTAACAAGGATTATGGAAATAAGGCTAAGTGGTAAACCTTAGTTAAGGGAAACTAAGTAATAATCCTTAGTCAAGGAAATTTGGACCATTTCTTAGATAGATTAGTAACCCGATACGTTTAATTATGCGTGTAGGAGCAGGCTATCTGATTTAGATAAAGGCTCCAACGAACTGGGTAACGAAGCAGCGGCTTCGGGGAACGTGAGGATATTCTTGGGATCCCTCTGTGAGCTGTCAGGTCATTATACTAGGCTCACGAGAGGTTGAGGTCTGCGGTAGAAGAACCAAGAATATGCCTTGGTTGCTATGCGAGCGACCTAAAGACTGGGGTGGATAGCAGTGAGTCGGCGGATACATAAGGTGCCCGAGATAGCAAGTTCGTCGATCATCTACCATCTTGAGTCAAGCGTGTACGTACGGAAAGGCAGGGAACACCCAACAGACCATAATTGCTATCTAATTATGGGTGAGGTAGGCCGTAGGATGTGGGCTGGCCGGAGTGTAGTTCTCATGCAAGATTTTCTCTTGTGTTGCCTTTCACTAGTTGAGGGAGGGGTCTCGTGGGACCATAGCCACGTGTAGAAAAGCAGACCTTAGTATCTACATCGGCAGATAAATCTAAAGCTCCCGACCGAGTCCTGTATTTCTTGGGTTGCCCTGTGACAGGACTCGGGTGGCACGATGTGATACATGTGCATGCAGTAATAGAAAAACGATTCACGATGAATGCGTGGGAAAAAGGGCGCGGGTGAGGGTTAGCGTAATCCCTAGTGGCCTAGGTGGTTTAACCCAAACCGAAATACGAAAGCGTGCAATAGGTAAGCGTAATCCCTAGTGGTGCTAGGTGGCGTAAGTCCTAGTAGTTCAAACGATGATTCATATGGAAGAGCCTAGCTAGAACAAGGGTAACAGTCCAAACGATTTCAAGGATAATACGACATGCGGAAGCCCGTACGAGGTACGACAAAGGACTGAACTTATATATACATGGGAAGAAACATATGATTTGAGTAACCTATATATGCGATATATTAGGTCGACATGGACCATTACACGACTTTGAGCAAGGGACATTCATGGTTAACACATGACGCGGGTAGGGATACTAGTACGAGAGGTGCAGAGCAAATATACATCTTAGAACTAGGAAGAATATATATAATAGATACCGTGGGATGTTAGACGGGGTAGATACCTTGGGATAAGGTACTCGATAAAAATCTGACGATGTAATACCTTGACTTACCATAACACCGTAGTTTATCATGATACCTTAGTTTACCTTGCCGCAGTAGTTCAGCCGGCTACCCTGGTTTATCTATCTTGTAGTTATCCTTATGTTTACTTTCAGTTTATGCATGTCATGTTACCTTTACCTGTTTTTATACTGGAAGTAGATAGGACTTACTCAGTCTTTTTGACTGACCCGTTTTGTTTCGCCTCTTTTCTTCTGTTTCCCCCCCCCCCCCAGGTTTCAGGGAGGAAACAATGCTGTTTAGCTCGGACTTCTTCTGCTTGAAGGTCATCATGGATGGCTTGGGCTTCTCTTGGCTATGGCTACTTTGCGGTTTTACTTGGGGAATAATTTATTAAAAAGTCTTTATGCTTCTTTACTATTGCAAGACAGGTTTTGATGTACTCTGATGTAAAAGGCTTTAGACCTTATGTATTCATGTTTATGAAAGTTCGATTTTACTTCCGCTATTTATTTATATATGTTCTGTCTTGTGATATTTCTGTGCATGTTTACCAATAATGCCCCTCTAAAGCTAGTGCATTCCTTTGCGAGTGACCCTAGCGGAGGCGGGGTGTTACATTTGGTATCAGAGCAGAAGGTTACCAGACTGGGCAAAAGTTTTTAAAGACCTTCTGAAAACTATTTGAAAATCGTTTATAAAGAAGCATTTTTCAAGAAAATTCTCCTTTAAAAGAAAAAGGCTATTCCCCAAATGCCACTAGCACTATCCTTGTTTCCTTAATTGAATCTCTTTTCCTTTCTTTCCTCCATCTGTGGTCACAGTGGTTTTAACTGCGACTAGTCTTTTCTATCTACGAAAGTGCTTTCCATGCGATGGAGGTGGTTCTCGAGAGACCAGTGGCCGCGTTATAAGAAAGGATAGTGAGGAAGAGGATAAAGGATACGAGCTTAAGGGTGAGCAACTTGTTGGTATGGCTTAGTCCTCAAAGGAGGGAGAAAGATGAACAATGAAACCCATGACGAGAGAGTACCTTTGGCATGGTGAAACGGGATGGATAGTTAAGTATCATGGAACAGGGACAAGATCATTCGGAGGGCAATAGTATGCTCTCATTGCTAGGGTACCTCGAAAGGAGGGTAACGATCTTGTTAAAGGTTTAGTTTTTCTTCTCTATCATCCCGTCGGGACTTTGTTTTGATCACCGCATCTTTTAGGTCCGCTTCGATAGTTGAGTCTCTGCACCTTAGTACTAGCGTAGTAGAGAATCCCGCTTTTGTCTCAAGTCCTATTGGAAGATCGGTCCATTTATTCATAGCTTGTTTGGATTTGAGAATGTCTATATCAAGTGTTGAGCTTGGAAATAATGCTTATGTTTATAAGTTGTGGATGGATTCTAGGGATGAAGTGGTTATCCAGTAAGGGGTGCCACTCTCGGTTTTAAAAGGAGGGTAGTTAGACTCTTGGCTTGCTGTGGTAATACCCTCGAAGTCTCGTGTAACCTTTTGGGTTCTGTTATGGCTAGTTACCTAGAATCCCAGGATGCAGTTGTTGGTAATCCGTTTGAATAGAATCCGCCGCTAAGGCGGATGGTTCGTTTCGATTATGTATGAGTTATGGGAATCACCCTAGTAAGGACTCTTGGCAATTTGGATTGGCATCGGAAAACGAGATCCAGAATTCACTAGTGAATTTTGGAAAGCTGGCTTGAGTACGTAGATAGGGTTGAGCCAAGTATACTAGGGAAAGAATAAGTGCAAGTGGAACGAGAGGCCACGAGGAAATGAGTTCCAACTCATGATATGGAAACAGGAAAATAAGAAGCTGCGAAATAGTGAAGTTAAAGGACGGTCAAGGCACGATGGAACTAAGCTCAAGAAAATGCGACTCAGAAGGATGAAGACTAGATGCGCACATGATATCTCTCTTTGGGAGTATATCCTTGATCCCTGTTTTCTGTAGAGCTTACTTGTAGGCTATCTTTTGTGGACATCCTCTCGGTCCTATTTTCTGTTACAAACCCCGTAAGGAGTTTGTCTTGTTTATCTTCTCGACCCTGTTTCAAGGAATCTTAGGTAGAACCCTATGGATGTAAACATGTATTTGAAACATGTTATGGTTGATATGGTTGCAAATGGTTGCAAGTGGTTGCTCGTGGATGCGCGAATTTACATTAGATATTAGCTCGACTCGGTCACATTTCATATTGCATATACACGAGTATTTATACTTGGTTATGGATGAAATTGAATGTGTTATCATACGGATGTTGCATATGGTTGAATGTTTGTGCACGCATATAGTGTATATGACTAGGACTATTTGCATACATGATGGATTCATAGCACTAAACATTTTTTTTTTTTTTTGCATTCAAAAGATTTTTCAGGCCTGATCATTAGCATTAGCTAAGGAACATGTACACACACGTTTTGCATACATTCATAAAGCATTAGGAGTCGTCTAAGGACAATGGTTGCTTGTGGATGATGGTTTGAGTAGATGGATGATGGATGGTAGGATATGTTCTTCCTAACTTAGAGATTTCGGGGACGAAATCCTAAAAGGTGGGGAGAATGTAACAACCCGTATTTCAATAACATGTTAAAACGAGAATCAAGGCAGAATTTCATTTTAAATTCTGAATCAAGTAAAACGGGCTATGCCATTGCGTTCGTCTCGGAAAAATACGCGAAATAGAGTCCGAGTTTTCGAGAATCGGAGTCCGTATGACCAAGATATGGCCTCGCGAAATTTCACGAAAAATTCCCAAATTAAAGTATACTTAATTAAGTGAAATGGGTTGCGCAGAGAAATATATATATATTGATATATATATATATATATAATTGAAAATTAAATAAATAAATATGCAAAAATGTTCAAAACAGCGAATTAGGAGAGGGGAATAACCGAACCGGCCGATTTTTGAGGTCGACCCGAGCCCGCTGGGTCGACTAGGGGTTAATCCAGGGTGTTTGGCTGTCAACCCGTGGGCCGATTCGCTCAAATGCAGATTTTGCATTTGGATGGTTCTCATGGTCCATCTTTAATCTTAAGGCCCTAGATGGTTCCTACACTTGACTTCTTCCCCAAGACATGCTTTGATGGCTTGGATTGAATCTAGGTTTAATCCTATGGCCTAAAACACTTGCCTAATCTATAAAAAGACCCTAAACCTACCCCTAAACCCTCATTATTCACTCATGTAACTAAACTATGGCCAAATTTCTACTCTCATGGCCTCCATCTCAAATCCCTAGAGCCTATGCATCCAAATCAAGTTCAAATCAAAAGATGCAAGCTTGCTACACCAAAGAGAGGCAAAATCAACGTTGCTATGCGAGTTCCATGACGATTCTTCAACAAAGGAGGCACCTTTCTTAGCCAAGATGATTCATGCTTCTTTCCCTAGGCCTAACTATGTAAGTTCTAGCTACTTTTGGATCAAAACGGTATTTTTAATGTTGACATGGGATAAAATGAGGCTAAACATGATTATGCGAATCTATATAAACCTTACCATGCCTCTTGTGTTCATATTTATGATCTTAGGCCATGTGAGTGACTTAATCATGCCTCTCATGCTATGCATAACCTAGTTTAACTTGCAAGTTTGGATCTTTATGCATGAAATGCTAGCATGAACCTTTAGAAACTACTTTACTTGTGAAACATTGGCTAAGACAAGATTTTGGGGCTTATGCATGTTTATGAACCCAAACCCCTTATGCTAACATGCAAGTTTGTGGCCGAATCCTTTATGAGATTATGCATGCTCATGGCCAATCCCCTCTTTTAAGTTGTGCATGTTTATGGCCAAATCCCTCTTGATAATATGCATGTTTGTGGCCAAATTATCTTATGACACTATGCATGTTTATGGCCAATCCCTTTATGATGTTATGCATGTGGAAGCCAAGCCCTTTTTGGCATCATGCATGGTTTGAGACCGATATGTGACATAGCATCCTTACTATGTTGACTCGATTTGCTTGCGTTGGGAAAACACGATTTTGGGTAGTTAGATAAACATGAACATGTCGCAAAATCTTAACTTGAATATGACATGCGTTTATACTTGAAAATATGACTTGAAAGATAACATGGAAGATGACATGTAAGTATGCATAAAAATATGAGCTTGGGAATTTACCTATTAAGTTAGGTCTACCCTTTGGGAATTTACCTATTAAGTTAGGTCTGCCCAAATGCTCGAAAAACTTGTAACGTGTTTTGGAAACATGATGAACTTAGATAATATGAGTGTGGCCAACTCGAGGTTGGGTTGAGTTTGCAACGTAAAACTACCCGGAACCGACCGGCCTAACTAGTAGTTGCAAACAATAGGACCCAATGTGAGAAGTTGGTCATGTCGCGCTTAAGACCCGAGGTTAGACTAGGTTGTGGTGTAAATCTACCCGGACCCGCCCGGCTTAACTAGTAACCACAACAAGGTCTAATGTGAGAGGTTGAGGGTGCATTAATTAAATTAATGCCACATAATAGGGTTAAGTTAATTTGATTAATGAGGCTTAACCAAATATGATAGGGACAAATGGGTTAAGTAATTTGATTAGGCTAATGATACTTAACAAAACATGATAAGCTTGGGTAGGTTAAGTAACTTGGTTTGCCTAATGACACTTGACCATTTTTATACGACTAGTGGACGGGATTAAGTTAACCAACACTTAATCAATCCAACACGATAACGTGATAAGGTTAAGTAAATTTTCTTAACGATACTTAACCGTATAATACAGTTAATGGATGGGGTTAAGATTAGGCTTAACTAATCTAAACATGGTAATCGGATGGGGTTAAGTTAACCTCGACTTAATTAATCCAACTTGGTAATTTAATGGGGTTAAGTTAAACACTTAACTAATTTAACACGATGTTTTGATGAGGTTAAGTGACCTATACTTAACCAATCTAACTCGTTAATTTGATGAGGTTAAGTTAACCTATACTTAACCAATCTAACGTGAAAACATGATAAGGCTAAGTCACGAATCACTTGAATATGCTTGACCGATTTGACTCGGTAATTTGACAAGGTCAAGTTAATTTATATAATTAACCAATCTAAAATGATAATTAGACGAGGTTAAGTTATGGATTGCTTAATATACTTAGCCAACTTGACACATGGTTTGTAGGGTTAAGTCTTGGACTTGGATGCTTAGCCAATTTTGACATGGTTTGTAGACGGGCTAAGTTATGAACTTAAGTGACACTTAACCCATTAGATAAACCCTAATTCGGAGGATTAGGTAAATAACCATAGTTAACAAGGATTATGGAAATAAGGCTAAGTGGTAAACCTTAGTTAAGGGAAACTAAGTAATAATCCTTAGTCAAGGAAATTTGGACCATTTCTTAGATAGATTAGTAACCCGATACGTTTAATTATGCGTGTAGGAGCAGGCTATCTGATTTAGATAAAGGCTCCAACGAACTGGGTAACGAAGCAGCGGCTTCGGGGAACGTGAGGATATTCTTGGGATCCCTCTGTGAGCTGTCAGGTCATTATACTAGGCTCACGAGAGGTTGAGGTCTGCGGTAGAAGAACCAAGAATATGCCTTGGTTGCTATGCGAGCGACCTAAAGACTGGGGTGGATAGCAGTGAGTCGGCGGATACATAAGGTGCCCGAGATAGCAAGTTCGTCGATCATCTACCATCTTGAGTCAAGCGTGTACGTACGGAAAGGCAGGGAACACCCAACAGACCATAATTGCTATCTAATTATGGGTGAGGTAGGCCGTAGGATGTGGGCTGGCCGGAGTGTAGTTCTCATGCAAGATTTTCTCTTGTGTTGCCTTTCACTAGTTGAGGGAGGGGTCTCGTGGGACCATAGCCACGTGTAGAAAAGCAGACCTTAGTATCTGCATCGGCAGATAAATCTAAAGCTCCCGACCGAGTCCTGTATTTCTTGGGTTGCCCTGTGACAGGACTCGGGTGGCACGATGTGATACATGTGCATGCAGTAATAGAAAAACGATTCACGATGAATGCGTGGGAAAAAGGGCGCGGGTGAGGGTTAGCGTAATCCCTAGTGGCCTAAGTGGTTTAACCCAAACCGAAATACGAAAGCGTGCAATAGGTAAGCGTAATCCCTAGTGGTGCTAGGTGGCGTAAGTCCTAGTAGTTCAAACGATGATTCATATGGAAGAGCCTAGCTAGAACAAGGGTAACAGTCCAAACGATTTCAAGGATAATACGACATGCGGAAGCCCGTACGAGGTACGACAAAGGACTGAACTTATATATACATGGGAAGAAACATATGATTTGAGTAACCTATATATGCGATATATTAGGTCGACATGGACCATTACACGACTTTGAGCAAGGGACATTCATGGTTAACACATGACGCGGGTAGGGATACTAGTACGAGAGGTGCAGAGCAAATATACATGTTAGAACTAGGAAGAATATATATAATAGATACCGTGGGATGTTAGACGGGGTAGATACCTTGGGATAAGGTACTCGATAAAAATCTGACGATGTAATACCTTGACTTACCATAACACCGTAGTTTATCATGATACCTTAGTTTACCTTGCCGCAGTAGTTCAGCCGGCTACCCTGGTTTATCTATCTTGTAGTTATCCTTATGTTTACTTTCAGTTTATGCATGTCATGTTACCTTTACCTGTTTTTATACTGGAAGTAGATAGGACTTACTCAGTCTTTTTGACTGACCCGTTTTGTTTCGCCTCTTTTCTTCCGTTTCCCCCCCCCCCCCCCAGGTTTCAGGGAGGAAACAATGCTGTTTAGCTCGGACTTCTTCTGCTTGAAGGTCATCATGGATGGCTTGGGCTTCTCTTGGCTATGGCTACTTTGCGGTTTTACTTGGGGAATAATTTATTAAAAAGTCTTTATGCTTCTTTACTATTGCAAGACAGGTTTTGATGTACTCTGATGTAAAAGGCTTTAGACCTTATGTATTCATGTTTATGAAAGTTCGATTTTACTTCCGCTATTTATTTATATATGTTCTGTCTTGTGATATTTCTGTGCATGTTTACCAATAATGCCCCTCTAAAGCTAGTGCATTCCTTTGCGAGTGACCCTAGCGGAGGCGGGGTGTTACACACACTGTACACAGTATCCTTCCATTTTTGATCTTCACGTTTCCATTTATGACATTTGAAACAAAAGTGCCCCCTTTTCTTTATTATTAATTTTCCGCAACCTGCTATATATATAACAGGGCTGGCTTCATCACTCTTCACCGTTATCGCATCCATTTACACGCTGCTGGTTTCCTCCTCCCTAAATGAAACAAGCTTCTCTCCATTCTGTACACCTAGCACCAGGGACGTAACCACCCACAAATTAGGCTGGACAGCCACCCGGAGCAAAAATAAATGAAATTACTAATAGGGTCCGTTATGTATTTATTGCTTGCTTAAAAAATTGACTGTTTCTTACCAATTCACCGCTTCACTTAATTCCTCATTTACGTAGCATCTTAAAAAAAAATCACGGATCAACTTCTTCTGGAATCCCGGACTGGCTGTTGCTTGTTGAACAATTGATAGCTTCATATCAAATCGACCGACTGTTGCACCTCGCTTCTGACCGACTGTTGCGCCTTGCCTTAGCTGCTCTGGTCGACTGTTGTGACTCACTTTTTTGGAATCACGAAGACGAAGTGAGTTGATTACCGTTTTCTTCTTTTTTTTATTTGAAATCGGAAATGTTGTGTGTAATTAAATCAAGTTTTTGCTGTTTAGATTTTGTTAATTAGATCACGTATGTTTACATCCTGTAAATTGGAGATTTTGTTAATTTGTTATCCTGGTAATAAAAATTGATATCCTGATAATCAAGTTTTTTTTATCACTCGTGTAATCTGTCCACCCCAAGTTAAAATACCTGGTTCCGTCACCCCGTTTCCCTCCACTTCCTTTCTTATTCATTAAAACTGCTCCTACCGTGATCTCCATGTTTTCTCAAAACTGAAACCACTGTTGATCACGCAACTTCGTCCGCGGCGCACACCTTCGAACAGCGTTCAACTCTCCCTGTAAACCGCGACATCGTGCTTCCCCTTGCTCAACACATACTTCCTTCTCTTGAAATCGTCACGCCCTGTCTCTGTTGGAATTTTATGTGAATTATTAAAATATTGAGATAAGTGTATGAATGGCTCCCTTTTGTGAATAGTCCCACATCATGGGATTATAAGAAAGATGCAAGTATTTATACTTGTTTCTAAGAAGTCATGTTGGGGCCTTGGGCTCCCAATGCATGCTTTGTTGTGAGGAGGGAGACCATGCATCATGACCACCACATACACACGCGCGACCGACCGACTCGACCCGGCCAGGCCCGGCTCGGCTCGGTTTGGTTCGGGATTGGGCTTGGGTCTTGGCTATGTGGTGTAGACACTTATATTTTTGGTCCAGAAAACACTGTGTTTTTTGAAGTATTTTTTAAATACAAGATATATTTTTGAGCCGACTTTTATTTGAAGCGGTAAACTATTGACTCGGTATTTTAGCAGATTTATCCACTACCCAATATTTTCGTTCAGCCCTAATCCCCATCTATATATTATCTTCAGTTGTAGACAAAAAAAAAAACCAAAACAGTTTTTACCTACGCCATTAAAATATTCTTTCTGAAATTTTCGAGCAGTATTCTTGTTTTCGAAAGTGCAAATCTGCACTGATTTGTTGTGCAAATCAAATCAGTTATTATTTCAGAGGCTGTTTTATCCTAGAGGCGGCGGCGAAAGTACGAACTGGTTTTGCACCACCGTACAGATCGTCGAGTCGTCTTCAAGAAAGCGACCTAGTCCGCGACTTAGCCATTGTTTAACAACAATTTGAAGACGAATTATCAAACAATGGCTTCGACTCAATTTCGCACGACGCTGCTTCTGCCTTCCAAATCTGATCTTTCACGAGCTACAAGAAAATGTAAATGATGACAACTGTGATTTGGAGAATCGATCAACTGTAGAAAACATAATACAGCCTCTTAGAAATACGGGATTTGCGATTTGGTTTCTCCCTCATACTTTTGACTGAAGCAAACCGAAACTCTCGCCATGGCGGAAACAAGAAATCGAAAGCAGCTAAAGCACAACCTAATAATCAGCAGCAAAAATGGCCACGTTCAGTCATTCAAATTCCCCAAATTGCTGGACCCAAACGTAAATTGGGACAAGGATCAATTATGTGATGTCTTGCACTGGATTCGGCAAGGGCTGCGAATTTTAATTGAATTAATTTGGGGTGCTATTCCTCTAATTGGATCGATCTGGATCGTCTTTAGCTGGCACAGTGGATGATTTTTGATTAACAAAGGGATGACTTTGATTTCGCCTTATGCTGGAGGATTGCCTGGAACAAAAGAGAAAGTTCTACCTGAACGAAGTCGAGCTGTTGTGCCGGCTTTGAGCACTGACTAATTGCATGCGTGGTTAAAAGTAAGAATAGAAAATCATGATGCTGAAACAAGTGAATTGAATTTGCATGTATCTGGAGTATTGAAGGGTGAAATATGGGGAGCAATGCTTCATCATGAGAGCATATTCAAGCTTCAGACTTGTGAGCTGCATAGTTTATATTGGAAGAGAATGCATCTCGTGGCGAAGGTATGCTTATGACATTTACATTATTTAATTAAAGTTTCATTGCATAAATGTGTATCTTATTTAGGCTAACATCTGTATTACGCCGTTAGAACATGCAAATGAATATTGCATGACAGAACACAGCGTTAAGAATGCACATGCAGAACTTAGATCAAGATTGAGTTCTAAGTATTTATTAAGATTGATAATTAAAAATGCAAAAAAAAAAAATGATATTTTCTGTAATTAACTTTTGTTAATCTCTGGGTTTAGGTATATTTTCTATAAGAAAAATATAAATTTTTTTCAAACATATTGACATTTAAAATAGTAAGCATCCACAACCGGTCAGTAAATAAGAGAATGGAATCCGCAAGGAAACCATAAATGACAGCAGCAACCAACCCAAATGAATGATTCTGGACAGTTATTCTATATAACAACTGTAGAAAACCAGATCATATGTCACGAAAGTGTCGGAACAGGCCAGACCCTGCACCGCAGGCAAAGCTGACTGAGGAGCCTCTAATGGTTATGATTACTGAGATTCACCTTGTTGGTGAATCAGAGGGTTGGTGGGCAGACATTGGTGTTTCTCGCCATGTTTGCTATGATCGTGATATATTCACAATATACACGGTTGCTGACGATCAAAAAGTGTGTTGTGAGATCATCACACCACTTAAGCTGTAGAGACTGGTAATAATGAAAATAAAGCATATGATTGGAAAGACATTGATTCTTAAAAATGCGATGCATTTGATATGTTTGAAACATTCAAAATTGAAATCAAGCAAATAAGAAAAATTAAGAGACTACATAGTGATAGAGGAATAGAATACGAATCAAATTCTATTCTGGATTTTTTTTATGTGATATATTGTACATAAGAGAGTTGCACCCTAGTCACCTGATATGAACGGTAAAGCTGGAAAAATAGGATCTTTACCGAATTAGTAATTGACATCTTATTAAATTTTGGTGCAGCAAAACATTAGTGGGGGGGGATATTTTATAGACTGTATGTTATGTTCTGAATAGAATCCCCAAATCTAATAATAAAATTTCACCTTATGAAATTTTAAAGAATTATAAATCCGATGTGTCATACATTAGAACTTGGGGTTGTCTATCATATGTTCGCATTTCAGGTCCTAAGAGAATAAAATTGGCAAATAGAGGATACAAATGTGTATTTATAAGCTATGCTGTTAATAGCAAAGCATACAGAATTTATGATCTAAATTCACATAATATAATTTGAATCAAATGATGTCAATTTTTATGAAACGAAATTTCCTTTTAAATTAAGGAATAGTGGGGGCACATCAAGTATGCCTATTAGAACAGAACTTAATAAAAGTTCTGAAACTGAACCTAGAAGAAGTAAAACTTAATAAAAGTTCTGAAACTGAACCTAGAAGAAGTAAAAGAGCAAGAACCGTAAAAGATTTTGGTTCATATTTTGTGCTTTTACTGTAGAGGAGGATCCCTTAAACCTCCAAGAGGACTTATCTTCTTTAGATGCCGGTTTTTTGGCAAGAGGCTATAAATCATGAGATGGATTCTCTGGAATCCAATAAGACTTGGCATTTGATACATTTACCTCTTGGTTGTAAATCTATAGGCTGTGTATGAATACTCAAAAAGAAATTAAAACCTGATAGTACTATTGATAAATATAAAGTATGACTAGTAGCTAAAGGTTTTAAACAAAAAGAAAAAATATATATAATTCTTCGACACTTTTCACCGGTAACTAGAATTACATTCATTTGGGTATTAATCTCACTTGCTTCTATTCATAATTTACGAATACACCAAATGGATGTAAAAAACCACATTTTTGAACGCTGAATTAGAAGAAGAAATTTATATGGACCAGCCTGAAGGATTTGTAGTACATGGTCAAGAACATAAAGTATGCAAATTAGATAAATCATTATATGGTTTAAAACAAGCACCTAAACAATGACATGAAAAAATTTGATAACTTTAATCATTTCACATGGTTTTAAAGTTAATGAAAGTGACAAATGCATTTATTACAAATCTGAGAATGACATTTGCACTATTATATGCCTTATGTAGATGACCTACTCATCTTTGGGTCAAACATTAATGCCATAAATTCAGTCAAATCCTTATTAAGTGTCAGTTTTAATATGAAAGATCTAGGTGAAGCAAGTGTAATCCCTGATATTAAGACTACTAGGTCAAAAAGGGGGATTTTCTTTGGATCAATCCCATTGAACTGAGAAGACTCTAAAGAAATACAATTACTTTGACTGTAAACCTGCAAATACACCATACGATCACAGTGTAAAGTTATTTAAGAACATTGGTGAAGGTGTAAGACAGTCTGATTATGCGAGCATCATCGGAAGCCTTTGGTATGCCACTGATTGTATTGGACCCGACATTGTCGATGTGTTGGGATATTATGCAGGTTTATCAGTAGATCTAGTATAGAGTGTTAACATGCTAATGAGAGGGTTATGAGATACCTATAATAAACTATGAACCTTGGATTACATTATGAAAAGTTTTCAGTTGTACTTGAAGGGTACTTTAATATAGACTGAAATACTTTATCTGATGATTCTAAAGGACCAGTGGCTATATATATTTAGCATCGCTGAAGAAGCTGTCTCTTGGAAACCCAAGAAACAGACTATTTCGACTCAGTCTCCTATAGAGACTGAGATAATAACACTAGCTACAGCTAGTTAAGAAGCAGAGAACTAAAGAAGTCTGCTAGTTGAGATCCCTATATGGGAAAAATAGACACTAGTGGTGTAATCGATTGTGATAGTTCCGCGGCTATTGCAAAAAGTATAGAACCATTATAACAACGGTAGAAAACGACGTCGTAAGCACAATACTGTAAAAGAACATCACATATATAGTGATGAAAAATTTGAAGACTACTGAAAGAAAAACAGAACCGATATTACAACGGTAAGAAATGACAGTCGTATGCACAGTATTGTTAGAGAACATCACATATAAGGTGATGATAATTTGGCAGAACCTTTGACGAAAGGACTATCCAAAAAGAAAGTCCTTAATAATTATAAAAGAATGGGACTATTGCCCTGTGATTGTGGAATCTCGCACAATGGTAACCCGACCTAAATGACTGGAGATCCCAAGAACTAGGTTCAATGGGTAAAAACAAGTTGTGTAGTGATAGTAGATGAACATGCTAAATTTTAGATTAAGAAGCATGTATTCCTGAAGTGATTAGAGGATGAGTTAATAAAAAACTCTTAATGAGATCTATACTCTATTTGGAGTGGAGTACCGACCTTTAGGAATGCTCTTGATAGACTCACCTTTGTGAATGCGGAAATGTGGCCGTTTCCTATGAAGTTTTGGGCAAAAATTCTAGAGCGTTCACTAAACTGGGATAGACGTGCATGGCCATAAATGCACGGGCTTATTTGATTGCACTATAGAAAAGATTGTGTATGGTTTGATGTCAGGAATAGAGTTCAAGACTACGTGTCACTCTAGTTAAAACAGAATCTTATTCACTATTCAATGGTTCAAGTCGGATGACACCTTTGTTTATGCACAGTCTTATGTTTTTTTAGAAACTGCTCGATAATATTTTAAAAATTCAAGTGGGGGATTGTTGTAAATTTTATGTGAATTATTAAAATATTGAGATAAGTGTATGAATGGCTTCCTTTTGTGGATAGTCCCACATCATGGGATTATAAGAAAGATACAAGTATTTATACTTGTTTCTAAGAAGTCATGTTGGGGCCTTGGGCTCCCAATGCATGCTTTGTTGTGAGGAGGGAGACCATGCATCATGACCACTACACATGCGCGCGCGACCGACCGACTCGACCCGACTCGGCCCGGCTCGGTTCGGTTCGGTTCGGGATTAGGCTTGGGCCTTGGGTCTTGGCTATGTGGTGTAGACACTTATATTTTTGGTCCAGAAAACACTGCGTTTTTCGAACTATTTTTTAAATACGAGATATATTTCTGAGCCGACTTTTATTTGAAGCGGTAAACTATTGACTCGGTATTTTAGCAGATTTATCTACTGCCCAGTATTTTCGTTCAGCCCTAATCCCCATTTATATATTATCTTCAGTTGTAGACAAAAAAAACTGAAACAGTTTTTACCTCCGCCATTAAAATATTCTTTCTGAAATTTTCGAGCAGTATTCTTGTTTTTGAAAGTGCAAATCTGCACTGATTTGTTGTGCAAAGCAAATCAGTTATTATTTCAGAGGATGTTTTATCCTAGAGGCGGCGGCGAAAGTACGAACTGGTTTTGCACCACCGGCCAGATCGCCGAATCGTCTTCAAGAAAGCGACCTAGTTCGCTACTCAGCCATTGTTTGACAACAGTCTCAAATCCCAGTCCCACGCTATTCTTCCCTCATTTCATGCAAGTGATACAACTCACCAAATCCATACACCCTTCCTGTTGTTTACATTATTTTCCCATATCCTGTACCCTATACAAAGCCACTTCTTTCCTCACGCACGAGAAATCCACCCATCTTACAAACCTCCGCATCGCCTGCAGTACCCACGCATCGCCACTCCACGCCTTAACAGTCCACCTGCCTTCCTTATACCAACCCCACTGCACCATGAAATTCTACCCATGATGCTTATTTCCTCCTCTCCGCGCAACTGCACCCGCCTGCATCTCGCGCCATCCTTTCCCCTAACAACAACCATTGCTACCTTGACCGAATATCGACTTCTTATCACAGCTCGTGTCCTTACGTGACCATATACGCACCTCATAAGCCACCTAACACGTACAAATAGGACCTGCAGCCCACACCCATCCCGTCAGTTGCCGTAATCAAAGCTCACTCCCCCTTTTCCTCACTTCTATTTCTCTCTCAGTTAAAGTCGTGGTTTATACTGTTAGAGGAGTAGAAATTAGAGGAAGAGTGCTTAATTTAAAATGAAGAACTTCTTTTCATTTCTTGCTCTCAACTTACAAAATGACCACATATTTATAGTGGTTTACATAACCATTCACCCAATAGACATGTCTTTACAACAACCAATAGACATGCCTTTTCAATATTCTAGATACATGATTACAATGCAAATATTAATTAGCTAATAAGTCAACATTTCAAATTATATTTCCAACACTCCCTCCTAATATGAAATTTCCTTTCTTACTCCAAGCATAGCTCTCATTCTTCAAAAATCTTCAATCTTCAATGGCTTGGTAAAAATATCCGCAACTTGATCTTGAGTTTTCACATATTTCAGCTCCACTTCGTTGTTGGCAATGCATTCCCAAATAAAATGATATCTCGTGTCGATATGTTTGCTTCGATCATGAAATATCGGGTTCCTTGCAAGTGCTTGTGCTGATTTATTATCAATGCAGATTTCAGTAGCTCCTTTTTGTGACAAATGAAGTTCTTTCAACAGCTTTCTTAACCATAAAGCATGACATGTACTTGAACTTGCAGCAACATATTCAGACTCACAGGTTGACAACGTGACAATAGATTGCTTCTTTTATAACCAAGAAATAGCACAATCACCCAAGAAGAATACATAACCCGTAGTACTCTTTCTTTCATCGATGTCACCAGCAAAATCACTATCGCAAAATCCAGGCAACAGAAGATCATTGGATGAGGAATAAAATATTCCAAAATCAAGCGTTCCTTTAATGTAACGAAGAATTCGCTTAACTGCAATCATATGGACAGAAGTAGGAGTCTCCATGAAACGACTTACCACTCCAATGGCATAAAGTATGTCGGGCCTTGTACTTGTCAAATATCTCAAACTTCCCACAAGACTTTTGTAAAGTGTAGGATCTACCTTTTCTCCAACTTCCAACTTGGACAATTTCATTCCAACTTCCATGGGTGTGTTCACAGGATTGCAATCGATCATCTTAAACTTTTTCAACACTTCCTTTGCATAACCTGTTTGAGAAAGAAATATACCTTCCTCCATTTGTTTCACTTCCAATCCCAAATAATATGTCATTTGCTCCAAATCTGTCATCTCAAAATCTGTCGACATGCAACTTTTAAATTCATCAAATAAATCGTGATTATTGCCCGTGAAAATGAGATCATCAACGTAAATGCAAACAAACATAACATCTACATTATTGTGAAACTTAGAATATAAAGCATGCTCATTTAAGCAACGAACAAACTCGTGATCTTTAAAGTATTGGTTGATGCGGCTGTTCCATACTCGTGGGGCTTATTTCAATCCATACAACGATTTCTTGAGTTTGAGTACCTTCTTTTCATTCCCTTCAGCTACGTAGCCCAACGGTTGATCAACATAAACCTCTTCTTTAAGATATCCATTCAAAAAAGCCGTCTTGACATCCATTTGGTGAATTTTCCATTTCTTTTGAGCAGCGAGAGAAATCAACAAGCGAATAGTCTCCATACGTGCAACTGGAGCAAACACTTCATCATAATCAACTCCATGCTTTTGTTTATAGCCCTTCGCCACAAGTCTTGCTTTATATTTTTCTACCTCTCCTTTTGCATTTCTTTTCACCTTGTATATCCATTTAACGCCAATGGATTCATGACCTTTGGGAAGAGAAGTTAATTCCCATGTGTCATTTTTTTGAATGGATTTAATTTCTTCATCCATAGCGTCTCTCCACCTCTTGTCTTGCATGGCTTCTTGAAAATTTATTGGCTCGCTATCTGCAAAAAGACAATGGAGTTCATCATTATTAAGAGTAATCTCTTCACTTCTTTCATATAAATCAGCAAGGAATTTCATCTTTGGCGGCCTTTCATTTGAGCCTTCAAGATCTGAAACTGGAGATGAAGGTTCTTGTATAGTTTCAACATTCTCTGATTCTTGATCATCATCAAAACATCGAAGAAAATTATATGTGCTCTCTTGCTGTCCATTCCAATTCTTCTACTGTCATTTCTTCGAGGTCTTTCGTCTCTTTAATGACACACACAATATAATCAAACTTTGGAGTTAAAGAACGAAGAATCTTCTTCACCACTCGAACATCAGCAATTTTTTCTCCATGGCCTCTTGACTGATTCACATTCGCCTTCACCCGTGTAAAGTAATCTGAAATCGATTCGGATTCACTCATCTTCATTGCTTCGAAATCAACCCTTAGTGATTGAAGCTTAACTTTCTTTACTTTATCAACTCCTTGGAAGGATTTTTTCAAAATTTCCCAGGCTTCGTTTGAAGTGGCTGCATCCGCTACTTTTTCTAACATTGAATCATCCAAACATTGATGAATGAGGCTAAGTGCGTATTGATCTTTTTCCTTCATCTTTTTCCTTCGTCTTTCAAATTTTCCCAGGCTTCATTTTCTGGCTTGTCATAGCCTTTGTCTACGATCTCCCACACTTTTAATCTGCCAAGTAAAACTTTCATTCGAAGACACCATTTCTCATAATTTTCTTTTGTAAGACGAGGATATTGGAGGGAAAACATTCCATTGTTTGCCATTTTATCGCACACTCACTTTTAACCTCGTTCTGATACCACTTTATTAGAGGAGTAGAAATTAGAGGAAGAGTGCTTAATTTAAAATGAAGAACTTCTTTAAATTTCTTGCTCTCAACTTACAAAATGACAACATATTTATAGTGGTTTACATAACCATTCACCCAATAGACATGTCTTTACAACAACCAATAGACATGCCTTTTCAATGTTCTAGATACATGATTAAATGCAAATATTAATTATTTAATAAGTCAACATTTCAAATTATATTTTCAGCATATACGAACGGGATTATGGAGTTCAGATTCATTTACTTTGAAAGAGAGATGGAGAGTTTTATATTGGTGACGATTCGTTACTGGAAAATGAGAAAAAATGAAATGGAGGGATGTCTCTCTCTCTCTCTCTATATATATATATAAGCGATAAAATTAATGTCAATCCTAAGGGTATAGCATAGGAAATGGGTGTGGTGTAATTTCCTTGTTAGGTTTATGGTTTGTTCAGAAAGGCATGGGCGTGATTCACTGTAAAGAGCAATGTTGACCTTGCTAGCATGTACGGTAGGCTAGTACACAGGAAACCATGGGTAGGATAGGTTGAGAAAAGAAACAGGGAGCTGCACATGGTTTTGGGCGTAGTAAGTGTAAATGTAAAAGTTCATTGTTCAATTCATCGTTAGCTTTATCATCGGCAGGCTTGATTCACGGACTACAATGGAGTATACGTACTTTCAACCAGCGCATTCTTTTATAGGAGTAGAATACAACATTTG
This sequence comes from Allium sativum, assembly GCA_030737875.1. Classification (NCBI taxonomy): domain Eukaryota; kingdom Viridiplantae; phylum Streptophyta; class Magnoliopsida; order Asparagales; family Amaryllidaceae; genus Allium; species Allium sativum. The sequence goes on along the minus strand of CM060912.1, from coordinate 255,000,251 downwards.
TGCAAGTGTCACATGTCGTTGGCAATGGATGCAAGGCCAAAGACATGGGCTTCAAAGACGTAGCTGGCCCATGAAAGCACCATGCATTATTTCAAAGACATGGCAGGCTGATGAAATGAAAAAGGCCATGCCGTGGCCTTCTGTTGACATACATGTGCCAATTGGGGTTAGGTTGCGTGCGTGTGTGTGTGTGTGCGTGTGTGTGTAGGGGGGGGGGGAGGTTGCATGTTCAATGGCACCCCAAAAACTTAGCATCCCAATAGCCTACCACTTTTCTACCACACAATTTCTCCCTCTCTCCTTCCACTAACTCTCTCACCTTCCACTCACCTCCTACTTACTTAAAATAATATAAATGGGAGGTGGAAATTATGGAGCATTTGGGGTGCTCCATTTTTGGGGTGCTTCCGATCCCTTGCAATATATATAATGCCGGTTTTTTCTTGGTTATTATCTTATCGCTATTTACCGTTAAATATATGCACTGCCAAACATAACTCTAAATTCAATGGAACTAAATATGTTGATATGTACTGACGTTCTGATCCCAACGAAATTTGTTTCGTTAAAAATGGACTACGTTTGCAAAAACTGTGTTATTTTAATTTATCGGTTCACCCTTAATTTTCGCATACCGACAAAACAACTCCAATTTGCTCCAAACTATAAATCTAGCAATAACTAGCGATACACATTCCAATAAAACTCGTTTCGTCAAAAATGGAGGTCGCTTGAAAAGAAAACTATTTTTAAAGCCTAAAATATATCGATAAGATTCATTAATATTACTGAATCGATATTTAAACCGATTTAAATATTCAAATTAAAATGGCCGAAAAATCTAGGACGTTACATTTGTCATCCAATTATCTTCATTACTGTAAATGCCACTCTCTGCGTCATTGAGTGCAAAGCAAGATCCAGGGCTGGGAAACCAAATTATTAAGCTTTGCAGGACGAGCTGAACTGATTAATTCAGTGCTCACTCCCACTGTTTTATATTGGCTTTTCATATACCACATTCCTGAATATACTTGGAGAAGCTTCAATCTTTATGCGTTGACTTTTTGTGGGGTGGTGCATCACACAAGGTTGCATGGAACAAATTATGTAAACCCAAAACCGAGGGAGGAATAAGCTTAAAGAACTTTTCTAATCTCAAAAGAGCTGAGTGTATCAAATTACTTTGGAATTTCTTGGCAAAGAAATCTTCGCGGAGTCAATGGTTAAAGTCTAAGTACTGTAATGACAAACAATTTTGGACATTGCCCATTGAAAAAAATCATCATCGACATGAAAATCCATGCTCAAACTTCGTACGAACTCTAAACAACTCTTTCACAAAGCAATAGTGAATGGTGAGGATACATTACTTAGTCAGAGCCTTGGACCAACAATCAATTTATGGTTGATCTTCTTGGTATGAATCGGCTTCCAATTATTGACAATCCTAATCAACTAGTATCTTCCATTATTCAAAATGGTGCACTACAACATGCCCTTCATCCTGCAATCGGAGAGTTGATTCCTGAAATATCTGCTATTCTAATACTTACTGGTAATAAACAAGACACTTATGTTTGGGGAGACGGTGGTGATTTAACCTTCCACAAAGCTTGGGAAGCCATCAGAAGTGCAGGTGATTATGACCCAATTTTTTCATTTGTTTGGCATAATAAAAATAGTAAGTGAGTGTCCTTTATCTCTTATCTGGATATCGTGGGGAGATTAAACACAAGAGATCGCTTACATTGTTATGGCATTTCTACAAACACCGATTGTCCCTTATGTGAAGAACATCCTGAATCCATCGAACACTTATTTTATCACTGTGAATATTCTGCATACATATGGTGTTCCTTAAAGCAGAAACTTCTGCTTCATCCTAATTTACTCCCTTCTTTGCAACAAAAAGCAAATCTACTTCATTCGACATTCAAAAATCATGACCAAACCAGAGATTTAGCTTGTGCGGCATTCTCAATATCAATCGACTTCATTTGGAGGGAAAGGAATCATTGTCTTTTCCATCATCAGAAGATTCACTACACATCGCAGTTATTTCAAATTGAGAAGGAAATAGTTTGTCTTGTCAGAAACAATGTAAGCACTACGCATCGAAATTCTCAAAATATTCGAATTTTGGAGAGATGGGTTATCCTTCTTAACGATAGTAGATAACTATTTGGAGGAGAAGGACTTGGGTTGTAATTGTTAATCGGTCGTATGGGCCTTGAGAAGTATATTAGTTGTATTTATTTTTGTTTGTTTGTTTGAACAACAATGCATTTGTATAGCCAAATTTATATGTACTCTTTTTTCCTACAAGGCACCCATCTAGGTTAGAGGGATTACAACATTTTAACGTTGCATATAAAGGAGGTGTTTGAATTGGTTTTTCGAATAAAGTGTACCAATTTTCAATATATATATATATATATATATATATATATATATAGGAAAATCTATTGAAACAAAAAATTTAGACACAATCAGTGACACAATCGACCTCCACCGTTGGATTGCCCCCTGAATTCCACCTCTTCATATAAGGGCAGAAAAATCCAACGGTCGAGCCTTTATGTCTTTTGATTTGTGTTTAATTTTGTGTACAAATAACCACCCTATATATATATATACATATATATACTGGAAGAAAGATTTAAAATTTTACCTTATAAATATTTAGATTGTCATTCACACAACATATTAAAACTGCTACAATATTTATGTATATGTGCATCCCTTTTAACATGTCATGTGTACCAAATGCAAGTTCTTTCATGTCTGGATTGATGGGTTGTAGATTAACCAAAATTAGTATTTGATTATCTACAAAGTCCTGTTAGGGTTTAATATACATCATGTTGCAGATATATTTATATATATACATATATATTTTAAGCAAGTATGACTTGGTTTTCTGTGTGTGTATATATGTGTGTGTGAGTGTGTAAGTTTCTGGGCAGAGAATTGGTTTAATTGAAAATTGATCTATATGTTGATGCATGGATGATTTAGAAAATACTATAATATATAGTTCAACCCACTTATTAAATTGATCCCACTGAGTGCAAATGATGTATTGTACAACACTAAAATAACATGAACTCATATTTACAGAATGATTGATTTTTTTGAATAAGTAAAGAAAGTTTTTGAGAATTTTATGTTTTGATTATGCAACAGCAAGTATTGAAAGACTATTTTTATTGAATGAATTAAATTCGAAATGTACAATGGAATGATAAATATATACAGTGCCTCGTGGGCTAAGGTGCTGGAAAAGAAAAATAAATGAAGTGGGTAAAGGCCCATCCCACTATGCAAATACATATAATCTCTTATCAATGTTACAACCGACATATCCTTTTACTCCCCCACGAAACTTAGGGTTTCAGAAACCCTAATATCGCCATGTCGACCTGGAAATTGACTCAATCGAAACATCGCTTCAACTTTTCCTTCTTTTATCATCCTTATCTAACTTCAATTTGTGATTTTTGACTCTATCTGATATTTTGCCTGTTCTTGTTGAAAGGTTTGCTGTAGCGCCGTCTCCATCGTCAGAATTTTGAGCTTCCTTGGAATTTCCTTTGACGGATGTGAGGCTCGAACTTGCTCTTTCTTCAGTGTTACTCTTTTAAAGGCTTGCTTTGTCAGTTACGTTGAGCTCCTCCCTAAATCTGGTATAGTTCTTTAATGATATTGCTTTAGTTAACATGTCATCTCTCTGGTAGAAATCAGGTATATAATTAACTTGTATTTCTCCCCTTTGAACTGCTTCTCTGTCGAAGTGAACATTTATTTCAATATGTTTAGTTCTTGCATGTTGTATGGGATTCTCTGTCGTGAACACTGCAGTTCTATTATCACATGATAATGTAGGTTTCACTATAGAATTTTGTTTGAGTTCATACAATAAGGACTGTAGCCACTTAATCTCAGCTGTTGCATTGGCTATACTCCTATTTTCGGCTTCAGTGCTGGATCTGGAGATTGTAGGTTGTTTCTTTGAGCACCAAGATATTAGGCTTTGACCAAAGTATATGCAGTAGCCACTGGTTGATCTACGATCATCAGGATCTGAAGCCCAGTCAGCATCTGCATATCCAGTTATGTGCAAATGTTGGCTGGTCTTCAGTTTCAGTCCATAGTTAACTGTACCTTTTAAGTAGCGCAGAACTCTTTTGACAGCTTTCCAGTGAATGTCTATAGGATTCTTCATAAATTGATAAAGTTTATTCACACTATATGATATATCAGGACGTGTTATTGTTGCATACTGAAGTGCACCCATAATACTCCTGTATTCAGTTGCATTTGAAATAGCCTCTCCCCCGTATTTTGAATAATTCTGACTACTTATCATTGGAGTAGGTTGGGGTTTGGTATTTATCATCTTTGTTTTGACAAGCAACTCAGTTATATATTTTCTTTGACATAGAATTATTTCAGATTTAGTTCTTGATACTTCTATGCCCAGAAAATAGTTTAGATCCCCTAAATTTTTAATGGAAAACTGTTTATTTAAGTACTGAGTTAGCTTGTCAATATCATCGGTATTATTTCCAGTTATAATGAGGTCATCAACATATACTAGTATGTAAATTATTGTAGAGCTATTTATTTTGGTAAATAATGAGCTGTTTGACTCGGTAGACTGATATCCTAATTTGATTAGAGTATTTTTTAGTCTATCAAACCAAACTCGAGGGGCCTATTTTAGATCATAAATAGCTTTATTTAATTTACATACTAAGTTTTGATTGAGATTGTAACCTTGTGGTTGCCTCATATATATTTCCTCCTCAAGAATATCATTTAAGAAGGCATTGTTAACATCTAAATGTTTAACATGCCATATTTTACATAAGGCTACAGTAAGAATGAGCCTAATATTGTAGGTTTTACTACAGGTGAGAAAGTTTGATTAAATTCAAACCCATACTCCTGAGTAAACCCCTTTGCAACTAACCTGGCTTTACACTTGTTTATTGACCCATCTAGGTTCCTTTTAAGTTTGTATGTCCATCTGCACCCAACAATGTTTTTATTGGCAGGTGGACATACAAGCTCCCAGGTTTTATTTCTGATGAGTGCATTATATTCCTCATCCATGGCTTTCTTCCAGTTTTTGTTTTTGATAGCCTGTTCAAAGGAATCAGGTTCACAGTCACTGGATAAAGTTATATATGCTTTTGGTTTGAAAATACCACTTTTTGCCCTAGTAACCATAGGACGGCCAGTCTGAATTGGTGGTTCAAATGATGGTGAGTTGCTGCCATTATCTGAATCTGATGAATATTCTGATCTTGTACTTTGTGAACCTGTGTTTTCTTCTAATCCTTCTTCAGACTGAGTTTGTGATGTTTTGCTTGACTCAGCAGCCTCACTTTCATCATTATTGTCCCAATTTTTAGAATAAATTGGGATTTCAAGTATGGAAACATTTGGATTTCTTACCTTACTAGTAGTTGTGATTTGTTTACTACTAAAAGGAAACACAGTTTCATCAAATACACCATGTCTACTTATGTATATCTTACCAGTTTCATCCAGGCACTTGTATCCCTTTTGTCTAGTAGTATACCCCAAAAAGGTACAGGGTTTTGATCTGAAATTCAACTTGTTAGAATTATAGGGCCTTAAATAAGGAAAATACAAACATCCAAATGGTTTCAAACTCTTATAATCTGGTTTTATATTGTACAACTTTTCTAATGGTGTCATATCCTTTTGTACCTTGGTTGGTTGCCTATTGATTAAGTGTACAGATGTACTGAAGGCCTCTGGCCAAAACTTTAGGGGTAGTTTAGCTTGAGCCAGTAGGGTTAAACCAGTCTCAACAATGTGCCTGTGTTTTCGTTCAACTAGCCCATTTTGTTGTGAAGTATATGGACAAGTTATTCTGTGAATAATTCCCTTCTTAGTAAAGTACCGGTTTAAACATTTGAATTCACTTCCACCATCAGACTGAATTATTTTAACTAGAGTATTAAACTGCCTTTCAACCATAGAAATGAAATTAGTAACAGCATTAATGGTTTCTGATTTAGCCTTTAGAAAATAAATCCAAGTGTGTCTTGAGTAAGCATCCACAAAAGCAATATAATGTTTGAATCCAAAATCTGAATTTATAGGAGCAGGACCCCATAAGTCAGTAGCAATTAACTGCAGTGGTTAAGTGTAAAGTGTTTCAGAGTCAAAGAATGGCAATCTATGACTTTTACCTACTTGACAGTACTCACAAATATATGGTAAAGAGACATTATTATACTGAATATTGTTCTCATCTAATATTTTCATTACAATTTTGGCACTTTGATGACCAAGTTTGTAATGCCAAAGATCAAAGACTTTTTTGCTGCTATCAGCCTTGTAAAGAATATTCAAATTACAGTGTTTTTCCCTTTTTATCACATTGTTATTTCTAACAGTGTTGAACTTGTAAAGGCCTCCTGTCATATTACCCTGTAAAATGGGTTCTCTAGTTAGAATGTCCCTAACTAAGCAATATTCAGGGTAAAATTCAAAAAAGACATTATTGTCTTGAGCACACTAAGAAACACTTATTAAATTTTTCTTGATCTTTGGAACTCTTAAAAGATTGTGTAAATATAATTGTCTCCTACCACTTAGATTTGTATTGCCAATGTGAGCAATGTTAATGCTTTTACCATTGCCTAATAGGATAGAATTATTACCTCTATAATCTCTGCACCCCAAGTTTAAACTGTCAAGATTATTTGTAATATGATGAGTAGCTCCAGAATCTGGGTACCAACTATCATCTTGCACAGTTTAAAGTTTAGCAGTGTCATTTTGATTACCACTTTTTCTTGCATTATCTTGGCTGCTATTTTCAGATTGAGATAAAGTCATGTTCACACTAGGATTACCATTATTTCTCTGATTCTGGTTGGCTGTGTAAATAGTGTTGAACATGAAGTAGCAGTTCAATGTTGTGTGACCCATCTTCTCACAAATTTGACACTTTGGCCTATTGGTATTGGTCCATCTACCTCTGCCACGTCCTCTTCTTGCACTACCATCTCTTGGGTAAGACTGATCATTTCTATTATTATTGAAATTCTGATTTTTATCTTTGAACCCAGTAGTGAAATTCACCGCATAATCCATTTCTTGTGGTTTCTTGGCATTTATTCTTGCCTCATGAGAGAGTAGGATAGAATGTACCTCATCAATAGTAGGCACTATTTTTTGAGAAGTTATAACAGCTTCATAATCATTGTTAAGACCATTGACTAAGTATAATACTTGATCACTATTCGATACTCTGTTTCCAGCAGCATTTAGTAAATCACATAGCCTTTTAACTTTTGCAATATACTCTCTCATAGACAGATTTTCCATTTTAACACTTTGCAACTGATTCTTGTAGTGAAGCACTTTTACAAAACATTGATTATTAAATTCTTTTTCCACTGTTGTCCAAATATCATAAGCAGAGGTACATCCAATAACTTGTGGCAATAGAATTGCACTTATAGATGACAGCAACCAAGAGCTGATGAGTCTATCCTGTCGATGATAATGTATATATTTTTCATTTGCAACTGTTCAATTGTTTGCATCTGTAATGTACTTGGCTGGTATATCAATAGTGCCAAGAATATATCCTTCAAGGCCATATCCTTGAATGGCTGTTTCAACTTGTAATTTCCAAAGAAGATAGTTATCTTCTTCTAGATGTATTGTGATTAATTGACTCTTAACACAAATAACAGTCTCTGTTGTTGGATTTACAGGCCCAGGTTCACTGGAAACAGTCTGACCATTGTCTGATGCTGCTGAGGGTGTTGGATCAACCGTAGTAACGGGCAAATGATGACAAAGTTATCAAGAAATCAGAACAAATGAATGCCACTATCAATCAAGAATCCGAGGATTTCTCTAACAGGTATGCAGCAGCCAGAGATTTCTAGTGATGAATTTACGCTAGATTAAATCGTACCATATTCTGAAGATATCTCTAGGCGAGGCTCTTACTTGTTTTGATGATTTTCTTGAGTTCTTGGTTTATTTTTTGGCAATCTTTGTTTCTGATCATAGAAGATATATCAGATTATTCAAATGCAGCCGACAAACCTATTTTCAGGCGAGGCAGTGAACAGATATGATGTATCTTCTCTCAAATGATGAGGAATCTCCTCTGATGAGCCATATCCAAATGATGAAGCAATACTCTGATGGATATGAAGATATTAAGCACTCTGTTTCAGTATTTTGATATGCCGTGAGGTGCTTTTGCTCTGATACCAATAAAGTTTTTGAGAATTTTAAGTTTTGATTATGCAACAGCAAGTATTGAAAGACTATTTTTATTGAATGAATTAAATTCGAAATGTACAATAGAATGATAAATATATACAGTGCCTCGTGGGCTAAGGTGATGAAAAAGAAAAATAAATGAAGTGGGTAAAGGCCCAGCCCACTATGCAAATACATATAATCTCTTGTCAATGTTACAGCCGACATATCCTTTTAACTGAAGTTTTCCCTTTGGAGCTTAATGGTGAAAACACTATTTTCTAAATTGAGTACCAATCACTTAGTATTGCTATTTTACCTGTGTCACAACTGTGTACTGTTTTAAACCATTTCTCTTTGTTATATAAAGCACATCTCCCTATTAGGGTGTACTACTTAGAGATCTATATACTGTAATATGTGCATGGTATGATTAGCAGATACACATGTTATAAGCACACAATAAGATGTGTTGAAGTATGCGACACTATGTGTTAGATCTAGAGGATATTTTGGATCTGGAGGATATTTTGGATCTAGAGCATATTTTGGATCTAGAGGATAATTTGGATCTAGAGAATATTTTGGATCTAGAGGATATTTTGGATCTGGAGAATATTTTGGATCTAGAGGATATTTTGGAGGAAATTTTGGGAATTTCCATATACTTCTCTATGCCTATATAAGCTACATCAAATACAAAAGGAGGTGGATCACAAATCAAGAGATTATATCTAAGATTATTCTAATTAGGGTTTAGGCAATCCTAATCTTTTTCAATTCCTTTCTCCACAAAATCAAAATTTTCTAGTAAATTTGATCATTGTAATCAATCTCCTGTACTCTTCTATTGATATTAATAAAGGTTTCTCTCTCAAAGTGGACGTACACCGACAAGACATCGGTGGAACCACTATAAATCCCTGTGTGATTTAGTTTCTCATTATTGCTCTATTATTTCCATTTTTTTGTGATTGTGATTGGCTTGGATAAGATTGAGATTGTTCGATTGGTTGTTTTTGCACTATTACCACGATCTCGTTTTCCGCGGCATTGGGGATTTTTGATTTAAGCGGACTTGAATAAAAATTTCTCCACAACATTTGGTATCGGAGCATTGTTGTTGGTAGATAGTTGTAGAAATGTTGGAATCAGGTTCAAATAATCCATCAACAGGTGGTCCAAGTGGTGTAGCTCCTTATGTACGTGGGTCCTATGTAGCTGCTGGTTCACAATTGGTTATCAACAAGTGGAATGGCGATAATGATTTCGAAAAGTGGCAATGGAAGATGAAAGCAGTTCTTAGGCGGAATCGTGTACATCGGGTGGTGTTTGATACACATTTATTGCCAGAGGACATCTCAGATGTAGAGAGAGAAGAAATGGAAGAGTGGACATTCACTACACTTCAACTTGCCACGGGGGAGAATGTTATTTCCGAAATTAGTGGTGAGACGACTGCAAAAGGTATTTGGAACAAGTTGGAGGAGTTGTATATGAAGAAGTCACTCACAAATCGACTGATCTTGTTGCGGACTTTCTTTACCTACAAGATGAAGGAAGGAACTTCGCTAAAGTTGCACTTAAATGTGTTTGATGATTTGCTAATAAAGATGAAGGTAGTAGATTTGAAGATTGAGGAGGAGCAGAAGGCGATGATATTGCTATGTTCGTTGACTGAACGCTATACTGGGTTCTCAAATAGTTTGATCTATGGCCGGGATACATTGACTCTAAATGATGTCAAAACGGGTCTTTTTAGTGAGGAATTACGAGATCAGATGAAGGAGCTGAGTGATGGTAGTAGTGGTGCTGGTAATGGTCAAGGTTTATTTGCGGAGAAAGAAAGGTCAGAGAAGAAGATAAACCGGGGGCGTTCTAAGCCTAAGAAGCCCGGTGGAAGAGGAAAATCGAAGGAATGAAATGGCAAGTGCTTTATATGTAACAAACTTGGTCACTGGAAGAATGATTGTCCAGACAAGGGGAAGAAGGAAGTAGCATCTTCATCAGTTGCGATGGAGAGAGATGTTGGTGAGGAAGACATAGATGTTTTGTCGGCTGTTGCATCGGATGTTTCGGTCAGCGATTGGGTGCTTGATTCGGGGGCTTCATATCACATGACGCCTAATAGGAATTGTTTTTCTTCTTATGTTCATCGAGAAGGAAATTCAATATTTATGGGAAATGGTGCAGTTTGCAAGTCGAAAGGCATTGGATCCGTGCAAATTCGAATGTTTGACGGAGTGGTTCGTACTCTCACTAATGTGCGCTATGTTCCGGGACTACGGAAGTCTCTTATCTCTTTAGGACAGTTGGATTCTCTAGGTTGCAAGATCACCATTGAGAGTGATAGCTTGAGGGTTTCGAAGGGTGCGCTTGTGGTTATGAAGGGTGCTAAAACTCATGGTATCTATTTGCTTCAAGGAGTGACCGTGGAAGGCGAAACTTGTGTCATTGTTGATAGTTCCCGTGGCTTAGATGCGACACGACTGTGGCATTTGAGATTGGGTCATGTCTCGGAGAAGAGTTTAGATGTTCTTCGTCAAAGGGAGATGACTGATGGTGAGAGTTTCAACAAGTTAGAGTTTTGCGAGGAATGTGTCATGGGGAAGCAAACTAGAGTGTCATTGGTGAAGAAAACATGATTCAAGAGGGATTCTTGAGTATGTGCACATGGATGTTTGGGGACCAGCACCTGTAGCTTCTTTGGGAGGAGCAAGATATTATATTTCTTTCATTGATGATTTTTCTCGAAAGGTTTGGGTGTATTTAATGAAGGCCAAGTCGGAGGCATTTGCAAGATTCAAAGAATGGAAGGCTCTTGTTGAGAATTAGAGTGGAAAGACTTTGAAGGTTCTTAGGTCCGATAATGGCGGCGAGTATGTTTCCGGAGAATTTTTGAATTTTTGCAAGCATCACGGTATTCGGAGGCATTTTACTACACCGGGAGATCCGTAATCTAATGGAGTGGCGGAGAGAATGAACCGAACTCTATTAGAGAAAGCTCGATGCTTGGGATTGACATAGGGTTTGTCTAAGGGATTTTGGGCCGAAGCTTTGTCAACCGCAGTGCATATAATTAATCGAATTCCGTGCTCGGCTCTTGGTAACAAAATTCCGAAGGAAGTGTGGAAGGGGAAGAGCATTGACTTGAGTTATCTTCGTGTATTTGGAAGTCCTGTTTATGTGCATGATCCAGGGAATGATAAGCTCTCACCTAGAGCTTTCAAAGGGATTTTGCTTGGTTATATGGATGGAGTTAAAGGCTATCAGATTTGGAATCCGAAAACGAAGAAGGTTTCAGTTTCTCGTCATGTTACTTTTGATGAGTCGGCTATGTTCAAGGATAATGAAGGCTCATCGGATGTTCCGGATTTGGTTCATGGTGAATCAAAGGAGAAGGAAGTTATTTCCACTTTGAGACCTAGAGAGAGTAGAGTTGTTGGAGGTGCTTGCGAGGTGAATGCGGTTGATGTTACATCACATAGTCCACAGGATTCCTCTAGTAGTGTTGGTGATGTGCACGAGCCTAGAGAAGATTCAGTTCAAGGTGGAGTTGAAGGAAGACTGGGTGATGGTATTGCTACTCGGGTTGGTCAACGTGCTATAAGGCCACCCGAAAGATATGGTGATTGGAACTATCTTAGCTTTTGTGAGAATTTGGACTATGCTCTTCATGTAGTCAAAGATGAGCCGATGGACCTTGATGACGTCATGGATTCGAGTGACAGCTCGAAGTGGATTTGCGCCATGGAGGAAGAGATGCAATCGTTGATGAAGAACCAGACTTGGGAGTTGGTTCCACTTCCTCAAGGAAACCATGCTATTGGGTGCAAATGGATATATAAGGTGAAGGATGATGGAAGATACAAAGCTAGGCTAGTGGCTAAGGGGTTTGCACAGAGGAAAGGAAAGGAGTATGATGAGATCTTCGCACCGGTTGTGAGACATACTTGTATCTGGATATTACATGCCATAGTTGCTATTCACGACTTGGAGTTGGAGCAACTAGATGTGAAAACCGCCTTCTTTCATGGAGACTTGGATGAAGACATCTACATGGAGCAACCAGAAGGGTTTGTTGTAGAAGGTAAGTCAGAACTAGTTTGCAAGTTCAAGAAATCACAATATGGTTTGAAGCAATCACCTAGGCAATGGTACAAGAGATTTGATTATTTCATGATTGAAAGTGGCTTCCATCGAAGCATCAAGGATGCTTGCGTTTATTTCAAGAGGTTAGGAAATGATTGTTGGGTGTATTTGCTCTTGTATGTGGACGATATGCTCATTGCTTCTAAGGACAAGGCAGAAATCAACAAGTTGAAAGAGAAATTAAAGGCGGAGTTCGAGATGAAAGACCTTGGAGAAGCAAAGAAAATCTTGGGCATGGAGATTGTAAGGGACCGAAAGCATTTTGAGTTGAGATTGACTCAAAAGGAGTACATTAAGAAAGTGCTTTGTCGATTTAGCATGGAGGATGCAAAGGCGTCAAATACACCTTTACCTTTGCATGTAAAGCTTTCAAGTAAGGGATCACCTATCAAGGAGAAAGACAAGGCTTACATGGCAAAGGTGCCATATGCTAGTGCGGTTGGAAGTTTGATGTATTTCATGGTGTGTACAAGACCCAATATTGCAAATGCCGTCGGGGTGGTTAGTCGGTTCATGGCTAATCCGGGGAAATCGCATTGGGAAGCAGTGAAGCTTATCTTGAGATACTTGAAAGGTACAACATGTCATGGCCTTGTTTTTGGGGGTAGTAAAGAGAAAAATTGCATGTTGGTTGGTTACTGTGACTCGGACTACGCTGGTGATAGGGATCGACGAAAATCAACTTCTGGATATGTCTTCACTCTTGGTGGAACAGCCATAAGTTGGAGATCAAGATTGCAGACCGTAGTTGCTTTATCCACTACGGAGGTGGAGATGGTAGCTGCGGTAGAGGCAGAAAAGGAAGCACTCTATTTGAAGCGACTGTTGTGTGACTTGGGTTTTGAACATGACAGTGTTGATGTTCAATGTGATAGCCAAAGCGCTATTCACTTGGCTGAGAATTTGGCATTTAGCTCACGGAAGAAGCATATTGAAGTGAGGGAGTCATTTCTAGTAGCCATGGATGAAGACAAGCAAGTATGCCTTCGGAAAGTGCACACAAAGGATAACGCGGCGGACATGTTCACTAAGGCGTTACCGGTTGGGAAGTTCGAGCATTGCTCGAACTAAATTCGCTTGGAGAGATGCTAGGTGCCACGGGGTGGCACATTTGAGAGAGAAACTTGGATGTAGAAGAGTATCGGTGAGAGGCTGGTGTTCTATCTTCATGGTAAGTACTTGTTTTCACTCCCGAGTACATTGTCTTTTGGTAAGACTGGTTTAGGAGTTGGATGTTTCAACACTTCATTGACGAGTGGGGGCTATGCCTGAACTCGTTAGTGAAGTGCAATGGGCGGGGGCTATGCCGAAGTTCATTGGGGAAACATTCAAGCTTTCTTGATTGAAGATAGAAGGAAATGCTTGGGTGCGTTGGAGTTTGTGATGTAGATGGATATAGTATCGAAGTGGAGTGTTGAAGTATGCGATACTATGTGTTAGATGTAGAAGATATTTTGGATCTGGAGGATATTTTGGATCTAGAGAATATTTTGGATCTAGAGGAAATTTTGGGAATTTCCATATACTTCTCTATGCCTATATAAGCTACATCGAATACAAAAGGAGGTGGATCACAAATCAAGAGATTAGATCTAAGATTATTCTAATTAGGGTTTAGGCAATCGTAGTCTTCTTCAATTCCTTTCTCCACAAAATCAAATTTTTCTAGTAAATTTAATCGTTGTAATCAATCTCTTGTACTCTTCTATTGATATTAATAAAGGTTTCTTTCTCAAAGTGGACGTACACTGACAAGACGTCGGCGGAACCACTATAAATCCCTGTGTGATTTAGTATCTCGTTATTGCTCTATTATTTCCATTGTTTGGTGATTGTGATTGGCTTGGATAAGATTGAGATTGTTCAATTGGTTGTTTTTGCACTATTACCACGATCTCGTTTTCCGCGGCGTTGGGGATTTTTGATTTAAGCGGTCTTGAATCAAAATTTCTCCACAACAAGATGAGTACAAATTTGTTGTGTGATATAAACGGGAATTCAGTTTTGTGTATTATGAATACACAAAATGTATGAACACTGCAAAATTGTTCGCAGTTGCATTCACATTAGAATTAACGTTGGGATGTTATCACCTTCTTGCAGATCCAAATGTTTGTCTACCATATGAATGGTTAAATTATATTAAATTATATTGATTAGCGTGAACTGGTATGTACGTAAGATACACTGTTATGTACATGGTGTAACATTAGACTGAGATATACGTAAACAAACACACACACACAAATATATATATATATATATATATATATATATATATGAGCCTGCATGCTTCTCTTATGACATACCACCAACTATTATTCACACTTATGATTAGTTACGGTTTACATGTACTATTAGGAATGCACTGTCTACTGCTAATGAAATTTGATGATTAAAATTGCAATTTGCGCTCATCATTCCTTTTTGACCAGCAACTAAGTAGCTGTATGTGTTTTCTCCATATATGCTGCAAGTACCTATGAGTTGCAAATACATGACTTTAATCCTATAATGATAGGTTTTTGGTTTGAATCTACTAGCAGCTTATTAATTTACATACGCATGTATCTTCATTGTTTGATATGGGAATTACATATTGGCTACTGGTATGTTCTATATTCAAATAGTGGATAGTTGATAATGATGCAACCTGGTTCATACCCTAATCAACATATGCCTCTATGTTACAATAATAAATGAATGCATACCAGACTCAAAAGTTTCCTTTTAAATGCATGTTGATTGTAATAACCCGGAAATGCGAGCCAGCTTAAAATTTTTATTTTGGCAATTTTAGCGAATTTTGAATATTTAAAATGAATTATTTTAAATAATATCGACGAGAAATTTATTTTGAATAAAATAGAATGTATATATTTATATACGTCGTCGTTAGAATATAAATAATTATATATAATTATACAAGGAATTGAAAATGGCGCGGTAGTTCGATAATTCGATTTCAAACTTCAATTGAATGTACCGGGTGCAAAATAAACCGGATTTTAACGAAACCAAAAATATTTGAATCCAATTGAGAATATCTTTCCAACGAATCCGAAAAATTGAGATTTCATAGCGGGAATCAAAAGATATGTCCAGTAGAAAATTCTGAATAGTCGCTATGAAATTCAGGCCCTTAAAAATGGAAATTTTGCAAACGACCTCGGATTTCGACGAAACCACTTTTGTTAGATCCGTGATGTCAAGTTATTGCTAGATACCAAATTTCATAATTTTTCGAATCAATTTGTGAGCGTGGCAAAGGAAAACGTGTTTGACCAGTTTTAGTTGATTTTAATCGACTGGAAAATGACCATTTTTCTAACGGTCTCAGAATTCGACGAAACTAGTTTTGTTAGGACGGTATCGTCAATACAAAACTAGAAATAATTTTTCTGGAATTTTTCGAGTTAGTATGTGACCCCAGTATATTGAAATGCGCGTTCAAATTCAATATATAGAGTTATATGTTGATTTTGACGAAAACTGATCGAAACGACCGAATCAGCCTACGATACATATCCCATTGTGTTCGTAATGGGGGTAATTAGTTATGGTTGACAGGCGGTGGGCCTCGTTTAGAGGTCGAATAAAAAAGTCAACTTTTTGAAATTAAAAATAATTATATTTATATATTTATACACATACCCCGTTCTCCTTATCAGTTCAAAATCGAACGAAAAAAAAGAGCAAACGACGGGGGGGGGGGGTGCCAGACCGCCGCATCCGCTGCCACCAGGGCCGCCGCGCCCTGGCGCCGATACCCCCTTCTCCTCCGCCCCTCTACCCCCTTCTCCTCCGCCCCTCTGTCCCTCTCCCCTTCGTAAAACCGCAACCCTAGCCCCCCTGGAACCCGATCCGCCACCCTCCTCTGCTTCTTCTTCCGCCTCCCCTCCTCCGCACCTTCCTCTCCTCATTTCCCTTCTGATTCGATAGCCCACAGCCCCCCTCCCTCCGCCAAGCCCTCCAACGAGCGAACCAAGGTGATTTTTATTTATTTATTTATTTATAAAACCAATTTTAATTTGTGAGTGCAGTTTTGAATAAATGAAATCAGTTTTATATAGCAATGAAAGGGAGGGATTGCTAGTTGATAAAAATTGGGGTTTATATGGTATTTATATTAAAGGTATAATCTTTATTATGGTAGAAGGTTAAAAATATAATTTTTATTATAATAGAATATTAAAAATATGATTTTTTATAATGTAGAGTAATAAAGATGTGATCTTTATAGTAGTAGCAATGTAAAGATACAATCTTTATATTTAAAAAGGCGAAATATTTGTATTTAAAAAGGCGAAATCTTTATATTTGAAAAGGCGAAATCTTTATGTAATAACCCGAAAATCTGGGCCAGTTTAAAATTTTTATTTTGACAATTTTAGCGAATTTTGAATATTTAAAATGAATTATTTTAAATAAAATCGACGAGAAATTCATTTTGAATATAATTCGACGTATATATTATATACGCCGTCGTTAGAATATAAATATTTATATATAATTATAAATAGAATTGAAAATGGCGCGGTAGTTCGATAATTCGATTTCAAACTTCAATTGAATGTACCGGGTGCAAAACAATCCGGATTATAGTGAAACCAAAAATAATGGAATCTAATTGTGGATATCTTTCCAACGAATCCGACAAGTTGAAATTTCGTAGCGAGAATCAAAAGATATGTCCAGTTGAAAATTCTGAATAGTCGCTATGGAATTCAGGCCCTTAAAAATGGACATTTTGCAAATGACCTCGGATTTCGACGAAACCTCTTTTGTTGGGTCCGTGATGTCAAACTATTGCTAGATTTCAAGTTTCATAATTTTTCGAATCAATATGTGAGCGTGGCAAAGGAAAACGCGTTTTGACCATTTCAGTTGATTTTAATCGACTGGAAATTGGCCATTTTTCTAACGGTCTCAGAATTCGACGAAACTAGTTTTGTTAGGACCGTATCGTCAATACGAAGCTAGAAAATATTTTTCGAGAATTTTTAGAGTTAGTATGTGACCCCGGTAATTTGAAATGTACGTTTAAAATTCAATATAGTGATTTAAATGTAAATTCAACGGAAACTTATCGAGACGATCGAATCAGCCAACGATACATATCCCATTGTGTTCGGAATAGGGGTAAAACGCTATGGACGACAGGCGGTGGGCCTCGTTTCGAGGTCGTATGTAAAAGTCAACTTTTTGAATAAAAAAATATTAAATTAAAAAAAAAACCTTTCCTTATCTCTGCCCCCCCCCCTTTTATCGTTCATTCACGAATAAGAAAATAGAAAAAAAAAACAAATCGATCGAGCCCCCCCTCGACGTCGATCGACGCCAGCGCCACGCCCTCCACCCAATCGCCACCGCCCCGATCCAAACCCCCACCCCCTGCCCTCCTCGACAGAGCGAAGACCCCCCCAACCCGCTTCTCTCTCCTCCTGAACGCAAGTCCAAACCCTCGCTGCACCCCCATGGGCCCGCCGCTGGCCATGGCGCCCCACTGCAAGCTCCGACCCACCCTCCCCTTGCTCCACCTCCCTCCGACGCAGCCCCATCCGCCTTCATCAACGAATGTGAGTTTTTAATGATTATTTTTATATTTTCTTGCTGTGAAATTAAATCAGTGATTAAAACATTGTTTTAAAAGGGTAATATTTACGTGTTAATAGATTAGAATTAAAAATATGATTTTTGTTTAGGTAGGCAATTAAAAATATAATCTTTTATATGATAGAAAGATAAAAATAAAATCTTTATTTTTATAAAGGCGAAATCATTATTTTTATTTTCAATTCTGAAATACTGATTTTAAGAAAAGTAAATACTGTTTTTTTTAAGCAGTAAAAACTGATTTTTTTAGGGAGTAAAAACTGATTTTGTTTTAAAGTAAAAACTGATTTTGTTTTAAAGTAAAAACTGATTTTTGATTATATTAAAAAAAACTGATTTTTGGTTATAAAAAAAACTGATTTTTGGTTATATTAAAAACTGAGAAAGATTGGATTTTTGAACACATGAAAAGATTAGATTTTTATGTTATAAAAATATATGATTTGCTAATAAAAACTTGTAGAAAAATTTGATTTCTAGTTCATAGAAAAGGACTTGATTTCTAATGTAAATAAAAATATGATTTTTATATATTGAACTTTGAAATAAAAATATGATTTTTATATTTTTAAAGAATTAAAAATACGATTTTTATATTTTTAAAGTATTAAAAATATAGTCTTTACTATATAGAAATATTAAAAATATGATTTTCATATTTTTAAAGTATTAAAAATATAATCTTTTACATTGTAGAAAGATAAAAATATGATCTTTGCATAGTAGGAACTATAAAAATATCATCTTTGTATATGTAGCAAAATAAAAATTTGATTTTTATTTTATATACGTTGAAATCAAGTGATGATTTTTATAAAGGCGAAATCTATATTTTTGAAAAGGCGAAATCTATATTTTTGAAAAGGCGAAATCTATATTTTTGAAAAGGCGAGATCTTTATATGAAGAATAGCGAGATAAAAATATAATTTTTATCCATACAGTAGCGCTGTGGAAAATTCGATTTTTAAATATATGAAGTGATTATAAAAATATGATTTTTAAATTGAAAGTGAATAAATAAAAATGTGATTTTTAATTTAAAGACATCGAAATATAAAAATGTGTGATTTTTATATATATAGTGACTACGGGCAACAAAAGCGACAAAAGGCGAAAAGTCGAAGATTTCTATAAAAGAAGAGCCAAGATGATTGGATAGCTTTAGGTGAGAATTTCTCACCTTTCAATTTCATTTCTATTTATATATATATATACTAGGATGCAGACGGTGCTTAGTAGCACCCGACACAATTGTCCACAGACCATGGACTTGTTTGTTTGGTTGCATAGCTTAGTTATATGATTTGATTTGAATTTGGTTGTTTGGTGAATTTGATTGATGTGTGAATGGCGTGGGCCTTCACTAGACCGGGGATAAGGCTAGGCCTTGTCCCGTTTCTAGTATCGTGCCGTTATGCCGTCGAAATTTTCTAAAATATGTTAGAAAAATAAAAATAATCATTTATTGAATAAATGAACTGAATAGAAATTCAAGTGTAAAAATAAAATAGTTTGATCGTTAAAAATATAATTTTTAACGTGAAAGTGAATAAATAAATATTTATAAACAAATCGGCCGATTTGTTTGTATACACTGATTTGACTGATATCGATTGGGTCGATAAATTTTACACGTCGCCCAACTGCACAAATAAAATCTGTGTTTGATTGTTTGAAACCCCACACGGGTGTTGGGATGAAATTTGAAGTTCACTCATCCTGATTTATTAAATATGTCGATCGGTCGATTGACAGGCTGTTATAAGCGTCAGATATCTATATTTGATGCTTATACAGTGTAGTGCACTTTGGTTGATGATTGATTATTTTTCAATGCTATTATATACATGTGTTGTATGGAATCCATATAATTAACGTTATATGGTGATTGATTGGGCCTCATTCCAATCGGGAAAATAATGAGTATTAGAAAAGAAAATTCATGTGTTGAATATAAAAATAGTCATGTGTTGACGATGTTCAGGTGTTGAGTGAAATATTTTATATAATAAAATTTACATCTTTATCATATTTAAAATTAGAACTACTTCTCAGTAGAAATCTAATTAAAAATCAAACGATAGATACCATAGTTTTATAAAATATTTTACATAACAAAAATAGTGATGTGTCGACAGTACTCATGTGTTGAGATTAGTCGTGTGTTGAAAGAAATATAGATTCATGTGTTGAATAGAACAAATATTCATTTGTTGAATAGAATAACGAATTATTGAAATATAAAGCCGTGTTGATTAGAGATGCGTTATTTTGACGCGAACGATGTTTATATCGATTTAGTTCGTTTTATAATGAATATTGAAAAGTGATTTCAAAATTTAATATTTTGAAAGGAAATTCAAATTGAATTAGATTAAAAATTCAAATGGAAATTTTATTGAATCAATTTGAAATGAATTCGATTCGAATTGAATAGAAAATGAATTCGATTCGAATTGAATAGAAAGTGAATTTGAATTCGAATAAAATCGAAATGAATTGAATTGAAAACGATTTCGAAATGAATTGAATTGAAAACGATTTCGAAATGAATTGAATTGAAAACGATTTCGAAATGAATTGAATTGAAAACGATTTCGAAATGAATTGAATTGAAAACGATTTCGAAATGAATTGAATTGAAAGCGATTTCGAAATGAATTGAATTGAAAACGATTTCGAAATGAATTGAATTGAAAACGAATTCAAATTGAATTGAAAGTGAATTGAAATGAATTCAAATTGAATTAAAATTTGAATTGAATAGAAATGAATTTTAAAACGAATTTATAAAGAAGAATTCAATTTTGATTTGAATTGAAAAGAAAGTTGAAATTGCTTTTGAAACAATTTTAAAACGATTTATAAAATTCGTTTTAAATGGAAATCGACGAAATATATATATTATATATATTATTTATATAATATAATGGCCTGAATAGAATGCGCCGCGCCGCGGCAGTTCGTGAATTTCGACCATTTATTTCAAACGGACATTACGGGAGATTCGACCGTCGGATTCTCCTAAGACCGGAACCGTTGGGTTCGTATCGAAAAGAGATTTCTAACGAATATTAGAAATTTGAAATCTAACGGTTGGATTTGGAATTATGTCCAAATCAAATTCGAAAAAGGTCCCTGTAAGTGCAGTTCGATGGCCATTGTTGGAAATCGACTGTACGGGCCTTGATAAAATTATTAAAAATAGTAACAATTTGTGTAAAATCATAAGAAATGATTTGTGAAGATTTGGGGTGAAAAACTCCATATTTGAAAAGATAAAAATAGATTTTTATCGAAATGAACTAGTTTTGAACTAGAATTAAAATCAATTTATTTTTAAATAAATAAATTGAATTTGAAAGTGATTTTGAAAATAATCAATATTTCCAATACGTGGATTGGACTGGAGTTGAATCGAAATTATCTTCGGGATATTTCGATGTTAGATTTCGTGACTATAGAGATATTTTTATGGGAATTTGAAAGATATATTTTATATCGTTATTTCCAATACGATATTTGTTGGTTTCAGAATTTGATATTGAATATAAGCCGGTATATTTTCTATTCAGAGCCTTGTATTTAATATCAAATGTGATTTGGGTTTATCGTGAAACGTGTTTTAGATAACATTGGTTCTTTAACCCAGTTAAAGGCAAGATATCGATTTCTGAAAAGATTAAAACTAAGTGGAGTTTTAATGAATCTTTAATTAGATTAAAATGTGAATTGATAATTTAAATTATCAAATCTGAAAAGTGATCGAGAGTGGAGTATCACCAGTTTTGCTCCAAAGCGATAGTTAAATCTTTAATTAGATTCGAACGTGAAATGGTAATTAATTTTACCGATAACACCGTGGTGTTAGATGTGGAGTATTACCAGTTTTCTCCCTGGGATATATAGGTTGGGATTGGGAAATAAAATAAATAATTACTTCGGTGTGGTTCGTTAATCCCGACTAGTTTGAAATGATATCCAAAGGAGGATTAAAGAATAAATTTAGAAGAATTTATCTTGGATAAAATTAATGGGAACATTTCCCTAAGAATGTGATTTTGTGAATAAAAGAATATTCTGAATTGGAATGAGGCGTTTGTTGTGTTTGTGTAACATTTGTTTACTATATACGTGGGTTATTCAGAAAGGCCGGGTTTATACCCATTCTGAATAACCGATTCGACGAGATGTCGAAGATGAAGACGGTGGTTGAAGACCGGAAGTCTTCACATCGTTTAGGTGATTACTGATGATCTTGATTGGGCTGTACACCCAGGATGAGGGAATCAGTTGGTGATCTTCCAAACGTACTTGGAGATGGATGGATATGCGAGGAAAGTGCCTCCGGTTTCGTTCAGACCCAAAACGAACTTGTAAATGGATTGTGTGTCTGACATTGGATTTTATTCTGTGTTGATTGATCTCTATTAAATATAAATCTGTTTGGCGGCGGAGAATTTATTCTCTTGCTTAACGCCCTTCTCTGAGACGTACGAGCTCAGAGGTTGTATATCGATGGACATCAGTCGCATGGAGTGAATTGCCAGTGTGGCATGCGTAAGTGGCAATTGATCAGGGCTTCTGTTGAAAAGCAAAGTCTTGTGGTTGATGATCAAAGCACGGCCTGTGTGGCATAGCTTTGTGTATAACGTGAATTCGCGAGCCTCACACCTCGGTATGAGTCAAAAAGGGGATAGTGACTGCAGGGAGAGCACGACGTTTCTTTCTAGCTAGGGTGGTGTCAGTGACCTACCAGCCCTGACATTTATATACTTTTCACTTGTGTGGTTGTTGGATATGAGGCGCCTCGGATATAGGTCTGTAAGGACCGGGAAACGTGTGTTCAGGAATAACTAATCCTCAAAAGTAAGAGAGGACCGGCCCTGAAGATCCAAGGATCATAGTGGGGTCCTGGGACATTTGCTAGAGTGTCTCGAACGCGGAGAGGAGCTTGCCCCTTGCCTCGGCTCATGACGGAATCCAATTTCCAATACGTGTATTGCGGTTTTAATTGTAGAACTAGTATGGCGACATGATAGATGGTACCCATGCCGCCTATGATTGATATTTATGATTGAAATTGTTTTGACACTATACACTTATAATAGTATCAAATGATGTGTTTTAAACGTATCAAGCATGCTTTGGCTGTTATAAGGGAAAACCCTATCCTCCGGCTTACGTTGCATTGTGTGATGGGACCTGGGTCTTATAACAGCTTCATTTTTCTTTATTTAGCATTGCGCTGTTTGTTTTATGCACTGGTATTCTTGGGAGGAAACCCGTTCCGTGCTATACGGCGTGGTCCCTTGATTTACCTAACTTTAAAATAAAGAATTATAACTGTTTTAGTTCTCACACCAGTCACATGACTGACCTGGAGTTTATTGTTTTAACCTAAACTCTGGGTGCCCCTATTTTCCGCACGGGCAGCTAGTAGTTTGGGTTTTGCAGATTTATATTCACAGGGTCCTGATATACAGCTGGAACGATGCTCGGAAAGCTCTGTATCCGTGTATCACTTCTAGTTGTGCTTTTGTATTATCTTCCGCTGCTATGTAATTTATTGTAATCTCTGATATTTATCGAATGTAATTTATTCATTTATACTCTGTATATTCTTGTATCTGATGGAATTGTTGTAATAACAATGAAATGTTCTTCCGTATGCGTCCTTATTTGTGTTGTTCTCAAAGTAATTCGTGCTTTCTCATCTCTTCGGAGACCGGGGAAGTTCGGGTCGCTTCATTTGGTATCAGAGCTTTGGTTTACAGAGCTCGAGAACAAGACACATTAGAACCATACGAAAGAATTCATCAGATATTGGATTAGTAATATCCAATTAGAATGACTCGTTAGAGATAGGATCAGTAGTATCCTAGAACGAGTGTGAAGAGTATATTTTTCAAATGAAAACAATTTTGTTTTGAAAATTTAAATCGTTTTAAACGTATTGGAATATTTATTTATTTTGAATATGGACAATCGAGTATATATAGATTTCGCGTTTACGCGTCATGAACGTATATTCGAAGTTTTAATATACTGGATAGATATAGAATCATACTCTAGTGGCCCGAAGATGATTCTGATGATTGACTAGTTGTCATTAGTATTCATGTTCGAGTAACGAAGGTGTGATATCTATATATTTCCATTAGACTGGTGTGAGAACCAAAACTTATATAGTTAGAACACATTGTTGTGAATTGGCATCAAAAACATGATTTTCTTTATATATATCAAAATTATGAATTTGAAACTCTAATTCACTAATTGATTGATGTTTGTGTTGTTTGTTTAATTGTTTGCTAATTTTTAACCATTTATGCCTAATATAATCAAATATTGAATTGTATTGAAAATTGGTCGCATTTGCTTGCATATATATATACTTACATTGAACAGGTCATAGCAAGGAGGTTAGAGCCGAAGAATAAAATTTGTTTGCCCGACAAATAGGTACATGTTTATTGCATAATTTCCTGTTTTGTTTGGGTGATGATGATTTTGTGAGCCTATTGGCTAGCCGCTTGGCTTTTTCTTTTTCTTTTTGAGATCTGAAGGACCGGGGAAGCTATTTGAAATTCCCCGATGCTCCCATTGCAGGGGAGGTTATGGCGAAATTTTTCGAAAATTTAGGGTGTTAGCCAAATTTTTGAAATTCTTGAAAATTCTCAGAAACTGAAAAGTTGGAGAATGCAAGCCAGATCGAACGTAGAGTTGATTAATCAAACCACTTTCGACTTTGTTCCTTTTCGGGGACGAAAAGTTTTAAGTGGGGGAGATTGTAATAACCCGAAAATCTGGGCCAGTTTAAAATTTTTATTTTGACAATTTTAGCGAATTTTGAATATTTAAAATGAATTATTTTAAATAAAATCGACGAGAAATTCATTTTGAATATAATTCGACGTATATATTATATACGCCGTCGTTAGAATATAAATATTTATATATAATTATAAATAGAATTGAAAATGGCGCGGTAGTTCGATAATTCGATTTCAAACTTCAATTGAATGTACCGGGTGCAAAACAATCCGGATTATAGTGAAACCAAAAATAATGGAATCTAATTGTGGATATCTTTCCAACGAATCAGACAAGTTGAAATTTCGTAGCGAGAATCAAAAGATATGTCCAGTTGAAAATTCTGAATAGTCGCTATGGAATTCAGGCCCTTAAAAATGGACATTTTGCAAATGACCTCGGATTTCGACGAAACCACTTTTGTTGGGTCCGTGATGTCAAACTATTGCTAGATTTCAAGTTTCATAATTTTTCGAATCAATATGTGAGCGTGGAAAAGGAAAACGCGTTTTGACCATTTTAGTTGATTTTAATCGACTGGAAATTGGCCATTTTTCTAACGGTCTCAGAATTCGACGAAACTAGTTTTGTTAGGACTGTATCGTCAATACGAAGCTAGAAAATATTTTTCGAGAATTTTTAGAGTTAGTATGTGACTCCGATAATTTGAAATGTACGTTTAAAATTCAATATAGTGATTTAAATGTAAATTCAACGGAAACTTATCGAGACGATCGAATCAGCCAACGATACATATCCCATTGTGTTCGGAATGGGGGTAAAACGCTATGGACGACAGGCGGTGGGCCTCGTTTCGAGGTCGTATGTAAAAGTCAACTTTTTGAATAAAAAAATATTAAATTAAAAAAAAACCCTTTCCTTATCTCTGCCCCCCCCCCCCCCTTTTATCGTTCATTCACGAATAAGAAAATAGAAAAAAAAAACAAATCGATCGAGCCCCCCCCCCTCGACGCCAGCGCCACGCCCTCCACCCAATCGCCACCGCCCCGATCCAAACCCCCACCCCCTGCCCTCCTCGACAGAGCGAAGACCTCCCAACCCGCTTCTCTCTCCTCCTGAACGCAAGTCCAAACCCTCGCCGCACCCCCATGGGCCCGCCGCTGGCCATGGCGCCCCACTGCAAGCTCCGACCCACCCTCCCCTTGCTCCACCTCCCTCCGACGCAGCACCATCCGCCTTCATCAACGAATGTGAGTTTTTAATGAATATTTTTATATTTTCTTGCTGTGAAATTAAATCAGTGATTAAAACATTGTTTTAAAAGGGTAATATTTACGTGTTAATAGATTAGAATTAAAAATATGATTTTTGTTTAGGTAGGCAATTAAAAATATAATCTTTTATATGATAGAAAGATAAAAATAAAATCTTTATTTTTATAAAGGCGAAATCTTTATTTTTATTTTCAATTCTGAAATACTGATTTTAAGAAAAGTAAATACTGTTTTTTTTTAAGCAGTAAAAACTGATTTTTTTAGGGAGTAAAAACTGATTTTGTTTTAAAGTAAAAACTGATTTTTGATTATGTTAAAAAACTGATTTTTGGTTATAAAAAAAAAACTGATTTTTGGTTATATTAAAAACTGAGAAAGATTGGATTTTTGAACACATGAAAAGATTAGATTTTTATGTTATAAAAATATATGATTTGCTAATAAAAACTTATAGAAAAATTTGATTTCTAGTTCATAGAAAAGGACTTGATTTCTAATGTAAATAAAAATATGATTTTTATATATTGAACTTTGAAATAAAAATATGATTTTTATATTTTTAAAGAAATAAAAATACGATTTTTATATTTTTAAAGTATTAAAAATATAGTCTTTACTATATGAAAATATTAAAAATATGATTTTCATATTTTTAAAGTATTAAAAATATAATCTTTTACATTGTAGAAAGATAAAAATATGATCTTTGCATAGTAGGAACTATAAAAATATCATCTTTGTATATGTAGCAAAATAAAAATCTGATTTTTATTTTATATACGTTGAAATCAAGTGATGATTTTTATAAAGGCGAAATCTATATTTTTGAAAAGGCGAAATCTATATTTTTGAAAAGGCGAAATCTATATTTTTGAAAAGGCGAGATCTTTATATGAAGAATAGCGAGATAAAAATATAATTTTTATCCATACAGTAGCGTTGTGGAAAATTCGATTTTTAAATATATGAAGTGATTATAAAAATATGATTTTTAAATTGAAAGTGAATAAATAAAAATGTGATTTTTAATTTAAAGACATCGAAATATAAAAATGTGTGATTTTTATATATATAGTGACTACGGGCAACAAAAGCGACAAAAGGCGAAAAGTCGAAGATTTCTATAAAAGAAGAGCCAAGATGATTGGATAGCTTTAGGTGAGAATTTCTCACCTTTCAATTTCATTTCTATTTATATATATATATACTAGGATGCAGACGGTGCTTAGTAGCACCCGACACAATTGTCCACAGACCATGGAATTGTTTGTTTGATTGCATAGCTTAGTTATATGATTTGATTTGAATTTGGTTGTTTGGTGAATTTGATTGATGTGTGAATGGCGTGGGCCTTCACTAGACCGGGGATAAGGCTAGGCCTTGTCCCGTTTCTAGTATCGTGCCGTTATGCCGCCGAAATTTTCTAAAATATGTTAGAAAAATAAAAATAATCATTTATTGAATAAATGAACTGAATAGAAATTCAAGTGTTAAAATAAAATAGTTTGATCGTTAAAAATATAATTTTTAACGTGAAAGTGAATAAATAAATATTTATAAACAAATCGGCCGATTTGTTTGTATACACTGATTTGACTGATATCGATTGGGTCGATAAATTTTACACGTCGCCCAACTGCACAAATAAAATCTGTGTTTGATTGTTTGAAACCCCACACGGGTGTTGGGATGAAATTTGAAGTTCACTCATCCTGATTTATTAAATATGTCGATCGGTCGATTGACAGGCTGTTAAAAGCGTCAGATATCTATATTTGATGCTTATACAGTGTAGTGCACTTTGGTTGATGATTGATTATTTTTCAATGCTATTATATACATGTGTTGTATGGAATCCATATAATTAACGTTATATGGTGATTGATTGGGCCTCATTCCAATCGGGAAAATAATGAGTATTAGAAAAGAAAATTCATGTGTTGAATATAAAAATAGTCATGTGTTGACGATGTTCAGGTGTTGAGTGAAATATTTTATATAATAAAATTTACATCTTTATCATATTTAAAATTAGAACTACTTCTCAGTAGAAGTCTAATTAAAAATCAAACGATAGATACCATAGTTTTATAAAATATTTTACATAACAAAAATAGTGATGTGTCAACAGTACTCATGTGTTGAGATTAGTCGTGTGTTGAAAGAAATATAGATTCATGTGTTGAATAGAACAAATATTCATTTGTTGAATAGAGTAACGAATTATTGAAATATAAAGCCGTGTTGATTAGAGATGCGTTATTTTGACGCGAACGATGTTTATATCGATTTTATTCGTTTTATAATGAATATTGAAAAGTGATTTCAAAATTTAATATTTTGAAAGGAAATTCAAATTGAATTAGATTAAAAATTCAAATGGAAATTTTATTGAATCAATTTGAAATGAATTCGATTCGAATTGAATAGAAAATGAATTCGATTCGAATTGAATAGAAAGTGAATTTGAATTCGAATAAAATCGAAATGAATTGAATTGAAAACGATTTCGAAATGAATTGAATTGAAAACGATTTCGAAATGAATTGAATTGAAAACGATTTCGAAATGAATTGAATTGAAAACGATTTCGAAATGAATTGAATTGAAAGCGATTTCGAAATGAATTGAATCGAAAACGATTTCGAAATGAATTGAATTGAAAACGAATTCAAATTGAATTGAAAGTGAATTGAAATGAATTCAAATTGAATTAAAATTTGAATTGAATAGAAATGAATTTTAAAACGAATTTATAAAGAAGAATTCAATTTTGATTTGAATTGAAAAGAAAGTTGAAATTGCTTTTGAAACAATTTTAAAACGATTTATAAAATTCGTTTTAAATAGAAATCGACGAAATATATATATTATATATATTATATATATATAATATAATGGCCTGAATAGAACGCGCCGCGCCGCGGCAGTTCATGAATTTCGACCATTTATTTCAAACGGACATTACGGGTGATCCGACCGTCGGATTCTCCTAAGACCGGAACCGTTGGGTTCGTATCGAAAATAGCTTTCTAACGAATATTAGAAATTTGAAATCTAACGGTTGGATTTGGAATTATGTCCAAATCAAATTCGAAAAAGGTCGCTGTAAGTGCAGTTCGATGGCCATTGTTGGAAATCGACTGTACGGGCCTTGATAAAATTATTAAAAATAGTAACAATTTGTGTAAAATCATAAGAAATGATTTGTGAAGATTTGGGGTGAAAAACTCCATATTTGAAAAGATAAAAATAGATTTTTATCGAAATGAACTAGTTTTGAACTAGAATTAAAATCAATTTATTTTTAAATAAATAAATTGAATTTGAAAGTGATTTTGAAAATAATCAATATTTCCAATACGTGGATTGGACTGGAGTTGAATCGAAATTATCTTCGGGATATTTCGATGTTAGATTTCGTGACTATACAGATATTTTTATGGGAATTTGAAAGATATATTTTATATCGTTATTTCCAATACGATATTTGTTGGTTTCAGAATTTGATATTGAATATAAGCCGGTATATTTTCTATTCAGAGCCTTGTATTTAATATCAAATGTGATTTGGGTTTATCGTGAAACGTGTTTTAGATAACATTGGTTCTTTAACCCAGTTAAAGGCAAGATATCGATTTCTGAAAAGATTAAAACTAAGTGGAGTTTTAATGAATCTTTAATTAGATTAAAATGTGAATTGATAATTTAAATTATCAAATCTGAAAAGTGATCGAGAGTGGAGTATCACCAGTTTTGCTCCAAAGCGATAGTTAAATCTTTAATTAGATTCGAACGTGAAATGGTAATTAATTTTACCGATAACACCGTGGTGTTAGATGTGGAGTATTACCAGTTTTCTCCCTGGGATATATAGGTTGGGATTGGGAAATAAAATAAATAATTACTTCGGTGTGGTTCGTTAATCCCGACTAGTTTGAAATGATATCCAAAGGAGGATTAAAGAATAAATTTAGAAGAATTTATCTTGGATAAAATTAATGGGAACATTTCCGTAAGAATGTGATTTTGTGAATAAAAGAATATTCTGAATTGGAATGAGGCGTTTGTTGTGTTTGTGTAACATTTGTTTACTATATACGTGGGTTATTCAGAAAGGCCGGGTTTATACCCATTCTGAATAACCGATTCGACGAGATGTCGAAGATGAAGACGGTGGTTGAAGACCGAAAGTCTTCACATCGTTTGGGTGATTACTGATGATCTTGATTGGGCTGTACACCCAGGATGAGGGAATCAGTTGGTGATCTTCCAAACGTACTTGGAGATGGATGGATATGCGAGGAAAGTGCCTCCGGTTTCGTTCAGACCCAGAACGAACTTGTAAATGGATTGTGTGTCTGACATTGGATTTTATTCTGTGTTGATTGATCTCTATTAAATATACATCTGTTTGGCGGCGGAGAATTTATTCTCTTGCTTAACGCCCTTCTCTGAGACGTACGAGCTCAGAGGTTGTATATCGATGGACATCAGTCGCATGGAGTGAATTGCCAGTGTGGCATGTGTAAGTGGCAATTGATCAGGGCTTCTGTTGAAAAGCAAAGTCTTGTGGTTGATGATCAAAGCACGGCCTGTGTGGCATAGCTTTGTGTATAACGTGAATTCGCGAGCCTCACACCTCGGTATGAGTCAAAAAGGGGATAGTGACTGCAGGGAGGGCACGACGTTTCTTTCTAGCTAGGGTGGTGTCAGTGACCTACCAGCCCTGACATTTATATACTTTTCACCTGTGTGGTTGTTGGATATGAGGCGCCTCGGATATAGGTCTGTAAGGACCGGGAAACGTGTGTTCAGGAATAACTAATCCTCCAAAGTAAGAGAGGACCGGCCCTGAAGATCCAAGGATCATAGTGGGGTCCTGGGACATTTGCTAGAATGTCTCGAACGCGGAGAGGAGCATGCCCCTTGCCTCGGCTCATGACGGAATCCAATTTCCAATACGTGTATTGCGGTTTTAATTGTAGAACTAGTATGGCGACATGATAGATGGTACCCATGCCGCCTATGATTGATATTTATGATTGAAATTGTTTTGACACTATACACTTATAATAGTATCAAATGATGTGTTTTAAACGTATCAAGCATGCTTTGGCTGTTATAAGGGAAAACCCTATCCTCCGGCTTGCGTTGCATTGTGTGATGGGACCTGGGTCTTATAACAGCTTCATTTTTCTTTATTTAGCATTGCGCTGTTTGTTTTATGCACTGGTATTCTTGGGAGGAAACCCTTTCCGTGTTATACGGCGTGGTCCCTTGATTTACCTAACTTTAAAATAAAGAATTATAACTGTTTTAGTTCTCACACCAGTCACATGACTGACCTAGAGTTTATTGTTTTAACCTAAACTCTGGGTGCCCCTATTTTCCGCACGGGCAGCTAGTAGTTTGGGTTTTGCAGATTTATATTCACAGGGTCCTGATATACAGCTGGAACGATGCTCGGAAAGCTCTGTATCCGTGTATCACTTCTAGTTGTGCTTTTGTATTATCTTCCGCTGCTATGTAATTTATTGTAATCTCTGATATTTATCGAATGTAATTTATTCATTTATACTCTGTATATTCTTGTATCTGATGGAATTGTTGTAATAACAATGAAATGTTCTTCCGTATGTGTCCTTATTTGTGTTGTTCTCAAAGTAATTCGTGCTTTCTCATCTCTTCGGAGACCGGGGAAGTTCGGGTCGCTTCACTTTACATTTAAAAAGGCGAAATATTTATATTTAAAAAGGCGAAATCTTTATATTTGAAAAGGCGAAATCTTTATATTTAAAAAGGCGAAATCTTTATATTTGAAAAGGCGAAAGTTTTATATAGAGAATAGCGTGATAAAAATAGAATTTTTATCTATATATAGCGATGTAAAAATAGAATTTTTATCTATATAGTAGCGATGTAAAAATAGAATTTTTATCTATATAGTAGCGATGTAAAAATAGAATTTTTATCCGTATGGAGTAATTATAAAAATATGATTTTTATATACATGGCGAGAATATAAAAATGTGATTTTTATATATGTAGTGAATACGGGCAACGAAAGTGACAAAAGGCGAGAACGACGAAGATTTCTATAAATGATGTGTCGGGGAGATGGGATAGCTTTGGTGAGAACTTCTCACTCTAAATTTCTTTTTCTAGTTATATATATATACTAGGATGTAGACGGTGCTTAGCAGCACCCGACATCCGTCGTCTACAGACCATTGACGGCTTGTTTGTTTGATCGATGTGTCATGAAAATTTGTTTGTGATGTGGATGCGAAATCGATAATATAAATTAATGCGTTGAAATAAATTAATTATCGTTAAAAATATAATTTTTAACGTGAATGTGAATAAATGAATATTTATAAACAAATCGGCCGATTTGTTTATATACACTGATTTGACTAATATTGATTGGGTCGATAAATTTTACACATCGCCCAACTACACAAATAAAAATCTGTGTTTGTTGATTTGAAACCCCACACGGGTGTTGGTATGATATTTGACGTAAACTAATCCCAATTATTTAATTATATGTCGACCGATTGGTCGACAGGCTGTGTAAGCGTTAATTATTTATATTTGGTGCTTATGCAGTTGTGTGGTGCACCTTGGATGATGGTTGATTGTTTATCGTTGCTATTATATACATGTGTTGTATGGAATCCATATAATTAACGTTATATGATGATTGATTGGGCCTCATTCCAATCGGGAAAACGATGAATATTATAAAATAAAATTCATGTGTTGAATGTAAAAATAGTAATGTGTTGTCGATGTTCATGTGTTGAAACTATTCATGTGTTGAGTAAAATATTTTAACAATAAAATCTACATCTTTATCATATTTAAAATTAGAACTACTTTACTGTAGGAGTCTAATTGAAAATCAAACGATAGATACCATAGTTTTATAAAATATCTTGCATAACAAAAATAGTTGTGTGTTGACAGTACTCATATGTTGAGATTAGTCGTGTGTTGAAAGAAATATAGATTCATGTGTTGAATAGAATAAATATTCATTTGTTGAATAGAATAACGAATATATATATATATATATATATATATATATATATATATATATATATATATATATATATATATAAAGCCGTGTTGATTAGAGTTGCGCCATTTTGACGTGAACGATAGTTATCGATTATATTCGTTTTTATAATGAATATAGAAAAGAAGTGAATTCAAAACATAACATTTTGAAAATATTATCATTTATATAGTGATGATATGAAATATTCAATTTTGATTTGAAATTGAATGTAGCGTTGAAATGGTTTTGAAAACGAATTTAAAACGATTTATAAAATACGTTTTAAAAGGAAATCGACGAAATATATATAATATATATATATTATATATATAATGGCCTGAATAGAACGCGCCGCGCCACGGTAGTTCGTGAATTTCGAACATTGACTTCGAATTGACGTAGCGGGAGATCCGACCGTCGGATTCTCCTAAAACCGGAACCGTTGGGTTCGTATCGAAAAGAGCTTTCCAATGAATATTAGAAATTTGAAATCTAACGGTTGGATTTGGAATTATGTCCAAATCAAATTTGGAAAAGGTCGCTGTAAGTGCAGTTCGATGGCCGTTGATGGAAATCGACTGTACGGGCCTTGATAAAATTATTAAAAATATCTATAATTTGTGTAAAATCATAAGAAATGTTTAGGGAAAAATTGGGCTGAAAAATTCCATATTTGAAAAGATAAAAATAGATTTTTGTCAAAATGAACTAGTTTTGAACTAGAATTAAAATCAATTTATTTTTGAAATAAATAAATTGAATTTGAAAGTGATTTTAAAAATAATCAATATTCCCAATACGTGAATTGGACTGGAGTTGAATCGAAATTATCTTCGGAATATTTCGATGTTGGATTTCGTGACTATACAGATATTGTTATGGGAATTTGAAAGATATATTTTATATCGTTATTTCCAATACGATATTTGTTGGTTTCAGAATTTGATATTGAATATAAGCCGGTATATTTTCTATTCAGAGCCTTGTATTTAATATCAAATGTGATTTGGGTTTGTCGTGAATGGTGTCTTCATTAACACTGTTCTTAAGCCCAATAGAGAAAAAGATTAAATCTTTCTATTTAGATTTAATGAAGTGTATCAATTAAATGATATTTAATTGGAATTGAATTTGAATTGGTTTTTGGGTTTATCGTGAGCGGTGTTTTGGACAACACCTGTTCTTTAACCCGATTAACAATAGAGTTGATTTTGGGTTTACCGTGAATCGTGTTTTAAATGACATTGGTTCTTTAACCCAATTAAAGACAGGATATTGATTTTAAGAAGATTAAAACTAAGTGGAGTTTTAGTGAATCTTTAATTAGATTTGAATGTGAATTGATAATTTAAATTATCAAATCTGAAAGGTGATCGAGAATGGAGTACCACCAGTTTTTGCTCCAAAGCGATAGTTAAATCTTTAATTAGATTTAAACGTGAAATGGTAATTAACTTTACCGATAACACTGTGGTGTTAGATATGGAGTATTACCAGTTTTCTCCATGGGATAAATAGGTTGGGATTGGGAAATAAAACAAATAATTACTTCGGTGTGGTCCGCTAATCCCGACTAGTTTGAAATGATATCCAAAGGAAGATTAAAGAATAAATTTAGAAAAATTTATCTTGGATAAAATTAATGGGAACCTTTCCCTAAGAATGTGATTTTGTGCATAAAAGAATATCCTGAATTGGAATGAGGCGTTTGTTGTGTTTGTGTAACATTTGTTTATCATATACGTGGGTTATTCAGAAAGGCCGGGGTTATACCCATTCTGAATAACCGATTCGACGAGATGTCGAAGAAGTAGATGGTGGTTGAAGACCGGAAGTCTTCACATTGTTTGGGTGATTAATGATGATCTCGATTGGGCTGTACACCCAAGATGAGGGAAACGGTTGGTGATCGTCTAGACGTACTTGGAGATGGATGGATATGCGAGGAAAGTGCCTCCGGTTTCGTTCAGACCCAGGACGAACTTGTAAATGGATTGTGTGTCTGACATTGGATTTTATTCTGTGTTGATTGATCTCTATTAAATATACATCTGTTTGGTGGAGGAGAATTTTTTCTCTTGCTTAACGCCCTTCTCTGAGACGTACGAGCTCAGAGGTTGTATATCGATGGACATCAGTCGCATGGAGTGAATTGCCAGTGTGGCACGCGTAAGTGGCAATTGATCAAGGCTTCTGTTGAAAAGCAAAGTCTTGTGGCTGATGATCAAAGCACGGCCTCTGTGGCGTAGCTTTGTGTATAACGTGAATTCGCGAGCCTCACACCTCGGTATGAGTCAAAAACGGGATACGGACCCAAGGAGTGCACGACGTTTCTTTCTAGCTATGGTGGTGTCAGTGACCTACCAGCCCTGACATTTATATACTTTTCACATGTGTGGTTGTTGGATACGAGGCGCCTCAGATATAGGTCTGCAAGGACCGGGAAACGTGTGTTCAGGAATTGTCAATCCTCAAAAGTAAGAGAGGTCCGGCCTTGGAGGATCCAGGGATTGATGTGTGCGGTCCCGAGGCATTTGCTAGAGTGTCTCGAATCGGAGAGGAGCTTGCCCCTTGCCTCGACTCATGACGGAATCCAATTTCCAATACGTGATATTGAGGTTTTAATTGTAGAACTAGTATGGCGACATGATAGATGGTACCCATGCCGCCTATGATTGATATTTATGATTTGAATTGATTTGACACTGTACACTTATTATAGTATCAAGTGATTTGTTTTAAACGTACCAAGCATGTTTGGCTATTATAAGGGAAAACCCTATCCTCCGGCTTGCGTTGCATTGTGTGATGGGACCTGGGTCTTATAATAGCTTCATTTTTCCAAAAAGCATTGCGCTGTTTTTGTTATGTGCACTAGTGTTCTTGGGAGGAAACCCATTCCGTGTTATACGGCATGGTCCCTTGAATCACTATCTTTTAAAGCAAAGTTTTAAATAACTGTTTTAGTTCTCACACCAGTCACATGACTGACCTGGAGTTTATTGTTTTAACCTAAACTCTGGGTGCCCCTATTTTCCACACGGCAGCTAGTAGTTTTGGTTTTGCAGATTTACATTCACAGGATCCTGATTTACAGCTGGAACGATGCTCGGAAAGCTCTGTATCCGTGTATTACTTTCAGTTGTGTTTTGTATATTTTCCCGCTGCTATATAATTTATTATAATCTCTGATATTTATCAAATGTATTTTATTCATTTATACTCTGTATATTCTTGTATCTGATGGAATTGTTGTAATAACAATGAAATGTTCTTCTGTTTACGTTCTGATTTGTCTTGTCCTCAACGCTATCCGGGCTTTCCTTACCGGGGGAGTTCGGGTCGTTATATTGATCCTTTACTATAATTGATAGGCTATGATATAGTGATACAAGAATCTAAAAAAAACGGTTGATGAGTAAATGTTCACTTCATTGAATCAAATGTTGATTCTTCTACTTTATATGATAAGTTGCTAATGTTTATATTTCTTCTCATGCTGCAAATGTTTTGAAAGCTTAAACAAGTATGACCCGTTTTATCTTCCATGATGTTTGTATTTACATTATTGATGTCTAGATTCTTATTGAAGACTGAGTTGTTTTAAAACCTGAATCATTGATATATGGGTTGTATTTTGATGAATGTGTTGATGCAAAATTGTTTTGCAATTTCTGAAGCAAATACGCACTTATCATTTGCATTTTTCTTATAATCGGAACTGTTTATATATATATATGGTCCATGCGCTAAACTGGATTGTATTAATCCCATTAATGATTTTTTCCAATCCATATTTCTACCGTCTCTTAAAGATAATATAAAACTTTCAGGTAGGCCTTCTAATGTCAGGGGTTTTAACGCAATTTGCACTAAGCCTATGTGTATAAACTTATGAGTTTGTCTGTAAGGATTTATATCCTTACTACTTAACAATTTTATAACCATTTCATCATTATTTAAAGAGACAGATTCTTCAGTAGTTTAACTACTTGTTTTAAGCCAAGCTTCTCAAAAGTTCCTAGCTGGTATATAACCTTAGGTTCAATTTCGGGAATTGTCCATTTATTAAGTAGATCCAAATTATCAGGGAAATCATATTCTTGTTTAATACTATTTTTGACAATATCTCTTTTCCTAATCATTTTTATTTGTAAGTCTGTGTTGAATCATATAAGTCTACTTCTGTGTAAACCATGGCTCCGATACCAAACTGAACACCCTATCAACCACAGCACTACAATCCAGAATAAGCTGGAAGCTGGGCTGCTATAGTAACTGCAGCAAATTCCGGAGCTACAGTGACTGCTATAGGAAGCTAAAGTGCACTAAATTTCGGAAAGCTACAGTAACTGGGCAATTTTTTTTGGATAGGGCGGTGTTTACATGATCGAAGTAAAATAAAGTCTCCGGCCAAAACACTAGAATTCAGTGACCAACTTGAAATACCATGCAGCAACAACTTAGACAAACATGTTAATGTAAAACCCTTAAAGCTAAATGTTAGTAGGAATTTTACATGAAGACAATCCGTCTAACAAGAATCTGGATGGAACACATAAATGTGCCAATAAAAGCCCAAATTAACACCATAAACAACGGGCATTATAGAACTACATGTTTTCCAAATGGTCATTGCCAGAGAATCTTCACAACCCTAGCTTTAAAAGCTTAACTTTAACATATTCATTCTTCTGACAACTGCATATTATTTCATTTTAGACTGAATTTCAGTGTTTTGGTACATATACCTTATTTCACTTTACATGTCTAATATTAGAACATATGCATACATATAAGCAAACATGATATAATTCAACACATAAGGATTTAGCCTGCCATTCAGGCTATAATAAACACAATAATAAAATTAACCTTAATAAATATATAAAATAAAAACAAGAAAGACTTACAGAGAACTTGCAGCAAACTTTTTCTTTATTCCAACAACAGAATACTCTTACAACACTTGAAAGTACATGCTTAATTTACAACACACACTCTGAGTCCTCTCTTCCGTACTGGGGGAACCATCTATTTATAATACATACATACCGACTTTACTTACAGACTCGTACAAACTTTAATACATAAACTAATAATAAACTTAAATCGACTTACTTTCTACACCGACTTAACAAAACCGACATACATATTATACAGATTCCAAACTATTGTACATACTTTACATAAAATATTCATACCTCCTTTAGAGATTTCACCGCCTTCAGAAAACTTCCAAGCCACGTGTATGTACTTCTAACACCATGTCTATCAACATGCACATACTTCCAAAATTTTGCCTTTACACGTATATAAACTTCCAGATGATGTGATGATATGACTTATCAAGTTTTCTTATTCTTAATTTTTACGGCTAATACTTCGGGCAACTTCACTTCTTAACTTGTTGCTTTACCCAGAAAATTCTCTTTGAACTGTTCAAATACTACATCAATGTCTTCTTCTTCATCAAGAAGGTCGTCTTGTGATTCATCCACAACTTCTTTTCCTTTAGATGACATCATAGATGTATCGGTTTTGACTCTTCGTCTCTGAGATTTTTGACTAGATCTTTCTTCATTTCTTCTAGGCAAGATTGGATGATATCTTCCCTTGTAGCTATGCCTTTTTGCATCTGTAGTCTTTTGCGGATGTGTTCAAAAGGACTTGGAGAATCTTTCTTTTGGCTTAATTTTTTCTCTTGATAATCTTTTATTGTTCCTTCTATTAGAAGAATAAGTTCATGCTCAAATATTTCTCCGGTAGATTTATCAATTTTCATTAATTTATCCCAAAATTTTGTAAACGAGCATCTTCGAAGACAAGGAATACCCTATTGAGTAGTACCTGTCTCCGGTACCCATTTCCATATGTATAGGATTGAAAACTCTATAAAAAAGTACATTGGAGCCATACCTTCAATCCAATGTCTTTTTTCATTAATTTCGCTTATTTTTGGTGATATATCAATCCAATCAGAATATAATTCTTTAAATTTTTCTGGCAAAATTTTTAAGGATGGACCAAAATTTATCCACCACTGAACAAACCAATTGGGGATTGGATGCTTGTATATCTCGCCACAAATTTTTGTAAACCAAGAATGCTTCTTTTTATTATTTTTATAAAGGAGCACTCTGTATAGCACATCTACATAATCCCAATAATTAAATTTTATAGAAATTTTCTTTTCTGGAACAAACATTTCCTTCTCTTTTAGGGCCGATAGTCCCCATTCCTCAGGTAGTATCAACCTTTTGATTAATATTTTACTGAAACTGTAAATATTTGGATCATTTCCATGAAAATATGTTATTTCAGCTATTTCAGTTCCCTTTAAAATTGCTTCATAATAACCTCTTTGCTTATTTGCAGTAACAGCATAAGATGATGTATCGACATACCTTTGCATTAAGGCCCATGGATTATCTTCCCTATTTATATCAGAGAATTCTAACAGAAGTATTACTTCTTTATAAGCACTTTCTTCATATGAAGTTATATTTCCTTCATTTTCTTCATTCCCAGTGACACTAGCATAAGTCTCAGTCTGGTCTTCTTTGGCTATAAATTCCATAAACTTTTTATATAACGGATCATTTTTATCCATAGGAATATTATTCCTTGATGAACTTGACGCAATATTTTCTGCTATTAGCTGTCTATTACCATGTTGAGCCAATATATTGCCTCTGCCTCTCCCTCTATTAGAGAGATATACCCTGGAGAAATTACCTCTTCCTATATGTATCATTATCCTGTAAATATTCACGAGTTAAAAAATCAGGAAGATTATTTTCTTCTCCCTTTTTGTAAATAATTTCAAAATCAAATGGTGCTAAATGAGCTTGCGATCTTGCAAACATTTGTTTAGAAACATCATGCTTAAAGTCCTTATTAAACATGTATTTTGCTGATTTGCAATCGGTTTTTATAATGAATTTTTGATTGTATAAATCATCTTGAAATTTTAGTACACATTTTACTATCGCAAGAATTTCTTTTACAACGGTTGCGTAATTTTTCTGACTATTATTCCATTTTCCTGAATGGAATCTTACAAGATATTCTTGTTTTGTTTTCGGGTCTAGTTGTTTTAGAATTCCACCATACCCTATATCCGAAGCATCAGTCTCAATAATCTTTTGCCAGTTTGGATTGGCCAGCATTAGACAAAAAAGAGTTTTTACTTTCTCTTTTATTTTTCTTATGGCTTGCGTATGTTGGTCAGTCCAAGGACCTGGATTCTTTTTAAGCCTTTCATATAAAATAGCTGTGTCTTTAGCCAAATTCACATAATAGGATGTTACATAATTCAAGCTTCCTAGAAACCTTTGTAATTGAGTTTTATCTGTTATTTCATCTGGAAATTTTGAAGCAAATTCTATACTTTTGTTTATAGGAATAATTTTTCCTTTTTCTATATTATGTCCTAAAAATCTTACATAATCTGGAAAATAGACATTTTTGGTTTAGATATCACTAAGTCATTCTGTATCACTATTTTCTTGAAAATGTCTAAATGTTTAAAATGAGTTTCAATATCTTTTGAGAAGACTTAAATATCATCGATATAAACCATTATAAATTCACTATAAGGAATAAAAATATCATTCATGATCTTTTGAAATTCTGAAGGAGCATTTTTCAGTCCAAATGGCATGACTCTCCATTTATAACTTCCTATAGGAACGTTAAAAGCAGTTTTGTATTGATCAGACTCAGCAATTTGTATTTGCCAATATCATGATTTTAAGTCAAATTT
Source organism: Allium sativum (assembly GCA_030737875.1). Lineage (NCBI taxonomy): Eukaryota > Viridiplantae > Streptophyta > Magnoliopsida > Asparagales > Amaryllidaceae > Allium > Allium sativum. Next base: position 254,959,319 of record CM060912.1, on the reverse strand, counting down.
TGAAAATATAATAGCATCAAATAATCTATCTAGTAAATCTTTTTCATTAGGGATCAGATGCCTTATCCATTTTAGGACTTTATTTAGAGGTTTGTAGTTTATTACTAGTCTAGGGGCACCTCTTTCTTGCTCACTATGTTTATTGACATAAAACGCTGTACAAGACCATGGAGATTGTGAAGGTCTTATTAGTTCTTTCTGTAAAAGAGATTCAATTTCTTTTTTACACAATTCTAAATATTCAGAATTCATTTGGCAAGGTCTTGCTTTTGTTGGGATTTTCTTTTCATCAAAATCATCTTCATAAGGAAGACCAACAATATGCTTTTTTCTATTCCAGAAAGCATTTGGATGTTCATTACATACCTCTGCTGAAAACATGTTGAAAATCAATTTGATCTTTTCTTGTAATTTAGGATTTTTTAGTTTTTCTTCTATTGTTAATGAATGTATTTCTTGTTTGAGAAAATTTAAATGTAATGTTTTTCGTGTTACAAGATCTTTGATTTCGTGTAAGACTTTTGTAAATGGTTTGTTATAAACTGAAATGTGATAGATTTATTTTGATAGGTTCCTGTTATCCCATTATTATCAACATGAGTTATAGGATATATCTTATCTATAAAAGGTGTTCCTAGTATCACTTGGTTTGTAATATTCTTTACAAGTAAAAAGCTTGTTGGGATACACGTTTTATCTTTACATATATACGCTTGTGGAAGTTTAAAATTTATATTAAGATTTTCTCCCCCTGCATGTCTCAATGAATTTGTACTTTTATGAAAATATCTAGTGGGTATTAATCCTTCTTGTATTACATTCATATCTGCACACTATCAACTAATGCAGTTAATTCTTTTTGAAAATAATTATCGATTAAAAGTGTAATTTTAACAAACCATTTTTGTGAAATGACAATATCTAATGTAGATAGAAAATCTCTCTGCTCTGGAGAACTTTCATGATTACTATCAAAAGTTGTAATTTGTCTTGACGTTTCTAACAGGGATACTCTTTCATCTAGATCTTTATTTTTATTTTGAATTACTTGAATTTCCATCTTAAGGTTTTGAATTTCTTCAGTAAGATCTTGTATAGTTGCGGGGTATTCTATCTTTTGCCTTTCCTTAAGGAGTTTATAAACTTCATTCATAGAATACGGGTTTTGTGATATTTTTGCTTCTATGTTTGGAAAAGAAGTATCACTTTGGCTTGTTTCCGGAATATCTTCAATTTGGTCTATTAATTTATATCTCAATTCCCGATCTTTTACTCTTTTTATAAATTCTAAAATATTATTACTAGTTAAAACATTTATATCCAAATTTTGAAATTGTGACAGGATTTTATAAAATCCCTCATTTTCACTTTCATTACTACTAATTGCATTCAAACATGGTTGGCCATTCATACATGGCTCACAACATCCTTCAGATAAAGATTCATCATCTAATTCTTCAAGATTTTCTGAACCAGAAGAATTAGTTCCAGATTCTTCATCTTCTGTATTGGCTTCTGAATCAGAATTTAGTAAAAGTTTAGATAATGTATTTTTTAATTCTTCATCAACATTTAAACTGTTAATTTTCTTTTTTAACTCACATCTATTTTCATAATGTCCAACTTTTCCACATTTATAAAAATAAACAATTTTCTTTTTCTTGTTATTTGATCTTTCCTCTTTTCTTTGGGCTTTTTGTTCTAATTTTTTCTTAGAATAATGATTCCTTTTATTTTTATAAGGAGGTTCAATAGCCTTATTATTTTTTTAGTTTTTTATGATTACTTTATTGGTTGGGATATCCATCCCAAATTGGCTATAGAATTGTCCTAATTGATTTCTTTCTGTTAACTTTTGTCGTTTAATTTGTTGATTTAGCTTTATTTCATTACATAATGATAATCCTTCTTGAATACATGTTCCAATTAGTTTCCGTAAGTAAAACTTTCATATGGAATATTTACTTTATCTTTCCTTAATGCTTTTCTTACCCTTTCCGCACATAAGGAAGGAAGGCCATCTATGAATTTTGATTTCCAATGAGAACTATTGCTTTTTGGTAATTCCATTACTCTATTCAGAAATGTATCTTTATACCGTCTGAAATCTGTTAGAGTTTTACATCTTAAATTTTGCAAAAGGGTATGAGTATTTTCGCTATTGTCAGATATTCTTCCAGTAAAATGTTCTAAAATAGTAACTACTAATGTATATACAGCGTTCTGTACTACTTGCCCATCTTCTTGTTTTACAGTATTATAAATTTCACTTTTATTTGCTGGAGACAAATAATTATCCCACCAACCTTTTAGTTGGCCTGTAAATCCAGCAACTATCATTTTTGCAACAGTAGTGTCAGAATTTCCATTACTTTTGCAAATTGTACTATACATAAGCATACGATGCGCAATATTATAAATTTGTTTTTCAGAATATCCATCTATATTCCATTCATAAATCTGTTTACCACTATAACTATTAGTAACAATATAGTCTTGTTCTTCATGCAATGTATCCATTGGAGAAGGTCTACTATAGTAGAATAACCTTTGATTTGGTTTACCGTATTTGTCAAGTTTATTAATTTCATCTTGGACAACCGTTTTATAGTTATCAGTATTTTCTAGTTTAGATGAAAATTCTCCTTCAAGAGTATTTATTTTCATATCTTTAAACTTTTCTTCTAAAATTATTTAAAAATCATTTGTTGATTTTAATTTAAAATCTTTAATTTAAGGAGGTGGTTGAAGGGTAGAAGCGGAGACGACGTCGGTCAAGTCTATTAAATCTTTGGTTTCTATCTGGATATTATACTTTCCTTGACAAATTGCAGAATATACTGCTTCTATTCTGTTATGTAACGAACATATTTATTCTCCTAAGATATTTAGATATAAGTTTGTATAATTTTGTTTTTCTAGTATTTGGTTTATATGTTTTACAGTAATCTGTAAAGTATCATTTTCAAATAGTTTCGAAAAAGCATTAAAAGTTAATATTTTCCCATTTTTATCAATTTGAAAAGATGATTGAGGTGGATAAATTCCTTTAACAATACTTCCATTCAACAATTTATAATCTCTTTCTATTATGGAAATATATTGTTCTATATAATTTGATACAAACCAAGGAACAAAAGGGAATATTATATTTCTTTCAGATGTGAACTCATAAAATTTAATTTGAAAATAATTTTGTTCTTCTTTTGAAAAATTTTTAAAGAACCATTCTCTAAACGTTTTCTATTTTGGTAAATTGAATTCATTTCTTATCTTTTTCCTTGCTGGAGAGCCAGGACTAAAATCTATTTTAGTTGTAATATCCATTTAAATAGAAAAGTTCATTTCAGATTCTGTTATATCCGCATCTTGAACATTGTAAACGCCCTTTACAATATTGTTTTTATTTATATGTAATTTTTCAACAAGATTATTATGTTCAGTAATTTCTTCATCAGTATTTTTCCTTTCATAAGTTGAGCTTCTAGAGGTTTCTACAGTATAGTCTAATGGTAAAATATGGGAATAAAAAGATTTTCTTCTAGATATATTATACCTATCGGATCTATTTATGATAGATTCGCAAGGATAATTGTCCATATGCATTTGGACATATCCTTCGGGAGTTTGAACAATACTAGTTATGTTATTGCTTATAGTGGACTATGGAGGCACAGCCTTTTCTATTTGCCAACTATCAGGTAGTGGAATTTCTTCCCACTTTATTGGCCTTCTGGTAGTAATATTTGATTTACTAAAGTTGGTTTCTATTATGATAGTTTCATTGGAGGGCTTATCTATCATTTTACATTGTGGATTAATGTATGAAGTGGTTTATAATAAATTCTATAACATATGCAAGTTACTTCTGAACCAGGAACATAGTTATAACCATGTGTTTTTATATTCAAGGTAAGCGCATCTATTATATTAACATCGGTTAAGGATAGTTGTAAATTTGGATAAACATCAAAATAGACTATATATATAGTGAATTTCTGAAACATGAATATGAAGTATTCGTATAAATGCATGTGTGGTTGATTGCCATGAATAAACGCATATTGTGTTTTGTTGATTCTTATTACAAAAGGGGTTCTAAAAAATGGAGTAGTATGTTAGTAATATTTGTGTTTATATGTTTGAAGCTGGAAATTAAGTTTGGTCTGGAAATTTGATGTTATAAAAGTAGGTCTGACTTATTTTATTGTGCATGTATGGGCCTCGGTTTGTAAATTCTTTAGGCCTTAAAATATGATTTATTGGGCCTGGATTGTATTCTTTTGCTTAAATAGGATGGTGAGACTTTTTAGTATGCGAATACAGTTTGATTGCTTTAATGTTTCAGCTATTTCTTATTAATTCTTGCATATACTATGTATGCGGTGATGACACTAATGAACGTATAAATGTCTTGGTCGTGTAGGTCAGTGTGTTTGTACTTATAAGTTTATCTAGATATTGAATTGGGCTTTGTAATTTGAGTGGAACTGTTTTTGTAAAATTCTAGAAAGTAAAGGGCTCGAAATCGGTATTGTACATAATTGGGGTTGAATTTATATACTTCTGCATAAGTGAGGTAAGTGTAGACTCTTTATTTTCCTTGTGAATGATATATTGTGACACACCAATATAAAAATAATTTGATATACTGCCCGTTCATATTTGTGCAAGAGATTCTACGCAACTCAATTTTGGATTCTTCAATATATATATATATATATAATTTCACATTATACATATACGTATGTTATATATAAATATATTTTATATTGCATTTATATGCAATTAAAATTACCAATGTAAAAAACATGATATGTGTAAATGACATTAATATTTTTTTTCCACTTCAAATTGTAAAATCCCTTTAAACTAATTATTTATATTAGGTCAAGGCGATGTCTTCCAATAAATAAACTCGTCAAAGCCAAAATCAATAGATGTAGGTAATGCCAAAACATTAGCGCACTATTTATTTTGGTTATATATGATAAGTAATTGTGATACACAAACTATATAATCGGGTCTGACTTAATTAGGCTGCCGTAATAAAATTATGGAGTTAGAGTAAAAGAGCATGAAATATTCAATATTTAAAATGAACAAAATTGTTCATCATGCTATCCAAGAATTATATATGTGATATGTTGACCATTCTTTTGGCAAGGCCGTCAAGAATGCATTGGTCTTGTACGGAGTATTGCCCAACCCAGATTACAGATACCAAGGATGACAAGCGGGTCGGTCATCCTCGTTCGGCTCGGCGATTAATTGGATCAGCTGGTAGAGAACTCGACCTTGGTCTTCCCCTACATAAATTAATCCGACATACAAAGCTATAGGGCCGAACCGTCATCAGGTGGACCGACAAGAGTCAAGCCTACTTATACGTCAGATATTCTCCTGAAGATTTGCTCCTATTCCTATTTCACCACCTCCTCCTATCCATGAAGATTGGGTCATTTTCCACCTATCAGATTACTGGGCGAATCCTCTGGGGAGAACGCTTCTCCGCCTCCTCCAACGGACCTGGATCGAACAACACGTGTTCCAACTAACTTAGGCACTGTAGCATCTATAAATAGACCTTCTGGACTCTAGAGAAAGGGGGATTTTTCGACTTCTGAAGCTTTTTTATCAATCTCTTACTGTTGTAATTCCTTTTGTAACATACGACTCAATATATAAGAGATTATAAAGTGGATGTACGCTCGTTAACGCCGAACCACTATAAACTTGAGTGTGATTTCTTTTCATTCTTCATTTAATTATCTTCTTTTATTCTCTACATCTCTACTTCTTAGGTGTTGTACCTTTTTTTGGTGCCAACATGATATAATTGACATAAAATGTCTACCTAAAAAATTAGGTTTTGGAGATTAGCCAAAGCTAACTCAAGTCATGATTAGATATGGATCTTGAATCACTAAGATATATGTATACTGATATATATATATATATATGTATATATATATATATATATATATATATAGAGAGAGAGAGAGAGAGAGGGATGTTGATTTGAATGGGAGTATATTTTACTTATTTTACATATTTATGCAGTGTTCTGTAAAATTTGGATTGCTAGAATTTGTATTTACGTACAACATATATGTTGTAATATCATTTACCATTTATTATCTCCTATAGAAATTAAATGGTAAAAAAACAACAATAAGTTATCACAAAAATCGGTCTTAAGAAGGATAAACTGAATTAAATCAAATTTTTTGACTAAAATCGAAATTTGAGAATTGTCCTCAAAATAAAAGGAAACATAATTGTTTTGCATATTTAGAAGATCTAAAAATAAAAGGGGAAGTATGACTTTAACCGAATAAGGTATAAATGTTATAACTATCTACTTATACATCTCTAGTATTAGATACTATATATGGATCACATATATGTATGTGAATTTGCAGGAATTGCAAAAGAATAGAAATCTGGAAAAAAAAAAGTGGACTTACGAGTGGAAATGAAGCAAATGTTCTTGCATAATCCATAGGAAGTTGCCTCTTGTCCTAACCATTGGCATAATTCAAGAATTAAAAGAGTGTTGTTATGTAATTTCCATTAAAATAAATGTCATTATGTATCTTGTTTAGACAAGTTTGAATACTCATCTGTAATAAAAGATGGTTGTTGTTCATTTTATTTAAACGAAATATCTTATGGAAATGCACAAGTAGTTAACGATCTTTATGAATCCTTAAATTTGATGTGCTTGATTATAACATAAATACTAAGCGAATTAAATCTAATGATTTAAATCCAACATATCTTTGGCATAGTCATTTAGATCATATAAACGAGAAATGCGTATCAAGACTCCACAATAATGGAATTTTGTATTCATTTGATTTTCAATCATATGGAGAATGCAAATCCTGTTCATTATGCAAAATTACTAAATCTCCATTCACCGTACATAGTGAACTGGCTAATGATGCATTAGGCCTTATACATAACGATGTATGTCGACCAATAAGTACACCAGCTAAAAGATAGGTTTTGTTACTTCATTACATATACTGATGATATCAGTAGATACGGTTTTGTATATCTTATGAAACACAAATAAAATCC